>OY728155.1:114721079-115971079 GCA_963277665.1 Viscum album | reverse complement strand
CCATGGTCGACCATGACTCATCCAATAATGTTTGGGCAATTTTTAAGGTTATTTTGAATTATTATAATATTTTTTTAACCTTGAATTACCTTATTTACCTTTAGCTACGGTAAATAAAAGTCAAAAGTTACAATTTGACAAAAATTATTTTCATCTTATTGAACCAAATTTTACAACATAATAACAACCATGTATGTCAGATTTTTGAAATTCAATTCACAGAAGAGGTAAAATTTCATTTAAATGAAAAATTTATTTTTTTAACTACTACTAAGTGGTTTCACTATTCATCAAAAAATTGATGTTTCTCAGAAAAATATAAAAAATTCCGCATAAGATAAAATTGATATTCGAAAATCAAAAATGATGTTTATTTTTACAAATTCAAAACATAAAAGTTTCATTATTTAATTTTAAAAAATTTTCCCATTGTTAAAACGTATATCTTGTTTTTAAGAAACAATTACTATCAAAAGATTGACACTTGTTTATGTCCAATTTCAATGTAAAATAGTTCCAATGAACAAAATTGGATTAATTGGTGAAAATATATTATAATTACATTTTAAAACCAATTAAAAATATAATATAACAATATAAATAAATTATATTGAAAGGCACTTTTGTATTAAAAGTAAAAAATTTCACTATTCATTAAAAAAATGACCTTTAGCGGAAAAATCCCAAAAATATACACAAACTAAATTTTAATGTCCCCATTATAAATAAGGATTTTATTTGGTTAATTTGAATGTAATTAAGTCACCAAAACTATATTTAATGAGGTTTCACCATTAAAAGACGGTAAATTGACCTTTTAATGTAAATTATTCATAAAATTAGATTCATTCAAATTTTAAGCCTCTAAATTTTTATTGGATAAATAAAAATACATTTGAAAATAATTTATAATCATATTGTAGTTAGTTTTGTTCATTCCCGCCTATACAATGGCTATGAGTTAACTACCATTTAAAATAATAATAATATATTATTAGTGTGCAACATATGATTTCAAATAAACCTGTTGTTGCGTATCGAGAATGCTATCGAACATAGAAACCCCTTTAAAATATAATTAATATTTAATTCAAAAATATTAATAAATATAAAAATATTTTATTATTCATTTAACTGGGATGTTACATCCTTTCCCCCTTTTGGAAATTTCATCCTCACAATTTTTATTCACTTATCAAAATATGTGTGACTATTTATCCCTCATAGCATTTTCAGATTACCACATTTCCTCTTCAATCATATGGTTTTTCAACAAAACTGTTACCTAGTGAATTACTTTATTCCACAACACTTACCCTATACGGTCAAGAATGTGAACTGGTTTTCTTTATAAGGGAGATTCTCTTCCAAATAAACTACCTCTGGTCTCAAAACATGAGAAGGATCTAGCATATAATTTATCAACATCAAATCATGAAAAACATTCTGTACCTAGGATAAACATGGAGGTAAGACCACTTTGTATGCAACTGATAGAAAACATTCTCCAGAATTTCATAAGGTCCAATGAACATCGAACTCAACTTTACCTTTTTACCAAAATGATTAACAGTTTTCCATGGAGAAACATTGAGAGAGACATGATCACCTACCTCAAAAGAAATATACTTCCATTGGTTATCTGCATAACTTTTCAGTCTTCTCTAAGCTGTTCTCATGTTCCTCTGAATCAATTGAACTTTATCTGCCATCTCTTTTACCAATTCTGGTCCCATCAGCTTCCTTTCACTTACTTTATCCCAAAAGCTGGAGTTCGACAATGCTTTCCATATACTGCCTCAAATGGAGCCATATGTATACATGAATGAAAACTATTATTATATGAAAATTCAACAAATGAAAGAAGTTGGTCCCAACTTCCTTGATAATCCATCGAACAAGAACATAAAATATACTCCAAAGTCTGAATTGTTTGTTCTGATCGTCCATCTGATTGCAGATGAAAAACCGATCTAAAATTTACTTCAGTACCCAACGAACTATGAAGGCCTTTCCAAAAATTATAAGTAAACCTAAAATCATGATCAAATGCAATGAAGAAGGAAAATCCATGCATCCTGATTATCTCTTTCACATACAATTGATAAAGTTGATCTAGAGAAAAAGTATCTGGAATAGGAAGTAAATGAGTATATTTAGTCAATCGATCAACAATAACCTAAATTGCATTATTACCTTGAGATGTCTTTAGTAATCCCACAACAATGTAAATTGATATATTTTCCCATTTCCACTATGGCACTAGTAATGACTGAAGCATTCCTTTGGGTAACTGACACTCTGCTTTAACCTGCTAACAAGTCAAACACTTCACAGTAAAATCATCAATATCACTTTTCATTCCATCCCACTAATAATACTCCCAAAGATCTCTATACATCTTAGTACTATCAGTATGAACAGAAAATGGAGACCTATGAGTTTCACATAACAACTAGTTCTTCAACTGTGAATCATAAGGCACACATAATCTCATTGTAAACATCAAAACACAATCATTATCAATGTTTAAATTATGAAACTTACCTTACTGAACCAACTCTACCTTTTTCTGTAACTCACTATCGTCTTTCTGCGCTTTCTTCATTCAGTCTGATAGAGATGATCTCACTCACACCTGATACAAAAAAAGAATAATTTTCTGCACCAATAACTTCTATGCCAAAGTTCATCGAATCAAAAACCAAAGGATCTTGTTCCAAACGTAATATAGTTAATGAAGCATTACTCTTTCTACATAAAGCATAAACCATTTTATTTTGTTTTCTCAGATGGTAATGGATTGTGAAATCATAATCCTTGATTAATTCCAACCATATCCTATGTCTCATGTTCAATTCTTTTTGAGTAAATATATACTTAAAACTTTTATGATCAATATATATTTCACATGTCACTCCATACAAATTATGCCTCCAATATTTTAAATAAATAACAAAAGAATATAATTCCAAATCATGTGTAGGATAATTTAAATATTATGGTTTCAACATACGCGAAGAATAAGCAATTACCTGATCATTCTGTATAAGGACACAACCAAGTCCTTTCAACAAAGTATCACTTTAGATAACAAACTCACCATTTCTGGAAGGAAGTTCTAAAACTAGAGCATTCACCAATCTTCTTTTCAATTCTTCAAAATAATTATTTCATTCTTTTGTCCAAATGATCTTAACACCTTTTCGAGTTATCATAGTCATTGGACTAGATAACCATGAAAAATGTTCAACATGCCCCCATTTAAAAACCTACCAAAACAAGAAAACTACAGATCTTTTTCATATTTGTGTGTCTTGACCATTATTCATCAACTTTTGTTTTACCATGACCAGCCTTTTTTCCATTTGTTTGAAACAATTTGACCAAAAAAAGAAATGATTTGTAACCCAAACTCACACTTGCTGAATTTCCTAAACTGTTTCTTTTATTTTAAGTTTTGAAACACAACCCTTAAATGAATTTCATGAACCTATTTACTTTTAGAATAACCCAAAATATTACCAATAAAAAAACTCCATTTATCACCAAAATCAACTTAGCCATCACTATAATAAACTGTTCAGTTCTGATTCTAACCATCTCAGAATACTGATTTGGAAGGTCATTTCCCTTAGTATTCCTTCCCTAAAAGATACATTGATTCCTCTAAAAAAACCATTCCTGACATAGAAATATCTTAGATGAAGTAACATGGTAATCTGTAAATGCTATATCATTTAAATATTACCATAACCTACTTTATGGATATTAATTTAGTAATACCATAACTCCTAAAGTTATCTAAACTGTCCTCTGATACCAAATATAATGACCTGACCTTAAACCTTACATAATAATGAAGTATATGAATAATTCACATTGAGGGCCTTTTCAGGTTTAGAGTTTTATATAATTAGGACATAACTATTACATCTCAAAATATTACAAAGTATACACTTCTACAGAGTTTCCATTTTTTATTTTATTAAACATGAACTCTTGAAAAAAAATAGTCATGTCTAGTTTCAGGTTTAAGACAACATGACTTTTCCATGATCCCATAATTCAAACCTATTCGATATTACGTCATGTTAAAAACATTTTAGAAACTTTGGATTAGTATAAAAAGCTCTATAATGGATACACAAAGAAGGAAAACTGTTAGTTTTTTTCAAAACAACTGTTAAACCCTGAAGACATTATCATAAGTAATATCTTTCACCTTTATGAAGTAGAAAATTCTATTCACTAAATAAAATATCCTTACATACCCTTTTTAACCAAAATATTACCATAAAACCCATATAAAGAATTCATAACATATAAAGGTAACTTGGGACATAAACATACATAAATAGAATAACCATACGGTCGACTTCCACACATATCACTACATGGAATATCCATACGGCTGACTTACATACCAAATGCATTGGAGGTTATAATGTAACCACCCATCCTGGTATTCACGGAACCACCCATCATTTGTTTTGTCACGTAACCACCCATCAAATGTCCAAGTACCATTATAAAATCATAAGACATAAATCAAATATAAAAGAAAGAAAACATTTAAAAATTTCAATCACAATATATCACTTAAATATATTGAGACAAAAAAACCATTATCAAAACCACTTTCAATACCAAAATAAAAAAAAATACTATATGGTATTTATTTTCTTTTAAAAACATTAAGTCTTGTTGAGGAAGCCAAAGATCAAATAATACTCACGATAGCGGAAAAGGTTGTTGTCACCACTTATGTTAAAAGAAACATTACTTATTTGTCATTTATAAAAAATCTTCGTAGAAAAAGATTCCCTTTGAAAAGTCAAGGGTGTTTATACAGCATATAAATGAAATTTGGGTATTAAAACAAAATATTCCACAATTTAATAAGATTGAGATGAAGTCCCTTACCTCGTGGCTGACTTGACTCGATCATTCATTAATCTCTTAAATTATATACAAAAGGTAATTTCTACTTACTTAAGAAACTTTTCCATGTTTATTTTTCCTTTTATATCATTTATTACCATGTTATAAACATTATGTAATTATTTAATTTAATAACGTTCATTTTGTCGATATTTGGTTCTTCAGTCGGAAATAAACAACTTATACTCACTAGTAGTCCATGTGATCAATAGTCCCTTATATCAAGAATGAAATTCTTTATTTAGAGATCATATATAATATATATATCTAGTATATATATATAATAGTATATATCATTTGGAGGTAATAAATGAAATGCACAGTTCATGGAGACTGTAAGTCGTACGTACGCATGAACGCTACTTTCATTTCTATTTATTTTTATAATGGAATTAAAACATAAATATACATAGGTATATTATAATTCAATTATTATTTCATATATATATTTTTTAAAGGTTGGGTCCGAAGCCTCAATTTATTATTTGAAAGCAAAGACCTCTTTAGACTGGGTAGAGGGAGACCCATTACATAGCCCGAAGGCCCAAGGCCAAGTGGCCTGAATACAATGCTTGAAAGCCCATTTTTTGGCCGAAAGGACCCCTCGGTGAACAGTACTGCTACAGTACCGCTACCGCTACAGTGCCTTCTACAGTCTCTCCACTACTACAGTGTTGCCGCTGCTACAGTGCCGCCGCTGCAACAGTACCACTACAGTACTGCTATAGTACCTGGGAAATTCGCCCCTGCCCGGATTTGATCCTGGGTCTTTTTTATGCCAAGCAGGAGCCAGTACCACTAGGGTACAGGCTCGTTGGCTATTATTTCATATATAATATCATATATAATATCATTTACTACATCCATTATATGTATCACATATGACATCAACGAGTCATGTCACTTTGAGGGGGCGGTATTCTGCACTTCCTCAAATGAAATTATTGCGTTTACCCATAATGGAAACCATAAAGGTAGGATATAAATGGAAAAACCATGAGCATAAAGAAAACATAAACATAATATATATCATATATAAATATAGTGCGATCATAAAGGATAACATGATAGGCGGTAGGAGATAATTGAACAATCATCGTTTCATGAGGCGTTAGTTGGTCATTCACAGAAATAGTATTTTATTCACCTATTATATAGAGGTGTGTGTAATTTTAGTTAAAATAATTCTAATAAAAACATCCTAGTATATTGATTATTATGGTTTTGTTATTAATTAAAAGAATAAAAAGATTTTAGGGGTTGGAGAAGTGAAATAAATGAAAAGAAGTTAAGAGGAACCATTACCTTTAATTTGGGTAACATCCTTTAAGTTTAATCCAAAAGGTCATCCTGAAGTGCCTTCTTCCTAAGGTAATGATTCCAAGAGGAGGATAAGGATGTTGAAATCTTAATTGGGAAAATTATGGTCAAGCCAAAAGGGTTGATAGGTGTGAGGAATTGGTTAGAATTGGTCTCCTTTTATGAGGGGGAGGAGGGGCTCTTTAGGAAAGTGTGATAATATTATTTTATTATATAATGATATTCGGTTTCTAATGGCCCAGAAATCATTAAATTCGAAGATATTATGACTCATAGTCAAAATAAAATCATCCAATAGGAATTGGACAGGTTTTGGATAATATTTTAATCATTATTATCATATTTATTTAAAGCATTTATTAATGAGGAAAACTCTGCATCATTATTGTGGAATAAATAATCTAATTTATTAGATATCTAAAAATTATAAAAAAAACTACCATATTGTAGGAAATAATTTTATATTTCTGATGAATATTTATCGTCTAAAATATAATTTATAAAACACCATATAAAAATTAATTTACTAAAAGATGTTTGTTTATGTCATTTTTGTTAGTACATTAAATTAATCATTCTAAAGTTTCATTATAATTTATAAGTGGCTCCACGGGGACCCAAAATCGAGCCAAATATGCCATTGGTCGGACATGACACATCCAATACGGTTTGGACTAGTGTTAAGGGAATTTTGAATTATTACAATATTCTCTTTACCTTGAATTACCTTATTTACCTTTAACCGTGGTAATTAAAAGTCAAAAGTTGCTATTCACTGAAACTTATTTTCATCTTATTGAACCAAATTTTACTACATAATAACAACCATGTATGTCAGTTTTTCTAAATTCAATTCAAAATAGTGGTAAAATTTTATTTTAATGAAAAAGACATATTTTTTAACTACTACGATGTGGTTTCACTATTCATCAAAAATTGAAGTTTTTCAAAAAAATACAAAAAATTCCTCCTAAGATATATTTAATATTCTGAATTCAAAAATGATATTTATTTTGAAAATTTCAAAACATAAAAGTTTCATTAATTAATTTCAAATTTATTTCCCATTGATAAAACATATATTTTCTTTTTAAGAAACAATAACTATCAAAATATTGACACTTTTTTATGTCCAATTTCAAAGTGAAAATAATTCTAATGACCAACATTTGAATAAATGGAAAATATATATTCTAATTAAACATTAAAACCAATTAATAAATAATCTCACCATATAGATAAATAGGATTAAAAGTAACTTGTGAATTAAAATACAATATGTTCACTATTCATTAAAAATGAACTTCATCAGAAAAATCCAAAAAGTATACACAAAGTAAATTTTTATGTCCCCATTCTAAAGAAGGATTATATTTGGTCAATTAGAATGTATTTAAGTGACCAAAAGTATATTTGAAGAGGGTTCTCCATTAAAAGGTGGAAAATCGACCTTTTAATGTTAATTATGCTTAAAATTAGATTCATTCACATTTAAAGCCTCCAACGATTTATTGGATAAATGTAAATACATTTTACAATCATGTATAATCATATTGTAGTTACTTTTTTTCATTCTCGCCAATACATCGACTATAAGTTAACTACCATTTAAAATAATAATATTTTATTATTAGTGTGAAACATAAGATTTCAAAGAAACCCGTTGTTGCCTATCTGGTATGCTATCAAACATAGATACCCCATTAAAGTAAAATTAATATTTAATTCAAAAATAATAATAAATATGAAAATATCTTATTCTTTATTTACCTAGGGTGTTACATTTATTCAATTAATATATCATAAATAATGGATTCAATATGATTTTAAAAAAATATATATTAGTATATTAACATTCATTCAATTGGTAATCATGACTAAATAATATTAAGAAAAATTAATGTTTAAAAAAATATTTTCTAAAAAGCTGTTTTTCAATATATTAAATGCTTTGATTTGAAAGTTAAATTTATATTATTTAGATGTTTAATTAAATTATATGGAGCGTAGATTTAGGTTAATAAAATAAATTTTTCAATGAAGAGTTACATTATATTTTTAATAAAATTTAGATTACATGGATAATAACTAGATATCAATGTAAAAACCCAAATGGTAAAATTTAAAAAATATTTAATATAGTATTAATTGATCTTAACTCACACCACACAACATTATTTCTCATTTTTTGTGTATTTTACACTTTAATTGTCTTATTTGATTATTTAAAACAAATGTTCATTTGTAAAAGTTCTATTTTTTTACTTATCAATGAGGATCAAATCCACTATTTCAATGCACCAAATTCACATAAAATATTTCTAGAAACCCTAAAAAAATACTCTCCTAGAACTCCCTTGAACCGCTCAAATCCCCTAGTCACTAGATGATATCTTACTTCACAAATTTCTGATTAGACTTTCGAGAGAATGTTTATGGTTCCAATATGAGTATTACTTAATCTGTAACATTGTCTTCTTAATCGTTATATTCTAAACCTATGTTAAACATAGTAATATAATGAAATAATTAAAATTATTATACTAAAGTGTATTTATATTAATATAACCACCATTATTTATTATTCCCATCCACTTAGAAATAAAAATATTGTTCATCATGAATTTGTTCATACTACTGCCTCCACAAAGAGACATCTTCCATTTGTTTCCATTACATATTTTCATTAATAAAAAAATTCAAATCGATTTCCTACTCAATAAAAGTGTAATTTTGGTTAGAATAAACCCCATTTATTTTAATAGATCTTTGCCGACCAAGTAAATATTTTTTTAATTAAAAATTATTTTATTTTAGGAATTAAGAATGTGTTTTATATTTTTTATTTTTATTATTTCCATTTACCATAATTAAAAACAAAATATTTTTGATTTTATTTGATATCTGTTTCAAATAAAAGAAACTAAATTTTAAATAATACATTTATATTCTTGTTCAAAACAATATTTCTAGTCTGAATTTATTATCTTAAACGTTGTTTATTTTTAAGGATCCAATATTTGAAATTGTTATAATAAGGATTTTAAAAGGAATCTTTTTCCTCCTCAGAAAATTCATTAATGGAATTTGTCTCCCAATTTTTTTACTAACAATGTTCAAGAGGTTCTTGTGAAGACTTTCCTATTTTTTCCACTATTTTTATTTAACGATTTAATCTAATGAAATTTTTTTATCCCCCTCTACATTTTTTATAATATTAGTCCATTTGGAAATGATACTTATGATTCACTATGATTTATTACATTTATGTTATGTGATATATTTTTTAAAATGTTTATGAAACCCATTTTATTTCTATATATTCTTTATTATATGATGATGATTGATTTTATATGGAACCCACATGATTGGATGATTATACATACAGTCCAATATCACCCTATAATGTATTGGTTTATGTAAATATATCATGAGATAGTCTGGTATGGATATAATAATATTTTACACATTAGTGTTAGAATAATGAGTTTATTCACTTTTTCATGCATGACATAATGAGTCTGTTCACATAGACTTAGGAATTATGAGTTCACTCCCATATTCAATAATAGACATATAGAGTTTGTTTAAAAATATATGGGAATAATGAGTTTTCTCACAATTCATATTATCTTATGGTTATTCAAAATATAAATTTTATTTATAATGTTATGCCATATTTCCAATATGATTTTCATTTTCAAGACAATCCATACTTTCATGTTATGCGTCAATTTTGAAAATATTCCACACTATTATTTCAAACTCAAATATTTATTTATTAATGAGATGGGTTTTGTTCCATATCATAACCTTTCTACTTCAATAATTATCTTCCTCAGATATTATGTTTCTATACCATGTTTATCATTACCATATCTGGTCTCATGATCATTTAATATGATATTTATCCTCTCCTTATGTTCTCTTTATGTTTATGATATGATAAATTATGATAAATTATGATTTTATCCATTACTAGGCGTCATAGATTTCCCCTTTATTATGTTTCAATTCATAGGGTTTTGAAGATGATTATATCAAGTGATATATATATAATTTATTAGAAGTGTGTGATTATGGATAAATGTTTAAATGTGTTATAAAATATGATGTTTTCGGTATCTAATCTTTAAGACACTAAAACTATAGGTACTTTTATTCACATCTATTTCTGAGATATATTATTAAAATAATGAAATTAATTTATTATTTATTTTATTATTACATTGTTACACATCAGTTGGTGTCATGGTAGGGTTTTAATATTTTTTGGTATTATTTTAGTTATTTTTGGGAATTAGGATGTGATAAATTTATTGAAACACATTGGGATAAGTCATATTATTAATTCTATGAATAGGATTCCATCATGAATTTTTGGTAATGTTGAGGTTTTGTGGTACTAATTTCAATTAAATCCCTATCTTATCATTGGAATGTGGACAAATTTGTGGCATATATGCACTTAGGGTAAATCACCCTAAAAAAGGTCGGTTTAATATCAACTCAATCTTCTACTATTGTAGTACCCATTATTTCAGGAAAATAACCCATTTCCTAGCATTTTTTAATTTGGTGTGTATAAAATATAGAGTTTCCATAATATAGATAGTTTCTATAAATTGGGGTGCTTCCATAATGTTGGATGTTTCCATAAATTGGGGTGTTTCCATAAAGTAGGTTGTTTCCATAATGTGGGTTGTTTTCATAAAGTGGGTTGTTTCCATAAATTTGGATGTTTCCATAAAGTGGGGTGTTTCCATTAAAAAAATGTGTTTCTTTAAAAAGGGTAAATGTGAAGTATGGGAGAGTTTAGAGGTTTTATAAGGAGTATTGGGACAAAAATTAAGGTCACATGATCCATAAACTATTGGCTCAAATAGTGTGGTCAAACCTTGTGCAGAGGTCAAATCTAGATTAAATTTTCTAGGTGCTTACTCGTTTTTTCTCTATATATTTCGGTTTTGAATGAAAACGGCCCTATTTAGATATTACTCTCCCTAGAAGGCTATATAACCCTCCCCACACATTTTGGATCCATCCCAGAGCCTTCCCTTCGTGATTTTGAGTCCGATTCTTGAGGTATGTCACCATTCCTTCGGGAGTTTCCATGTATTCTTAGATCTGCTTAGATGTATTCTCTAAACCCCATTCTTTCTCACATCTGAACCAATAATGGGTAGAACTATGTTTTTTGATGTCAAATAATTCAATGTTCTGTCATGATCTTACTAGTATAAGTGAACTAAGTCCGTTCATGGAGAATCGACCCACATTCTTGTGCGTTCTTCGTCTGTTGACAATGTTTCTTCAAAAACATCGAGGTAGCAGGCTTCTCCATCGACTCATTTTTCTATAATTTGTTGTCATAGATTCAAATTGGTATATTTATTGTGAAATAAATGTAAAAATATTCATTTGTGATGATTCATGGTTTTTGTGAAATTGTGTGATCCTGGTGAATAGTTGTGCAAAAGGGGGATTAATTATAAATAATAAATTTAAATTATGGTTTCTCTGGAATTTCAAAATGGTTGATGAAAAATGGGGTTTCAATAGAAATGGTTTTCAATAAAAATTTAGTTTTATTGAAATGGTTTGGATAAGAAATTCTTGGGCATTGATATGGTTTTAACAGAAATAGTTTTCAATAAAAAGCTGTTTTTATTGAAAGGTTTATATTGGCTTCATTGTTCAGAATATGTGTTGTGTGTTCATATTGCATATACAGGGATTGGATGAAATATGACCTTGTGATCAGTGCTAATGGATTAATGGCACATGGAATTGGATATACAATGATTGGTTGAAATATGACCTTGTGATTGGTATAAAAGGATTAATGGAACATGGGAAACAATTACCTTGTGACGACTTGGTAGATCGACGAGAAACATCTTATGAGTATGGAACTATAATAATGTACCACACATGGCTTGTTCCATGGGTTTGAGTAATGTTTGTGTATGGTGATATAGGGATATTGGGGAATGGATGTAAATATTGTTTAGTTATTTTTCTATAAAAAATATCATACTGGGAAAATTGGTTTCAATTTCACTTGTGTGATTTTGGTAATGAATGCTTTTTGAAATTTTTTTATATTTAGTTATAAATTGTTTTTGAGATGTTGTTTTATATAAATTGTTTTATATAATTGTTTCTAACTCATCTATCCTTGTGGCATCAGTAGTGAATTCATTGGAGGAAAACCTACTGAGTTTTATACTCACCCCTACTTTGGAAATTTGGTGCTTTTGCAAATAATATATTTCAGGAAAAAGGCAAAGGTAATGTTTCACATGTTTCTAGCACTACCTCATGATGTATGGGTAGTTCAGAGATTTTGGTGCTTCGATCTTGTGAAGCATAGAATCATGATGAATTTGGAGGGTCATATGTCATTTATCTGTTGTGTACTTTGATTCGTTTTTATTCTTCCATTGTTGTGTACTTTGATATGGTTGTGAGATACATGATGTTATTGAGTTGTATTCTGTTTTTTAATGAATCATATAGTGAATGTTTTTTATGGTTGGTAGGTTTATTGTTTTATTTCTTCAAGGTTAAATCTTCCCCCACCTATATCTGTAATCCTTTAGCATTTATTTCAAGCCTTGGGCATCTTGGGGATATCGCTTAAGCCTTAGTAATGAATCATTGTAGTCTGAAGCCAATGATCATTAGTGGGTCATTACAACAATGTTTCTTGAAAATTGAGCCTATGAATAGCCATATAGCTAGAAACTCGTGTGAATTATTATTTGGAAACAAAATTCTCATTAAATGTAATTATGAAGAATTTATTATTATGAGGAAATGTGATAAAGAGTATGAGAGAACAGAACCTAAAGAAACCAAGATTTAATGAAATGTGATTTAGGTTCAATTGAAAACAAATACAATAATTTTAAAGATTAAGATATTTTGATGATGAATTCTTCATCTAAATCTCCTATAATAATACCCTTATGGTGTTAATTGTTCACTACACACAATTAACTCATTTGATTTTGGTAATGGATGAAGTGTGAAGGAGCCAAGGAAATAATGGATTCCACAAAAAATATAGTGAGTGTCCCAAAGAGGAACCTAACGAGATAGAATACCAATTATGAATTTATATTCTTATGTCAAACTAGCAATCATGATTCATTATAAACAACATAAAGATTGTTGAATTCCTAATAAACCAAATAGGATAATGATGATTTATTATTTAAGTACAAGTGATGAAGATGAAGTATTGCAGATAATTCAATTTCTCTCTGTAAAAAATGTAGCAAAAATATATAAGGGGAACGTATTAAAGGAACTGGTAGATATTTTTTTATGGAGAATGAGGCCATAAAAAACTATTTGCTAAGGAAAAGTTAAGATATTAGTTAACATGATGAAGGGAAATTGCTTTTTCGAGGGGGTACAACAAATAGTTCAATATCATAAATATGGGTAGCATGGGATTTATCAAAATTAATTATATAATCTAACGGATAACAAGGATAACCGGCACAAAAAATTTCCAAGATTAGGGAAATCACGCATAACCAAAACAATGGAAGTGGATTCTGAAAAGGATGTGGAATAAAGAAACACTAATGACCCAATCAAGAACCATATGTCTTATATTAATATACTATTTAACCTAATCCTCTATACTAGTAATGATTACTAAAAACAAAAAATGTCCACCCCATTCACTATATATTGATTTAGTAATAAAACTATTTAGTGGAACATGATGTTCCTAATGGATCACGTAGTTACACTGAGGGGGGGGGGTCAAGTGTGACTTTTTTAATGAATTATTTTATTTTCTTTTACCCGATTTTAATGAAAACCTATCTCATAATATAGGATGAGGAGATTATTTATGAAATTTATAAAGTATATTAAATACATCACATAATTTTTATAAAATTTTATGTATTAATTTCTACTCTCTACTGCAACCAGTTATATCCCCCGATTATAGATTATTCACTATATTGAGCCGGCGACATCTAGGGAAAGTCCCAATCCCATCAACACTAAGTACCATAGTGTTCCAATATAGAGTCCCACTTGAGATCATTATATCCTACTTACACAAGATCCTTCAGAGTCCAATAGGAGGATTTTTATACTCCATCACATAGTATTAATAAAGACCACACTACCCTTCATACTCTTGAGATTCACAAGAAGATATTTGTATTGTTTTAA
This sequence comes from Viscum album, assembly GCA_963277665.1. Classification (NCBI taxonomy): domain Eukaryota; kingdom Viridiplantae; phylum Streptophyta; class Magnoliopsida; order Santalales; family Viscaceae; genus Viscum; species Viscum album. The sequence continues at coordinate 115,956,607 of OY728155.1, read as the reverse complement.
ATTGTGATAAAAGCATCCCGATGGACTTATCTAGCTCTATATTTGGACTGGAGACTTTCTATTCACTTGAATATATGATCCAAAAATATAAATAACTATCTTAGATTTTGACAGCTTATACATTTCCTTAACATTAAATATTCCTAAAAAACCAGACCGCTAAACTTTATCATGTACACCATTTCAATAACATACACAATAGAAAAAAAACTACATGATCTTGACCACTATAAATTGATATTTTAATGATATAGTCATTCTCAATACATAGACTACATGAGAATATATATTCTAAAATAATTCCAGAATTTACTATAAAATTTAATGCTCACTATTCATTCAATGTATACTGCATTTGAATATCTTAGTCATCATGAATTCTTGAGACAATTGATTGGATTATCAACTTTAATATAGAGTTTACATGAAACTATAAGTATGGGAATGTAATCACACAGATATTGCCTCAACGCTTTCTTCTCTCTTTTAAAACGTCCTCTTTATGAAAGTCTCACACTATCTTTATACAATATTTGTGAAACCCAAGTTTTTTTTCTTCTGTACACATTTTCAAAAAACATTAAAAATCCTATAATATATTTCTATAATCCAATTAATATGCACGTTATTTTAGGCATTCATATTTCATATATTAAGTCCAAATCATTCTTGAAGCCTTGACAAAATCATGATACTCTTGCTTCACCACACTACTCACTTCATTCAGGAAATTGTATCTTACTATAGTCGAAAACAGGATAAACCTTTATTATCACATGAATGTTTTTTACCATGTTCTTCACATAGATATTATTACTCAAGTTGTTTATTTAGTTCTCTTCTTCATGTACCAATATATGTGGTATCTTCTTCCTATCATTCATAAAACATATTGTAAATGATTCACAGTCTCAAAAGATTAGACTTCTATCGTGATAACATGAATGCCTAGTAAATAACAACATGAATTCATTGAATAATAATATAAATTCCTAGATTACACAATTATGTTTTTCAATCTAATTATGCTCTCATATTTTTCTCTCAATATCATACCCAAAAATGGCATGGTCTGGTGTATTTATTTTAAATCCACCCTACCTCAACCCATGTGTATTAGATTACTCCACCACATATACACACCACCACAAATCTTTCTCAATGATTATGATAATAATTATATTTGAGAAACATATTTAGTTAATTATTATTATTCTGCTTTTGAGTTATTCAATCTTTGAATAGATATATACATCAACCCCGAACAAAATCATTAATAAAGAGCATGATTATCTCAGGAACATAATCATCTTATCTAAAATATGGTAATAAACAATTTATGACCTAGAAACTTAATGCATAATTAATCCAAGGAGTGACATAGGTATTATATCATATCATGTGTTAATCAGATGACTTAGGTCAACATCATATAATTACCTCACTTATATTTGTAACACTTTAAATAGATAAACAGTGCGCCATGCATCTGTGTCCCACATTGATAATTCATTCATAAATTCTATCATTTATATTAGTAAATGTTCTGTTGTATATTGAAGTTGACACTAGAGTCAATACCCTAATAAACACATATGAACATAGGCTTCAAATGGTTCACAACTTCATGCAATGGAACACCTACACACCTTGCATGTACGTGATCACCTGAGCACTCTATGGGCATAACGAACTCACCATAACCTCTTAACATCACTTAAAATGTTGTGGTCGATCCAAGTTACCACCTTAGAAATGGATTCGTTGGGGTCACAGGACTAACTAGTCACTTGGACTATATTTTTATTAGACTCCCCTAATAAATAATTATTAACATTCTCAAATAAATCAAATATAGAAATATTTACTTCTTAATAATTCACAATGAAAAATAAAATTTCCCACTCTCTTCATAATTATCATCTTTCTTATACTTTAGAAATAAATTATAAATTCATATGCTCAACAACATCAAATATTCATTTCATTCAAATATTGAAAATAATGTGTATTCTGCTAATGTCTTTTTCAGAGGCCTTTTTCATTAATAAAATTTTATCAATTGTGATAATTAAAACTAATTAACATTTCTTTTTCTCAACTTATTAGAAATAAATTAAACATCAATACACCACACTGATTCATTAATATCCCCCTTTTTATTTTTTGGGAATACCTATTTGAATTCAAAATTAAATGTTATATTTACACCATATTTGATAATAAAGTCAAATTTATAATTAATGGAAGGAATTATAATCTACAAAATTTTTATTTTTTGAAAATGTTCTTCTCTTGTGACACTTTGTCTGATTTACTCTACAGAAGGATGACGTTAATCCTAACATAGAAAATAACTGAAATTAACCAAATCTAAGTCTATCCATTCTTTGTGTGGAAGAAAAGTGTGATTAACATTAACATTAACGATGTCAATAAATTTTCAAAATGTGATACCTATACTGAGAGATTCTTTTAGGGAATATTCAAATGGTTTTTAACTAATATCTTATATTTAACTCAACAAACAGATTAATAACATTTTCGTAGAATAATGTACTCTCACCTCTCAAAGTTCAGTTCCTTTTTTTATAAAGTAATAAGTCTTCCCCTTTATTATTGATTTTCCAGAATGAAAATAAGATAATTTAATCAAAACACCTCAATGATGAAATGATTTGATTTGCATAATTTTAATATCTTGGATTATTAGATGGATCCCTCAGAAGAACATCAGATATTTATAAGATATCAACTATGATATAGATATTTGGAGGTTTTTATTCTATGATCCCCAACAATATATACACAATAGAATTCTTAATCATTATTAAATTTATTCAAGAATAATCACGATTAATTTTAAGATAATAATTCAATTATTTAAAACAGACAAAATTATGCTAATAGTCCTAGATGATGGAGAAAATTATAGTTGTAATATTATTATAGCTACTATCATATTCTGCTATCCCTCTAAATACAATTTTCACCTTTAATACCCTAAATGAAAAACAAAAAAAGAGTATATATGTGAATAATTTGTCTCTTCAATGCTTCTTAGTTATATAAAAAAGGTAGAGAGTTTCTTCGGAGCTATACTATATTCATAAATAAATAATTATTCTTAAAATTTTATATAAAATTATTTTTAGTCTTATATAATTTATCAATATTTATTTCCTCTTATAAATTTTCTATCCATATGAATAGTTATTATTCAGGGAAATTCATAGTTTACATTTTATTATTTACCACTTCTTCACAAAAATATTTTTTTGAACCAAAATTAACGGGTGCAATCCCTTTCTTCTTTATTAATTTATATTTTCCAATAAACCATATCATTTATTTTTTAGATTACATCAGAGATATGTTACACATTTCAAATATACCATTAACATTAACTAAGTTTCTCTTTTTAGTAATCCTCTTAGATTTCTCATTAGAAACATTTTTTATAAAATCAATCATGTTGTTTCTTTTCTAGATTTATTCTTTCTTTTATTCCATATTACTTATTTTAGTATTAATGTTAATATAATATTCACAATGTTCTAGGATAGAGAATCTCTTACCCTAAAAAAACAACAATTTCATTACTTTGAAACTCTTCACATCATTCTTCATAATCTTTTTAGGAGTTGTTTATTTAATAGTCATCTTGTTTTATTCACTTACCAAAGTTGACCTGTCATCTTATTTTATTATTGTACCCAAATTTCTTGGGGTCTTCTATTCAAAAAAAAAAATACTTTTTCATGTTTGTTAAAAAAAGCATCATAACAATGATTTATTCTATTGAAATGATCACAGAAATCATTAATATATTCATATATCTTAGGATAGAATGATTAAATCTTTTTTTGTGAATTATTCTTTTGATGAATATATTTCCAAATGTCTTCATATTTTATCATCATAAATTTTTGTATTATATTAGTTTTATACAATGGAATGTTGTTCCAAAAATTTATTACATTATTCCTAAACTTCTAATAGTACCAGCAGCGGCTATAAAATCATGATTTTTTATTCTGTGACACATTCTAGCTATTATTGACAGTCAACTTCTTTTGTGTATCACATTTATTCTCTTCAATTTTATGAGGGGAATATAAATTCATGTTCATATTTTATTCCACATATGATGATGTAGTGGAATCCTAATTATTTTTCCTTAACCTTGTTAGTCTATATTGTTTTGATAAATATGTACTAATCATGAAAATAGAATTATTACACACAAATTTATATGGATAAATGCATACCGACTCCAATGGACCGAAGGCCTTCATTTTTTATTTATTTTTATAATACACCATTTAAGGGGTGAAGTGGAACCCTTACAAGGCCTGTATGCATAATTATTACATGGATCATTGGCCTTAGAGGAAATCATTGCCCGTATGCTTCAACCATTATATACAACCCAGATAAACTACTTGGAACTGCTCCTCCCCAGCATCTTCATTGTGAAATTAGCTCTCCACCTTCACATGAATGTTCTTCTTGGTTTTCATGTGCATGCACAGGCTTGTCCTGATGGCAGGTGCCATACCCTCTCATTCTTGTAATCTGTTTAGCTTCTACTATAGGGAATGCTCTTTGCTCATCCTCCTTCTGAATCTTGTTCTTTGTATGTAGTCTAGTTTTCATCTACATGTAATTGAAGGCCTTGAGTTGGACCTAATACCTTACTGGCCTGAAGGCCTAGGTGGCCCGATGACCATAAAGGAGTCGGGGACCAAATTGGTGGCCCAAAGGCCCAAACAGGGGAATAGTCCCCACTGCTACAGTAACAAACATTAACTGCTACAATTCCCACTATAGTTCCTGGAAATATGCCTCCTCTTGTATTTGATCCTGGGTTGCCTGGATGCACTTAAGAAGTCCTCACCAACTAGGCTGAAGCTCATGTGTTGAATAAATGATTACAATAATTAAAGAAAATTAAATACAGTTATCCTTATAAAACATCAACATATTATTTCCATTAAGTTGATTACTTTGATAAATACGACTCTTATCTAAATAATTCTTTTATGTAAATAATTTCCAATTAGCTTGGTAAGTACTATTAGGTCAAAACAAAACAGATGATGACAGAAGAAGGGGTGAATTTTTTTCCTTTAAAGACATGGTTGATACTAAAACTACCTCTTGATATTAAATTGATTCTTTCCTTCTATCTTAAAGATGAGTACAAATGGAAATAAATAAAACAATATAACAGATATATGTATAGTGGTTGGGGGAACATTGATCTGCCAATCTCCTCCACCAACACACACTCCACGATCATGGTTATTTTCACTAGATATTCATTTTACTGAGAAATTCTATAACTATGTGTAGGATGTTGAAACCTTATAGTTGGGGAATTTACATGGATATTTGGTTCTTTTATAGAGATCGAAATAAACACATCTTAGTAAGAGAATATGAAACCAGACCAATGATTGAGTAGGAGAATAAAATAATATAAAACTAATAAAATATATGGATGTATATGTTGAAAAAAATTTGGGAAATAGTTTCAAAAGAAACGGACAATATTAAATGATATTTAATAAAAAATAAAAAGAATAAAACAATATTCAATGTTAAAAATGCTTTCATTATAAAATAGTATAGAAAACACCGGAGATATGATAAAACATGTATGTCTCTAATGTATATATATTTTAATTACATTGTCAAAATAAATCAAAATATTGAAAATGAAATACAGTTGCAACAATATCAATAAATCAAACAAGGATAAAAAAATTAATGTCTCCAAAGTGTAGATCTAATAGTAGTAAAATGTTTTTATTTTAATATGAGATATTTTTTTGAATATATATATAACCATCAGTATAATGAAATATGAATATATAGAGAATGAAAATCTTGGTATTTATCCCAATGATCAAAATTCTCTAGGTCATATAGGTCCAAAAATATCTCAAGATAAATCATGAATATATCAATTCAAAATGTTCATTAAAAATCGTAACTTCTCATAGAAATAGAAATGATATAATATTTTAAACATGATCCTTTGAATTTGTCTTTAAATTGATTAATATTGATATATATATATATGGATAGATCATTACAAAAATAAACTTAATTCAAAATGCCATCTTTGACCAAGTCAAATGGAGGGTTTCTGTACATACTGATAAAATCTAAAAGTATGGTTTAAAGTATATAGTTTATTAAAACATTAAGAATGATAAACCATATCTTTATTCCTCACAGGTAGGGTTGATTTTAAAATTATGGTTTCTGGTCCATATCTTTTCTCAAAATGTAGTGTATTAAGACCATATATTCTCCGTAAAATGTACGATATGAATAGTGTTTCTAGATTACTTATAAAACATAACTATAATACTTTTACATTGAGAAAAAAATACACTACCATGGATTAATGACTAAATATATCCCCTGAATAAAAATAATTATACATGTAATGTATGTCATGATATTTACATAATTTAAATTTATTAGCAATGAAAATGTGGTTGTTTGTGAGCATAAAAATAAAAAATAAATTAAAAACAGTTGAATCAACACATGATCAACAATATACCCCATTAAATGCTAAAAAACAAAAGAAATAAATATTTAAATTAAAAAGATAATAATAATTTCAGAATAAATAAATTTCAAAAAAGTATCTCCACCTTAAAAACATGTAGAAATATTTTTTTTCTATATATATTTTAATGTTTTTTAATTATATATTCATAAATATTTCATAGAAATTTCTAATAAATTTCTAATAAATTTATCATAAATATATTTTGAATTTATCCCCCTTTTCTATCATCAATAATAAATTAAGGAAATATTTTTAAATATTTTTATCAAAGATATCATAAAAAATTGTTTAAATTTAGATAAATAGAAAACCAAAATATATTACTGTGACTTGTATAAGGTACAGAGGTGAGGAAGAATCAGGATATTTGGAAGGATTAGATGGATAATCTCTACTCTCTAAAAATTGTAGATTTTTATCAATGATGCTAGAACTATTAACAGTTATTCTTTTCTATATAAAAAATTTGTATTTTGTTGAATTAATAAATAATATGTGAACTGGTTCACTAAAAATTCGTTGAACTCATCATGATATAACATAGTAACATTTTATCATCTATGTTTCTCCTGTTTAATTATCATATTCATTTTAAACAAGTGAAATTATTTTTTAGAAAATTAGCATAACATCATTATTTGATGCTTTCTTTGAAATGTATCAAAAATAGTTTTAATATAGAACATTTTTCCTTCTATTCATATGATTTTATAGATGCTTTAAAATCCATACGAAGATCTACAAATTCTTAATTTTAGAGATTAAACATTAATAAAAGATATTTAGAAGGTATCCCCTCTTTTAGAATTTGTTAATATAACACATCTTGTTTGTCAAAACAAAAAATTTAATTATCTTTTCTATAATATTTTTTCATGGAGTCATTAACTAAGGAAAATTAAATCTCTCCAAACAGATTTGTAGAAGAATTAACTAACATTTTACTATGAGAATAACTTCCTTGTGTGTTTAAATTATTAGATCAATTCATGTTTCTTACATTGATATCCTTAGATAACTTTGAATTTGATATTTATAAGAAGGAACCCAAACAATATTATGAGATTTGTAGAATATGATTCTATGGTTTGAAAGGGTATGAAGATAAATTTCGTTATGGAAATTTATAGATGATTCTTCATACTCTAAAGATGTTATATATATTAATCATTTAAGATTTTAATTATTGAAAAGATAGTTTTTATGTAAGAAATCTATTCCGAAATAAGGTTTTAGATAGATGAATAAAATTTATAGGAAAAATAAATTTAAAAATAATGTTTTACAAGATAAAATATGAAAAAAAGTTTTTCATAAAACTATTTTTCTAAGTACTACCCATCAATTATAAATTTCATAGAGAATGTTTCTAAGTGAGAAATATAAAAAAAATTACATATATTTTTATATTTTATCAATATTGTTAAAAAATTTCCTATATTCAAAAAATAAATGTGCTTTTATGATGTAATAAAAAATTTAATAGTTTTATATACCACATAAGTTAATATTACGAATCACATTTTGATTTTTTTTATAAATAATTTATCTACCCCTGTATAAAATTTTTAATGCATTTAAATAAAATATTAAGATTAAAATAAAACACATCCTCTATTAAAAGTTCAATATTTCATGAAATTTCCAAAAAAATTAAAATATCCATTAACCTTAAGCAGCCACTCAATGATATAAAAATGAAAATATATGGTGAATACCTAACATATATACAATACAAATTATTTTTTCTACCCATATACAGTTGGGAACAGTTGTGTTAGTTGTTAATGTTTTTTAACCAAATTCTATTATTTTTAGAGGAGAATTTATATTTAAAGTTAGATAACTATTTTGAATAATAAATTTGATTAATATTAGAAATTTGAAATTTTTTAAAAATAAAAATCATTTTCATAGTTTCTATTTATTATATAATAAAAACATTTAATAGTGGACATGATTTTTCTTTTATAATAATGAGTAAAATAATTTCTATATAATTTCGACCTTTCATAATTACTACATATTCCTAGTTTACATTTACGAATTTTTTAAAATAATTTCATTTAAATAATTTTTCCCTTTAATAAGAATATTTGAGTCTAGTTTTATAGTATTAATATATTCTAATAGTGCATTAATTTTATTTTAATACTAAATACAATACATTTAAATTATAAATATTATTATTTTTTTAAACTATAACTATCATTAAAAATAATAATATAATATTTTCTAATTTTTTTATCATCATAATTAAAAATTAAAATTTATCTTGAAACATAAAATATTATTTATCAATTTTTTTATATGAAATGTTTATTGAATTATAATATTGAATATTATAAGTGTGCAACTCGTCATAAAAAATCCATAATACCTAGATTTACCATTTTATTTCTATGCCCAGCTTCAGATTTTGTAGTATATTCATCACTCTAATGAAATGTATCACTCCAGTTTATATTCATGGAATTATTTCCATTCCATTTGTAATTATCTTTCCATTGAGATTTAATCATAGGATAATTATATTTTATGTAACATTTCTCATTACATTCATAACATATATCTTCCTTATTCATCTTCCACTTATTGCACGTTTTTTAATTCCTGTTGTAGGATATGATAACTGTTTACTTTAACTTGGATAGATTGAATCAGATGACTCATCCATGGTAGTCCAAATTATAACATCAATCTTTTTTAATAAAAATATGATTGTCGTCTTCATCTCACATGAAAACTTCATTATTCATCAAGGTTCTAATCAATTATTTTATTATAATTTCTAATTGTAGAGTATATTGTGTGATTACATCACATATGACATTTAATTTAGAGGGTGAAACACTATTAAATTTTAAAGCATGGTCTGATTATTTAATTAGTTATCCTAAGGTAGCAGTATCATTGAAAACATCTATTAATCTTCCATTCATCCAAGTGATTATATCATTTTCATGCTTCCTAAAAGTATCAAATTCCAACTATAAAATACTATACCTTAGTTGACTAAAATTAATAGCTCCTTCATAATAAATAGGAATAGTTTTCCACATCTCATACGTAGTTGTACACCAAGATACTTGATTAAATTCATCAGTTCATAAATGACATTAAATATAATTCTTTTCTCTCATGTTAATACAATATTCCTCATCTTGATCATCATTGAAGTTTTTTTTTCAAATCATATTTAATAATTTTATAAGCCTTATATACCTTCAAATTAAATCTTATTCCAATATTTTTCATATACATAATCATGAATTCTTTTTTTTCATCCATAATTATCCCTATTAAAATCTGTTACACGAATCACTGACAAACCTTATCTAAGATCATCCATTGAGAATTAACTTCATTAGGATCATTAACATGGACTTGTTAATTAACAGAGAAATATTCAATATTAGAAAAATACTAACCATTGATACCACTTCTTAGTATCCTATAGAAACAATAGAATATTCCTAGATTTCAAAAAAGAGTAATATATCCTATAGAACCTAACCAATAATATCACATGTTTTATCAAAATGGAAAAGATGAAGACATAAGATGGTTGGGGGATAAATTATGTTCCTTTAAAAAAAAATTAGAAACTAAACATCAATATTGTTACTATATCATTTTTTTCCTTCTCTCTTAAATATGAGTAAATAACGGAAATATATAAAGGAAAATAATATAGTGATGTATAGAGGTTCATGGAAAACGATCCACTACTCCACTCCATCAATTCCCTATCCATGATCTTGGTGATTTTCACTATAAATTACTTTTACCATGGACTTCTAACATTGAGTGAAGTAAGTTGACACCTTACAATAAAGGCTTTTACAGGGCCTTATGGTTCTTTTACATGGACCTAAAATAACTATAGCTTCTTATAAGAACATAATACCCCAATAATGACCGATTATGTGACTCAAATAATGTAAAAAATAATGGATTAGGATGCATATTTTGAAATATATTGGATACACAGTTTCACCATAAATTATTGTGGTAAATGATCTTTAACAATAATAGTAGAAACGAAATAATCATAAAGGTAAAATATGATTTCTATAGAAAATAGTATAGAAAACACCAAAAATATTATGAAACTTGTATTTATCTAATGTGTATCATTGATAAGAACTTTTTCGAATAATAAAAATGTATTTACAATCAAATGAAATAGTAATAATAACAATCAAACAAATTAGGAGAAAAACTTGTATGTCTCCAAAGTGTAGATCTGAAGGAACTGATATGTTCTTATTTCCAAATGAAAATATATCTTTATATATATATATCCTTCAGAATAATATCCTATATATATATATATAAGAAATGAAAATAAAAATATTTCTTAAAATTGTTGAATTCTTTTGTCCAAATAGCTTCATAAATATATCATGTTAAATTTTTAATATTTGAATTCAAAAATTCATAGAAAATTGTAACTTCCCTTTAAAAAATTATAATTATATACTATGTGATCATTTAACTTTTAATCAATTTTTAAATTTTTTTAAAGAGATATTTTATTCTGGTGATACTAGTTCATAAATCATAGTAATAATCTATAATCCAATACTCTATTTTTAAAAAAGCCAAACATCAAGTTTGTCTGTATATTAATAAAATCTAAATGTATGATTAAAATCATATGAATTATTAAAAAATTAGTTATGTTGTAACATACATTTATTCCTAAAATTTAGGGTTTCTTCCAAAAATTAGGATTTATGACCGATTAATTTACTCTAATTGTTGGTTATACAAACCATATGTTCTTTTTAAAATGTAGGTTTTGAATAATGCTTCCAAATTATATATAAAACACATTGAGAATACATTTACATTATGACAACAAATAACTCGTATGTATTAAAGACTAAATGTATTTCCAGAATAAAAATAATTATTCCTGTAATAAATAACTTTAAATTCACTTAATGTAAATATTTTAGAAACAAAAATGTGGGTATTTATGAGCAACAAAATCAAAAGAAAACTAACAAATTTTTTGAATCAATAAATTCTCAACATGTCACATCTTATGTCTCATATATATTTCCCATTATTCCTTATAATTAAATACATTTTAGGTTGACATAAATGTTCATGTATTCAATTTATTTCCATCATTCTTCTTACTGAATCATTATCTTCTGAATATCAGCTCTGTGCACATGATTTTCCTTCAGTAACAAATTGTCAATCTAATTAATTATTATTTTTGCGTTAATATATTATAGAGTTACATTGTCATTCGTAGATATATTATATTGGTTTTTATGTTCCTGTAAAACATTATTAAAACCCATTTGAATGATATATTTCTCACAAACATTAAATTTCAATTCTTTAACAGCTTCGACACATCATTCATTGAAAAGAGTGATTATTTGATCCTTATCTCTAAAATGTTTTTTGATAGCTATTAACATGAATTTTTTAGTGAATTTATATTTCATAACATTAACATAATCTCCCAAATATATGTTTTCATCCTGAATTACCTTGATAACCTTAATCTTACATGTGACTAATTATTTAGAAATTTTCTTCAAATTATCTCTTATTTTATAATTAAACACATATTTATACCAAATTTATCTTGATTCATTGTAATTAAAAAATAATAAGTTCACTAAAAAATTACCACTCTGATTTCCTTTAACTAGTATTTTATCTTCAATTATATTTGAGTTTTTCTTCATCTCGATTTCTTATATTTTCTTCTTTTTTAAGATACTCGACTTAAACTTCCACATTTATAACCTCAATAGTGTAGTTAGGGTTTTCCATATGAAGTTATTATGAATCTTATTCAATCTTAAATCCATGTTTCAGATACTATAAGATTAATAAATTTTTTTATGTATAGTACCTCCAATCATAGATGGAACCTTTAATCTAATACTAATTGATGTTCTCAATGGATCGTATAGACATACTGAGATTCCGATGAGTCAGGCATGACCTTTTTTACTGAATTTGTTCCATTTTCATTTACCCCTATTAATTAAAACCACCATCATTAGTTATGATGAGTGTATCTGGTATGAAATGAAAAAATTAAATTAATTTCAACATATAAAATCTTTTAATGGTCTAGTACTAATAAATACACTTTTTTATAATTGGTTATATCCCCAATTAAAAATTATTCACAATATGTAGGTGGTTACATCTAGAGAAAGTACTATTTTCATCATCATTGAGTTACATTGTGTTCCACTCTAGAGTATTACAAGAGATCATAAGCTCCCACTGACACAACCGACCCTAGTGTCCAATAGGAGGAACATTATACCACATCCCATAGTGTTTCTAGAGATTCCAATGAACATCACACTAATTATTCACACAATATGATTTTTATACTTATTTACACTGTATTATCATCATCCCACTAACCTTATCCCTCTGAAGAATCCCTCTAGATAAATTTTCATCACTTGAAGATATAATACATAGATTGATAGATCTATATTGGCTAATAAATGCTTCACCTATTCCTCGTGATGAAATATTCTTCCAGGGAAAAACCAGATCACCATATCTTCTTGTGTACAATGTTATAAGATCTTAAACAATTTAAAAACAACTATCTCATCCATACCATTATCCCCTAATCTTAAAATTATTTGTAGCTTATCAATACACTAACTAGTCGAGTATATATTATTTGAAATAATACCCAGATTTATTCTCAAATTCGCATCTCACTATTTATGTAATGTTTATTGCACAATCATTTCTCAATATTCCCGAATTTATGAGAAAATGCATGGTATTATAAATTTCAATATGTTTTTTACATAAAAATCATAGTATGTACATGAAATCAAATATATACCGCCTTTAATTGTTTTCTCAAATTAAAATCCTTCTCTCCAAGAAAGTCTCGCACTACCTTTAAGTAATCATTGTAAAACAATTGCTTTTTTTTCTTCGGTTTACAAATACACATACCCTTAAAAAATCATAGAAAAAAATTATGTTACTAAAAATTATATTCACATTATTTAATTCAAGTGTAATTCATATGTTCTGAAATTCTCATACTCAAATCCCTAAATCACTAACGATACTCTTTATGGACCAAAAAAATCATTTAATAAAAATTTATCTTAATTTATACATAAAACTAAATAAATTTTTATTATAATATGAATGTTTTCCTCATGATCTTCACATAAGTTAGATTAATCAAGTTATATCATTAGTTCTCTTCTTTGAGTATCAATATACATGTTACATTATTATTATTTGGTTGATAAAATAGCATTTGGATATTAAACTATCTCACCAAATAAATTCATCATCATTGAAATGTGAAGTCCTAGTAAATCACAATGTGAATGCATGAAAACATTTTGTGGATACGAAACATACTGAAGAACGTTTTTGGGTCTCATGATACTCTAATTTTTTTTCTACCTCATACCTAAAAATGGTGAGGTATGCAGTACTTATAAAGAATCCACACCAGTTTAGCTTGTGCACACCATCCTACTCCACTACATATGGTAACCACTTAAAATAACTCTCCATGACTATGATAATCAAAATATTTGAAAAAAATCTATTTCATCTTCATTTTTCTTCTCAGGAGTAACTCAATATTTGTATAAATTCATTCATGTAGTTTGATAAACATCCTGTATAAATACCATGATCTTCCCGACCACTAAACAATGTTCAGATAGAACGTGGATATCATGGATTATTGAGGGGAAACAATTCCTGTGATGTTTATCCATGGGGATCCTATGGTAGAAGATGATATCATCTGTTGATCGGATGGCTCAAATAAACTTAATCCAACATCCCTACCTCTATCAATAACCTTTTAAATATATTAAAAATGCACTATTTATATGTGTACCACATCAGATATTCATTTGGAAATGGAATCTTTTATAATAATCAGAGTTACACTACTTGTTCGAGCTGACATCAGGGTTGAAGCCAAGACACACATACATGTAAACGGGATTAAAATGGATCAAACCTCATTACAGAATCCCACTTTCACACATTTCATGTGCGTGATCACTTGAGCACTATGCGGGAACCATGAACCAACCATATTCTCATATCACCCCTTATTATGATATGGTAAATCATATTTTCCACCTCAGTAGTGGATAAAAATGGGTCCCACTACTATATATTTAGTTGTACTATAATCTTTTTAACTTTCAATAAAAAGAGTCAATAAATTTATCAAACAACTCCAAACTAAAAATAATAACTTATCAAAAATTATTCATTAAAAAAACAGTTCACAGCCTTTATAATTATTCTATATCTTTTATTTATGGAATTTAATTATAAGTTCAAAATCTCTTCAACCTCAAATATTAACATATTTCAAATGTTGAATATAATTTAAATTCTACGAATGTCTCTTGTTCATTACGTTGACATTCATACAAGTTCAACAATCCTCAATATTAAAACTCATTAACTTTTCATCTTCTCAAATTATTGAAAACAAATTCACCTTTCATAATCCAATTGGAGTCTTTTGTGTGATTAGGGTATCTCATAAATATATCACCTCTCTAATAGATGTTTATAGGAATGTGAATCGTAAAAAATAACATTATCATTCATTGTCCCTTTTGATGTGATATTAGGAATGGATTGCATATCATGATAATGATAATTAACAAGATAGGAAAATAACATATAAAAATTCACCCCTAATCACCTATTAATACATTGATTACTATAAAATTTTTATGAAAATTTACTCCCATTATATTAGGGTATTTAGTATAAATGGTGAGAGAAAAATCATCATTAGATACACAATTATTAAAAGGGGAAATATGAGTTAACTAATCATAATAAGGATAGTGTGGATAGTAAATTATTATAAATTAAATCGAGTCATGCCTATCTGATTGACACTCTTAACTATTCTATTAAGAATAATTAACATTGTGAGGAAACAATTTATTTATGGGGAAGAAGGTAAAGAAAATAATGACATAAAATTTAATGATTTTTTAATAATATATATATATATATATATATATATATATATATAAATTTTAAAAGTAATATAAATAAATCAAAAATAAAATGTTGAATTTCTAAAATCCATTTTTACATTTTGAAATCAGTATTTATATTTTACTCTAAAAACAATTTTTATACACTTATTTTAAAAATTATGTTAAATTACA
Organism: Viscum album; assembly: GCA_963277665.1. Lineage (NCBI taxonomy): Eukaryota > Viridiplantae > Streptophyta > Magnoliopsida > Santalales > Viscaceae > Viscum > Viscum album. The sequence goes on along the minus strand of OY728155.1, from coordinate 115,940,806 downwards.
TGTATATATTAAATTTTAAAAAAATTATTTCAAATTTATATAATAGTTTTCTTAGTATTTAACTATTTAACTATTTTTTTTAGGTATAGAAGTTTGATTACTACGATTAAGTTTAATTACCACGATAATAGTGAGAATATTTTTTAAAATAATAATATTATTAACAATTTGTTATTTTTTATCTAATAAATTAAATAGAGCCTAAATTTAGTTTAATAGCATAAAATATTTTAATGAAAGGTTATATTATATTCCTAGGAACATATTTATTGCTTGGATAACAACTAGTTACCAACGTAAAAACCAAAATTGTAAAATGGTAAAATTAAGGAGTAAAAGTCTAGAAACATGATTAAAAACAAGAGAAAATTAATTTTTATGACTTTATCAGAATTATTTCACCCCAAAATCCAATATTAATAAATTTTATAGTCATTTATCCTTTAATAGTGTCATTCCATTATTCGAAATTAATGGGTATTCACGAGAGAGACCTTTTATTCACTTGTAAAAGTGGATAACCTCCACAATTCCAATGCTTCACTTTCCCTTAGAAACAACCTTGAAACCATGCCCAAATTTTCAATAATATTATTCAATTACACATCTTACATCCCATGATAACTAGAAGCTATCATAATTCCTTTATTTCCAAAGAAAAGTTTGGAGAAAGTTAAAGATCCCAATGTGAGCATTACATAATCCTTAACCTTTTCTTATAATGTTTCTCTTCTAAAACCATCTGAATCATAGTAATATAATCACCTAAATATCAATAATATACATATGTGTTTTTATATTAATGTAATTACCATTATTTATTCATATCCATTCACAAATAAAAATAAAATAATGATAACCATGTTTCTTTATAAATTACCTCCTCCACCAAGCGATGTATTCTATGCTTCACCACCACAACTCTTCACTGGTTATAAATATTGAATTGAAGAATAAATGTGTCATATAAAATATAAATATTACTATAAATAGGAAAATCATAATTCAACTCCATTCCATCTTATTATTTGTAAAATAAAAATTTTTACCATGCATTGTGCGGACTACCACCTCAACAAATTAATGTATTCTATTTTTCACCATGATTTTTATAATTAATATAAACATATGAAAATACAGTTCACCAACTCAAAAAAAATATAATATAATCATTCTTATTTTATAGGGATATTATACTATTTCGTAATCATACTGGCTCATTAAGATATAATTTGAAATTGTTTTGGTCAGTTTAATATGAACGTTGCAATAAAAATAAATCATATATCACTATGGGAAAATAAATACAAAAATTGTAATATTTAAAGAGGGTCATGTTTTATATGGAGACCCAACCCACATGATAAAAATTATTATAAAAATTAAAGTGAACATACATGATGTTGTGATACAGACTAGGTGGCGAGGCCACCAACATAAAAATAATAGCGAAAAATAACTGAGGACCAATGGTTTACCACACACTCTACATAAAAGAAATAATTTTTTATTCCTACTTAAATTTTTCTTAGACCTTCCTTGGATTCATTGGTTACTCTCATATCATGTGAGATACAGCATGTATCCCTTTTATGCTATAACTCCTCAACCAATGGAATAGAGCTTTCACCTTACACAAAAGTCACAATATTATATATTCAAGGTGAAATCTCACCCAGATTATTCATATTGAAATTGTCCAGAATGTTAGAATCCTGAGGGTTGTGATTAATGTACCTATTATAGCTCCTATTATATTTTTAATTTAATCCTGCATCTTCATCAACAACTCTATTTCCAGCCTTCATAGGTGCAGAATCGAACACTAAAACCTGATAATTTTTCCTTCCCATAGATCATTTCAAGGATTTATAAATAAATTCATTGGAAAAGAATAAAACATCACATTTATTAATTGATTACAAATTTTTAAAGAAGGTGGGAAGACTATTATTTTCTCCAATACCTCCCTTTCCCTCATTATTATCTTACTGAAAACAATTCAAAGTGTCTAGGACAGAATGTTCCTTCACATGGGTTAACCACCATCCTTTCCTCTAATAGTGAAGGGTGTAACTTCCTTTTTATCCCTATCCCCATTGGATGGATGAGTTATTCAATCCCACAAACCCATGATTTTAGAGTCCACTGAATTTTAAAGGCTATTATTTATTTTACCGAGTAAATTTCCCCATTTGAACATAATATGGAATGTATATAGAGGGATAATCCTTATATTTTATAATGAATATTCCCATAGTGCAAGAAGTATTTCCCCTACAACAACCAATACTCATAAAATTATCTTCATATAGATATTCATCATCAATGCTTCCTCAATTCTTATAAACAATGCATCCCCATCATCAATTCCATCATCCTTTTTCTTCATGGGTGCCTCCACTTTTATAGTTTGATGAGTAGAGACGATCACCTATTAATACACCACAAAATCCAACCAATAAAAACATTTCTATCCACTTATCACTGGTATTTTTTAACCAAATCACCACTAACATCCTCAACAAAAGAATTGGGGCCTATGTGTACCTCAATGATGTTTTTAGCCATCTTTCTTGGGGAATCTGTCCAACCATTAGTGGATACATCTCAAAAAATGTTGGAAATTTTGAAATTATAGTTCTCAAGGGAGTTACCATCCTACTTTCAATTGAAACAATACATATTATTTCATCATTCATAGTCTAGGTTCCATATTTGTAATTTTTTTAAATAGTTTAGGATTCATCTTAAACTAGATTGATAATTACATCCTTTTAGCAGTGATAAAAAATTATAGAATGAACAAGGGTTGATAAAAGGTTAATCTTGAAGATAACTCTAGAAAATTTCCCATATCAAGAAAGATTAATTTCAAGATCGAACATGATTAGATAACCAACAGTATATGTGATATATTAGAGTAGTTTTTGGTTCTAAAAAAATATGTAAGATCATGGATTCAAAACCATACATGAGTAATTGATTACATCATCGAAGAAGTATTGAGAATTGTATCCCAATCATGGGTCCGTAGTATTCTAGGTTTTAAATGATTAAATATATACTCCTTGAACTTGATTGAGTTCATCTGAAGGGAACCAAATATTAAAAAACATTTCCATATTCTAGTAATCATCTATCTGTCAAAGCCCAAAATTTGTAGAAGTTAGTTTCCCAACTCCTAAAACTTATATGGATTATTCTTCCCATGAAATATCAATCCATCCATAATAAAATATTTGATTTCCTCAATAATATCTACTAATAACAATCAATGTGTTTCAAAAAAATAAAGGGAACCATTTTTTTTTATTTTGGCGGATGCAGGAACAGACCTAGAATTCATGAAGAACCTATTGTTCTTCACATTTACTAAAAAATATTCACAGACATTTTCAAGTGCCCATCGATTACTTATGGATCTGATAACTCCTGGTGGGGGTAGTAGAAGTAATGACCCTAGAAATAGGATATCCACTATTTCTAGAATAATCCACCTTCTAAAGACTAAAAAACATTGGCATGACTGAAGTATTAATGCAAAAGAGAAGCAATAACAATACAGAACCCAAATCACCAAAGAATCACCTGGAACTGAGCTCCCGTATACTTATAATATAATAATATTATTATAAATTCTTATGAAAATAATGATTATGTTCTAGTTAAAAATTATATATTTATTATTTATCTTATTATTAAAATATCATATTTGATCACTAAAATTACTAAAATAAGTTGAAACAAATTGAATTTTTATGAAAAATAAGTAAATCAATTATAGAATAAGGTAAGAGCTCTATAAATAAATAAAACTTCTAAATTTATTTAAATTTAATGGTATATGAATTATTATAATAGAATCAAATAGTTGGACCAATATTAATATCAAAAATCATGAATGAAACAATTAAGTTATTTACACTCTAATGTAAAAAAATCTGTGATTTACAAATATATTCATAATAAATAATCTCAAATAAAGTATATAAATGTTAATATATATGAATAATTTTATAAAATATAATATAAATAAAGTAATTTTTGGTATACATGAGGTGAGAGCACATTCGACAAAAGTGAGTTAACAAGGTAATCAGTTCGTTGTGTAAAATTTCATTTCATTGAGATATGTTTTTGTTAAAAACCAAATTTATTTTCTCTATTGATATTATTAAAAAATATTAATATTATAAATGATTATATTATATTTCCTATCATTCACTGTGATTTTCAATTTTAATTTTCTTATGGGTTTTCGAATAAAATCTACAAAAGATGTAAGGGGTTTTTTACTGAAACTCAACGGGTCATAGGATTTCCTACTTTAATGTAATCTTCAATGTTTCATTGATTTTAAAATTCCCTTATTTTATATGGTATTATTATTTCTTTTTTAAGAAATTTCAATTATCTATCAATAATATATTTATAAGTGGACCTCCTTCTCAAAAAAAGTGTGCCATTGGTAAGAATAACTGTCATTATTACCAAGGATATTTCTCATCCATGTCCATATTTTTTACTAATTTATTTTACTTAATGAAAAAAAATAATTTTTTACTTTTTCTATCTCAATTAATTCATTTTAAATTAGTTAAAAACTACATCATTTTACATTTCTCTGATGCTTGTTTAAAAACAAATCGTTTAAAATTTTTTTTGTGTATTTTTCCTTTAAAATTCAATTATTTTTTGGAAAGACTTTTCTTTTCGTGTTCAAAAAAAATTTTATGCACTTTGAATTTATTAGATTTCCCATTGTTTTTTTTCATGGAAGAAAAATATGAAACCCCTATAGTGTGGTTTTCAAAATTCTTTTTTCCCTCATTAATATTTATTTCAATTAAATTTGTATCACTATATTTTAAATAAAAATGTATAAAATGGTTTTCTGAACAATTTATTATTTTAACTACGATATTCATGATAGTGTTTTATCTCAGGAAGATATTTTTTGATCACCAGAAAAATTTTGTTATGATACGTTTCATTTTGTAAATGAGACTTTTGATTTCCAATGATTTTTTATATTTACATAATGTGATGTCTTGTTTTGAAAATTTGATGTAACCCATTCTTTTTATATGAAATCTTTATGATATGATGATGGTTGATTAAATGTGGAAAAAATATGTATGGATGATGATGCGTGGGGTTTTATTCCATCATTCAATTCATGGGTTTGATATCTCATTATATATATAGGAATTTAGTTAATGAGTCTGTTCATATAGGAATCAGCCTTATGAGTCTTATCACATATTCAAGCTTCTATATAACTAGTATCTTCACATATGCATGGAGATAATGATTCCTATCTAATTTTAAATAATGGACATACAGAATTTTTTCAAAATGGAATGAGAATAATTATTTTCCTCATACATGTATTTATATGCTTAAAGATATTCCCCATTTCCATGTATTTTACAAAGTTATGCAACATTTCCAAGATTCTATTAATTTTAAATACATTACATGTTTTCAAGTTACACCTTTTTTTAAATATCCTCAATATTATGTAATGTTAAAATGTTTTATGATTATCGAGATGTATTTGAAGCCATGTCATACCTTTTATGATTTCATCAAGATATTTTTATAATGTGATGTTTCTCTACCATGTTTTATTGTTATCATCTTCATGATATTCCCCTTTTAATAAGGTATTTATCCTATCCTCATTTTATCTATCATGTTTATGATATGATAAATTATTATATTTTTTCCCTTACTGGTCTTCTAATCACACCCATTCCCTAGGATTATATTCCACAAGTTTTTAAGATGATTAAAGCATGAAATGTTTGAGATAAGGTTTTAGAGGTTCATGATTAAGGATAAATTTTTTCATGTTTTTTAAAATTAGATGTTTTATAACTATTCTACATGAAACTAAAACTATATGTCCTCGGGTTGTGTGACTATTTTTGAGATTTAGTATTCAAATCATGAAATTACTGTAATATTTACTTTATGTTTATCTTGGATTTCTTTTTTAACATTTTTGATATCATTTTATTGAGATATCCATTTACTCATTTCCAATGTCATTATTCTTTCAATTTTGGATCATGTATATATACAGTTTTTTGTCATAATAATGTTCGTATGATAGTTCAATATATGTTTTCTTATTATTTATTGGGGTGAACGTACATATATATTATTGAAATATATTTTCATCAAGGTATGATATGTACCCTCTAGTTTATAACTTCCTGAATTTAGAAATTTCTTCTATATTAATGGGTTATGATTTATTTATAGAAAAATTCATTGTTACTAAGAATAATTCCAAAATAAGAAAAATAACTTTAAGCATTATTTGATTATGTGTTCGGGTTTACACCAAACTCTAGAAATTGGGATATATTCTAGAGGTCTTATGGTGATTCATGTTGAGTAATAAAATTTTTTTAGGGTTATTAAAACATCTTCCCTAGGAATTAATTCATAACACATCAAGTTATCAAATAAATATATTCCCAAAAAAATTAAACACTATAAAAATAATCCAAAATAGAAACTGACTAAAAAGATGAGGATGTTATTTTTGGGATTAATGGGGGTCTATTAAATCATAACAAAACCCAATAAATTTATCAAAATTACTCTCCCCATATCCTTATATATAGAATATATGAAATATTCATACTAGAAAATTAATAACTACTATAAATCACATAACATTCAACATAAAGCCAATGCATAAAATATTTATTCCATAAAACACAATTATATGGGTTTGACGAACAATACAAGAGTGGGTGGAAATAGTCTCCCACCTTTGGATGTATTCACAACCCATCTAGATCACACATACTATATGCATGACTCTCTTTTATCTGATAGTGTGTGAGAACCTCTATGGGATATGAAATATTAAAAAAAAAATAACAAACACATAAAAATGAATTATAATTTTAAAATAGAAAACATTTCATTTATCTACATTTAAAAATAAACCATTATCAATATAGGATATGGTAATTTCAAAAGAAAAAATTGATACAACTTCTAAATTTTTTCATAAATACAAGTGTTATTCATGAAACCACACATTCTTGGGAAAAATATTTTTTCCCAACATGATGTATAGCATTGATCTACATAGTCTAGTGTATAATCCATTTTTATAAAAATTCATTTGAAACTCATATTTCCTCAAAATCACTTAGAATTACTCCATTTTCCAATAAAAATTACTTTGTGATGACTAATCCTAATTATATTTTCATTTTTATGTTTTCACTAGTTATATAGTTTGTATGAATCATCAGTCACCCACAAATATCCATCCATCCCATTCTCAATTTTCTATGTAAAACATGTCATCACCCATTAAAATAACCTAACATAATCTAATTTATTATGAAAAGGGGAGAGGTTTCACCTTTTCACCCCAATTATTTCAACGGTTTTTTTTGACTTAACACACACTCTGTATGTCCTCAAATCACCATGGTGGAATCTTAGTTTTTTTTAAAAATATATCCCACCAAACAAATTTAAAACACAAACTAACCTAGTGAAATAGAATACCAAACACACATTTATGTCCCATAGTTATGTTCAAAAACATTTCATAGTAAATAAATTAAAATTGATTTGACTCCAAAAATAAAAAATTTCCTTAAAACGATAATCACATTTAAATAAAAAACATTCCATTTGAATTCCATTTTTCAATCCAAATAAAAACTATTAAATCAATTTGAGTTGATTTTAAAAAATTCAAAATTTATTTGAATTTTTTTACATCAATTAGAAAATATATATTTATTAATTATTTAAATTAATTTAATCCATTTTTTTTAAAATAACCATATTCAAATTTATGATTTCTTTTTTTTTAAAAACCATTGATAATATACTCCTTTAATTTCCATAAATAGCATTTATTCCAAAATCGTTATTTTTCATAATATCCTAATTTCATAAAAACATCAATCCAAAAAATCCCAAATTGATTAAAATTATTCCACAACACAAATAAAATTAGATAATTTATTGAAGGGGTTAGATTTATCTAACTATTTTTTATAGAAATTTACCAATTTCATAGTCCAAATATCACATGATGAGATAAATTATGTATATTACTACAAAAAATAATATAAATTTCAAATATATGACCATAAAATGTAGGATACATAATCCCCATTTCAAGATTCATGTTATAGAATAATGTTTAATAATGATTGAACAAGCACTGGAGGGATCATGTGTGGAAGTGGATTCATTAACGATACATAAAGCCTAGTAGTGATAGATTTTAGTGCTTTGTTCATGTAAGATAATGCACTCTTACCATAAGATCATTCCTTACATAATATCCTTTTCATATACACTACAATATATCCCTCTTGATGGTGGAATATTATTGGACATTGCTTGTCTAGTTTTTGAATAGACGTACTTTTATCCAGTGGACTATTCAATATCTTTTTATGGAATGCATCATGCTAATTAGATATCTTGAGACTATTAAACACACCTAGAATGAGGGTAACATGTTAGGATTTATCTGATACTTTAAAGGTTACTTCGGTAACCCACAACATATATTCACAAGTAAAAATTCTCTTTTAAGGAATGTAACATCCTTTTTTAAGGGGTTTCTTTTAGACTCCACTATTGTAACACCCCATAATACTAAACATTGATTCTTCTTGTATATGAAATTTTTTTTCATTTTATGATGTAAAATAAAAATAAGGTAGATATTGGTTTTATATACAATCCATTTCTTAATTGAATAATCACAATTTTTATTCGATAATGGTAGGTCAAATGATGGCCAAATACACCTTAAATAACACTATAAACTATCCATTAATATTTGAGGAAATGAACTAGAATTTATAGAGGTTATTCGGGTGCTAAACAATACGATTAGATTAAATAAACTCAAATTCACTATCACTATAATGAGTCCCAGGGATTTTGTTGTGATGGTGTGGGAATTTCTCTTCAATAAATGAAGTTACGACCACCAAAATAAATTTTAGATTATGAATATATCATTTAGACCATTATACCAAAAACTTCTCACTTTACAGGGTCATCACGACCATAATGAACCATTCATGTATCCATACAATCTATAATAAAATTATCCCAATATAAATTCATTACATGGATGTATAGGAAACATGATCCCATGGGGTAACACCCTTTTCTAGATCTAATGGTTTAGTAAAAAAATGATATCATAATAATATATGTATTTATTTTTCTAAATTAATAAAAAACACACAATGAAATATTCATTAAAGATAAATATTATGTTCCATGTCCTGAAATAATGAATTCACCAAAAACTAGGAATTGAAATTCATGGAAAAAATAATTTTTTATATAAATGACTCAGTTTGATTAAAACAATCTTTTCTTAAACATTAAGAAAACAGTATTTGATAATATTTCACATAAACACTTCCTTAAAATTACCCCTACACCACCAATTCAAAATTAAACCTATTTTCCGTATCATCCTCAACACCCTCCAAATTGCCCCTTTAATTCAAACTATTATTTTTTTGGAGGCATCTAGTTATAAGGATCACATGATCCTCCATTTTAATGTTCCTTAAGGGAATCGTTTACTCTTCCACAACTATATTATCTTCTCAATAATAATGTCCTTTATCATTTTCCCCTTAAATCATTTTTAAGTTTATTGATCAATTTACAGGCATGGGGTGGAAATAAATTTTCTTATATAAAAGTGATATTATAATAAAATAACAACATATTCTTACTCATTTATTCATTATAACATATTCATGTTTGGTTCAATTAAACCATAAACAAGAATTGTTATACACTATTTTCATCATTATTGAGTACTATAAATTAAATAAAGTTAATATATGGTACTATTGATGAATTTAATATGCGTGTATAATAAAATAATGGATATATATAATTATTTATTCATTATTAAATTAATACCTTATATTTCTAAATATTACTTAAAACAATATCTTTATGTATTTCATCGTTATGAATCATAATCCTAACTTCCATGAAATATAAAAGTAAGGTATAAAATCATTATGTAATTTTGATTATAATACGTCAACTATTTTGGGGATCATGAACTCATATAAATAGAATAATGATTGAGACAACTTTACCAAAAAAAGAATTTATTGGTTTATAGTAATAACCATTGATGATCTATTTAGAGTAAAAATTACTAATAAAAATGTAATAAATGAATATAATTTATCAAAAACAAATGTAATAAAAAATTATAATGAGATTGACAACTAATGACCTAATATATAATATATAGAGTGAAAATCATGTTTGGGAAAGATAGAAGTTATGGTAAGGGGATTTATTTCTTCCACTCTTCAAACATGATGTTTTAAATCCCTTATATTTATTTAAATAATTTATATATTCATTATATATAAAATATTCTATTTCGAATTATTTTATTTCTTTTTGGGGATTAAAATTCATCTTAATGTTTTGTTGTAATTGATTCATATTTCACCCATTATGTTGTTTTGAAATGGGATAAACTCAATATCATTTCATTCTGTAGTATTATGTAGTTCTAAATATAATATTATAATATTATATATACTATACCATTTTGTTAAATATCATATTTTTTCTTTAGATATACATTTCCATCTCAAAACCACCATTACAATTAATTCTATCATAATGAAATACGGCGTTGTATGGTTAATTCTTAGTCTCTCTATTTTATATATTTATTTTTAATTTTCATATTTTTTCCCCAAAAAGTATTTATTTTTATTATCAATAAATTTAATTATGTATTTTCTTCAATACCTCACATATTTCTATTTAATTCAACAAAAAATCATGATTTTCATCTTTTCCAAAGTTGTTAGTTTTTCTTCAAAGTTATGGAAATACAAAACATTATTCGTAATAATAGTCACACCATTTCTTATATTTCATTCGAATTTTGTTTTACTTTAGCTATATTTTGTATAATGGTTCAATTATTATGATATTTGTTTCCAAGGAATATTTAAAAATTTGTTTTTTACCTTTTGGAAATTAATTTTATGGTGAATTATATCCTTTTTATACAATAACAATCGATAAATGTTAGGAATAATATTTTCCAGATTTCTCATCCATTTTCCAGGGTTTCTTATTTAGTTTTTTAGTGAAGATATTTATATTATATTTCCAATAAATTTTACAAAATGTTTTAGTAGAAATATAATTATCTATAGGTCTTTTAATAGGTGTCATATTTATTTATTCTCTTTTCTTAATTGTAATTTTTTCATCATTACATAGAAAATTGTTTTCATTACTATGTTTTCTAAAATTTCATTTCATGCTTTGAATCATTTTTAATCTATATAAATTACATTTACATAATCTTACACTCATTAATTATTTTTCATAGGTAGATAATTTGCATAAATAATCTCTTGATTCATTTTAAAAAATTATTGTTCCTCCACTGTGGTGGGGAAATGATATATCTATAAGAAATACATCACTAATTTTTCCATGACAAACCATGGAATGTAAATAAATATAACCCCTTCCCAAGACATTTCCATTGCGAATACATTACAAATCATTCTTATAATTGAAGGGTTTCCACCTAGATAATTATAAAATTAGATTTATTATGGAAAATGGTTGATTTGATCGTATACCTATTTATTATATACATAAAAATAGATTATCAATAATTAATCATAAATTAATATTCATATTATCATCCCTTTTATCCCTATCTATGATTTATCTTATCCCAAATTATTTTTGGGAAATCAAAAATATTCTAATCAGTTAATGATTCTATTATTTTAATGGACGTGTGATTTTTTATGTGGAACACATGTGTATGGGTAAATCATCATGTTATATAATGGGAGTGAATTATATAGAAAAATAATGAGTTGGTTAAAATTTATATCTCATAAGATGAAATGTGAGAGATATAGGTTGTTATTGTAGTCCAATATATTATGGGATATGATTAGTTATACTAGTCTACTGTGTTATGAATAGACATAATTTTCATGAACCTAATCAGGTAGACCTTGAACCGGTAACCCGAGCCGATCCGCAACAAAGCCCAAGAGGTGTTCCCGATCCCCCCGAGCTAGAAAAAACCACCAAGGGCATCAACAGAGTGACAATGAGAATTATTTCTCACAAAATAAACAAATAAAAACAGTGTAATAATAAAATAGAATCCCAAAATTAATTAACTAAACAAAATGAAAAAACAAGAACTTAAGAAAATAAAACTCACTAAACCTGATGTCCACTAAAACAGCACATAACCCCACAGATCACTCTCCAACTCAATGATCCACCATCACCCAAGGTGAATAAACAAAATTTGGAACCAACAACAGAAACAAAAAAAAGTAATCTATAGCCATCAGTTTTAAAACTCATTATGTAGGCCCTCATAATTATATTCCTAATACATATACTTTAAATAAAGAAACCTTGATTTTTAGGATTGAAATACAATATACAAATATTGGTTTTTTCACACTATTCATTTTAAAGAATAAAAAATCACCAAAAATACATTTACCTCTTAGTTTAAAATAAGGATAAATGAAAAATTGAAATAGGAACAAGTAATAGACGCTCATTTTTCATATCAGTGAAAAAGGGAAAATACTTGTCCATTCAAAACACTATTCTTGAAAACATTTTTAGGAAACCCCACATTCTGAAAAGAAAACACCAAATCCATGTACAAGAAATATTACTCAACAAAATGAGGGAAATGAAACAAACCATAGTAGTATCAGGGGATCACATGAATACCTATGAACTATGAAAATAACCAGAGCTTACTAATACATGAGACTCCAGCCTCAGGGGAGTCCTACACATGATGATATCAAAACGTCCAAATTCCCAACCACCCTATATTATGGAAGACCTAAGGGTCACAATACCATTGTAATAAACCCATGAATCCACCATCTATGGGCCACTAGTCCGTACACCAACTACCAGTGGAAAAAACGTCCTTCGAATCCCTCTTTTCTATGTTAGGTTCCCATGCTATGTTCACAAAATGGTGTACCCCATAATAAAATCAAAAGTACATATACATGTAATCACATATAACACACAAAACAACACCACCTCGGTCACCTCAAGGAGTAGTCCTTACAATTGAATCAATTATCTAATTTGGGAGGACCCATACTAATGGCACTCCCATCTCTTCGTCGACCAACAAGGCGAGCAACTCACCCATAGAATAGTATTCAAAATGAACCCATTTAATAAAAATTCCAAATGGGCTTGAGGTAAATTTCACACATTAAAACATTAATAAAAAAATTACACACAGACCATAATCAATACCATAAATCATGGAAATCCCATTTTATAAATCAACACATAAACAAAAATATTCTTCTAGAATAGGTATTTCATCAAATAAAATTTTACAATTCATATTAGAAAAACGCAAATCAATTTCATCATGTCAGGTGTCTAAATTTCCATTTAAACTGTATTCCAAATCCATCCACACATTATGTGTCACTAAAAAAAGGTTCACACTTTTCAAACAATTTATATTTTTTTCTAAAGAATTATATCAAAAATAACAAACAAATAATATAAACAATTTCATGCCGAACCAGATTAGATATCGACTTTGGAAAATAACAATCACCATCAAAAAGATTTGAAGAACATTTATAAAGGCCAAAGTGGCATTTCATCAAACAGTTATGTGAACATTCAATAAAATGGTTTCATTCGATTGAACAAAAAGAGAAATTTATTATATTCAATATCAGGAATTTATTATAAAAACCATGTATTTCTAATAAGTATTAATTAATTTTGGGAAAGGTAAGAAAATAAACATAATCATAAATTTTAAGGAAATATGAAAGGTGATCTTACATAAAAGGAGAACCAAGCCAAAGATTTCACCTATTGATTATTTCTAACTAGAATTTGTTGATACCCGCTTGAATGCACAAACCTCAATATATATATATATATCCATAATCCAATTCCCACATTACCCACTCCAAGAGATAATATAGTAATGGAGGAAATATATATACACAAATACCTAAGCATATGTGTGCACGCTCTAAAAGAAATTCAAAATCCACTACAATGACTATGTTAACTCACTTCATGTAAAATACTTGGAACTAAAAATTCACATGGAAGGAAAAAATCACATCATATTAATTACCAAATACCCATAAATTTAAAACCCCCAATTATAAATTTTTAAATGAATAAGAACAAAGGAAAAAAACCCTGAAGCGGCATGAGAAAGGTTAACAAACAATAAATCAAATTCTAGAGAATTAAAAGAATGCAAAAACCAACATAAATGCTGTAAAAAAAATTAGAGATATAAAAAAATACCTCACATCGTGAAAAACATAATAAAGTGATCAGAACCACCCTTCCTTCAGCGGTGGTTGCCGGAACACAGAGCAACTGCACTCGTGAGGCAAACTGCACAACCCTAGAAAAGATAAATCGAAGAAAAATGAATCAACCCAGACCTAGGGTTTCGTCCGAGTGGCCTAGGGAGAAAGATATGCCAAAATCAGCCAAAGTGATGTAGGAGAACAATGGAGAATGCCTTACCTCAAAGATCTGAAGATAAATCATGATGGAATCGCATTGAACCAGCAAACATAATGGGGGCCAGAGGGAGGGCTCGCATGGCTAGGTGGTGTGCGCAAAAGTAGGGGGGTCGCCCAGTTGGGTGGAGTTTGTCGAAGGTAGTGGCTCACCAGATGGAGGGTTGAGCAGAGGTTGAGGGAAGGAAGGTTACCAGGGGATGGTGGCACCGAATAGGGAGGTCACTGGGGGTGTGAGTTGCATAGGAGGGGGAGAAGAAGGGGGTAGTGTGAGGAAGAGGGAATGGGAGAGGGAACCCCAACCAAAAAACAATAATGAACAATCTCATAAAAATAATTATTATAATACTATAATAATAGTAATAATAATAATAATAATAATAATAATATATTTAATCACAGATACAATTAATATTAATTTCGATTATATTATTTGTAATAACAATAAGGATAATTTATTTAGTTTCAATAATAATAATAACAATAATAGAAGTAGTTATAAAGAATGGTGATAATAATAATAATAATAATAATAACAACAACAATAATTAATTATATCATAATGAAAAATATTATAAAAATATGTGGTCGCCGAAGCCTCATTTATTTTTTATAGCAAATAAAAGACCTCTTTTAATTGAATAGAGGAAGATCCATTACATATCCCAAAGGCCCAGTGGGAATTTATCCCATTACATGACTCGTAAGCCCAATTGTTTTTGCTTGAGGCCCATTCTATTAATAACAACAGTAATAACAATACAATTGGTATTATTACCAATAACATTAATTCAATTTTATTTCTTGTTATTTTATTTTAACTCTCATTTTAACTTCATTTTATTATTAGTTAAACTTTTTAATTCATCTTGCACAATGGACTACCCACACAGTGACCAGGGTGTATCTGCATGGTCTTCCAACCATGCTTTTCCCATGCGTCAGATGCTGCCAAACCCAAAACATTCATTTTCTCAATATAAATAAAAAATATAAATAGGGGCTCACCCAATATTTGACCTGATCCAAAACCAAGACAAAATCAAAACACGAGTGTGAAAAATTTCCCCACTATAATGCTTTACACCCATGAAAAGCCATAACAAGGTCAGACTTCAAAACAGAATCCAATACTCCATTACTGTTCAAGATGATTCCAAAGAAAAGATAAATGAAGAGGTCACAATAAAAACCACCTATACAAAATGGATAACAAGATGAGATAGGGTGATTGAAATGGACTCCCTGCTAAGTCCCACCATCCCCAAAAGCTTAAACACCCCCAGGTGATCAGCCAAAAATTCATAAAAATTTCAGGACGCCCAAATGAGCCTTAAAAAACAAATACATTAAACATCCTCAGAACAAACTCATACCACCCACCCAAACGAAATGAAGGAAAATAAAACCCCATATCAGGAGACCTCTATAACCTTATTTTAATAAAACCACTAGAACACTCCCATCCTAACAATTGTTTAAAGGTAAAACATAGAATTAGGTGGCTCCATATGAGACCATCTACCACCAAAACGAAACATAGAACAAAAAAATGATATTAAAATGGGAAGGCACATAAAATCTTCCAGCCTTTAGAAACAAACTATCACATGAAAAGATCATAAGAGGAAACTCAAAGAGATACGCAATGGGTCTACCAACCATTAATGTCTAAATAACAATGTCCAAACAAAAATTAAACATGAACTAGAACTGGGATTTCCCACAAATGCCACCCAAAACTCTTCGTACAGAACCCACCCAAGATAATAAGAACACCATTTAAGAAGGAAACATTTAGACTATTTAAACTACCCTCTCCCATATAGTGGTGAAAATTAGTGATACAAAACTTCAAGCATGGAAGAAAACCCCCCAACACAATAGGATTTGGGGAAACGACCCAATGATTGGACATCTGAAAACACAACCGAAAACCACTCACCAATCTTCACCTATTAAGGGAAAAAGTCCATGATCACACTTCATTGACCTAGGTTGTCGAAACTAGAACACTGACTATAAAATCACATCCAAATAGCAACCACAGACACTATTAGAGGCGTTTGTCCACCATGCTCTTTATGGAAAGTGGAAATTCACTGTTACATGAAACCATAATTAAAACACTAGAACCGCCTCACTGTAATGGTAAAGGCATGAACATAGCCAAAATCCTTAAACCCTTGATATTATTGACTATTCACTGGCTTCACTCCATGACCTATGAATAAAGCTTTAATGATTGAAGCATATACCGCTTCAAAATCAAGAGCTGATAATCCCTAACCAGAACAAATTTCTATACTGCCACACAAAGCCACACAAAGAAAATCACCATGATAAGAAAGAATCCTAGACTGAGCCCAACCATCTCACTATTATAATAGATGGGCTAGGATATCCTTCAATGAGGTGGATTCAACTTCTAAAACTCATAAATGAAATCCATTGTTTGGTCAACAAGACTGTTTTCTAATGGTTCACCACCCGAAGCTTCATATTAAGGATCCATAGAGTACTCATGGGGGTAGAAACTAATAAAAAAATCTTGATCAAAACTAAAAAAATATCTTTAAAATTTGGTTTTTTACCATTATGAAATAATACATTAAAAAGAAATTTTTCATAATTGAGGAAGACCCAAAACAATTTACTATGGGAAACGACTGTCAATGGGTGACTCAAAAATATGGTTAGCAGCCAAATTCCAATCACCCCACCATCACAGATAGCATTATATTGTAATGTCTTCAACTCCACTGGCTTTCTAAGACATGTGATCTCAGAGAGGCCACTTCCCAACTCTATTTTTAGCTCGAAACACCAAACAAACCATGAGAATCAAAGGACACCAACCAACCTAGACATCACATAGAAACCCGAGGTTCAGAATGAGTAAGGGTTTATGACAAACATACCATTTCTACAACTCGAATCTGGATAATCATAGTCCTTTTACCTTCACATCCCCATGTAAAAATAGACCCTCTAATTAGTACAGTCCACTAAAGATCTGACCAGCTCTGATACCATTTTTTCTCAAACCAACTAATGTCGACCCTGAACCAATCACTCGATACAATCCATAAAAAGGCCTACGAGGTGTTTATGATCATACCGGACTGGAGATAAGCTCCAAGGGCATCAATATATTGATGGTGGGAATTAATTCACCAAATATATATAAATAAAATTAGTTTAATAAAAAATGATCCGACCAAAATAAATAAACAAAACAAAATGGATAAACAAGAACTGAATAAAATAAAACTAAACAAACATAATGACCACTAAAACCCCACGTGACCCCTCAGGTCACTCTCCAACTCAATGATCAACCGTCGACCAAGGAGAGAAAACCAAACATGGATCCTACATAAGTTACTAAAAACTAAATGAAGGTATTGGAGAGATTATTAAAACTCAGTAAGTAGGCCCGAGTATTTCTATTTTTAATGAACATGATTTTAATAACGAAACATTTATTATAATTTTTGAAATTCAATATAAAAATATAGGTTTTCCACACTCTTAATTTTAAATAATAAAAATAAAAAATAATCTATTATCCTCCAGTTTTTAAATAAGGATTAAGAAAAAAAGGGAAATATGGAGTAAGATATAAATGATAATTTTTCATATTAGTGAAAAAGGGAAAATATGTGTTCAATTAAAACAAATATATTGAAAACCATTTTAGAAAACCACACATTTTGACACGAAATCACTGAATACATGTACAAGAAATATAATTCTACATAATGAGGGAAATGAAACTAATAATACTAGTATCATAAGAACCTCAGAATTCCTAGTAACTTAATGGAGAATCAATACATATTAACACAAGCCCCCATCCCCATTAGCATGCCAAACATGATGAAATCAAAATTCCAAATTACCCAACCCCCTAACTCAGGATATACTGTGGGGGAAATCACATATAATTAAACTCATGTATCCACTGACTATGGTCCACTTGTCATTACACTAACTATCAGTGCAAAAAAAATCTCAGAATTCCTCTTGGTTATGCTAGTTTCCGATGATATGTTCAAAAATGGGTGTTACACACAATTAAATCAACAAGATATATATATTCCATCACACATAACACATAGACCATATCCCCAATGTCCAACTCAATGGGTAGTCCTTGCCTTAGAAATAATTACCACATAAGGGAGAACCCAAGATGAGGAACTCCTATCTCATGGTGAAATGACTTGGAGAGGTACTTACCCCTACAAATGTTTTACAAATGAACCAATATAGTAAAGATGCCAAATAGGCCTCACGTTAATTTCATGAATTAAAACATTAACAAAAAATTACACCCAAAACATCTTCAATAACAAAAGAACATGGATGTTCCATTTTTTAAATCCACAAATAAACCAAAAATATGTTTCGAAAACACAAAATTAATCAATTAAAATATTACAATTCATATTGAAAAAATGAACATCGTGTTCAACATGCCTGATATCTCATTTTCTTTTAAAATAATATTCTAAATTAATCTACACCTTCAGTACCTTTAAAAAAAGGTTCTAACATTTCATACAATTTATAAAAACATTTTTCTAAAACATTATACCAAAACACCCACATAAAATATAAATAAACTAGTTCAAACTAGTTCAGAAAAACAATTTCAGAAATACTAATCAACATTTAAAAATATGAAGTAAATTTGTAAAGGTAAAACGACATTTCATCAAACACAGGTGTGTACATTCAATAAAATGGTTTCGTGAAATCGAAATCAAAGAGGAATTTACTATATTTTATATCATACATTTATTATAAAATCTGTCTATTAGTAATTAATATTAATTAAAGGTGAGAAATCAATAAAATAATAAATTTAACAGATATATGTAAGGGGATCCAACATCAATAGAAAAACTAAGTTGAGAATTTCACCTCATGATGCTTTCTAACTAGAACCTGCTGCTACCCGCTTGCACAAACATACTTTCATATATATATATATATACATGTATATATCGTTAATCTAATACATGTATTCCCTATTCCATGAGGGAATAATCCCATGGAGGATATATGTATACATATACATACATACATACACACACACACATACATACTTACATACATACATACATACATACATACATACCTAATCATATGCGTGCATGCCCTAAAAGATGTTCAAAACCCACTGCAACAAATATCAGGGTCCTAAAAACATCATAGAAAGGTTAACAAAGTTAAATAATAATAGTAGGAACTCAAAATTAATGCTGAAAGGCCCAAAAAACATCCATGTAATTAACGAATACTCATAACTTACAAACCCCCAATTATAAATTGAGCAATGATTAGGAATAAAGTAAAAAACTACCTAAAACTACATGATAAAGCTCCAAAGCACAGTAAATATACGACTATAGCATGAAAATAAATAAA
This sequence comes from Viscum album, assembly GCA_963277665.1. Taxonomy (NCBI): domain Eukaryota; kingdom Viridiplantae; phylum Streptophyta; class Magnoliopsida; order Santalales; family Viscaceae; genus Viscum; species Viscum album. The sequence goes on along the minus strand of OY728155.1, from coordinate 115,920,737 downwards.
TAACCTAATTAAATGATGAGAAACAATTTAGTGATATAAAACCTCCCCTCAAATCAATGACTACAGACCACATTGACCTGACCCGCCTAACGTTCAGTGGAGGTTTCCAGAACACGGTCCAATGCCACCCATGAGTCCAATTGCAGCACCCAAGAACCAATGAATTGACGAGAAAAATTATATAAAATATGCTAGGGTTTCAGCCAAGTGCCCTAGGTTGAATGATATGCCAAAATTAGCCAAATAGATATAGGAGGACAGGGGAGAATGCCTTACTGCAAAGATCTGGTAACAAATAATGAAGGTATTGTGTCGAACCAATAGACAGATATGGAGCCAGAGGGAGGGATCACTTAACTAGGTGATGATCACTAAAGTAGAGGGGGTATCCCAGTTGGGTGGAGGTTTCCAGAGGTGACGGTATTCCATAACCAAGGCTGACTGAAGGTCTTGAGTAGGGAGGATATTAGGGCATTGATGTACTAAATAGGGAGTTCTCTAGGGGTGCAGGTTGTGCAGTAGAGGGTGAGAAAGGGGGTAGTTCAAGGAATATAAGGGGGTGGAGGGTACCCCAACAAAAATAAGAAAATAAAAAAGAAGAAATAATCTAATAATATTTTCAATAATAATATTAAAATTATTAATCACTTTTATAATTAACATTCATTTCAATTATATTATTTGTAACAACAATAATGATATTATGAATGTTTTAATAATAATAACAAAAATAATAATTATATAATTTAATAAACATGGTATTATAATAATAATATAATGTTAATAATATTAATAATAATTAATTTTATCATAATGGAGAAAATTAAAATAATGATCATTTTAGTTTTAATAATAATAATAATAATGGTAATTTTATTAATAATAAGGACACTGATAATTTTAAAAATATAATTATTTATATTATAAATGTTAATAAAAATAATTCCATTAATAATATTACCAATAACTTTAATTTTATATTACATTTTCTTAATTTTTTTAAAATGGTTTTAGCTTAATTTCATTACTCATATATCTTTTTAATTCATCTTGTACTCTGGGTAGGACATGAGGTGACTAGGGCATAGTCGCACGGTCTCCCAACCGTGCTATGCCCGTGCTATAGATGTTGCCTAACCCAAAACATGAATTTCATTCAGTAAAACTCAAAAATTAGACTGGGAATCACCTAAACACCATCCTGATCTAAAACCAAGACATAATCAAAACATGAGTGTGAAAACAACATAGAATTCCTTTTCACTATTTTATAATGGTCATAGTAGAGATTATTGAAATGTGTTATGATTTCTTGTGTTTATGCTTGTGACACATTATAATTTTATGTTACCTTTTTCATTTTTATGGATTCCACATTATTTTTCCATGGTCTATAATCAATTTTCTTGGTTACCATTTTTGAAACTATATTCGATGTTATGGTATATGATTATGTGATCAATCCTAATTATCACTTATGATTTCATAATATTTTTTAAATAATATTTCTCTTAATCAAATGGTAAATTTTTTCAATGTTTTTTAAAATAAATATAAATATTATTTGACTCATTAAAATTGATATTATACATATCACATATATATATATATATATGATATTACCCATTTAATATGATTCCCCATTTCCCTATGATTTCTTATGTAGTGAGTTTACAAGAAGGAACTCATATGTGGAGAATTTTTATATATGAAATGTATACTATGATTTAAAAATTGATGAATATATATCTAATCATTAAAGCACTAAAACATTAGATTTTGTGTGTGTATTTTATTATTAAAATGATATTTAGAATGGTGAAAAATTATGTACATGGTGCTAGGTAATCTAAATTGGTATCAAATTTTTTTTAAAAACAATGTATATATAGCACTAGACATGGATGTGTGGGTCTAGGGGAACTTCACATTGTTTAATTTATAATATAAAATATTAGAAACAATATAATGTGTTATTTTTAGGCTTGATTTTATTCCTGTTAGAACTCAAGGAATATATATCATTAAATGGTAAGAAAGTATTGTTTATATTATCTTTCATATATCGATAAGTGAAAAACCAAAGGTATTTATAAAGTAATTATATCCCTTCACAAAAAAATTATTAATAAACAAAAATAGAACCAATTAATATTGGTAAATATATGAATAAATAATAATACATTAGTCAACATGAAAACATTTAAAATAAATGTATCATAAGGGTTAAATAAATAGTATATGCTTATATATTAGGTTGGATTTTAATCTAAGAATCACATAAGTAGTGTTGGTAAAAAACTATCCTAGAATGTAACAAACAAATTATTTATTAATCAATGAAAAATAAACCCATGAAAATTAAATAATATAAAATTAATATGAAATATAAATTAAATTAATAATAAAAGTTTATCCAAAATGGACTATAATTTTTTGGACCATGACTTTGAGTATATTAGGAGTTGGAGTAGTCAGGTGAAGGATAGAGGGAAGAAAATGGAGTTAAAGACTAAATTTCAGATGAAAGGGATGGACTAGATCAAATTATTCTTATAAGGGAGTGTCATTGGATTAAATTCATATTAGGACTTCTTTTCTTATCTTATGTGAGCATAGTTGATCCATGGGGTGAGGGTTTATAACATGATGGTCTTGGGGTATTTTTTCTTCCTGTTATATTGAGAGATTATCATGTTAGTCCCCAATGATTTAATATTACATGAAAATTTATATTTTTTATTCCATGGAATATATTTCATCATGGTTTTAGCTATTACTGTGTAAATTCATGGTGGGTAAATTTTTGCGTTTTTTATTTTTTTGGATTTCTTTGTTGTATTATTTTTTTTCATCATGGCTTGGTTGGGGTTTTTTATGTTTTATTTTTGGAGGGTGAATATTGTGATGTGTTTTTTAGAGGATGTAGTATTATAAAATAGTCATATTTGTTCCACCATGGTATGTATTTAAGGAACAATGTTATAGTATTTTTTATCATGATATTTGGGGAGTGATAACAGACCTTTTAGAAATGTTACCATATTACTCGAACATTACTAAAACTCTTAGAAAGAGATGTTTATCCATGAATACAATTATCCATCAATTGGTTTGGAATTTCCTATATCATTAAAAGATCAAATACTTGGAATTTGAGTTTAATTCCTCTTAAAATTTCCCTTAATCTGTTATTGTGCCTTTTATGGTGGAGGAAGTGATTGTTGTGATGATTTTTTTTCTTATATGTTTTGGTTTTATGAGGAATGATCAAGAATAAGGTTCATAGTTGATCCTTATGAATGGGGTGGCATTGGATTTGGATTTTCTTAGTCTTCATATGCAATGGTTTGGTTAATATCAATTTGAATTATAGGATTTTAGATATCACCTTCTTAATTTAGAGGGATATTTTTTATTGATCTGAATATTAATTTCAATGGGTGGAATCTGTGGATTAACGTGCTCAATATAATGAATTGAACTAAAGAATATTAGGGGTGGGATGTTTTGAATGTTTTTCTGAAACCATTTGTTATTTATTATATATTTATGGTACTTTTATATTTTTTCTAGAAAATTATTCTTACAGGTGTGATATATATATTTATTGTTGTTTGATATGTTCCAATCACCATTTATAATGGGTTAATCAGAAACAATTGTAAATGAATTAGTTATGTGTAAATATGGAATTATAGTGATGGCATTTGAATATAATATTCAACTTTTATATCAAATAATGTTCATGGAGAAGATCTATAATGTGAATTATTATTTTTTATCCCTTTTTTGATGTCAAAAAAATGGTCTTTCATGTAGGGTCTTAAGAGATAATACTTGTGTCTTTGAATCATTTCATTCATATAGGGTGGATAGGGTATTGTAGTGGTGGATGTGATGTCATGTCATTATAGTGGTAGTGGTATGATAAGTTTTGTGGAAAGGAAGTTTTTTGTAGCTATTATTGTGGTTATTTCCCAAGTATTTGTGGATGTTGATTTAGTGATTGCTATGGATAATTTGATTTTATAATATGGTAGATTTGTGGCTTGAAATATTTTTAGAATTTAAGAAATGTTTAATGGGTTACAGGATGTAATTGGTAAATTATTGTCTATAAATGATTATCAATAATGAATTGAGTGGTTGCACTTAATTATATTTAAAGGAATTTATAAATATGATTAATGAATAATGAAATAACTACACAATAGAAATAATGTTATATGAAATAAATGGTATAATGAATGTAATTATGTTGGTGAGTGGAAATTTTATAATTTAATATATGATGTGATGAAATAGAATGTTAATAATTTTCTATGAATACATTTTGTTCATAAATATGGATATTTTGTGGCAAAGTTATGTTAGAAATTGTTATAAAGTGTGAGTAATGACATAATGGTTGTTATGGGTGTTGATAGTCTCAGTTGATAAAAAACCTCTTAAGTTGGGATTTTGATGATATATTATTTTAATTGTTTTTTATGTTATTTTCGATGAAACTAAACTTGAGTCAAATAGCCTTACCATTTCATATATGGTTCTTAGTTTTGGTTACCTCCCCGAACATCGAGGCCGACATGGGAATTTATGGTTGACTATGTTGAGTAGCTCCTTGAACCATATTTTTTTATAATTAAAAATATATGATTATTTTATTTTTTCATTATGTCTTAATACATTGATTTATGTATTCATTAAATTATGCTTAATGTTGAATAGATAAAAATATATCTTGGCTTCATATATCATTAAATATCATATTTTGAATGGTTATAACATGTTTTAATGGATTCTTGGTGTGTTACTAGGTAAAAAAAGATATTGGGTCCCTAAAATGTCATTTTACATGTTTTCTAATTTTCTATATAGCAAATTAACTTATCTAATTATTCCATTTAACCGATTCATGTAACAATTTCTCCACCATCACTAATTTACATAGAATATTTTTTAGAAAAAGTTATCAAAAGTATTTTGACCATAACATGGGATAAAGAACCAAACATTGTGTGATTTTTTTATATGGATTGTTTAAAAAATATCTACATTTTATTAAAAGAAATAAAATCCATAATCAGTCTCTATCATTTTTAAAACTAGGTTAGAATAATGGAATGTTTTTAGTATGAATTACGTTGTTTTCCTGAATTGATTTTGTATAGCATTTTAATGATAACATCAGCTATAAAAGCCCAATTAAGGTTATTATTTCTTATATGTAAATATAATTAAATCATATAAATATAATTCAACTTGTGATAAATCCAATTATTCCATTCCGATGGCCTGTTTTAAGTATTAATTTTTCCAAGTCAGGATTTTTAATGATTTCAGAATTTGTCTACACAAGATTTTGGATACATGATGAATTCACTTAATTGGCGAATTATCTAAAATATTTAGCTATGTGAATATCTTATATTAATTCAATATGTAAATTATTATTTTTAATTAACCCATGTGATTCAAGTACATGGATTTTCCTACATAGTTCTATGAATTTCTATATACACTATTTTATGTGATATTTCAAATTTAATTTTGCTGCATGGTTATTATAAATATAAATGAATTTTTTCTTCTGTAATTACTTATTAATTATATATATTCCATTTTAATTGGTATTTTTTATTGATTACTTAAATATCACACACATCTGATTAAACAAGTATTGATATTCATGATGAAATTTTGGGAACTAAATTATCCAAATTCAATACAAATTAAAAATGAAGGGACAAATTTGTTTTTTATCAAGGATTAATCTAAGGATATTTTTTATTGTTATCTACTACTGTATTAATTTTTACTAATGAGTTCCTTTTTATATTTTTTAATAATTTTATATGATATCAACAAAGACTCAGATGGATATTATTTCTTATTTTACAAATGGATTATTGTTTGGGAAATAATCATAGACAACTCTGATGTAGTTTCATAAAAAAATAAAGATGTAATGATATTAAAATTTTTAAAGATGTTGTGAATAATGGAACTTTATATACATAGAGTTGACAAATCCCATCCATGATTACATATATATGAGTTAGAGTATATTTTCTGAACTGTATATGTGCTATATTTCTTTGGTGATCAATTGTTACTCGGAACTGAATTGAAATCATTTGTCCCTATACTGGTATAGAATTTCTTACTACCACAACACTCAAATATTGAAACATTAATTTGTTTCTATAGATTTACTTCTTCATAGTCTTTAGTTTGTGTGTGTAACTATAACAGGTTAAACTACCCAAGAAAGGATGTTAAATGGGTTGCGAATCCTAAAACAATTTAGACATTTGGTTTTGCCTCTAAGGGAAAAAGGATGATTTTTTGGGTTGTTACTCCAGTTAGAAAATAGGTAGGATAGTTTGGGTTTAATACTATAATGGGAAAAAATTAAATGTAATTAGGTTGTGATTCTAGGTGGTCAAAAGTAGTAATATGATTTTATTATATTAGTTATAGTGGGTGCCATCACTCTTTGTTTGTGAGTGGGGTATGTTCTCAACTATGATTATTTAGATCTAAACCACTATACAAATCTCTTATGTTCTTTTTATTTTATTTTTCATTTCTTTAACATTATAATTATAATATAAGCTTTTAATTCATTAATTGGTTATGTAAAAGGTCATATCATCCCCTCTTGGTTGTTTTTACATCATAACTTCAGACTAATAATTACTATCAAAGATTGACACCAAGAATGATATATATTATTTAGTTTTTTAAATCACTTCCTTAAATAACCATAATGGAGAAGAGATCTATTTTTGAAGGAAATAACTTGTTTAAATGATAGATGGATGAAAAAACACCTCATTTTGATGGTAATGATAATGGATATTGGAAATATTACATGGAAGCCTTCTCAAATTAACATAATATTGATCATTGTAAAATCATGGAAAATCTATAAAAGATTCTTGAAGGTGAACCTATATTTTGGTTTGGAAATTTTGTGTAAATTTATGTTCTAATTTATTAGATGATGAATATTTTTTACAAAGAAATAAATCGGAATGTGTATTGTCAGGTTTCAAAATTTAAAATATTTCATGAAATTTTTGAAATTCTACAAGTTAAAAATCTTGGCTTTCATAAACTTATCAAAACTAATATGGTTATATTAGGAGAAAAATATCATGAATTTAAGATGGGTGAAGATGAAACCATTAATGAAATGTTTCATAGATTCACTAGTATTTTTAATGTTATATGTTATTTAGGAGAGACTCTTTAGAATATTGTTCTTAAATAAAGAATAATTAGAGAAATTACTAAGAATTGACATGATAAAAATGTAGATATAGTTGAAATTAACAACATTTTGGAATAAAACATTTATTATTTTATTAGATCAATATTAAAATATGAATTGGAAATAAAAGTCTTATGGAAAAATATATTTCAAATAAGAAGGGAATTACTTTTAAATAAAAATTTTCTATATACTATTCGAATTATGAGTTACAAAGTAGTGATAAGAATGGTAAAATATATTTTAAAAAAGTTTGATATAGAAGGAATAAATTTTAATCAAGAATATTTCATGAGTAATATCCTAATGATGATCACAAGGAGAAAAAGAAAATCAATTTCACTTCTAATGATACAAAATATATCATTTATTATAAGTGTATGAAAATGGGGCACATCAAGACCAGTTTCCCAAGTCTAAAAAAGGAAAATAATAAGAGAAATAAATATGAGAATTAACATAATGACATGTAATATGGATATAGCTTTACTAAGGATTAAATTATTGTATAAGAATAAACTTCTAATAAGGATGATACAAACTTGTGCTTACTGGATTAATTAAAAAAAGTAAGTGAATCTAAATTTTATTTATCTTCTAAATAAAATTATGAAAAAAAACTATTGATTAATTTCTTAAAGATGTTTTTATAATTGAATATAATGTTTAAAAATTCACTAGTTTCCATAAAAACATTATGAGAAAATATATGGATGTTCATAAGGAAAGTGAAAATCGGAAAAAATCTATCTAGGATGAGAAACAATCTATAAGTACTGATCAAGAAAAATTTCAAGAAAAAATATATTATTATATGTATGTAAATGATAAATTGAAAAGACATATTTATTTAATAACGAAGTGTTATGAATTTAAAATAAATAATTTTGATAGTTTTATTAAGTTGGATGAACAACTCAAAAATGACATTGAATGTTTAATGTCAAATCAACCCATATTTGATCAAGATAGATAAAATTTTATATAATAATGAGTTTAAATAAAATAAAAAACATAATATCTAGTCTTGGATATGATAATAATTTACCCAAAATGTATAATAATTTCTTTTTTTAAATATCTAATGGAAGTATATCTATTTTGACTAGTTTTGGATTCCATATGAAATATTATTATAAAAATGAGTATTCCACGATATTTTAAAAGTCTCTTAGATATAGTAAGGATTTAATTTATAAATACCAATCTTATATATTTGTTGGAAATAAATGATTGAAATCATTTTGGATTCCCATGAATTCATATAATAATACCATCAAACCCAAATTTTCATGGGTACCGAATACTTTTTAAATATATTTTTGTAGGATGTTTGTGTTTGGAGAATAAAAAATGATTATTGGTATTGAAACCATGTATGCAAAAGACACACAATTTGGTGTATTTATAAAATTATATCATTAAATCAATGTGAATGTTGTATGTTTTCCTTTTGTGATAATTTAAAATGAAAGTTAAAATGTTTTTGGTGAGGTTGGTATTTCATGTTATGTTAATATTTCTAAGGATTTATATTTTGAAGGATAAAAACATAATTTATTGATAATATCACAAGTTTGTCATGATGGAATATTTTTTAAATTTAAAAATGAAAAATGTATAGTTTTTAATGAAAAATCAATTTTGTTTTATACAAATAGAAAATACATAATTTATTCAATTGCTAATTTTAAATTAACAGATCAAAATGAAAAATTATTAAATTATATACAATATGATAAAATCTGTTGTTATAAAAGATTGGGACATGTTTGTTTTAAGTTGTTGCAGTAGTTATCAAAGAACTAAACTATTATGATGCTTCCAAAACTGAATGAATAATACACCTTTGTATGTGACTCTTACATGAAAGGTAAATAACATAGAGGTAGTTTCAAGTCAATCAAGGAATTATAAACTATAGGGCCTCTTGATCATATTAATTTATTTATTTTCCCTATAAATTCTTATAGTTTAAGAGGTAAAATATATTGTTCTATTATTATTGAAGATTTTACAAGGTGCACATGAGTTTATTTTATTACTCTTTTATCTGAAGCATTATTTAAGTTTATCTCTTTCCTGTAAATTGGTTCAAAATGAGAGAGGTAAATAAATTAATTAAATTATAAGATATTAAGGATATGAATTCTAGAATCTATAAATTATCAATTTTTATAATTTTTTTTTTAATTTTCATAATGTTTCATTCCCTCAAAAACCACAAAAACAAGTTGAATTTGAAAGGAAAAAACATATAACATCATGAAATGGTTGGGACCATAATAAATATGTTTTAATGTCCCAACTATTTCTTGGTTGATGTGGTGAAGACTAATTATTATGTTATAAATATATCTATTTTATGAAATTTGTGGAAAATATGCCTTATAATATTTAGAATGTAATAAAATCTAAAATTTTATATTTTAATGTCTTTAGGTGTAATGTTTTTAGTCTTAATACTAAGGATTATTTAGATAATTTTGATTAAAAAAATGATAAAGTAATTTTACTAGGATATTCATACAATATTAAGACATATTGAGTGTATAATAAAAGATCCATGGTTACTAAAGAATATAATCATGATAAGTTTGATAAAATATATTTAAATAAAAAAATGATGATATTGAAAAACTTGAAGAAGAATTTATATATTTTAATTTTGATTATGAAGTACCCCAAGATAATTATTTTGATGTTTATTGGGGAATGTTTCTCCTCAAATTAAACATATTCCTGAAGCATCATGGAAGACTCATAAACATCAACCCATATCTATTGTGGTTGGTAATGTTGAATAAGAATTACAGGCTACAAAATATTTTATGAATGTTTATGCTTTTCAAGAATTGATTTCAAATTTTATACCAAAATATATTTATGATTTTTTAGATAATGATAATTGGTCTTGACTATAAAAGATGAATTAAATCAGTTTAATAGGAATAATGTGTGGACTTTAGATTATATTCCAAGAAATTACAAGGTTATTAGAACAAAATATGTCTTTAGAAATCAACATAAAAAATCTAGAATGATAGTTATGAATAAATACATATTTTTCCCATGAATATTCTCAAGAGGAATGCATTTATTTTAAGGAATTTTTTACCTATTTCAAGATTAAATTCCATAAGGTTATTATTGGCTTATACTACTTATCTTGGATTTAAATTTTTTCAAAAAGATATCAATAATACCTTTCTAAATGGATATATTTATGAATAATTTTATGTTAGAAATACCTTAGGTTTTGAAAGTGAAAATCATCCTGTTCAATATTTTAAATTACCTAAGGTGTTATGTCATTATAAATGAGCTCCTTGATCGTGGTAGGAAAGGTTAACTAATTTCATTTAGAATTTATTTTGACAAATTAATGGTTTCTCCTAAATTATTTATTATAAAAAAAATTTATTGATGTAATATTTGTAAATATTTATGTTGATGATATAATTTTTATATCATCAAATGAAAATATCTATAACAATGTTTTAGAATTGATTACTTCAAAATATGATAATATTATTAAGGGGGAATTTAAATTATTCCATAGTTTGAAAATATTTCAAAAATATTAGGGTACTTTTCTGAATAAATATAAATATACTAAAAAATTAATTCATATATTTGGTTATGAATCTTCTAAAATAGAATATAATCCCATTAATACTTCTTAAAAATAAGATTTAGATAAATCAAGAAAATTTATTGATGTAAAAACCTATAATGGCATGATTGGATGTTTATTATAGAAAACTAATTTTAGAACTAATTTAATTTTTTATGTTTTAGGTGTTATAGATAAGAAATTAATCCTATGTAAATTCACATTAAACATGTTAAATTAATTATTAGATATGTTATAGTTTCATTTAATCTTGGTTTGTTTTGTCCTGCTAAAACTATCATTGATTTGATAAGCTATTCTTATACTGATTCTGATTTTGGTGGATGAAAAATAGAGAGAAAGATTAATTCTGGTCTGTTTCATGTACTTGGTAAATTTATTGTTTTATAGGCCTCAAAAAAGTAAAATTCTATTGCATTTTTAACTTCTAGATATGATTATATAGCTATTGCATCATGTTGTGCTAAATATTTATAGATTAAGAAAAATATTTCTGATTTTGATTTTGATTTTAATATTATTAATATTTTTTGTGAAAATATTTATTATATGTATATTTTATAAAATCCCTTATAACACTTTAAGTAAAATAATATTTATGTTATGTTTCATTTTCTTAGAGATCATGTACAAAAATAAAATATAAGTATGAAATTAATTTTTGTAGAAATTCAACATGCTGATATATTTAATAATCCCATTGACATTAATAGGTTTTATAAAATAAATTTTTAACTTCGTATGATCTATATTTAAATTTACATTTTTATAGAACAAACATAGGGTTACATTTAGTGTGTTTATATGGTTAAAGTTTTTGATTTACAAGAAAACGATAAAATCTAGGATTTGTTTTTTAGATTATTATTTCATAATTTCTATACATATTTGAATATTTTATTATTTTGATATATTTATTATACATAGTAGAAACTTTTAACTTGATTTTATCCTTTTATTTTATATAAAATATTATTTTATGATGTGTTTTAATTTATCTTTACGGAAAATATTTAAAATTATGCTCAGTTTATCATGGATCCTTGACACATGTTTTGAAATATACATGTTTAGAAATGTTTTTACAATGTTTATATTCATTTTTATGAAATATCCTATGTTAAAATAATATACTAATAAAATCTATCATTTCAAATGGAGGATTATTATTAAATTAAACGTTTATCTTTTTGATAATTTAATTAGGGGGAGAAATATTTGTCAAATTATACTTGGTATTGTAATTATTAAAAAGGTGGAAAAATTGAGTAGCCCTATGACACACTTAATGTTTTGATATATAAAAAAATATACTTGTTTTATTTATTTCTAATTTCATAATAATTTAAACATTTTCATGATTAAGATGTTATTAATCTTGATTTGATATAAAATTTATTTTATTAAAATATATATAATTTCATGTTTTGAATGTATATAAATTTTTATTCAATTTTCATATAGTTCTACTTGAATGAATATGTCTTTTGGGACATTAAAATATCATTCATAGGTGTTCTATACTATTCCCATATTTCCAATTAACATATCCAGTTGTTCCACATAACATATTCACATTGATGTTTCTCCATCATAACTGATTCATGTTGCTAATTTTCTCGAATTAGTTAAGTTTTATATATTTAGCTACAACATAGGATAAAGAACTTCAAATTGAGTTATTTTTGTTAATTGAAAATTATTTTTTCCTACATTTCATTTGAATACATAAAATCATGAATCCATAATTAACAATCCATAAATTAGGTTCTATGTCACTTTACGTTTTCATTATGAATTCTACCATTTCCTAGAATTGATTTTCTGTTGAATTTTATTGATAAATTGTTCTAAATAATTCAAATTAATTTGATTCTGGATTATATGTAAATATAATGAAATTATATAAATATTATTCAACTCTATAAATATATATATAATTATTCCTTTAATAATATTGGTTTTATTTCTAAAACTCTTAAAGTCAATCTATTAATATATTTTAGAATTAAACTGCATCAAATTTTGATTATGTGATGAATTTTATTATGTCCTGAATTTCATACATGATTCTCCTATGTGAATATATTAAATAAATTCCCTATATAAATCCCCTATGTAATTTTATCTACATAATTGTCTTACACGATTCACCAACATGGATTTTCCTACACGGTTATATTGATTTCTATAGTATATTTTAAAACATTGTAATTTGCTTTGTTTTATGTAATATTTCCCATTTCAATTTTATATATTATTATTATAGATATAATTAGGTGTTTACTATTCTAAAATTACTCATTAATTATTTAGTATCCATGTGTTCAATAATTAAGTTATATAATGATGAATAAAATATAATTCACATGGTATTAGGCGTGTTTTGATATTCACGCTAAAATTTTACAAATTGAAATTTCAGAATTCAAACCAAATTAAATATGAATGGCCACCCTTGATTAAAAACATGGATTATTCCAATGTTTTTAATTCATGTTATTTTCTATTATATTAATTGTTCTAAAGAGTTCCATTGTATTTTATTAATTATTTTTATAGGATATCAATAAATAATCACAATTATATTATTTCTCATATAATGTTAGGATTATTATATGGAAGATAACTGTGGGAAAATATAAAGTAGTTCGTTAAAAAAAGAGATATGCCACTATTTTTTTTATTTTCAAAATTTTTATAAAAAATGGAACTATATATACATATAGTGGAAAACCCAATTCATGATGATATAGATACAAGTTTAAGGAAATTTTTCGAACTATACAAGTTCTTCATTTTTCTAGTGGTCTACTATAATTACCATCCATACGGAAGTCTTTTGATCCTTTTCTACTAGATAATTTCATGTTGTCTCGAACCTCAAACATTTAATCTCTCATCTGGTTTTGTGTATTCACTTCTTGTGATTCATTTTCTTTGTGTGTAATTTTAATGGGTTACACAATAAAATTCAATTTCGGTAATTGGGTTATGACTTCAAAAAAGAAGTTAGGTATTGGGTTGTTCCTTTAGGGTAATTGGATGTTTTTTTGGGTTGTTTCTCTTGGAATGAGAAATGAATGTAATTTGAGTTGAAGCCTCCATATGGAAAATTAAATTCTAATTTGGCTGGTACTCTAGGTTGGAAGAATTCATTGTATGACTCCATTATATTGGTTTCAGGGGGTGTTATCACTCTTAGTTTGTGAGAGTGGTGAATAATGGAAATGGATTATTTTGATATGAACCCCTATAAAAATATCATATATTCATTATATTATATTTTCATCTCAGATAAAGTTATAACATTGATATATACCATAAACTCATTAACTGATTTTTTAAATGACAATTCACACCCCACTTGGCAATTTCTCCCTCTCAAATCTAGAAAATAGGCTAATCTATTTTACCCACTCTCTCTTCTAAGAATAATATGAGATACGATGGGTTATAAAAGGTTTATTTATACAAGTTGTAATGGTTTAAGGATTTATCATGTAATATATTGCATGGTATGGTTATGAGGTTATGATGATGATAAATAGTGGGGTATGTTCATGGTAAAAGGAAGGAACAAGGGTAGATGCCCTACATTTTCATATAACCCTACTATAAAATTGATATTATGTGCAGTTTTAGTGGAATATATAGTGATTATTCAATTATTGATTTTTTGTGTTATGTGGTGGTGGATATGCTATGATGATGAATATATGTTTTTGGTATATGGTATATGGTTTTTATATGGGATATGATGTGTGTTGTGTATTCAGATGATCTACTCGTCTATATAAGGGTTGGACAACCAGGGAGAAGTGATATAGATGATGAATCTGTGAGAGTTTCTATGTTATTATTTTTAGAATCATGAAAGGATTGCCTTTAATCAGAATACAGAGTGTCGGATGGCAAGGTTTGATATTTTGGTGTCCTGATCTATTCTAGGAAGTTGTTTTACGTTCTGTTTTATAAAATTGAAATGATATCATCTGCAAGTTAGTGGATGTTTTTGTTCCTGGGGGATGAGATTTAGTTGTTTCATTTGAATATTAATGGAATCTGTTCTATGTATAGTTCTATTATTTTATGAAGAAGATGATGGTATTTTAAGATTTCCTACTCCTTAATCTAGGGATTATGTGTGTGAGGGAGATCAAGAATTGATTCAATGAACTTATTTATTTCTCTTAAATATTTATTGGATTATGAAACCATGGTAAAAAGTTTTTAGTAGGTGATGTGTATTTTTATTCAGTATCTATTTAACCCATTTTAATTATCTCTATATTTTGAATTTATTGGTATAGATTAGGTAAATGAGAAGATTTATGCATCATTGAGATCATCGTAGGACATGAATCCTCATAATTTATCTAGGAATAATTCTATTGATGTAGGTTCTTGGACATTGAGGAAATCATGGATTTAACTATCGATGAATCAGTCTCAATAGTCTCCTTCATGATTCTATGGAGCAATTAGTTCTCATGAATCCACTATGATCTCTATTATAATGTGTATTTATTATCTAGGAAATAAAAATCCTTGATTTCTATGACTAACTATCCTCTATACCAACTGTATAATAGATAATAAGATTTTGATACACACTATATAGTTTTTTCCTCCATGGCCTTATGAGCATCATGGTCATAAAAGTTTTATCTAGCAAAGATAATATGGATAATAAAGAAGACAACTTCATAAAACCCCTTATTAATAAGAAACTAATGTTTATGTTTTCATAAATGTGTAAATTAGGAGGGCTAGTGGGGTAGATGAGTGGGACATAGTGACCATCATTCAATGCATATGTCAGCACTGTGTGCAAAACAAATTGTTTGAGGTACAGTTTTCATTCTTCTACCATGGTATCTACTTTGTTAGATCCTATAGATTTATATTAAATTATTTCACACACCTAGGTCCATTCCATGAGACACAATTTGGAGAGGATTATAGTTTCCTTAGTAATATGTATTCCTATTAGATGACAAACTAGTATATGCAATGTCTGTCGAGTTTGTGAGATAATTATTTAAAAGAATGACTTATTTAGGGATTTTTTTCATGGGATATAACTATGTGAGGGACATATTTTCTTGGATACATTATAATATATGTTATTATTAATGATTTTTTATAACGGATAATTTCATTTTTTTAATTGGAAGGCCAACATGTGTTGTATGTTACTTTGGGGGAAGTAATACAGTTCATAGGTGTTTAGAGATATTTTTATTACTAACTAGAATAGATGATGTTTTTTAGTAGAGGATTATGAAGAATAATTAACTAGTATTTTTAGGGAATTTATAGATGTTTTAATTGAATATATTTTAACACTAACCACTTGATATGATATATATTTAGCAATAGAGTTACAAACCAATGTATATTTTATTTATATAGAACCATACTCGATATAATCTTCTATATTTTTGTAGTTTATGAATTATATTAATGATTTGATCTAGAAGATTTTTACTTAACTCATTGAGTCACAATGGGGTCTGCTAGTGTAATTCATAAAGTCAGTGAGTGGTAGTATCATTTTGTGCATATTCTACTAGTGGTTGAATAAGGTGTTGGTCAAGAACCATTTCCCCCTTATGAGGATAGATGATCTATCTGATCAGTTAAAGGGGGAAAAGTGATCCCAAATCTCGATATGTGGTTTGGATATCATAAGATGAGGGTCAATGAAGAAGATAAATTTAATACTATAGCACCCCAACATTGTAGTATGTATTATACCTTAAATAAAACCAGTATGTATATTAGCATGTGATATATGAAACATCGAACTGAAATGAACCATGAAAAATTTAAAAATGAAGGATGAACACTAATACATTATGTGGTTTCAACATGAAACAACGTTAAGAAATATAAAACTGGAGTCAATGAACATGTATATAAAAACACTATGAATATTATATTTGAATACTTTTGCTACATAGAGAAGATTGTAAGCACAAATGTAACTATAAAATGAAGACAATTAATTATATCTATGGGTCAAATGGATACAAGCGTTCCTACCTATATTCTAGAGGTTGTAAATTAGCAGAAATAAAATGAGGTGGTAATTTGTGGGGATTATACCGTCATATCATAGTGGTACAATAGATACAATTAATAAATAGACTAAAATGGAAGCATATATAAAAATATGGCACATAGAAAAAAACATTTAAACAACTATGGAAATGTAGTAACCAAGAAACTGTAATAATATTAGAGGTCCACAGTATAAGTCATTTAAAATTATGTCATCGAATGGTGATATACAAAAAGAGTGAATAGTAGACATGCATATATAATATGATATAAAAATGAAAAAACTCAAAAAGAAATCCCCCCAAGAATCACATGCATTTGCTGAGTCATATGATCCCATTGTCCATATTCTATGTAAAATGAGTCAACCATCTGAAACATATAACTTCCAATGATCCATTCCTTGAAGCACAAGGTTTACTTGGGTGCCAATGTCATATGAAGTGGGGTGTGAGATAAAATCAGGCGGCCACCACCAACAGTGTCTAGAAATAATCAATCTGTTGTACATATCTAAGATATGTGAATGTAAAATGAATAATATTCAATGATTAATAAGTAATCACTAATTAGACTTTGTTCATAATGGACACCTGGCTAAATATACTTTCTTCAGAATAGGTTGGTAGAAGCATCTGATTAGTAACAATATATATATATATATATATATATATTTTAATCACACACACACACACAAACACATATATATATATATATTGTATACACCTATATTCCCAAAGTACGTGAGGACATATGTAGACATATATGTTGATACTAGGTGCTATATGAACCAGAGGCATAACTCAAGCATCAATAAACAATCTAATGAGATTATAGGCTCCCTTATATGGTACATGCCATGAATCTCAATTTGAGTGAGAGAAATCATTTTTGAAACTAGAGATATGTTGGGTGATACGTCATGCCCAACACCCAAAGAAAGGGAACATGAAGCATTGTACCCATCATCCATATATAAGTATAATGGTGAGAGATTATATTCTCAACACCCGATTTATGAGAGTGAGAAATTTCATGTTCAACAGAACCCTTAACCAACATTCCACATCTAACATTAATGAAATAATAGTAATAATAATATTAACCATGAGGGATCACCTCTAAAACAATTATAATCATTAATTATAATACCATAAAGGGATAAAACATTATAGAATCGATATATATAATAACATAAATGACTTGGTTTGGCCTTTCCACCCACTACCATTTATTGAAACAATACATTTTATTAATCATTTTAATTAAAATACATTCATGTTCAATATAGACACCTAAAATGTGTTCTTGTCCATTGAACTATTACATAATAGAAGTAAATTCCATTTCTATCACTTATTACATGTAGGATGTGTTTGAATATTTAAAAAAATGATATAAAAAGGGTATTTCATCTAGAACACCCAAAGGGATGGATATGATTGGGGTTAGCATTCTCTAAACACATGAAAAAGGTCTATGGATGTGTAGCAACATGATTAAATTAGTTTTAAAAGAAATAACTCATTTTATCAAATTGTGTGACAGTAGACAGTGTGAGGCACAACATTGAAGTAATTTAATCACCCTACAAATTAAGGAAATAAACATGACCACCAACCTTAGGGCTGTTGATGGATCTTCATCCAATATCAACATAAATTTTTACGTATAGTAAGAAGAATAATAATGAATTGTCCAACACTCTAAAAATAGGGAAAATGAAAAAGGGGGTTCAAAACCCATTGGGCGTAGGTACTATAGCGGCATTGTATCAGTGGTGGTACTATTGAATAGTGGGTACTACAGCAGAAGCATGGCACTCTATAGGCGCCATGGCACTGTATCAGTGGCGGATACTAAAGTAGCCATGTTACAATTCACAGAATAGCCCTTCGACCAAACAATTGGGCCTATAGGCTATGTAATGGGATACATTCCCACTAGGCCTTCAGGCTATGTAATGGGTATCCCTATACATAGTTAAAAGAGGTCTTTGATTTTCTTTAATAATAAAATGAGGCTTCGACCCCATCCTTTAAAAAAATAGATCTAATGAACTTACACCAAAATAATGTAAGAGATGGAAAGAGAAACTAAAATTGGAATCAAGATCATTTGAATTCTTATTGATAGAGAGCAAATGCTTATCAAGACACCTAATTCAGAGTCCTGATGGATGAGAAACCATGATACCTACGTTAGGAAAAGGGAGAGATCACAGTAAGAGGAGGAGTGGTATAGTGGAAATTGAATTGATAAGGAACATGGTTAGTTATTAAAACCATTATATTAAAAATGGTAAAATAATACTCTACCACTGGGGTCAAATGATTTTTCCATTAGGTTGGCCAAACCATGCACCGACCATGTGCACCTCACTTCCAGTGGATGGACCCCACATGGTCTAAGATCATGGTTTTCTTAAAAGTGTTCAAGTAGTGCACTAATCCTATATTAATATTTCTGAAATTTCCATATGTTCATATTCATAGGATTTAGTAGTTTCTAAAAAACCATGTGGCCTATTGTAGGAAACAGAGTACGCCACTTGGTTACCCCAAACAGTTATTTCAAATAGTGTGCTAATTATGCGATCCACTATGTTTTCCTAATTCTCAGAGCTCTGAGATATAATTTCCAAGACACTCCTATAACCTTCCTTATGGTGTATAGAATGTTTACAAAGAGAAAACAATTGATTGAAATTAAAAAAAATGAATCCATTCCTTCATGAAAATATGGATCGTTATAACCTCTCCTATTTAAATAAACTCATCATTAATTTGGATTTCTATGGGTAAAGAAAGATCATATGAAAAAAATATCAATCCACTCTGATTGTATATTATATTCCCACTCCCAAATATTTTCCTATACTCAATAGTTATTCCATTTTAGTAATACTAAAATAATTTTCCTACCATGATGTGTCTTCATGATCCAATCAACAATACACACTCAATACTCCTAAAAATAATAATACATCTCTATCTCAAACTCATCAGGATGGAAAAAACAAGAGGTTTTTGGGTAATATGAGTGGATTTGAGATACAAGAGAAAATTTCCTGCATAGAATGATATCATTTGGGAAGTGCTACCAAGTAATCCATTTGTCTGATTCATTTCAAAACCTCAAAGGGTCCAAAGAACATAGGAAAAATCTTACCCAAAATTTTAATATGTTGATGGGTCAAGCTAGGAGAAACTCATAAGAAAACACAATCTCAAACATCAAACACAAGTGTTATTCAATGTCAATTAGAATATAACTGCTATTAGTACTGATCTATCATCATCCTCTTTCTGATTGACTATACATTCTTTTAAGTCTCATAGATGAGACATGGTCAAACAAAAGATGATTCCCCTACCTTTATCCATCACAAAAGCGATCATAATGGTGTACCACATAAAGCATCATAAGTATTTATCTCAATTGTAGCCTAAACTCTCTTGGTATAGGTGATATAAACAAGGGGTATGTGTTTCTCCCACTAACCCCCAATGTTAAGGACTCATGTATATAGCATATCCTATAAATCCTAAATCATATGCTCTGTCTATCTGTTAGTTTGAGGTGATAGGCCATGCACAGAAGAACCCATGTCCTTGATTCCTTCTACAACCCCTTCCAAAACTGTGATGTGAACTGATCATCCCTTTCAGATATAATAAAAAGAGGATCTCTTTGAATAGTTATGACCTCCCTTACATATTTCCTCCCTATATCGTCTATCTATAATCTCTCTGGATTAGTGAAAAAATGTGTGACCTTCATCTAATGATAAAAAACAAACCATAACGTACTGTTTCCAAAATTTAATCTAAGGAAAATGTGATGAAATCAATAAAGACACAATATCACTTCCACTTGAGAATGGACAATGACTAAAAAAGTCCTTATATTCACTGATTCCCCCACCGTCACCAGTGAAAAAGTGGAACTCTTATTGATAATACCAACTATCTCCCATTTCATATATGGTCACCAATACCGGTGATGTAATTCTAAATACATCTTAGTGACTCTATGATGTACTACCCAAATTAAGGCATGAAATTCCTGCATCATCTCCCCACTGATATCTCATAGGACCAAAACACAACCATGAATGTGAAAATTCACATCCTTATCCACTGTCCAAGAAAAGATGAATCGTCATCTGAGATACTCTCCCTTCAGAAATTCCCTAAGGACCTGAAATATGCATCATTATCTCTTGTTCCAGAAGGGTATATGTAACTACTAAATGTAAGAGTATTTTATGACCATTATCCTTTTGAACCTCTACATGTATTTCAGAAAATAGGTCCATTTGTATCTACATTCTACAATCCTCCACAACCCCTTTTGTTTGAGTCTTATGGACGACATCATCAGCTACATCATTAGCTTTTCCATGCATGTTGGCAATCTTGAAATGAAAGGATTGCAGATACTCAACCCATCTACACTACTACTCTTGAGAAATCTTAGATGTATCATCCATAAAACCATTATTTCCCAAATAATCTATTTATATAAAATAAGTTTTTAGATTTCTCCATGGAAACTACATATCTAACTTTATATAGGATTATTATAACCCTTGACTATGGGATGTTGTGAACCAGTAAGTGAACTATATTGATCCAAAAGGGGAATTTGTTGAGTGAAGCAGAATGATGATACCCACTTAGTGTAATCATAGTGATCTCAATATAGATGGATTGGTCCTGTCAATAATTAGAATACAATAATGTGTCATCCAAAAAGACAACCCCAAATGAATACATAAATGAGTGAAAATAATTATTCATTATATCAATGAAAAAATCGGGTACGTTTGTAAGACCAAATGACATTAGAAGTTTCTCATAAATAACATACATGATCCTAAAAGTTTTGTGAGGTATGTATGAAGAACTGACATGCACCTGATGATAGACCAACCTCAAATCAATATTCGAGAACACCCTCTATCCTCAAAGATAATCAACGTGTTCGTCTATTCAAAGAAATGTATACCGATTCTTTACCATAAGCTGGTTCAATCATCGTTAATACATATAAATACATAGGGTACCATTTAAATAATTAGATAAAATGAATAGTGAAACCTAAGTATAAGTGTTGTGGAATATTAAGTATTTAGCTTCTAGATCCTCCAACTTTTTATTGAGCTCCAGAAGCTCCATATGTTTCATCATGTGAGGAGGAATGGAAACCGGCGTGGCTCTTGGAACACACTCAATGGTGAATTCAACCTATCTCACTAGAGGTATACTATAAAATTCATTAGGGAAAATGTACCTAAAATGATATACCATGATAGTGAATGTAGTGGGTCATAACCCTTGTTTATCCACGAAAATGCTAAAAACATGGGCTATCACTCTACCCATCACTTAATGCTCTTTTCCTGATCATGTTTCTTAAATATTACATTCTCCCTTATGCATTTATCTACCACTCTCAAGTGATGTAAATATTCCCCATGGGTGATAACAGTCAATATGGGATAGATAGAAAATGAAGCAGTCCATCCCAATAATTATGTCAAACCCCATCATGTCATGGATAAAAAGAGTCCACTTGAAGTGATATCCACCCATCTCAAGGGAACAATCATCACAATAATGAACAATCTCTTATCAAATACCAAATGAAGTAACAAGTTCCTAGATAAAAAAGTAGTGGTTAATTTCGAGGCCCATAATATCCATGATTTTCTCTGATATAAAAGAGTGTGATATTCCATGTCAAATAAATTTGTCTCTAGTGTTGAGGCTACTAGAATAGTTCCTCAAATAGTTCACAGTTTGGTTCTATTCAGCTATGGAATAGATTGGACTACATGTAAATGGGCCATACAGCCACCCTAAGTCACATCCAGACTGCAATGTGAAAGACCTCTATACTTGTATTACAAATTTTTTGTGTAAATCCCTTTGTTCACCCACCACCACAGCTGAAGCAGTCGATGGTATTTTAGATTCCTTCCTAGCAAGAAACTATTGGACTCACTCCTAAACATTGAGTATTTTTAGATCCCGTCTCACTAGGAATTGATTGAGATATCTAGTAGAATCATTAGATATAAATTATCCTACCACCACATATGCATTCCACTGGATCACACATACACTCAGGTTTTGTATGTATTAGCCTCCCACTCTTGTGAGAGACTGGTAACTATCAGTATGAGACATATGAATTCTTCGAACCATGAAGTAATCCTCAAATAAATTCTTTCGTCCATTTGATGAAATAATGAAAGATATTAGTTGCAAAACACCCTATAATAATCTATCAACATCCCTCAAATTCATATATATATATATTAGTTCCTAGATGACAATCTCAGAAATAGTTATTAGATAAATGAAATTGACCTATGATTAGATAGCATATACCATCCCATACTAGAATCACATAGTATTCATATGATTATCACTAAATAATATAGGATTGAAATTGTTCAGCTTTGTAAAACAAGTTAAATACTCCATGATAGACAAGGCTCCAACTATATGTATATAAACTCTCTAGCCTGGCCATCCCTCAGATTTTATATAAAGACACTGTAGTAAATGGTCATTATGAATTCTTCCTAGGTAATACCTGTATGTTGATCCTCTTAGGTAATGAAATCCCACAATCTTATGGAAGGATCACATAGCATACAATCTTTAATACTGACCCTCATATATAAAGGATTCTTAATATGATCAATGATGTAAATCATACCATCTAACAATGAATCCATAGTACGTGTTCCACCATCCCCTAAAAACATAGGATGATGTTATTGTTGGAACTCCCTATTCAATTCTTCCATAATCAAGGGAGATCGGGTGATAGCTTTCATATTTTTCATCACATAAAAAAATCCCTTCTCAAAACTAGGAGTCAGTTCCCATATCATGAATAGAAGGTAGATTAATAGGGGAAATATAGTAGGAATCACTGGAAGCTCATATCCCACCAACTATAATGCATGGTCGTCACCGCCTTCCTAGAATATGACTCGAGGATTCCATGGTGGCATGATTCTAAAATAAAAAATGCACTCCTTAGAATAGAATGTAATAGTTGAAAAAATTTATGATAGATAACTATGACAGATACAAAGCCTTCCTAAGAAAAAAACACCTCACTACAAACTCCAAAATCCAGGTCTAGGTGAAAAGTAAATGACCATAATAGATATAAGAAAACAAGAGAATACCAACTACCCACTATAAAGGTTAGGTATAGTTATAAGTCTCATATATCTTAGTTGGGGTTCTGATATATGGAGTGTCATTTTTGTGCATCAGTGGAAAACACCCTTTTGGTTACAATTGGTATCCCATTAAGTGGACGCCATTTTGTTCCATGAGTTTCAAATTAGTTTTCATTTGTAATGTTGTATATATAAATCATATATATATCATGGTGCTGAAACAGTACGTCTTGAACCCACATTATGGTATAATTGGACAATAACATTATCATCACTAATCTATGAGTGAAAAAACCATATATATTAATGTATTAACTTTAATAAATCCAATTATATTATCCCTAAAATAAATTTTTGTCAAATTTAAATATGTAATAACCAGGCCTAAACTATATAAATTATGAAAATTAATGTAGTATTAAAACATTGTATGAAATAATGCATGTCATATTAGTCCAAATTTATCTATAACAGTTCTAGTAATGAATGACCTAATTTATTAGGCCATAAAAAAAGAAATCCCACCGTAATAATACCATTAATATTAGAATGAACATAAATGTGTGTAACCCAACGGTGATGGCATATCAACTTTAACAGACATAACTCAAAGAAGTAATAACCTATCTCACATAATTTGGGATTTCTTTATATGTGGATTAATTATTCATAGGAATAGTATCATTATCAAATCCCATGATCTCAAAGTCTTTTATCTAATACCCCAAAAATATGAAAATTGAAAAAGACCCATTCAATAACACTTTGTTACATTTATATCTAAGGTCTACCTATAGTGTTCCCCAAGCAGGTTGGTAACATGGCCTCAAGCACGCCTACCCATCCGCCAATGGCTGCCGACTAGCAGAAGTGGTCTAATGTGAAATTGTAGGGAGAATATACCCTCATATGAGAGTGTAATAGTAAATATAATAAATAAATATACAATAGTGTAAGAAAATATTTCAAACAACCATGAAGGCATAATAATTAGTAAACTTCAATAATATGAATATCTGAAAGGCTATGACATATATATTGATGTAAAGGCATGATGATATACAAAAAGAGAAAATATGTGACATGTATATACAAAATTATAAAAAAACCAGAAAGGAAAAATAATACTTCACTAGAATCCTGAGCATATGCCCCATCCTCAAATCCCATGGTTAATACACTATGTAAAATGAATCAATCTTTTGTGGTAGGGTGCTTTCCATTATCAATACCTATGCATATAAAGTCAAATCGACTACCAAAGGCATCCCATGTAGGGTTTGATATATAACCAGTAGTCTACCACCAATTGTGTCTATAAATAATCCATTAAGATTACATAGATAAGAAGTGTGCAAGTATAATGAATAATTTTGAAAGTTGAATAAATAAATACTAGCTAGATTGGGTTCCTACAAGACATTTGGCTGGCTCTATTTGCTTCTGCATATCCGGATAAAAGCCTTTTATCATAAAACATATATATATATATATATATATTGTTATATAATATATAAAATTATATGCACTAAGTATGTGATTACAATGTAGGCATCTACATGTATACTTGGTACTGACTGGACTCAGGGAAAAACTCAAGCATTCTTAACGTGTATAACGAGCCTAAAGGATCTCGAAAAGGGTACATGGTCTAAATATCATGGTGAATGTTAGACATCATTCTCAAAACATGAGAAAATTGGGGTTATAGATCATGAACAACACCCAAATCATGGTAGCATGGAGCACAAATCCATCATCCAGATTCAAGTATAACAGTTAGAGAGGTCATGCATAACAACCTATATAAGGGTGTGAGAAATTTCATGTTTAATAGAACCCTTAAAAATCATTCCACATCCAATATCTATGAAATAATTTTAATAATAATATTAACAATGAGATATGACATATAAAACATTTATAATCATAATGTATAATATAATCAAGGGCATCACAGTTCACATAATCCATATATAAGAACATGAATCACATGGAACGTCTTTTCAACCTATTATCATTTATTAAAAGAGGAAATTTTATTAATCAATAAAAAAATGCATTTAGGGTTAATCCAAAAACATAGAAGGTGTTTCTGACCATTGAATAATTATTTAATAGAAGGCAGTTGTACTTCCCATCCAAGACGAACACTTAGACAGTGTTTGGCTATTTTAAAATCATGATATAAAGAGGAAATTAAATCTGAAACACCCAAGTGGATGATATGATTAAGGATGGAATCCTATAAAAATGTATCAGGGGTTAATGGGAGTGTAACAACATGATTAAATTAGTTTTAAAAAGATGAATTAATTTTTAGTCAACACGTGGCAATGAATACCCTTCAACACAATAAAGAAGCTATGAAAACACCATGACAATCAGGGAAACAACTATACCACCTACATTAGGGTTGTAGATGACTCCTCATCCAAAATAAACAAGATATCTAAATTATTTTGGAAAAAAGATGAATGGTTCAATGGAATAATAATAGGAATAATGATATTAAAATAAAATATTGCAAGATATTGACACAAAAATTGATATAGTAAGTAAGGGGATTCATGTTCTTACGGATGCAGATCTAATGCTTCTGAAAACACATGATTCAAATTCCAGATGGATGAACAAGAGATATCCCTAGTTTAGGAAAAGTTATATCTCACGGTTTAATGAGGAGAGGATAGTTTTAAATGGGTGGAATAAGGGGTATGGTGGGGTATTAAAAAATTATGGGAAAAATTGGAATGTCACCCTCTAGCACTAGGTTTTATGATTTGGATAAAATATTGAGATAAACATTCACCAGTAATGTGCACTGCACTATTTAACGAGGGACCCCACATGATCTAGGTGTAAATTTTTCAAAATAGTGTGCAAGACATTTATGAGGCAACTATCAAGATGTTTGAAATTTTTAATAGTCATTCTCCTAGGCTCATGTGGTTGCAGAAAAACAATGTGGCCTCCTTCAATCCACTAAATGACATGCGTGGTAAATTTTCATAGTTAGTACTGACCATGTACTAACCATGTCTCCCACTATGTTTTCCCAATTATAAATGCTCTAGGATTATTATAATGCCCTAATTCTCTTGGAACCTTACTTAGATCGTAGAGCACATTTACCAAGAGAAAAATAAGGATTCAAACTAAAAAATGAGTCATACATTCATGAAAATATAGGTTCTTTCAGTTATATAGATAGTCATTGGTAATATTTAAATCCAATTAGTATATAATAACTAATAATAAATTAGAAAAAATATTTTCTAAACCACTCATGTGATTATTAATTTATATGAAATAGTGATAAAAATAATTATTGTTTAAAAATCATTCTTCTATTTGAAACGTTTTATCATTATATATTATCGTCTAAATTAAAATTTAAATCTTTAAATTATATATTTAGAGTTTCATAAAATTAACACAATTTTGGGATACAGTATATCAAAATTACCATAGAATGAAATTTATAATTTTTCATAAATTCATTTTTTGGGAGAATACATAAAAATACTATTTTTTACAAATACATTAATTTTTAATAAATCATCATCATATAATAAGGGAATAAATTTTTAGGAACCATATTTTATATGAATAATCTGTTCATAATAATTAAAATAAACATTTAATATTAGATTATTGTATTTAGAAACCTATATTTGTCTTTTTAAAACCAAAGAGATGTTTTAATATATTGAATGAATTATTTGTAATGAATGTTCTTTAATTAAGTAATTAAAATGTCACATTAGGTTTTGGATTGTGTTTAAATTCAAATAACTCTCATTTTATTTGTTATAAATAAGAAAATTTAATTAATAACAATTCTGTATAAGAATTTTGTGTTTTCCTATTCATAAAGGATCATTGTTTCAAAAATATTTTTTTCATTAAGTTTTCCATTCATATATTAAATGTAATTTTTACCTCATATAAAAATTGAATCTTCTAAAATGTTTTATATATTTTTAATTAGTATATTAAATTATATAATAAGAAAAATTTAATTGTTTTGATCACCAATAATAGTTATCATTTTTTTTAAAAATTAACCATAGCAAGGGTACAATGAAATAATGAGGTTGTTAAACTAAGAGAAAATGAAAAAAATAACATTAAAACTTGTGTAAATTATTTTAGATGAGTGTATTTAGACCATCACTTATCCTACCTTTGGAATATTTTTTATTTGAATCCCTTTTCATGGATTTGGACGTTTCATTTACATTTTAAAATTAATATAATCAAAACTCTAACTATAAATTACATAATACATTCCAATTATAGTCATATTGATAACAATAGAATATATGTGGTTCAATATCATAATAATAATTATGAAATTACTAAATTTTTGTTGGTATTATTTTGATTTTAAAAAAATAATTTAATTATCTAAAATTTTTACGTTACATCAACAGAACGCTCCTGCTAGCTATATTAAAATCAAGTATTTAATTTTGAAAACATTAAATGTGAAAATGTTTTCACAAATTATGGTGTTCCATTTTTATTTCATAGATTCATTTTTATATTGAGGTTTTTAATATCAAATTATGTGAATAGTCTAAACAATGAATTTAATGATTTTTAATGTTAACTAATAAATTATTAATTTATTTAAAAAATAGAAAAAAATATGATAAGAGAACAAATAAGATGTTAAATGTTTTAAAATACCATAAATTTTCTATTTGTGAGACATAAGTCATATTTAAAAATAAATTCATAGACCATGAATATTTAATTTTTTTAAAAATGCTATAGATTTTGTATTATATAAATGTTCTTAATTTATCCTTTCCCAAGACGCATATAATTTTGGGTTTCTAACAAAATTATGCCCAATTCCTTCTTCAAACATTCCATACAACATTGTTTTCCACGGAGTGATAAGAAACCACTATTTTAAAGTATATAGCTCAATTGAAATGAGGATATCAAAATAAGAGGTAATCATCATAAGCATCTATCTTTGAGAAATGTTTTTAAAAATGAACTTATTTCCATTATATTTTTTTTTTATGATTCATCTTTGAATTATTTTATCATGATACACTATTTAATCATGGTATATAATTCTCTATTTTATGATCTCTCTTTCAATATTTAATTACCCTAATACATTAATTGTAATTACAATTTAATTATTGTATTTCCTTTTCAATCATGTTTAGTTTGCGTTGTTTGTGTTCAACGAAATATACTATGGTTGGTTTCAGAGGATAAAAACATAATTTGAAATTAATTTTTTGATGGAATTAGATTATGTGGAGTGGTACATGTTATTATCATCGAGGTTATGGTTGTAGAGAGGTTGGGGAGCTACATCACAGAAGATTTTTTTGATAGTTATTTTTGTTTTTCCATAACTATAATATGAAACATTAGAAATGGGATGTGGGATTAGAATGTATAGTTTGAGTAGTTCTATAAATATAATTATTATTGTGAAGTGGAGGGGGTTGTAGTGTTGTGTAATTAATAGGTATTTGATGTTATGACATGGTGATGACCATTTTTTATTGTCCCATTTCCCTAGATTAAAGATTATTATTAATGACCACGGTATGGATTCGAAACATGTTTTTGACAAGGCACTGTTATAACACGAATGTCTCTATTATAGTGTGGTTTTTTCTTATTTTAGACCTGTTACGGTGTATCACTATGTACTATAATGTGGAACATGTTATCTTAGTCTACCTATAAATTATTGAGGCCCCTTAAACCCTTAAATTTCATATCCTTTCTCCTAGAACAATGGGCGACTCTATGGAATATTCAATATTACTTCAATCAACTAAACTCTTGTTTTTATCTTCAATATTTGATGATTAAATATTGGATATTACAGGTGATTAAATTATATATTTTATTTTATTTTCCTACCTTCTTTCTTGTGTTCTCTATCTATCCTTCACCCAATAAGGGGATCAGGTCATGTATTGATGAAACATGAATTCTATAGCGAGTTACTGATAAATGAATATGTATTCCAAGATTTTGATATCTCCTTGGTGAAATCAAAACCTAATGAAAACATTTACTTATAGATTTTTCAATAATTAGCGAAAAATTAATTATAGTGATTCTAATTGGTGAATTGGAAAGCAATCCTCCTCCATAGTTTTTATTCCCAACATTTTGTTTTTATCACTGTTAATGTCGGAAGATACGTACCATTTAGAGAACTTGAATAAATTTTTTCCTTCATATTTATCTGCTGTGTGTACATGTGTAGCCCATGTGACCCATGATTGATATTGATTTTGTTTTATTATGTATATATAATGATACCCAATCTTAATATGTTATTTTTTTTCTATACATTCTATGCCCCATTATTTATGAATGTATCTCTTGTGGAGGTTTTTATTCCAATACAAAGTGAATTGTGGACTATCATGGATTGATTATCCATTAAAGGGGTCTCATGTGCAGCAAGTGATGATGAAGACTATGAACCCGAAACATGGTTTGGGTCAAACTTCTTTGAGTCTTGAAATGTGGACATGGCAGGATACAACATCCTTGTGGCTTGAACTGAGAGAAATATTGAGTACAATGGCCTTGAGGATTGATCCGAGATAGAGATCGGGCTTGATGAATTTTTGAATCTACCCAAGACATTTTTTCTATATTGCTACATAGTGATATATGTCTTCTCCTAGTGATAGACCCATGATCAAAATTTACCTTATGATTGTTTATAAATCATAAATCCAGCTAGGTATGACTGAGGTTCATGGATTCTTGGTCATCACAAAACCCCTCAACCCATGACAGATTTATCTTTTCTAGTGAATTTACTTATTGTTATATAATAAAAAAACATGTGCATGTTCACCTTTGTTAAGAACAAATTAAGGGTGTATTACTGGGATTACACCATAACCCTAAATAGTAATCTTAATGTTCATATAGAATTCAAGATCATGGATATGGGAAAGGATAAAATCCAAATGATAAGGATCCAAGGAGACTGAATTAGGTGTTTATAGGATGTGTTGGGACGAACTATAGCGTGATGCTATAATGCCTTATTTTTTTTCATGTTTCATTCTTATACACCTGTTTCACCTCCACATTGAATTCCTTGGTTTTTTTGTATTGTATAACTATAAGATACTAGAAATTTCATCTATTACCTTATTTTTATTAATTAGTTCAAATTTTCCTTTTTGTTGTTATTATTCATTATTAGTTTTATTATACTACTTGGATATTGATACTGAGGGTATTTCCTCCCCATTTTACCATTCAAACCCTCCCTTCTAGTTGAAAACATGTTTCATATGGAGAGGCACACATGTGGTCATGTGGAAGTACTACTCAAATCGGTTGACTCAGGATAGGGTGTTATAATTGTGAAGTTCCAAATGATCGAATACAAACTAAGAGGATGGTGGGAAACCAGTTTATAACTTTTTATATGTTTCAAAGAATTATAAACTCAACCCATTAATCTTATTAATGTTCACTAACATATCATCCATTCATTAATATGCATTCAAGAAAAAGGTGGAAAGAAAGTGAAGCACATTAGATTTATAAGGTTCGACCATAGTGTGAGAACCAATATCTTTATCATAGCCACCCCTACAATTATATGGTAATTTACTATAATGAATAATTGAATAATACTTTTGTCAACTCCCAATAGAAAACTTCTATATTTTGATAGGAAATTGTATATGAACTCCCATGAGTTTACAATTACATTATTAAAATAAATGATCCAAAAAAGTATAAAACTTTTTTTCAAAATGATCCACAAAAATACCCTTGGTCCAATGACCTTGATATTGATAACACATTTTATGATCCAAACTGTTTCTAGGTAAGTCTCTCTATATGTTTTCCATTTAACACTTGGTGGTTGAGTCATGTTCAGATACAAAGAGCCTTTGTTTGAGAAAATGACATAATGTTTGGGGATGTATTATTGTTTGAATTAATGGAGTCCATGTATAAATGGGTTAACATTTAATATAGTTTCTCATTATGTTGAGAAGATTTAATGAAGTTTTAGGTTTTTTAAATGGAAAATGGGATGAAAATCCATCTACTGAAAATTTTAATGTCATGTAATGGGATTACACAAAATGTAATTAATCAGATTATTTAATAAAATAAACCCATGTTGATGAGTTTTTATCATATACCATTAAAAGGTTACGTGATGTGTAACTTCATTACACACCTTGTAATTCCCCAACATACTAATTTAAAGTATCTTGTGTGTTTGATTTTTATTTTTATCTCTTGGTACCCTTCTCTTGCCAACCCTTGGGAATCCTCTAGGTGCATTTTCAGTGCCAAACCCCATTCTAGATGCCTGGTTTGTGTGAGAAATCTATGGTAAGTGGTTTTCCAATGGTTTATTCCTTCTCTCCCTTCTTCTTCTGACCATTTTAGTCTAATAATTAGACCATGTTTCATATTTTTATTTGATCTTAATCTATTTTGATCAAGGAACCTTTTTACGATATTATATGCATTCCTTTTCATGGGTAGTTCCCATTGGAAGCGTTGTGCTCCTCAACAATTAAGGTAGGGGTCTAAACCATAACCTTATAGTTTTATAATTTCCATGTTTTAGAAATATTATGATTGATCCAATGTTGTGTGTGACCAAATAAATAAAATAAATAGCAGTGATCATTCACTGAATTCATTTGGATTAAACTTTCATCTAACCAAAATTATGGTTACCCATGGGGTGAGTGAACTACAAATATAATTTAATAGAATAATGTTTTGAAGAGTGTTTAGAAAAAAATGTGATCTTATGTGATTTATTATTATACAATACCTAAATTGTGATTTATTTTCTTATTAATATAACTGTTAATGAATTGTGATATAAATTAAATGTGGTGTTTTCAAGATAAAAAAAATTCATTTAATTAACCATTGATATATATGATGAGATATTATTATATCCTTGTATTATTATAGGACTTCTTTTCCGTGTTGAAATTATTATATATCAGGTTTAGCCAAAGAAATTTCAAACTTATATATTTTATATCTGATATTGAGTGAGATTAGGCGAGTCTAATGCTGTAATTATTATACAGATTGAGCTATACAAAGTCACTGGATGTACTGCTTATAGGTCTTTGACCCAGATATTATAACGAATTCAGGTCCTTGGTCCATATTGTTGGGACTATACACTGATTATATGGTTGTGGTTATGATGTTCATAAAATATGCTCTGAGATATTCTAGTATGGTGCTAAATAATGTTATTTTACCTTGGTTATTTGATTGTGGTTTGCATAGTCGTAAGTCAGGATCCATGATATTTTGGTTTGGAATTGAAGTAGTTTATTTAACCTAGGTTATACGGATTAGGTTGGAATAATCCTTAGATATATTCAAATATGTTTCAATAAGGAGCCTAAGAAGGTTTTTATGGTATTTATTTAATTATTGAATTAATTAATACTCATGTATACCAATTTATTGTGTACACTTATTATTAGTATGATTAGTATAGACATGTTGGTGTCCACCTACAGAGTTATACTCACCCTACTAAGTTATTATGTGGATGTAGGTTCGGATAAGGGAAACATACATTGTTATTGATTTCTTGTATTCAGAATGGGCTACAGTTTTGATTTGGGACCAACATGGGGTTTTAGACTTGGAAATTTTTAGTTTTTTTTGAGTCTTATCGACTTTTAATTTTATTTTTTTCTAGCATGAAATTTAGGTACATTCAAGTGTGTCATAACATTATTCCATTATTATATATTGGATTACTCAGTTGGCTTTTATTGTTGTATTTATCTATGTCTATACATTGATTTCTTTTTTTTCTATTGTTTACTTACTAATTATATGAGACATCATACTAAGGGTATGGTCTCCCCACTATAAATTTGACACCCTTACTACTAGTCAATATCCTTTGGCATATACGGAGGCATAATTCAGGTTATGTGACCAACCCATTTCAACCATATGAATGAGTGCTAGATTGGGGGATGCTATAATGTAGCATCAAAGGAGAAGGTCTTTTTTATTTTTTTTTACTATTTGGTAAAGGTCTAAAATTAATAATGTTATGTTTAGACTTATAAATTAGATTGTACATGCGTGTAAATAACCCATGTACACATGAATATCCGATTGCCCATGGATGGGATTGATTTTTGTATTTCTTATTTGTTACAGTTGAAGTTATTTATCCAAGGGTGATTCAAACAGTGTGGGATGTTATTATTTAATGATGTTATTATATATTTTTTAGGATTTTTACTCATGGTTCGGAGTGGTGTGATATGGGAATAAATGCATCATAAATATTCACAATAGGATATAAGGACATGAATTTTTTCATGATAGGGGAAAATATATTTTTCATATGACACATACTTTCTTGTTGAAATATGATATGAAGTAACTATATCTATATATAACTAAAATAAATTAATGTGTCATGATAAATTAGTTTAAAGCCATGTTTAAAGTGACCGTAAATCAATGTTTCTCTGTTGTAGTTTCCTATTGATGTTTACTTTGTTGTTAGTCAGTTATATAAGGTGTGCATTTTTCTTATTTTGAAAATTCATCTTCATCATCTTTGACTTGAGAATCAATAGATTGGGATTAAACATACATATAACCTAGCTGAACTAGGGATTCCGGTAGTTAATGAGGAGTGTGTGGATGTTACACTTAATGGAATATTCCTACGAGTCTTGTGTTTCATGGAAATGAAGAATGTTTGTACGGTTATTTTAAGGTATCATATAACAAGAGATCTTCAACTACAACATCTGTCAATGTTTATTAGGGAAGGGGGACCCTAGGAATAAGAGTTCTGGATCATGTTAGTCTACAAAATCATCAATCAACCTGAAATCCAAGAAGTTAGGAGGGTGAAACATGATACATATATTCGTTGTGGACCTGAATATCATTGATGGGATAATTTAGAGGATGTTGGGAAATATAATGATCTATCATGGAAGGACATTGAGATAGCTTTCCTAATCGATTTAAATCTGTAGATATTTATAGATGGAAAGGATCATGATTTCATGAATCTGATGTAGGAGGACATGTTAGCTCTAGAAAATGATGAATGTTTCACCGAGCCACATCATTTTCACCATATTTTGAAACTGATGTGATTTAAAGGTTTAGAAAATTTCAAGATGGAATTCACTATGAGATCAGGTCACATGTAAACATTTTCCATTTATGGAGCTTTGAGTATGTGATAAAAAAGTCACTCATAATAGGAGGGAATATGAGAGTGGCCATGAGCAGTGTCCAGAAAATTACATCAGGGTGACCTAAAAGATATAATTCGAGTGGAACAAATACTGCAATGATAGTTTCCTACAAATTTGTAGTGGGAAGAGTATTCAAATATGTGGACAACAATCTCATGATTGTGTTCCATTCTCGTGCTATCAATGAGTCATGATTGGTCATAAGTACCCACAATATACTTTCCCCATAGTTGAGTGTGGAATCAATGGAAGACATGTTAATATTTATAGGTTCTATAAGAATATTCCAAATAAGACTAGAGGTAGTTGATTATTATAGACAATTAAGTCAAGAAGGGTCTTAGATCCCCTTATCAGGTTGGTATCTAGAGTTCCACTGGGTGTATAAGAAGATGTAGGGGAAGTGGTACCCCAGTGCAGGAGTAGTACTAGGAATGGGAAATAGATTAGGGTAGTTAGACTTGAGCCAAATGTAGAGGGATAATTATGCTACATGTTTTGCAGACTAATCTGACTATCATGGATATAAGACAATCTACTGTTAGAGGTACGGTTCTTGTATGCTCTACCATAGCTTTCATTTTGTTTGATACGGGAGTATCACATTCTTCTCTATAATTTATTTGTTAAAATAGTTTTGTTTTGGATGTCAAAAAAATGGATTGTGTTTTAACAATTGATATACCAATGCGACTAAAATCAGGGAACATAAAATGTTGTAGGGTGTGTTCCCTATAGATTGGAGGTTACCATTTTTTGGGGAACCATACATGATAGAAATGAAATAATTCGACATGATTCTTGGTATAGATTGATTATTTA
Organism: Viscum album; assembly: GCA_963277665.1. NCBI lineage: Eukaryota > Viridiplantae > Streptophyta > Magnoliopsida > Santalales > Viscaceae > Viscum > Viscum album. The sequence goes on along the minus strand of OY728155.1, from coordinate 115,884,435 downwards.
TATACCAAGATAATATCTACTCTTATAAGTGGAGAGTTACCATTCTATATCTAGAAGAATTTAGTTATTCTTACCAACATGACTAGGATCTTCAGGCTGGTCGTGTAGGGACAATTCAGTGAAGACTGCATTGTCTCATAGTTTAGATTGTGGGTCTTTCTCTAGAAAATGGTGGAATGTATTAGGATTATTTTCTTCTAGTGGTAGAACATTTTTAGGATATCTTTCCTAAAAATTAAACAAATTTCCTCTTGAGAATGATATTCAGTCCATGATTGAGCATCTATTGAGAGAAGGGACATTTTATATCCAAGCATATAGAATGTAAGTAGAATAGCATCATGATTTGAAATTTTAGTTGGGAGATCTAGTTTATCTCTTTGGGGTTCTCCATTTCTTCTCACCAAGAATGATGCAAGGTCTTTGCACCTTTTTGTGGATTATTAACTATTTAACTAGTTGACATTCAAGAAACAATATCATATTTTGTGAATTGATTATCTTTTTGACCATTTGATATGTGCTAAGATCTTATCCAAGATGGATTTCAGATCAGTATACAACTTGTTGAGGGTGAAACCATCAAACATAACCTAGACTTCTTTTACGAACATTATGGTTTGTATGAATTCAAAGTTATGCTATTTGTGTTAAATAATTAACTAGATGTATTCATGGCCTTGATGAATAGGAAACTTAATCCTTTTTAAGATATGTTCAAGGTGGGTTTTTAATGATATCTTAGTGTACATAAAGTAAGAATACAATTATTCCAAACATATTTACATCATACAAAGTAAATTCATTGTGTAAATATTGTATGCCAAGATTACCAAATGCAGTTCCAGATTAATAATGTGCACTTATTGTGTCATGTCATCTCATAGTAAGGAGTTTCAGTGGAACCATAGAAAGTTTCAAGTAAAGTATCATAAGAAACCCAATAATGTTTTTGAGATTAAGAGATTTCTACGTTTATCAGGTTATTATAATTTCTTTATCCATGATTTCTCACAATTGGAACAACCAATGTATAGCCTGGCCAAAAAAGGGGGGTAGTTTGTTATGTAGGATACTATCTAGAGAGATTTTTATGATCTAAAAGGTTGACTAACCATAGCACCTATCCTCACATTTACTGTTATAGGAAAATCATATACCATATACTATGATGCATCTAGATTTTGCATAAGAGATGTTAAAATATAAGAGTATCCAGTGGTTTTTTATGGCTCCAGGAACCTGTGACCACCTGATATGAATTATCGTACTGATGATATTTTATTGGTAGCACTGGTAAACACCGTAATATGCTGCGGAAACTATTCCATGGGTGGGAATTTTATGGTATACATGAACCAAATTATCCATAGGTACATCTTATCTCAATGAGACCTGTACCATCGACAGAGGAGGCGGGTCATGTTTATACAATATTTCAACATTTAATTATCTTATACACTTGTAAATGGAAATGTAATTCCAAATTATTTGAACCAAAACACACATATATAGTAAGTTTGGTATTCTTTTAAGGAGTAGTCGATAATGGGACTTTTTTTCATAATTTCATCTTGATATAGTCTCAAGGATAGGTCAGTCTAACTTCCACATCTGTTATAACCATTCTTTGGGACCAGATCAAGACCGATAGGTTGTCTGATCTGGAGGGATCAGTTATGATGGGATATTATATCATTGGGAAACACCATTGGGATGATATCTCTAAAGTGGAAATTCAATTCTTTTTTATTGCTATGGATGGGTTCTTACAGGCTTAGGCGATGATCTAAAGTGGTAGTTTCATGCTTCCAAATGGGTGGTACATCCTAGTTTAGAAATAAAGTACCATGATCTCAATAGACATTACTGGTAGTAAGGAATGAATATAGAGGTGGCAAGATTCATGACTAGATGCTTCACTTTTCAGCATGTGAAAATTGATAAACAAAGGCTTGTTTGTCTTTTCCAACATTTTCACATTCGTGAGTAGAAAAACGATGATGTCACAATGGATTTTTTGATAGGATTACCAATAATAAATATTAAGAACGAGTTTTTAATGGTTGTTGTGGACTGAGATCCTACGGATACCCACATGTCGCCTGTCACGACCCGTCCTCGGGGCCCGTGCCGTGACTACCCCAAGCCCGCCTTCCATAGGCCAGGGGCTGGCGACTAGCACCAAGGCGTAAATCCCAACAAAAAGGGAAGGCATTGCCTTTGAAAATAAACAAGCACCACAGAGTAAGCAAGCGGAAAAGTAAACACTAAGTAAAAACTGTACAAGCTGTGCTGAAAGTAAAAGGGGCCGGAAATACAAGCCCAACGGTAAATTACAACTGAAAGGAAAAACAGCAACTGAAAGGAAAAACTGCAGTGCCAAGCCGTCCTCTGGAAGTCCCACCTGAAGGGTGGGTACATATAGCCTCCACTGCTCCTCGGGTCCACCTAACCGCTCCGAGTACGTCCCGCCCAGTGGTCCACCTCCAGGTACTGTCCTGCTCCGCACGCCTCCTCCACGATCAGCGCTGTCCGTCGTCTGCAACCAACACCACGAAGTGCGGGCATAGCCCGTGCAGGGGTGAGTATAAGCTACTCAGTAGGGACCCCGAGACCCCCGAAGGTCCCCCGATATCCACAAAGGATAAGCCACGAAGGAGAGATACAATCACGAAGTAACATCTGACACGGCTTAGGTATATGCCCATACATATACCTAACTCATCAATTTCCCGATCGGCTCCAACGTCCGAGCCCTAGCACAACCCAGTCCACACAGGAAAGCAAAACGCATAACCACGCAGGATAGAACAACACAATCCACAACGGAGAGAAACACAAGATTCAGCTCACACAGGTATACTTCTTCGGATGACGAAAAGATGATCTCTGATCCATATAAGTTGTCGGACCCACGAAGGATCGATAGGTAACTAATCTCTGCAGTGACCCACACAGGATCGGACCCACACAAGATCGGGCCCACGCAGGACCTGTAGGAGTTGGCTCACACAGAACCGCTGAGTGTTGACCCACACAGGATCGGATCCGTACAGGATCGGGCCCACACAGGACCGGGCCCACGCAGGACCTGTAGCACTGATCCACGTTGGATCCCTGAGTGCAGTAGTCGTCGCAGTCCGCTGAGGATCTCTGCACAGTCGTCGTCGCAGTCCACTGAGGATCTCTGCATGGTCGTCGTCGGAGTCCACGGAGGATCTCTGCACAGTCGTCGCCGTCGAGGAAGCATTCGCAGCCAACACTAGGGTTCCCGCACACAACAAGCTCGTTCGGGAGGGTCCGCTCCACGAGCCGAGAGGCTGATACATCAACTGTCACGAAGTCCAAAGTTGATGTATCCAAAAGTTCCACATCGTCAACAGGAATTCAACGCAACAGACGGCGCGTCGATCGGACACCCGGTCTGAGAGTTATTGGCTTTTTCGTCCCAGGGGCCCGGTTGGTTTTTAAGGAAAAACCAACCCAACCGTAATCCACCTGCGTCCAAAACTCGGGCGGAGGGTGCCAAAAGATCCGTCTCACAAAGAGGAACTCAAAAAAGCTGACGACACGTCAATCGGACGTCCGTGGCTCAAGATATGAGCGTTTCCGCTCCGAGGGCCCGGTTGGTTTCGTGTACGAACCAACCCGGCCGAAATCAAAGTATTCCAAAATTATAAAAATCCCTACCTCGTTGATCGTCGTGCGCGGGCGTTCTTCGCGGAAAAGCTCGTCGCAGAAGAGAGGGATTACCGCGTCGTCGCGGGGAGGCGTCGCGTCGTCGCGAAATCCGGCGTTGAGTCGGCGAGCTCAACGGACCAAGAACAACAGATTTAAATTATAAATAAATTAAATATGTGTTTAAAACCAAAAAGGAAGGAACCTTGTGAGGAAATCCGAAATCACTCACCTCAATGGTCAGTGATCGGAGATCGGGGAAGAGAAGGACGTCTCGGACGGAAGCGTCGTCGATTTCCGGGTTCGGCGTTCTTCGCGTTCGTCGCATTCTTCGTGAGGGAGAAGAAGAAACAAGGATCCTCTCAAATCTTCTCAAAAGATTTTGGGTTGGTCTTATTTTATTAATATTCCAACACACGAAAACAGGTTAAGAAACGATTGAATTAATTCGTTGAATTAATTCAACGAAAGAAACAGGCCATTTAATTCACGACATAAACTGCCCAATTAAATGGTCTGTTAAGAATTTAGAAAACGCGTCAGTTGAATTTCATTAAGACGGGTTTTCACGGGTGTGTTTCTTAGCGGAAAGAAACGGCGGGGCTCGTGCGGGCCCCACCTCACAAATATCCTACCAAGGGGGTAGGATATTTCTGGATAGCATCCTATCCAGTTCAACTCAGTTCAAGCCACCTTTAAGTGGCTTCAAGTGGCTTCCAAGCGGCTTAAGTGAAATAAAATAAAGTTGTCGCAAAATTATTTTATTTCTTAACTTTAAGCCCGAAAATTAAAAACCACACCCGAGCAAACGCAACTCCGGAAGAGGCGTTTCTAAGAGAATACCGGTGCTACGATTTCATCGGTGCCCTCAGAATTTGATTCCGGGCACCGGATCAAAAGTTAGAAAAACCCGCTCGTCCGTTCACTGAACGTACCCGAGCCAAACTTTGGAAACTGATTCCGGGCACACCGGGCCTCGGAATCAGGCGCCGTCATAAACTGCGTTCATGTAAATTCCAAAGAAAATTAAGAAAAAAATTTCCGTGAAATTTACGGGTCTTTACATTACTCCCACCACAGGGCTTTACGTCCCTGTAAAGCTACATCAAAAACTAGGGAAACAAATGTGGGTACTGAGCACGCATCTGAGCCTCCCGCTCCCAAGTGCTCTCCTGGAGGTTCCTGTGCTTCCATCTGATGCGCACAAGAGGAATCAATTGCCCACGTAGGACCCGCTCCTGTCGATCCTCTATCTCCACTGGGACCTCCGCAAAAGTCGCTTCATCATCCACGTCTAGCTCCCCATAGTCAATGATGTGTGTCGGGTCGTGCACGAATCTCCTCAGCTGGGATACGTGGAAGATGTCGTGCACCCGGTGCAACTGAGGCGGCAGAGCCAGATGATAAGCCACCTCGCCAACCCTGCTGAGGACCTGGAAGGGTCCGATGAAGCGTGGAGACAACTTGCCGCCTCGGCCAAATCTCCTCAAACCACGTCGAGGTGAGACCCGCAAGAAGACGTGGTCGCCATCCTCGAACTCTAGTGGCCTCCGCCTCCTGTCAGCAAATGACTTCTGCCGGCTCTGTGCTGTCCTCATCTGCTCCTGGATGACCTGGACCTTCTCTGTCATGGCCCGGACCATCTCTGGTCCCACAAGTGCTGACTCCCCAGCGTCTGTTCAGCAAAAAGGGGATCTGCAAGGCCTGCAGTACAACGCCTCGTAGGGTGCCATCCCGATGGTGGAGTGGTAGCTATTGTTGTATGCAAACTCTACCAAGGGTAGGTGGTCCTCCCAGCTGCGACCAAAGTCGAGGACACATGCGCAAAGCATGTCCTCGAGAGTCTGAATAGTCCTATCCGTCTGAGGGTGAAAGGCGGTGCTCAGACGTAGTCACGTCCCGAACGCCTCCTACAACCCCTTCCAAATCCGGGAAGTAAAATGAGCGTCCCGATCGGAGACGATAGTCGATGGCACACCGTGAAGTCGTACAATCTCCTGAACGTAGAGACGCCCCATGCTCTCCACTGAGCCCTGCTCTCGGATGGGTAAGAAGTGTGCCGACTTGGTGAGTCGGTCAACAATCACCCAAATGGAGTCGTGACCTCTGGAAGTGTGTGGAAGTCCAGTCAGAAAGTCCATAGATATCCCGTCCCACTTCCACTCCGGGACCTCCAAGGGCTGTACCAAGCCTGCTCGTACCTGATGCTCTGCCTTCACCTGCTGGTAGGTGAGGCACTGTGAAACGAACTCTGCCACGGCCTTCTTCATGCCCGGCCACCAGTGCTGTCGTCTGAGATCCTGGTACATCTTCGCCACTCCAAGATATACAGCCAAAGGAGAAGTGTGAAACTCTCTCAGCACCTCCTCTCGTAAAGCGACTGGTACCAAGGTACGTCCTCTGAAAAGTACATCGTGCTCTGCTCCAAGGGAGAAACCATCAGGTGCCTGTCCCGAGGATATCTGTGCACGCCGTGTCTCACAGTCAACGTCCCCACGCGGTGCCTCTCTGACCCACTGAAGAAGTGGAGGAGAGACTGTGAGAGACTGAAGGAAGGCTTCTCCGTCTCTATCCACGAAGGATATCTGCAAAGGGGCTAGCTGCTCTGTCGCCTCCTCAAGTAGCTGGATGCCCGTCCTCCTGCTGAGGGCATCAGCCACCACGTTCCCCTTCCCAGGAGTATAGACTATCTCAAAGTCATAGTCCTGGAGGAACTCGAGCCATCACCGCTGTCTCAGGTTCAGGTCCTTGTGAGAGAAGATGTACCTGAGACTCTGGTGGTCAGAAAAGACCATGAAGTGCTCCCCCATCAGATAGTGTCGCCATGTCTTCAGGGAAAAGACCACTGCTGCCAACTCCAAGTCATGGGTAGCGTAGTTCTACTCATGAGGCCTCAACTGACGTGATCCGTAGGCAATCACAGCCCGCTCCTGCATCAGGACACACCCGAGTCCGGTCCCTGATGCATCACAGTAGACTACGTATCCAACTCCCTCCTCAGGAAACCTCAAGATAGGTGCGCAGGTCAAACTCTGCCTCGGCTCCTGGAAGCTCTGCTGACATCTGTCTGACCACACGAAGGGTTTCCCCTTCTTCGTCAATGCTGAGAGTGGGGCCGCAACTCTGGAGAAGTCCGGCACAAATCTCCGATAGTATCTAGCTAGGCCCAAGAAACTCCGCACCTCTGTCATGCTCTTGGGTGGCTCCCAAGCTAGCACTGCCTCGATCTTCGCGGGATCCACTGCAACTCCCGCCTCAGAAATGACGTGCCCCAAGAAGTGGACCTCACGTAACCAGAACTGACACTTCGAGAGCTTGCCATAAATCTGGTGCTCTCGGAGTGTGTCTAGTACAACACGTAGCTGGTAGGCGTGCTCCTCCTCCGTCGTCGAGTACACCAAAATTTCGTCGATGAAGACCACGACAAATCGATCAAGGTATGGCTGGAAGATCCTGTTCATGAGGCTCATGAACACTGCTGGAGCGTTGGTCACGCCGAAAGGCATAACCAAGAACTCATAGTGGCCATACCGACACCTGAAGGCCGTCTTCTGCACATCCTCGTCTCGAACTCTAAGCTGATGATAGCCTGACCTGAGGTCTATCTTCGAGAACCACCGTGCTCCCTTGAGCTAGTCGAAGAGGTCATCAATCCTGGGTAACATATACTTGTTCCTCACTGTCACCTGATTCAGGCGACGATAATCGACACACAGTCGCAAGCTCCCGTCCGCCTTCTTGGCGAACAAAATCGGGGAAGCCCAGGGCGAAACACTGGGTCGGATGAACCCCTTGCCCTGCAAGTCCTCCAACTGTACCCGCAGCTCTCGAAGCTCAGTGGGGGCCATCCGATATGCTGGAGTGGATATCGGGGTTGTCCCGGGGTACATGTCAATATAAAAGTCTACCTATCTGCGAGGAGGTAGTCCTGGAACGTCGTCGGGAAAGACGTCCGCGTACTGATCCACCACTGCAGGAAAACTGGGACTCCGCATGTCAACTGCTCCCAGGATGAGGCTAGCCAACTGATGAGTGATGGGCTGACCTATCCTCTGCGTGAGTCCATCCTGTGCTGCTAAGGCTCCCTTCTCGCCGGTGAAGGTGAACCTGCTCCCGTTGGTGCGCACACATCGCACCTTGCGCCTAATGCAGTCAATCTGAGCATTGACCGTAGATAACCAATCCATTCCCAAGATGACGTCGTAAGGCCTCGACGCCGCTACAAGAAGATCCCAGCCGAAGCTCTCGCCTCCTAGAGTAAGCTCACACTTCCGGCACCAGTGCGTAATCGTCGAGTCTACTCCCGTAGGAGTCTCTAGCCATAAGGATCGTGCCAACGGCTCTGTCGGAATCTCCGAGCTCCGAACAAGGGCAGTGGCTATGAAAGAGTGACTCGCTCTTGTGTCTATCAGAACTGCAGCAAGGGTGGAATAGACACAGATCGTACCTCGAATCATCTCTGGCGCACTGTGGTCGTAGGCCTCCACTGCCTGGAGCTGAGGCTGTCTCTGTCCTCCATCTCCCTGTGGTCGGGGCGGGCCTCCTGGTGGTGGTGGTGGCAGAGCCTCAAAACGTCGCCCACCACCTGCTGCTCGGCCAGCTCCTTTGCCTCATCCGCCTCCTCCCTGCAGACCACCACGGTCGACCCTCTGCCTCTACCTGGGTGGTACCTCCACCGTCTGCTGACCCTCGGTATGACGGGTCGGGCAGTCACGAGCCATGTGGCCCCGCCCACCGCACTCGTAGCACTGCCTGCCTCTCGGAAGACTGGCTCCAGGCTGGGTTCCCTACACTGCTGAGCCAGTGTCCCGAGGTCGTCTGCCGGAAGGTCTGGTCCGCCTGGAACCCTGAGTCATCCGCCGGCTACCAGCTGCCGAAGACTCCGCTATCTGCCGCCCTGCGGTAGGTCTCGCTGTGGACTCAGCCAGGAAGCTCTCGATCAGCAGGGCTCGCTCCAGTACTCCTGCCTGGGTCGGGATGCTGAGGGAGATTAGCGATGCCCTGATCTCGTGTCTCCAACCCTTCTCGAAGGTCTGGGCCCGGAAGAAGGGGTCCCGTAACATGTCTGTCGAGTACCGAGAAAGGTCGGTGAACCTCGCCGCGTACTGAGCGACCGTCAAGCTGCCCTGCCGCAGCTGAAGAAGCTCCAGGATGCGCACCGCACGGAGGGTGGCCGGGACGAACTCTGAGAGGAAGAGGCTCTCAAAGTCCGTCCAGATGAGGGTGGCCTCATCATGTACCTGGAGCATCAGGCTCCACCATCGTCCGGCTGCTGCGTGCAGTAGGCTCGCCACGAGGATCACCATGAGGTCTGCTGGTGTCCTCACTAGCCTGAAAACTCGGACGACCGCCTCCAGCCAGTCCTCGGCTACCTGGGGGTCCGACTCCCCATGGAACCTGGGTGGTCGCTGGCGCTGGAACTCGTGCAGAGCTCCGAGGCGTCATGCGTCGTCATCTGCCATTGTTGGAAGCATCGGGGGCTCGGCGGGTAAAGGTACCGCCGGTGCCTCTACTGTCAACGGGCCCTGTACCGAGGCCTCTTCGCTCGGCGAGCTGTCGTCGCACACTACTCTAGGAACCCTAACTGGCTGCTGTCGTCGTGCCATCCTGAAGAGGAAACAAGTGCACCATGGTCAGAACAGTATACCTGGTGAGCTGACACAAGTAATCACAAAGAAAACTTGAAACACACATGCAATCAGTGTTTTCGTGCATTAAGTCGGAAACCAGAAGTCAGGGTCCTGGTGTATGGATACGTCGGCTGCCGCACCAACACTGGACTCCCTGGACTGATAACCACACTTAATACGCTAAACACTATTGCTTCACATAGAAGAAAGATCAGAGTCTGCGGTAGAACCGACCACCTCTGATACCAATTTGTCACGACCCGTCCTCGGGGCCCGTGCCGTGACTACCCCAAGCCCGCCTTCCATTGGCTAGGGGCTGGCGACTAGCACCAAGGCATAAATCCCAACAAAAAGGGAAGGCATTGCCTTTGAAAAGTAAACAAGCACCACAGAGTAAGCAAGCGCAAAAGTAAACACTAATTAAAAACTGTACAAGCTGTGCTGAAAGTAAAAGGGGCTGGAAATACAAGCCCAACTGTAAAGTACAACTGAAAGGAAAAACAGCAACTGAAAGGAAAAACTGCAGCGCCAAGCCGTCATGTGGTAGTCCCACCTGAAGGGTGAGTACAGATAGCCTCCACTGCTCCTCGGGTCCACCTAACTGCTCCGAGTACGTCCCGCCCAGTGGTCCACCTCCAGGTACTGTCCTGCTTCGCACGCCTCCTCCACGATCAGCGCTGTCCGTCGTCTGCAACCAACACCACGAAGTGCGGGCATAGCCCGTGCAGGGGTGAGTATAAGCTACTCAGTAGGGACCCCGAGACCCCCGAAGGTCTCCCGATATCAACAAAGGATAAGCCACGAAAAAGAGATACAATCACGAAGTAACATCTGACACGGCTTAGGTATATGCCCATACATATTTCTAAGTCATCAATTTCCCGATCGGCTCCAACGTCCGAGCCCTAGCACAACCCAGTCCACACAGGAAAGCAAAACGCATACCCACGCAGGATAGAACAACACAATCCACAACGGAGAGAAACACAAGATTCAGCTCACACAGGTATACTTCTTCGGATGACGAAAAGATGACCTCTGATCCATATAAGTCGTCGGACCCACGAAGGATCGATAGGTAACTAATCTCTGCAGTGACCCACACAGGATCGGACCCACACAGGATCGGGCCCACGCAGGACCTGTAGGAGTTGGCTCACACAGAACCGCTGAGTGTTGACCCACACAGGATAGGATCCGTACAGGATCGGGCCCACACAGGACCGGGCCCACGTAGGACCTGTAGCACTGATCCACATTGGATCGCTGAGTGCAGTAGTCGTCGCAGTCCGGTGAGGATCTCTACACAGTCGTCGCCGCAGTCCACTGAGGATCTCTGCACGGTCGTCGTCGGAGTCCACGGAGGATCTCTGCACAGTCGTCGCCGTCGAGGAAGCAGTCGCAGCCAGCACTAGGGTTCCCGCACACAACAAGCTCATTCGGGAGGGTCCGCTCCACGAGCCGAGAGGCTGATACATCAACTGTCACGAAGTCCAAAGTTGATGTATCCAAAAGTTCCGCATCGTCAACAGGAACTCAACGCAACAGACGACGCGTCGATCGGACTCCCGGTCTGAGAGTTATTGGCTTTTTCGTCCCAGGGGCCCGGTTGGTTTTTTAGGAAAAACCAACCCAACCGTACTCCACCTGCGTCCAAACCTCGGGCGGAGGGTGCCAAAAGATCCGTCTCACAAAGAGGAACTCAACAATGCTGACGGCACATCAATCGGACGTCCGTGGCTCAAGATATGAGTGTTTCCGCTCCGAGGGCCCGGTTGGTTTCGTGTACGAACCAACCCGGCCGAACTCAAAGTATTCCAAAATTATAAAAATCCCTACCTCATTGATCGTCGCGCGCGGGCGTTCTTCGCGGAAAAGCTCATCGCGGAAGAGAGGGATCGTCGCGTCGTCGCGGGGAGGCGTCGCGTCGTCGCGGAATCCGGTGTTGAGTCGGCGAGCTCAACGGACCAAGAACAACAGATTTAAATTATAAATAAATTAAATCTGTGTTTAAAACCAAAAAGGAAGGAACCTTGTGAGGAAATCCGAAATCACTCACCTCAACGGTCGGTGATCGGAGATCGGGGCGGAGAAGGACGTCTCGGACGGATGCATCGTCGATTTCCGTGTTCGGCGTTCTTCGTGTTCTTCGCGTTCTTCGCGTTCTTCGCGAGGGAGAAGAAGAAACAAGGATCCTCTCAAATCTTCTCAAAAGATTTTGGGTTGGTCTTATTTTATTAATATGCCAACACACGAAAACAGGTTAAGAAACGATTGAATTAATTCGTTGAATTAATTCAACGAAAGAAATAGGCCATTTAATTCACGAAATAAACCGCCCAATTAAATGGTCTGTTAAGAATTTAGAAAACGCGTCAGTTGAATTTCATTAAGACGGGTTTTCACGGGTGCGTTTCTTAGCGGAAAGAAACCACGGGGCTTGTGCGGGCCCCACCTCAAAAATATCCTACCAAGGGGGTAGGATATTTCTGGATAGCATCCTATCCAGTTCAACTCAGTTCAAGCCGCCTTTAAGTGGCTTCATGTGGCTTCCAAGCGGCTTAAGTGAAATAAAATAAAGTTGTCGCAAAATTATTTTATTTCTTAACTTTAAGACCGAAAATTAAAAACCACACCTGAGCAAACACAACTCCAGAAGAGGCGTTTCTAAGCGAATACCGGCGATGCGATTTCATCGGTGCCCTCAGAATTTGATTCCGGGAACCGGTTCAAAAGTTAGAAAAACCCGCTCGTCCGTTCACTGAACGTACCCGAGCCAAACTTCGGAAAATGATTCCGGATACCCACATGTCGCCTATATAGGGAATACTTCACAATTGATTAGATGAGCAGTCTTTACACAAGTGAGGTGGTTTGGATACACAGTGTTCTAAGGAATATCATTTCAGATACAGATCCTTGTTTACCACCACATTTTTGGAAGGGTATTTATAATGATCGAGGATCACCTGTTGTTTTAATCACAAATTATCATCAATTGACAAATAGTCACTCTATCCAGACTATTTAGGTTTTAAAGGATATGTTATGTACTTGTGTTATGAATTTTGGTTGTTCATGGGAGTAATATATGGAAATTGGGTATGTTATTTATAATAATAGCTTTATGAAAATGATATAGATGGAAAAATTTGAGGCTTCTTATGGAATTATATTCCGTTTACAACTTTGTTGGATGGGAATAAGTGATTCAAGACTTGTTGGGATTAATCTTAGAAAAGAGACATATGAGAAGGTTCAGTTGATTAGATAGAGGTTGGTAACCATTTAGAGTTGGAAGAAATCATATGTGGAATAGTGAGATAAATTATTTTTCACTTATAAGGAAGTAGGTATCTTATTCCCATTGATGGGAATGATATAGCCTATCAAAATCCATAGTCATGGTGTTATCTAAGCATGTTCAATTCTAAGAAATCCAATAATGAATAATCGAGAACATGGGTTGATGGAACTTTCATGAAACCATATTAATTGGAGATATAGGAAAAAATTCATTATATTACATGGTAAGAGTTCATATGACATGATATTTTCGTGTGGCATCAAATTATTTATCATGGGTTCCTTCACCCATTTCTAGATAGTAATCTTGGACATTATGAAAGAGCACCTAATGCCCATGAGAAAGAGCCCCAGAGTTTCACACACTAAGTGTAACCAGTATCTCAAATTAAATAATTTATTTATTTAACAAGATGAATATACATTATTCCAAATTATTTTTTAATAATTATTCAGTCATGCCTGATCACATTTATTTCATCTCTAGTTATTCATGAGAATATATTTCAGACAAAATATTTATTTTTTGGAAAACAATGTAGTTATATTTATCTGACAAATAAATAGTCATTATTAAAGGTCAAGTAAATATTGATGAGGATTTGTGGACCATGTTATGGGTATGGTGATAAATAATAATAAATATTAGTTGGTTGAATAAAATTTAAATAAAATGTACAAGTTAAGAACATGTCACATAAGTAATAGAATTTCTATTATAATTTGACATGGGGTGTCACATGGAATAATAAATTAACTAAAATTACATGTAATTATTATTTAGTATTACCTGGTGAATTAAATTCCCCATTATTCTATTATTCTCTAAATTATCTAAGAGGTCATTCGACTGTCTAACCAATCATTGTGCGCACAAAATCTATGGAGAATAGCTCTCGAGCCTAAAAAACTCTTCCCTCTCCAATAACACTCTAAAGAACGAGAGATATCATCCTCCTCTGGATTAAGGAGAATTCTTTGGAAGCGATTCTCAAGGATATCGAAGGTGGACATCACAGGCACAAGGTTCTTCCTTGCTAGCAACTAGAGACACCTTCTGAATGTCTAGTGATATGTGGAGCATATATGGATCACCAATATAGAATTCTTATCCATGTATTCTACATCACAATGATGTTCCACCTTGGATGCATGGGTGGACACATCAATGAAGAAAGAATAACCTTGGATGTAATTATATAATTTAATTTAATTAATTATAAATAAAATATATTGATCCGCTCTTATCATCTATGGGTTGTCTCCTTTTTCTTTTATCTTGGATTCAATTTCATGGAAACTGGCATTCATTGTCATATTTATTCGATATTAATCATTGATTAAGACAATTTGAAAACAAGGTACACGAACATCATGCTCTTCCTCTGCGCCCGATTTCCACATAAAGTAAAATTCATAATTAAACACTTATCAAATTTTATTATTCTTAAAATAACCACATAAATACCCATGTTCTTGAGGATACCCAAATATTGAATACCTTCTTCATCCCATGATATTGACGGAACCACATCACAATATTAGATTTATCATTTATCATTCCACTTCACATTATTTCACTACTAAATGGAACCATAGTCCAATGCCAACTCAGGGGAATAGAACATTGTTTCAAACACCCCATATGTATTTGGATCCTCAATCCCTATACCACACCTTATTAATCACTTGGGTATTGTTATCCTCATTCCATTTCCCAAACATGTTATCTCATATGGGTATTTGGAGAATCCATCCTGGTCCCACATATAATTTTTCACCCATGGTTATATGGAGCGTCATCCCCTATCCCAAAACTCATTTATCACTATGGTCTTTTAAATCATCATTCCATTACCCAAACATGAATATCACATATATCACACATATATCACATCAATAAAAGTTAAATAACATTAACTCTCTTTTAGTATTTTAGATAATGATATACCATTCTAACTATCAAAACAAATCACGATTCATTACTTTAATACGATGGACTAAAATGTGAAATTCACTATTAAAACTATATAATAATTTAATTGATCAATTAATTTATGAATTAATTGATCCAATTCCTATTTTACAATATTTATGTATTTTTTAATTGAAAGATTTAATAGCCAAATTAATTGATCAGTCTCATAATCCATTAATTAATTAATTAATTAAAATAATTTATTTAATTTTAGAAATATAATTTCCATATTATCAACAGAAATTCTAAAATTATATACACATAACATAATTGATTAATTTAGTATTTGAATAATAGAACAACATCATCATGATCGATGATGAACACTCACCAAGAAAAATCCCCAATTGAAGCCGAAGAACTATGATGTTGATGAAGAACAAGATCTAGATCCGAACCCCAAATTCATGAACAATAGAATCCAAATCCAAAATCATTGATCTCAATCCATTACCAATTGTGGAAAATATCACTTCAATTTATTGTATAAAAATTATAGAGGTAAACGAAAACCACATAGGATAAGATTCTCTAACCAGGAGAGGGTTATATCTTCAATCCTATATTTAAATCATTAAGAATGGACATAAAAAGGAAATAAAATTTTTCTATGAGCCTCTAAAAATGATTGAAAATGAATAAAGTTGAAATGGGGTCAATTAGGATTTAATACTAGAGGATGAGGTATTTTACAATCTAATTTCCTGGCAAATTAAAACTGCATGCATGGTTTCTTGAGCTAGGGTGCATGGTTTTCCAAACTATACGCCATAACCATGTGCCTATACTAGGGAGGTGCACAGTTAAAACTAAGAACATTTATAATATGAAAAATAATGTATCAGTTGTGAAAATGGCCTCTATTTGGGTTTGCACAGTTCTAGGCTAGACACAAAATCTGGGAAAAATTGCACAAAACATGCACTGCCTCTCCTCCTATCACCATTCTTAAATTTTACCCAAAATCATTCCAAGGTAAAACCCAAACAAAAAATAACCAAAACAAATAAATAGAGTACATGTAAACAAACCTGATAAATATTTAGAAAAGGACAGCTTCTTACATCAAATAACTGATAAAACATGTTTTTTCTAAATTGGAACGTCTACCCACACATGAACAGAAAAAGTTTCCATTAAATTTAAATTTTTACTACATGGAATAAAAATAAAAATTTCCAATTATAATTTCATTTGGATTTTCCAATGAAAAATAAAATCATCCTCTATAGATCCTTTTAATAAATAGGAAGGACATAGGGTGGCCTTTAGATGATTTTCCTGAGATTCATCCTTCTGTGTGTATACATAAAATTCTATTAGAGGAATGTTACAAATATGTTAGACAATTTAAAAGGAGTATAGAAACTACCCTTTATGAAGTGGTTAATAAAGAGGTGACTACCTTATTGAATATGTGTATAATCTACCACATTTATAACAATTTATGGAAATCTCGAGTTTATGTTATACCTAGAAAGGGAGGGTTCATGGATGTTAAAAGTGAATTTATAGAGTTAGTTCTTGATAGGTAACCCAATAAGTGGAAGGTGTTCATTTATTATAAGAGGATGATCTCAATGACCCGGAAAGACCACTTTCCCTTTCATTTTCATTATAAAATCCCGAAATGGTTTAGTAGTCAATCCCATTATTTCTTTCTAAATGATTTTTTTGGGTATTTATAAATTCACATATCTCTAGATTAGAATGATAAAACAACATTCACATTCTAAATTGAAAACTTTTCTTATCATAGACTTCCATTTTCACTATTTAATACCTCTTCCACCTTCCAATGTTTCATTCTTATGTTTTTTATATTTTTTTGAGGAATTCATGGAGGTATTAATGAATGATTTTATATTGTGTAGTCCATATTTTTAGATATTTATGAAAAGTTTATGGGATGCTATTTTAGTCAATATCAATAGGAACCTATTACAAACTTTGACAAATTCCTTTTTATGGTTGATAGTGGAATTTTTCAAGGACATGAAGTGTCAATGAATGGTATTAGGGTGGAAACATCCATGATTTTCACCAACACGTCACTTAAATTTCTAAATAATGTTAAGGATATTAAATATTTTATTAAAAGAGGTTTATTGTATAAGAGATTTATGAAATATTTTTTCCAGATTACTTTTCCTTTTACAATACTTCTTCATAATTAAATTCACTTTTTCCTCTAATAATAATTGCAATGAAGCATTTAATGATCTCAAACAAAAACATATATAGCCACCAATATTTCAACCACCTATTTTAGACTTTTCTTTTGAGATTTTTAATAATGATTTATATCTTTCCTTGGGGGATGTTTTTTGGTAATGAGTGGAGAAAAAATCACATGTCATTTCTTATACTTCTAGGACTCTCGATGCTACCCAGTCCCGTTACTACCTAACATAAAATTAATTATTACCAGTTTATTTTAACCTCGATATGTTTTGATGATATCTTTTGTGATATTAAGTCACACTTGTCACTCATCATTCTACTATTCGATATCTCATGAAATCTAAAAAATAAAAACCAAGGGTGGATAAAAAGATCTGATTAGTTTAGGAAAAACAACCTTGAGATCAAAGATAGGAAATTTATTAAGAACATTTTGAATGATCATTTTAGTAGGATAACAATTGAGTTATTCCAAGATAAATCCATTTTCGATCCTGTTAGAAAGTTTTTCATAGGGGATAAATTTTGTTCAGCTGTTGTAGAAAACATGACATGGATTTTAGAGAACATGAATTACATAGCTGTTAAAATTGTTCTTTACTAGTTTTCCAAGAAAAAGGTTTATATAATTATTAATGAATCGATTAAACATTTCTAGGATGTTATTTACTTATGGCATTTGTCAAGTGATTAGATTGTGAGGATAATTATCGCAATTTATTAAATTTATTTTGTTCTAAAATGTATCCATATCCTAAGCTATGGAGGTCACTTTCAGCAACATAGGACTACTAGAAAACTATTAGATTCGGTTCTAATTTAGCTTACAATTTTTTAATATTCCCATGATTTTTAAGACATGTAATTGTTTTCAATTAAAATGAATACATTTCCAAAAAAATGATATTCCAAAACAATATTTCTTGTTTTTTTGTTGTCTTTAATGTTTGGATAAAGTATTTTATAGGCACATTCTCTAATTCTATAGGATATTTGTACATCCTGGCTAGAATAGACTATGTTTTGAAGTGTATTTAAGTTATTCCAACTAGAATTTATGATTTGATAGTGGTGTCCTAGTTTTTCAAGAGCAATCTCTTTTTTAGAATTGGGATACCGAGATCTATTTACATTGACCAAGGTATTCATTTCTATAATTGGACCTCAGAGGCTTTTTGAAAAGATATGGTGTTAGTCATAAATTTTGTACACCCTATACCACTTAAACATATAATGAATGAAATTGGAAATATATATGTATTAAGAATATTCTTGAGAAAATAGTATCCTGAACCTGAAATATTTGAGCTTTTGGCCTAAGGGTGGTCTTTGGACAAATAAGGCTTCCAACAAGACTCCAATAGGGATTCCACTTCATTGAATAGTTTTTGAGACAGTCTTTCATTTTCATATGTAACTGGTGAAAAATTATTTTGGGCCATCAAATCATGAAGAAATATTTTTTTGAAGAAATAAAAGATAGGAATATTTCATTGGAATAGTTAGATTAGATAAGGAAAAATTCTTCTAAAAATGCTAGTATTTTTAAATGGAAAACCATGTTTTTTCATGATAAGATGGTTTTGAACAAATAATTATATATTGGGGATAATATGTTGTTGTAAAAATAATTTCTAAAGATTTTCCTAGGTAACTTT
Organism: Viscum album; assembly: GCA_963277665.1. Classification (NCBI taxonomy): domain Eukaryota; kingdom Viridiplantae; phylum Streptophyta; class Magnoliopsida; order Santalales; family Viscaceae; genus Viscum; species Viscum album. The sequence goes on along the minus strand of OY728155.1, from coordinate 115,865,998 downwards.
CATTCCAAATGGGATAGACAATTTATTGGAACTCACATTTTAAATTTTGGTGTTGTACAAATTCAAGATCCTATGAACGATGTTCCATTCAATAATAATTGAAATAGGATTAAAATGTTTTGTAAAGATTTTTAAATAACTTCAATTGGATTATATTATATTGATTTATGATGAATAGAAGTAAATTTTCCAGGTTGATTCATCCCATAATTGTTGTTTTTTTAATAATATGCATGGGGGATGGTACTAATATTTAGTCATGTTATGATATTTTTTTTTTCTTATCCTTTTATTATAGAGAATAAAGTTATAATTATGGGAGGAACTAATCTTTCTTTTCATATGTGGAATCATCTTGGATATATTAGAGAATACTTTTTACAATCATAATTGATTAAAATAGTTTACAACTTAAAGAAACTTTGATACCCCACTAATTATATTAAACTCTTGATTTATTTTACTTAAGATGGATGTTTTTGGAATTAAATCTTTATTGTTTTACATATTTTTGATCTTTGAAGCTAACTAGATGAATATTTTCAAAAAGAAGAAGGGATCATGTTTTTGGATTTAAGGGAAAATGATCTTTAAATTTTGGTGAGTTATTCATTAAAATTATACACATTTTTATTATTTATGAAATTTTCTCACTATAAATGATTTGAAACTGATTTTTTAAAATATAAAATTAAAATTTTAGATTGTTGTTATGTTGAACTTAGTGTTGAAACAACTTGGTTAATTCCCTTAAATTGGTTGTTTTTATTTTGTATTTGTGAAAAATATTTCCTATTTTTCTAGAATTTTTTAAAAACATACATTAACGTAAACTATATTAAAAATCTATCTTTTATATAAATGACTTAAGTGGTAATAAATAAATAACATTTTCTACGATTATTATGGAAAAATTCATTTATATTTCTTGTTAAACTTCATACATGATTATTTTTTACTGAATTCCCAAATTTGTTTTGAGATTTAAAATTCAATTAACATGTTTCCACACCTTGGATTCAAAATTGGGAAAAAATATTGAGTGTTAGTATGCGTTAAAGGGTAATTTAATTTGATAAACTATACCGCAATATGAACCCATCATAAAAACATTAAATTTTTTAAAATTTATTTATTCATGTATTAATGAATCATTTTAAAGTGTTTAAAATTTTTCTAATGTTTGAATGTTTCATAGAAACATTATGAAGTTAAATTCAATAATACCCCTTTAATATAGCTGCATAAAACATATTTCACTACATTTTTTTAAAGTGGTTGGCTTTGATAAAGGAATTTATGAATGTTACATAATTATCATTGCCTATAAATTATTTAATTTAAATTTAATCTCATAAAATAAGATTATAAATGAATTATAAAATGAAAATAATAATCTAGGTTGAACTCATTCTTTTATTCATACAGTTGAAAGATGAAATATGTATACAATTGTTTATATTATTAATTTTTATCATCCAAATATAGTGTCAAAATTATTTAGTTTCTAATGAGATGTATTTTTTCTCTTAAAGGTAAAGAGAAGTTTAGATTTTTAGTTGAATTTAAACTGAGGTGGATTCCATCTGTTAAATATTTAAAGGTCAATCATTATTGTAAAATTAATAATTATTTTTTCACAAAATATATTCAATTTCGTGAGGGTTATTAAATTTACATATCAATGAAAATACAAGGTGGGAAATCATTTAAAATAACTATTGTTTTGGCCTTACAAGGCTAGAAATTTAAGATTCATTTCATTCCACTAAATTTGGATCAATGTTTGCTCAAGGAAAATAAAACATTTAGTGTGGGGAAATATAATGTGGCTATGTTTTGATACAATATTACCCCATTATATATTTTATTTAATTGTATTTTAATTTTTAAAACCATTTTTAACTAAATAAATTACTTTTTAAATTTTCTCTTCAGTAATTAAAACTATTATAATTTTGTTAAAATAAATGTTTAATTACTTATTTTCAATATTATAGTAGTTATTTTGGAGATTAAATCTTTTTATTCTTATTTATTTAAATTATTGATAGTTTATCATTATGTGATTCTATTTATTTATTTCATTTCATTTTTGTCTTTGGAAATAATATATTTAAGTATCTAAATTAACATTTTTTAATACAATTATTCTTTATTTTCATTAATTTTTTAATTTATTTATCAATGATTTTGTTTTAATTTATGTTCTTGTTTATTTTATTTTATTATTCTTATTTTGTTCTAGTTTTTTTATTTATCTATTTCCCTTTTTATATTTTTATATGAAACTGGACCTATATAAGGGAATTTATTTATGATCTTTATATCTAAATTTTGTTGATTTAACATACCAAATATAAATAACGACTTCATGTTGCTAGCCAATTCAATGGTGTATATGTATAACCATTTTCTCAGGCAGTTCAACTAGGTGGCCAAATTATAAATGTCTAATGTGGGTGAATTGAATTCTAATCACTTAGTTAATTTCAAGTAGGATACTCACACTACAAATTGAAGCCTTCGACATACCCATTTTTTACCCTACATATATTGAATTACCACTTTCCCCCCAACCACAGATTTTATGAAAATTGAACTAAGAATGTATAAGAAGCTCAAACCATTGAAGATCGATGAAGTTGGATGGAGTGTCTATCAGATCCGATGTTGGTGATCCATAATTAAAAAATTTATTTTAGAACCATGTTCTCACTGAGTCTGGATCTCTAGAGAAAGAACCCAATCTGAGATCTTTTAGAGCTCAACCGATGATGGGTTATTGTTTAGTAGTTCTTCAAAGAAACTATACACTAATAGTTTGACAAAGAACACTCACGAACAATGAATAGAAGCCATAAAATTTGATTTTGTTTACCCTAGATCTTGAAGATGATGATTAATCATGATGAATTGGTTATCTATAAGATATGTAATCATAAAATCATATATATTTATAGCTTTCATTCTAAAGTTATGTGGTTGAAGGGGTTCTTCATCTGAGATTTTGAGCTTGATTTTTTAAATAAGATGTCCTACGAGTAGCTCCTACACCATTTAAATTTTCCTTTGAAAATTTTGATTGAATATTGACTATGTTAGTGTGGTGTATTACTGATGCAGTGATGTTGATCGATGTTGAGATCGGTTTTTGGGGCATAGTTGAGCTTATTAACGATGTTGACACCCAAATGAGTTTTGAGGATGGGAAAATCTTATTCGTGGCTGCTTAATTTTCTATTAATTGGTATATGATTTTGTTTTAGGTTTGATTCAAATAGAATGATGGAAATTATGGATATCCAATGTTTCAGAACTGAGATCATTGACTTGTGAAAATATTATGATAAATAAAAATGACAACAGTGTTAGATTTTTTCCTACATGAATTTTGAGCTGTTACTGTGAATAATGTTACCAGGTTTATGTGTTTCATGATACAAATTCATCCATGGTCGGTGGAGAATTGAATGATATTTAAAGGGATCAGACTTAAGGAATATGGGTTTGGACAACTGGATTTTGTGCATTTTTGGTTTATTTAATATTTTTTTGACCATGAGAGTAATAGATATGTTTTCATATTTAATGTAGTTCTTTATGAAGAAATTTATGATTCTCCCAATGTGGTAGAAAGTTAGGAGTGTTTCTACTATTATAATGACATTTACTCAAGGTATGAACATTTATTCTCTCAAATGGCCATCACAAAATAAAAATGATGCTGGCTGATAATGACTATACATAAATATTAAAAAAGAACAGTACATGATAGAGTGAGATATATATTATGGGGGACAAGTATACAACATCATCTAATGGAGAATTTCTAGATTGAAGTGATTTGAGAACATACCAGATGATTTTATAGGGAGATATTGATCATCCTAAAGATGATAATGATAAAAGGATTTATACACTACTTAATCATGTCTAGAGGAGTATTTTAGTAGATGAAGGAAGTGTATTCCCATGGTGATATATTTCTTAGTTTTCAATCCTATTATTTCATAATTTTATTTATCTCTATATTTATGAACTATAGAAATGATATTTTTTATTATAGTTTAATTATTCTGTCACTTTTTTAACTATTTTTCAACTATTTAGAGAATGAATCATTTTCTATTTGACTATGATAATCTTTGAATTCAGATTGTTATTTTGTGCCAAATTCAAGTTCTAATTCAATCCTAATTATTTCAATTTCGCAATCATCAATATAGTATTTTGAGTATAGATGCAGTTGACTATATCTATGCACACACCGATTTTGTTTTACAACAATCAACTCTAACAGAATGTAGATGTACTACTGAGATCTTGGTTCTTGAGTTCAATTTAAGTAATTAAATCAAACACATATTTTTCAATTTAAATATATGCATTTATAGATTTATAATTGTTATGTTTTTTAAATGATGAAAAAATTATGATCTATAACAATAGCATGTTAGGATGATGTTTGTTCATTCTATTAAATTCATTATTGATTGTCTCACTACTTATTTCACATCCACTTTTGTTTTTGTTATTAATAAATTTTTTGTTTAGAAATTATTATAGTTTCTCTTACAAAAACAATATTCCCCTAAAAAATATAATAAAGTATACTATAATAAAGATACATGAAAAAGAACATTCTGTAAAGAACTTTCATTGGAATACAACACATGTTTTTACAATAATGAAGTAATTATGTGATAAAAATGTTATTATATTTTAAATTTGAAGTGAGGGAATAATGAAATAAAAAACCTATTTTAATTTATGTTCAATAGGGGTGTTTTAAAAGTATTCTACTATTTTATTTATTTATATATTCACTATAACATGTTTCTCTATGTGACCATGAAGAATGGATACACATTTCTATGGATCCATGTATTGTCTGATCAGTTGTATGGAGCATGGTGGTTCTACAATATTGACCCACAACCATGCTACCACAAACATCATGTTATATAAGAAGATATTCGTAAGACAATGTTAATGATGATTGAACTTCTTGTAGGGCGTTTTTAATTACCTATGAATTTAATCAAAATTCAAAAAATTATAAAAAATAAAACTATGCTACTCAAACATTTAAAATACAATATTGGAATATTTGACGTCACACCCACATAGATGGTGAATTATTTGATTAGGTTTCAATAGAATTGGTTTTAATTTTTAGAAGAAAGAGGTGATAGAATGATGTTTTTGATTTATTTTAAGAAAAATTAATGAAAATGAAGCTTAATTATTGATTGGTTCAGAAATAATTTGCAATGATTCCTATGGTTTTGTAATATCAGAGTTCAGGTGAAGTATTATTTTAAAAAATTGTTTTTTTAATTCATGATTGGTGTCATATTCAAGATCTGGAATGGAAAATTGTCATGATCTCCCCTTACTGATGCGGCAATCCCATATATTCCTTGTTATCATAATTTAAGGTTCCACCAAATCGTGTTTGTATGAATACCATATTTAAACCTAATCTCTCCTATATATGAAAATAGTCATGACTCCATTAGCCTTGTAAGATGAACAATTTTGAGATTTCTTTTTATTCAATTATCAGTGTACATGATAAAAGTAAAATAAATAGATTAAAAGTTTAATATTAAACTTCGACAAAATAAATACATGACTAAAGAAAATGACATCATTCCAACGACACCATCCCCCTCTTATTAATTAAATATAGAAAAATATGGGTATACCCCCTAATCCTATTGATTAATGGATTGTAAAAATATAGAAAATAAAAATAATAATCAATTAAAAGGGGAATAAACTCAATAAGGACCTTCCACAATGCAGCTTCTTGCTCTATGCATTGGTCTTCGGGTTATCTGTAATAGCATCAGACTAGATCTCTATTTATATGGTTAATATGAGCTTCATTATAAATTAATTTCAAAAAGTAATGATGTAAATTTTGTTATGGGTGGGTCCCATGTCAATAATCATTTAAATATTTGAAGATACACTTAATTTGGGTGTTTAAATTCTGTCCTCACAATCGACACACGGTGTAAATTATTACACCATGTGTAAATTTTCATGTCACTTGTCTACACTTTACGACGTTCAACTGTTTTATAGCATCCACTTGTTCAAGATGTGTAATTATTACATGATTTATAATATCATTTTTTTCTCTTAAAGCCTTATTTTTCCTCGGTTATTTAGTTATTTACCTTAAATGTTTTACATGATCATCTTCAAAAATTTGGTATCGCACCACGAGATTTTCTCACTTTCGGAAGTGTTGTTTCCCCCATTATTCAATTATTTTTTAATCCACCCATAAAACACAATATGAGTTAAAACATGATAATTCGGAAAGAATAATCACTTAAACATAGAAATAAATATATTAAAAATACATGAAACACATGCATGAAATAGAGACATCATGTAGTTTAAGGCAATATGAGTATTCTTTCATTCCATAGGTTCAGAAATTCCCAAGTAGATTTGATAGATCATATGAACTAGATCTAGCACCCATATCATAGCTTATTTAATGAGGTGTTTGTTGATTATAACACCAAACTCTAATAAAATATTATGATTCATGCCAGAAACTTGTAGATTATGTTGATTATACTCCAAGAACATCATAAATATGTCAAGCACTTGAAGTGCCACTTATGGATCCAAGGGAATGTTTTCATTGTCATATAATATTTTAGGTAGGAATTTATATAGTCCCAGATAAGGTAGTGGTTTTTTTGTTTTATAAAATCCCTATTTTTTATATTATTAGTTTCTATGGTTTAGTGGGATACTATCAACAATTCATTTTGGACTTCACAGATTTGGAAGCACCAATTATTAGACTTACCAATAAGGTGATGATGTTTGAGTGGAAACAAACATTATGAAGAGAGAATCTTTGAACTAAAAAGAAGATTAAAAATATATATAGTCATGATATATTAAGGTATTTGGTTTGGATATTTTTTCTATAATTCCACCTGTAACACCCTGATATTTTATGATATATTTCTTTTTAAATAAAATTATTCTCTACAATAGCTTGTGACACATGGTACCCCGAGTCTAAATGAAACATAATATTACATTCCATTATAGCCTAGACATAAAATTACATTTATGAATATAAATAATCATATATTATACAAATTTATAATAGTTTCAGATAATGAAATTTTATTTTTATTAAAGTGTTCATATGTTTTAAAATGATAATTTAATCCTTAAATGGGTTTTATTATTTTTATGAGAAAGTAATATAAATAATCTCATCCCACTTTTGTAAAATTAATCGGATGAAAATAAATTTCTTTTTGAAATTAACATGTCAAAATAATATTATGATGAAATTTAGATAATTTTCAGAAAAGTTTTAATTTTTAATGAATAGTGAATAATAATGTTTTTATTTGAATATTTATTTTCATTTAAAGCATTTACCAAGATACATTTTCATAAAAGTATTTTTAAAGTAAAATAAGTTCAATTATATAATTACCAATTCATGTTAAATTATATGAATCAATTATATGTTGAATTTTTTTATGAAAACTTATTATATTTAAGAAAACATTATCATTGGAAAACACTTTTTCATCACATATGTGAGGTTCATTTTAAATAAAATTCATTAAAAAATATGAATTTAATTTTATTAAATTTTCTTTATATTTTTATTTATAATAAGTAATATTTATTAACAATCTCAACTTAAAATATGGTTATAATTAATTGTAAAAACATGAAGAATTTGTAACCATAGTTATGGTTAAAATAAGTTTACCAATGGTTAACCTAAATTGAAAAGGGTTTAAATTACACAATTTTTTTATTCTTCTAAATCCAATTTTGAGGAAATATTTTTATAATATATTATCTATGATTTGGAAATCGTTTATCTTTAATCCATTTATTGTGAATGAGAAATTATTATATTTTATTCTTTTAAAAATTAAAACTGCATCCTCTCCCCCACTTATAAAAGGAAACCCTCTATCATCTACTCTACTTACATTCAGATCCTTGTAGTTGGACAATAAATGGTCATATACCTTCCACACATCTCTAAATATTACATGGAGACACTTTTTGGAGAATAAAACCCTCTTATAAATGATTTTGTCATAAATCTAACAAGGACGTCCAAATAAGAGGTAGAGTTCTAAACACTACATTTTCATTTTATTTATTGTAGAACCATAAAATATTATTCAACCATGGTGAAATAATAACAATAATATATTTAATATATTTATTTTTTTATTATGTTAATATCATAACCTATATACATTTCCTCATCCATGAAATGGGTAACAAATGTATTGATCATGCGTATGGTATACAACTGCCTCACGAACTTATGTAATTATTTTTCCATCACTGCATATCAATAATAGATATAATGATTTATATATTATATGTAAATGATAATTAAAAATTAATTATACCTCTATAACTATAATATAATATATACCTTCTTACCTAATAATCTGTTTGAAAATTATAACATCACTTGTGCATATGTGTGGATTACCTCCTCCAAAATGAAATACAAATCATTTCTTTGATTTACATGAAAGGTAAATAAGGATAGGTTTTTAAAAATCCCAATTTCAAGATAAATTAACCTCTTATTATATATTCTTCTATTTTATAATTCTTGGGTTAATATTTTGGGAGTTTTTTGTCGTTTTTTGATGGGTTTTGGAAGGGGATGGGTAATGGGAAAAGGTGGTGCATGGGCAATTACATGGAGGCACACATTGTAACATAATGAATGTAAATTTAGAATAAAGGAGGTGAATATGGAATAGTGGTATTAGAATAGGAATTTACGGTTTCTTCCAAATTCTTCATAACTGTGGCATGAAAACCCAACAATAGCGTGGAGTCTTATATGCAGTTTTGTGGGGCTTATTGCATTTTTTATGTACATGTATCATGGGGTTAAGCTACAATAAAGCCTCCATTTTGGTAGTGTGTTATTATGGAATATTGATCTAAACAATTCTGTATCCCCCATACATCATGCATTATAGGATCTGTTACTCATCTTTCACTATGTTTACAAGAACTGTAGCTGTCCAAGATGGTTGTGACATGGTATTTTGCTCTATGCCATAGAATATGTTGTCATAGTACCTATGTGTTTTAGTGATGTAGGTCAATAAAAAGTGTGGTGTTTCATATATAACCATTAATTGTTTTAATATAAATTAATTTAGATAATTATTGACTAATCTCTTTTTCTTTCAGGTCTCATATTCCTCCTTCTTCGCAGCCTCCATCGACAATTCCCTTAATTCATGTAGCAAATTTTAGGAAAATGAATATACATTGGTAATCCATAATCAGTGGTGAGTGATTTTTATACCTTGTTATTTGTATGTCTATATTTATCCAATTTCATAAATCAATAGCTATAGTTTATTCTAGATAGATCTATGTGCTAGGGTGTGAATCATGATGATATCTTATTAGATCCTTTGAATAGGAGGTGTTTTAGGCATGGATCTAGAAGTTCTAAGTGTTGTTCTTTATAACATCCTTACATTAAGTGTTAGGTGGATTCTATATCATCTTTAATGTTCTATACCTTTAAGGAGAAATTTAATTAATTCGTTTTTTTTGTTTTCAGTAGTCTCATGAGGTTATTTTGTGAATTAAACTATATGTTATGTTTTGGAGATTATGTAAATCTACTAGGATATTATAAATAAACACTTTAATTGTAATTATATAATGATAATTTTGAAATTATGAAATAATTTTGATGCAAAAATATGTGTTTTATAAAATTAATTCTGAGGAATGTTTTTTCAGAAATGATTTGGAACTGAATTTAGCATAATTGGATTCGCCATTGCTCAAAGTGGATGGGTCTTGTTAGATGTTCCAACCATGAAGGTAGGAATTTTTATAATTGTGGTGTAATGCTATAAATGGTAAAAAAATTCTTATGTGAATGGTTTTTTATGGATGTGGATGAGTATATTTGTGTGTGTGTCTGTGTGTGATGCACATGGAAGTAGTTATGCCAAATGTTCAGTGATGATACTATGCATGTCTGTGGTATTTCTCTCATGGTTTCCTTTTTCATTTTATTTAATATATATATATATATATTTGTGTTTTTTATATAAAATTTGATAATAGGTTTTTTTCATAGTGATATGTGTCAGAAATAATTTGGGTAATTCACAAAAAAATTATACTTACCCCATTCTTGGTCACTTTGGTGCGTGTGCAGATATCGATTACCAAGATACAAAAGGGGGGGGGCCATATTTATATTGTGATAAAATATGATAATATGGGAGTTTATTTTGGGTTTGTAGATTATATATGGTTTGTTTTTTATTTGTGATCACGTTACATTATTTCCCTAAGACATGTTTTCAATCTGGGGTCTGTTATTTGAGAATTTGTGCTCCAATGACACTCGAATATTTTTATTCTACTAGATTCTTCATTAGTTTCATTAATATACTCATGAAAAATATTATGGTCCAAGATTATTATATCCTATGTTTTTTGGAATTCATGTTTTAATAGAAAGAATCATCACCCATCCATTTCTTAATACCTTGTAATTTATATCCTTCCTTTCATCTCACGAGGATGTCACATAAGTTTAATAGAACCATTTAATCTTTTCAATCCAATGGGATATAGGAGGTATATTATAGATACATTGAAAAAATAAAATATATATGATATAATAACCATCCTTACATGGTGAATTACTATGGACATATCTTTCAATCAATCCATCAAAAATTGAAAACATTGTTAATGTGTACATACGACCTACCATCAAAATGAATATTGCAATTTATTTTCTAATTTATAACATTAATGGATGAGAATAAATATATATATAATGAAATTATATTATATTTATATAATTTTTAACATTTTGGATATGATTTAACCATGATAATTTTACAAGGACCATAACTACCAAACCAAAACATATAAAAAAATGAACAGTTATCACTTGGAACAATGACTTTCATAAAGATTTTTTTCATAAAATTTCGATAAATGTCTATAATTAAGTAATATATGGTATGTTTTATAGGATTACAGGTCTATAAAATATTTATAAAATATATATATTTATTATATAGGTGGTTTGAACATGTATGAATAATGTACGACATAAGGTAAGTGTTTTATGTTATAATCTCATTAATTATCAGGGTCATTTATTATTATGTTTTGGATGTTAAAATATTATGATTTACCTCCCAATAAATTTATAAATTGTCTTCTCTAATTATTATTTATTTAGAATCCATGTTTTTTTATCATTTTCCTATCATTATGCACTCAAGAGGACAAAATAATATTTTTAGGGAAAACTGACATTATTTCTCTCTTCTATCAAAAATCATTTTTCTTCCATGTATATATTTTCAAAAAATTATTTTAAATGATGTTTTATTATAATATTATGATTTATTATTATTTTTTAAACCTGTTTTACTTTTTATAAAAGGGGTTAAAATAAAAATTGTAGTAATTTCTAAATTTGTGAACTTTTTGAGTTTTACTAAATATGCGAAATGAATCATTTTTTTAACATTCATGACATGAAAATAAGTTCTCCACTATCATTACCAGTCAATTCTTCCAATCGTTATTTTTTATTTTACATGTTTACTTTATAAAGAATTTTTTTCCTTGATATTTTTAATATTTTATCATTTTAAATAAGTGATTTTAATGTGAAAATGTATTTTTACAAAGAATATTGTTCTCAGTGATCATTTAAAATAATTATATTCTATCATAATATCCTTTATGTTAATTATGTTTTACTGGGGGTAAAAAAAAATGATACCAAACTCATTAATTCTTTGTATGGTTTATTGTTATGATGAAAAGATGTTTGTAAAACACATTTATTTTCCATGCTTTGTTTAATGATCAAATGTTAATGAAATCCATTTCTATTATATGAGGTATGATATTATTATGAAACTCATTTATTTTCCATATATTATGATATCATTAATATTTTATGATATTATGGTACTCGTACTTCTGATTTTCATTATGTGATGGGTGGAATTTAAATTAAATAACCCTTTATTGTATTAGGTAATGATGGATTCTCATGCGAAAAATAAGACTATAATGGGGAGTGAAATGAGTTCTGTAAGGGATTGTATACAATATAATAGTCTTGGGATGGAAAAAATGGCTTATAATATGGTTTAGAGAGTGTACTGAATCCACTATTATAGTCTTGGAAATGATCCTTGACTAATAAGTAAATGATTTTATATTCTTATTTTAATGTGACAAAATAATTTATTATGCCTATGTTATGATCTCAAAGATCATGTGATTTTATTCCTTTATGATTCATGTCTTATGAAATACCAAGATTTATTTCATGACTTGAACTATGATCTATGCTATGTTGGGTTCAGTTTTCAAATGTTATGCTCATGTTCCCACACCCTTATGTTCTTGTTATGTTTAAGTGTTCATTGATATCACCCTTTTTTAACCCTTACATAGCATATGCGCTCACAATTTTATATGTTTCAATTCCCTATATTATGAAGAAAGGTATTATGTATGATATATTTAAGAAGGGTTTTAGTTATAAATAAAATAGTTGGAGATGATTTAGTTCACATACGAACCAATTTTTAAGTATCAAACATTCCAATGATACTAGAAATATATGATTCTAGATTACGTTATTATGTTTTATAATAAATATTCATCTAATAAGAGGTAATATCTATGTATGAAAAGTGTATGTTCATATATATAAGTTTTTGGTTTAGGATCTATGCTGATGCAGAAAAATCATCTAGTACTTATTGGTCTAGGAAAATGTGACTCCATGACCTGAACTACCCTATGTATGACATGAAGTTATTATATGTTGTCTATGATTTGAACTGTTATCCCTATTATCTCTTTGGTGAGTTTTTTCCATATATATGGACCACAATACTTAGTTTTATATATTATTTCAATGGAACTTCAATATCCTATCATGTTTTTCGCTGTATTTTATATATGAATTTGATTTTGAGATGGATTTTTCTCTACAGAAAGGCAATTTTGTTACATATGATCTCAATAAGATAAATTAGGGAGAGACCTTCAGAGGAGGAATCATTGTTGATGAGAGTTTTTGATGAATGGTTAGTGGATGAATCAAAGGATGAGGGTGATGGTATGTTCTCTAGTAGTTATCACATAGATATTGGTACATTAGGTAAAGGCTATGTAGGATTTGGACCCCAAATGATTAGTGATAAGGGAATGATAAATGGGAAGTGACCCTGTTCTCGGATAGAATTGGGATAGTGATGGGATGATCTTCATTCATGGGAGATTTTTAGTCCCAAATAACATGATGAAAGCGATGATGAGGGACACCCATAAATATTAGTGGGATGTGTTCCAAGGTGCAAAGAATATGTATCATGATATGAATAAACACTTCTAGTGTCTGGGAATGAAGAGTGATATCACTAGATTGATCACTCATTTTCTGAATTATTAGAGGATAAAGATAGAGAAACAATGAATATGATAGTTATTTCACCCACATCCCATGCCTTCGTGAAAGTGGGACGAGGTGATGATGGGATTTGTGATAGAGTTTCATAGGATATAGATAATTCGTGATTTTTTGTGTGTGATTATTAATCATTTTTGGAAAGTGGAATATTTATTAATGACATGAGAAACTATCTTAGTAGTTTAATTTTTAAATATATGTGTTCTAGGGATTTTAGGATATTAGGGAGCTCCTTCTAGAATCGTAACGGGTAGGGACACACATTATAAATCATTGATTTTTAGGTTCATTCAAGAGGATTTGTGGACTCAAATAAAACAAATCATGTTATATCATCCACATACTAATGGAAAATCAAAGAGGATGATCCATATCTCTGAAGATATTCTTGGATAATACATCCCAGAATTTGATAGATCATGTGATGAACATATACACATGGTGTATTTCATAGACAGTAATAGTTTCATGGCTTCAATCCATATGGAACCCTGTTAGGCTATTTATAGTTGGAAATGTAACCCATTTATATTTTGTCTTGAGGTTGGTGAGGTAGGTTTTGTTGGGTTGATTATGGTGTAGGACACCTCTGATATGGTGAATTTGATCAAGAAGTAGTTGGTTAACACTAATAGTATACAATGTTTATATGAATACCGGAGGATATAAACATTTTGAGTATTATGTGGGTGACCAAGATTTCATATATGTGTCACATCATTTGAGGCATTTTAATTTATAGAGGAAAAGGATTTTGGTTCATCATTTATGGGAATTATTATGTTCAATAAATGTTTTGAAATAGTGGATTACCAAATAGACCATCTACCTTGATATGCAAGTCTTCATGATGTTTCATGTGTCTCATATTTGGTGGTAAAAAACCAGTCATACACATATTACTAACAATGATGACATTGATTTGGAACCATATACATCATGTGTAGAGTGACCATTATAGATTATAGTCTAAAACATGTAAGTGTTGAGGATAAAGATGGTACCACTTGGTCTGGTTTTGTGATTTAACGGTTGAATCCAAGAGGAGACTTAGGATCAAGAGACTAACAAATGAGTATAGTGGCTAGAGTTAGTCGAGCAAGATTAATAAACAGGATTATCATGGATGAGAAGTGTATTAGAGAGGGAGGTTGAATCAAAAATTGAATATTATGTTGTTTTACTTAGTAATTATTATATTATCTTCTCTACCCTATTGAGTGTATGTTTTTTGTTTTTGAAAGAATAATCTAGGTTTTTTTTTGGAGGATAAAGATGAATTTTAAAGTAAGTTTTAAATTGGAAATAGATTCCATAATGTGGTGTATAGTTTTGATTGTCGAGTGTATTCTTGTAGAATAATTTAAGAACTATGACATAGTGGTCAGTTTTGATGGTTAATGTTGTTTTGGAATATCTATAGCATGGATAATTGGCTATTAAGTGAAGACTTGTAATGTATATTTTAGGAAATTCCACAAAATATGTTTTCATTTTTTCATGGGGGATGGATATAGTGTGGTTTTCTTAAGAGGGAAAATAGGCTATAGTTTGGTGAATTCAATTTCACCACGGTCCCTTTCGATATTTTATAGGATCTATCTATTGACCATAGTGTGAATTCTAGATAATGTTTAGACCTAGAACCTTTTCAACATGGTCATCTACTTTGTGTTATTGTTTTATCTAATTTGAGACCCATTGTAGAAACCACCTATGTATTTATCCATTATTCCGGTTAACCCATATTTTCTATAAATTTCAGTGTCTCCTTAAAAAATATCCATTTATAGATTTTCTTCTGATACCAGGGGTACTCTAGGGAATATTCAAGAGAAACACCACCCCAAAACTCTTTTCTCCTTCTTTGACATTTGAATATCAACTCTTAGATATTCTAGGTTAGTTCCTCCCCCATTGTATTTTGTTTTCCTCCCTTCATCATTTATTGCCACTCCATCCTTCACCTGAGAATGGGATATTGTTATGGACTATGAATGAACTATTTAGTTTATTTTATGTGACCAATAAAGGTTATAATAAATATTAACAACACCTACTTGATGAAATATTGACCTAAAGAACACATTTATTTATAAATTATTCAAAAACCTAATATTTTTATTTTAAATGAATCTTGTTTTGGAATTATAATATGATGATCGTTCTGGGAGGTGATTGTTAGAGTTTGGATTCGATCACTATTAAGGTAAGAAGTTCCTTATGATTTAGAGTAATTTTAAAAAAAATTTACATGATGTTGATCACATTTATGTTCTTATGTAGCCCATAATACCCATGTCTAACATTGATCACATGAGTCTGTGTATATATATTGTGATTTTTTCTTGATATTAAATGTTAGGTCATATATGTGACATTCCACATTGTGTGTGAGTGCATGAACTATGGAAGTTTTTACTCAGGTAGCCAGTGACTAGGGGGCCTTCATGGAATGGATATAACTTAAATGGGGGGATGTGAAACATGAAAAGATGATGATGAAATATGAAGAAAATGGTAGGGGAGAAATGAACATGAATCTTGACCCTTGGTAGTGGCCTGATACACTGACCTGGGTTGACCCATAAAATGTATTGGGTATAATGGCCTTATGAATTATGTTAGGGTAGATATAAGAAAAAAATATCCTATAGACTGAGATGTGAAATATTTTTCATGTGGCTACTCATGGATGTATTTTTCAGCCATTTGGATGACCATGAAAATGTCTTCATTTATAAATTTTCTTCTAGTATCAAGCCAAACAAAGTACAAATGGGGTGTGTGTGAGCTTGTTTAGTGCATTCCAACTTGGAATATGATTGATTAAGTTTTTCTTGAAAATTTACTTATTTTCATGGCATAGACCTACTATGCATGTAAAATATATTAAGGATAAATTTGTGGTTTCCAACTATTTTTATAATCAGACCCTACATGGGTATCTTGATATTTATGCAGACTTTATGGTCAAGGATTTGAGAGTGGGTAGGGTCCTAGTGATTTGGGTTCAATGATATAGAGCTTAGTGTTCTGAAGGGGTATACAGATGGACTATAGAGTGATACCACATAGTATTATATATTTCTCTATTTCATTATTATACTCTATTTTTACATTACATGGTTAGGGTCCTTGGTTTTTTATGTTGTTTGACTATTAAATACCTGATATGTCATTAGTTATTGAACTATTATTAATACGATCATTTTTTCTTTTGTGGTGGTTATTATTATTTCTTATTGTTTTCCTGGTTGCTAGCTATTGATACTAAGGGTACAGTCTACCCATAATACCATTTTCACACCCATTTTTAGTCAAAAAACTATCCCAAATGATGTGGAATGTATAAGGTTATATGAAACGATAGACCAGACGAGGAGATTCTGGTTAGGTCATTAAACCATAGTTATTAAATCACGTTTTATAAAATCCTAAGTTCTTATTTTTTCAAATTTCCTTCTTTGAAAAATGTGTATAATTATTCCCATATTTAAATTATATGGTGTGAATAATTAATATTTAAAATATTATATCATGATACATTCTTTATTAAGGGAATAGAAATTTCTATATAATTTTCTATATTTTAGGAGGATTTTGTTAAAGTGTTATAATGGATGCAAGTGTAAAATGTTACAATCTTTCTTTTATCATGACTGTTTTTGTTTAAATTTTCATTGGGGTAAATTATATAATATTCCCCTAAAAACCCAATATATTTTATTATCCATCCATTATTTCTTTTTTTTTTGAATTATTCTTTCTGTTTACCGTCTAATTAGTACTCAAATCATCTGAAATATTGTTTTTAATAAAAGGAAACCTTATTTTACCCCTTTAGTTGGGTAAATTTATCATCCATATACATATTATTTATTTAATTTTAAGAAAGTTTTTTTATAATTCAGTGATCTTTTAATTTTAGATTTTTTTAACTATGAAATTCTAATAAAATTTTTAAAAGGAATGTTTTTTAAATTTTCCATACAATAAATTTTTATCTTTCTTTTTAAAAGCTTCAAAATAATCACTTTTTCATGTTTTAAGAATGAACTGATTTTGCATCCATCATAACCATTCATCATTATTTTTCTTTTTTTCTATATTTTTATGGGTTTCTAGTGTAACGTATATTCCCATTATAACATAAATGGTTAAAATAATAGGATATTATTTTCTTATCTGTTTTAAAAATGTATTTTATTCTACATATGTAATTGTTTTATCTTACTTTAAATTTTCATACATAAGAATAGATTATTTTAAATCCATAATTATGATAAATTAGTTTACAAATTATATTTTAAATGTCTTTTTGATATATCACTAATGATTTTTTGGATGTGAATTTTATATTCATTTATATAATGAAGTTATAAAATTTTAGGTTAAAGTATTTTTAAATGATCCATTTCTATTTTCCTCCCTTTTTTATAATGGAATTTACTAAACTACAAAACATTATTTTCTAATGAATTTAAGGTCCCATTTAATTATCTATTGATTTATGTAGTAAGACTTAACTCGTGAAAACGATTATTCTATGTTAAGTCATTTCTATGTGATTATGTTCTTTATCAATCTCTGTCACCCATTTGACTATCTATAATTTCATTATTCTATACTACCATAATCGTATTACATATAATTTCTAGTATTAAATTTTCTATATCGCATTACTCTATACAGTTCAAACACACCATTTTACATAATTCATATTGAGGGTCATTAAAAAGAATGATAGATCATTTATTGATTGAGGAAACATTGAAAATACATAGACTAGTTAGTTTTATATGAAAAATTATTGACTACTAAGGTGGGTTTATTATGTATTGGGTAATTATTAAAATTTTGTATAATTGATTTAAAAAATATATATATTTATTAATAAGGAAAATCGATTACGTATTGTTCTACCATTCATTTCTTTCGTATGAATAATTCATCAGACATTGGTATATCATGGAGAGGCTTGATATAATACATCTCGTTGATGAATTAATTTGTCTCATGGGAAAAAAACACTAGTTATTGGATGTATGCTTGAAAAATTATTTATAATGTATTTTTGAGAAACATTTATGGTATGTATAATGTCCTAGATTAGGCATTTATAGTGGGATTATATTTTCCAAAATTATGAATTACTTCATTTTAATATCAATTATTATTTTCCATGATATAATTTATATTGTTGTGTATCCCTTGAAATAATTCAACCTCATGATGTAGGTTAAATTAAATGTTTTATTATTATTGAATCCACCCATAATAACAATGACTTGTCTATTCTATGATAACTTCCTCAAAATAATTTCCTTTACAAAAGGTTTCAACTCACCCTAATTATGTTTCTATTTTCTAGGTCATAAAGACAAATAATATCAACGATACTTATGAAAGAGTATTATGTGTCCATAAAATTTTGAGAAATGTTGAAGATTTCTTATTGAATAAGAAATTATATATATATCAAAAAAATTTCTATTATATGAGAAATATATGGATTTTGGTAATTAATCATTTTGATAAGCCTTAAAAACTCTGAAATTCAATGTTTTACGAGATATATGTGAATCAATGTTGAATATTTATATTGTAACTCTAGATGGTCAAATTTAAGTCAAACTAGTGATCTTAAAATCCAATATTTAAAGGAAAGTATTTTAGAACTATATCAAGGAGTAAAGGATTGGGCTATTATAGTTGAAATCAAAGCCGGTTTTATATAATTTCAATGATTTTGATTTTATGTGTTAAGGATATGTTTGGAGTTATAAATATCATTATAGTTAGGTATGTTTAAGGGGTTTTAACTATTCCAAGGTACAAATACAATTTTGAGGTCAAAGTTGATGTGTTTTTACGGCTATTATTGACATGTTTGGAGATTAATACTAGGATTCAATAGATGATTATGTATTTTTACCCCTTAGTTATATCATTTGATATATTTTGATGGTTATTTAGGATTAATGTTACTATATTTTGGCGATTTGATTTTAGAATTATTTATAACATTTATTATTAATATGTTTTTTGATGTTGAGGTAATTATTTCTAATTGGAATAAAGGGCTATAATATTAATTTAAATGGAATTTTTTTGTTAGTACATGATTTTATTTCATTGAAGTTGATATAATTTAAGGGGAAAATACTGAGTTAACATTTAGAATAATATATGATTTTTTATTAACATAGTTCTTGTTTTGGTAGATATTTAATTTTTTGGGAGAATATATGATTAAGGAAGATATATTTTTATTATGCTACATTATGAGTGAATAATGTTTTTTGGAGATAAATTCTATTTTTATTTTGGGAGAATGTGTAATAAAATATATTTTTTTAATCTTGGTCAGTATATATTGAATAGATTTAGGGTTTAGTTTTTTATCTAATGGATTCTCAAATGTCATGATAGTTTTAGGGTTTAGATATTAATATAATTATATAAGTAGATCATTGAGTATTGTTATAATGATTTTTGGGATTTATTTATTATTTCATCATATGAGTGTTTATTAATAATTAATATTTTACAAACTTATGGTAACCATTTTTTTTAATAAATTGTTAGATACATGAGGTGTAGGTTGTCATTATGTTTTAGATCTTCTAAACAACTAAATGTTTATTTTAATGCTTTAGGCATGAAAAATTTATCATGGTGATTTAACATTTAAAATATGAGATAAATCACTAGTGAAAACTATTTAGAACGAAATAAAAGGATTAAATTTTGATAGGAAGAAATAAAATTTTCTCACATTATCTATCTTGATGTAAAATAATTCATCAGAAAAATCCAAAGTGTAAAATCCCAGACTTCATGGAGACGTGTACCTGTTTATATTTTAATTTAAGTCTCTTCATTTTGGTCAATGTAATTTTTATTAGTTGTAGAAGGAAGCTAGGGGTATTCCAAGGGTTTGGTACACAAATGAAAGGGAATTTGGGCCATCCAATGCACTTTGCACGGTTAGCGCATGGTTAGAGTGAACCATGAAAGGGGAATCCAAAACATTGTGACCGTGGACAGAAGCATTTCACCCAGTTAAAGCACATTTTATCAAACTGCATGGAGTCCTTAGGAAACTCTACAACTTTTACCCCTCTTGGATATATGTGGGTGCATAGTTGGAGCATGGTTTTCTTAACCAAGCGACAAAACAATTTATCCCATTAAAAAATAAAAAATTACCAAATTGTGCCCTTTGGATGTAAAATTCCCCACACAATTGTCTCCCCATTTATTCATCCTGCGTCCCTAGTGTGGAAACAAACTCCCTCAATCTTCCCATGTGTCAGTATCTATTGATTTTAGCCTATTTGGAGTGTCGACGGTTACTGATCAAAGCTCTGGGAATGTATAACTCTCCCCTTTCTCCCTTTTTCCAGATTAGTGCTTATGTATTTGTTCTTATATTTATGAATCCTCAATAATCTCTTTTTATATGACATATTTGTTTGGGGCTTCAAATTTTTTTTAAATCCGGATCTATGTTTATGGTTAACAGTGCATTCATCTTCATATTTTGGTAGGTGGTCTATAAGTTATTTAAAATATTGTTGATGTAGATTTGTGAATGTGTGGTTGTGATGTTTCCTTCCACTTTTAATTCAATTGTTTCCTTGGGTAATATTTTGTAATGATGATGTTTAATGGGGAATTGAACCCCTCTTAAACACTATGGGATGTATCGAGTATTATTCAACCAATTTACGATCACCCATGGGGTCTACAAATATTCCCCAAACATTAGAAATTATGATTTTAAGACTAAATCTATTCTATGTTCAAATAGATCCCATGATAAAAGTTTTGACATGTTAGTTGTGTTAAAAAAAGAAAAATTGGTGATATGTATAGTTTTTGACAACAGAACAATTGATTGTTTTACATGATGTGATAAAGGGATAAATGATTTAATGTGAATGTTTCAATGAAATCTGAATTTTTATTGTAAATTCTTAAATGGATTAAGTTATATGACTTTTTGAATTTATTAAATGACATAATACAAGTAAATAGATAAATGGGTTATATTGGTTAATATATGGGAATTTTGGATTTTAATATTAGTTTAGGTATGAAAATGGTAAATGGGTTAAACGGGCTATTCAAAGTAAATAATAAATGTTCTAAGGGTTTGAGTCTTGATGCTGATTTATTTGTTGAATTAAATATGAATTTTAAATTTTATATGCATTGTTTATGTTTAGTTTTTGATATGTAATATGAGGTAAATGTATAAATAAGCATGTGCACTTGGCTTGGTAGTGTGGTATAATGTAATGAGGCTCCTCTGATGGGAAGGGTTTGACTGAGGCTCTAAACCTAACCAAAAATACATGGTTTAAGGATCCATACTGATGATCTAGGCACATAATAGTTACGTTGGATAATACTACCTAGACTGAGGCTCTATGGTATGTGTGTTATGATTATTCTTGAAAAGCTTATCCAATAGCGGGATAGAGAAATATACTTCATCCATTATGCATGATAGTTTAACATCATAGTCCACTGTATAATTGATGTAAATTACTAACCAATAGAACTTGTTATGAAAATTAATTTAGTAATAAAGATGGTTTAAGTGATAAAAATGAAAAAGATGGTGAAAATGGTTAAAGTGAATATTATAAATCAATTGCAACCGAGTATCCATTTTGTTTACCTTTTCATTTATTTCAACCATTCATGCACTATCAGTTCAGAATGGATATTTTTATGACAACATTAGTGGTGCCCTACTGAGTTTCTCTAACTCCCAACTCAGGTCATAAATGGGTACCATATTAGTTTTATTGTTGCTTGTGTGGACAACGGAAAAGGAACTATTCTAGGGAGTTAATTTGGGCATGGAATGTTCATGGATGAGGATCTAAACATTGGGCCACGACCAATTTTTGGTATTTAAATTTTTGAATTATTTTTGTATTTCATCACCTTTCGAATAGTTTGTATGAAATGGCATTTTAATTTTTGGTTATGGTTTGTACCTTGTTTAGAAAATGGTTAGTAATGAATATTTCTGGTTCACTGTTTATTATTTTATTTATTTCACATTTTATCTTCTATGTACTACTATCATAAAGAAGGTATAGTATCCCCATGTGATCCATTAGACATTTACTACTAGTCGAAACCTTTACTGTATGTGGATGCACGTGTAGGTCATGGGGCGACTTGGATCGGGGCAGCAGTTTAGTGACTTCTGGGTGTGGGTTGTTGGAATGTGGTGTTAGAGAAGGTTATGTTTTATGGTATTACTATTTGGGATGGTAATAGGGATATTAGGATGTGTTGCGCCATGTAAATGAGCTCATTCATGGTAGTATCTAACCCATGAACAAGGAGAAACCCAAGTGAACTTGGTGTAAATTGTGTTTCTTAATGTGTGTTGTATCTGTTGATTGATATTTCACCATTGAGTGATGGATTTATTGTGTGATATGAACATTTTATGATATTTTATCATGTCTGTAATGGCTAGATGTTTAACATTCATGCATCATTATAAGATCATAGGGATATATGTGTAATGGAACATGATAGACACATATGAGATGGGTGTGTGGGTCATGGAAGGTAGAATGTATTTTACATTTTTCATAATTTGAAGGAAATGGGGTGTAATAATGATTTTGAAAATGGAAAAAATGAAATGGGTGATAAATAATATCTAAATAATTATTCAAAATGAAGGGTTTTTAATGAGTTAAAATGTTGATTATAATAAGATGTGAAATGGGTAATGATATTAATAGGAAATATTTATGTTTATAGTGTGGAAATAGTTCAAAAAAGGTGTCTAATGAAAGTTGGGTGATTCTGTAAGTTGGTTTAATATATGTTGGACATGAAACATAGTTGGGATGGTTAAGGGAAGTTTCTTAGGTGGGATGATATCTGTTGGGATGGTTTATGTAAAATGGGTTGTTTATGGATAGTTGAGTTCCATATTTTATGTAAACTATTAATTATTTGTCTTAAGTGTTTTGAGATGTGTATTTAGAATTTTTTGCATAGGAAACCACGAAATCTTGTGCATGATGGGTGATAATAGGATAGCTATTTGAACACTCCTTTAGAGGTGGAGTCAGGGAACATGGGGAATCAGGGTAATAGGGGGGAATGGTAGTTCCATAACAACTTCACTCGTTGTATGAATACGATGGATCATGACCCAGGGCAGTTTGTGTTGAGCATGTTTGAAATGACGAGGGAGATCTATTATCAATGTCCTATTATTTTAAATGGAGAGGGTTGACCAAATGTAGCCATGTTCTTAATAGAGTTCATCTAGGAAATTATTGAGCACATATAGACTCATCCTGAGAAGTGGGTTAAGATAAAGGCATATATGTTGTGAGGTTAGGTGAAGGCTATATGATTTATGAGGATTAACCATAGGTATGTGTCAATAATAAATTATAATTTCTATTTCACCAACATACAATGTTTTGTTCCTATTTTTTTGGGGGTTAAATGGCTGCGGTGATACATTTCTAGGATGGACTTAGACATGAGAATAAATCCTAGGTGAATGTATTCCACTTAAATAGGTTTAATGACGTGATGGACGAGGCTATTATTTTGAAAGGAAATCCCAATGAAACTTCTATTATATGACACATAGATTTAGTTGGGCCATATAGTGGAAACAATTCTGATATTAGGAAGAACCATAATGAGAATTCACATTATAACCATGTGGAAAGAGTTGTTTGATGAAAGAGCCAATCTCTCAGAGTGGTGATTGATTTTTATAAGATTAGTGAGGTAGGTTAGGACACCTAAAAAATCGATTCCCCTAATGTCACACCCCGACCGCGGATGTCCGTAATTTTTCTTCTTTCTTGGTCCCGATTTAAATTTTTCGAAGATTAATTGTGATTGATGGTTTCGCACCGGTGCGCGGTCATCGCATCGCTAGCGGTGATCGTGCGTTCGGCCCGGGTGACGATGTGTCCACCCGACGTTTTAAATATTAAAGTTTTTACGTTGACTTTTTATTATTATTACTATTTGAGTTGCGTTATTATTATAATTAACTAACTTTTATTTACTTTAATTATTTTATTCTTATGATTATTATTATAAAGTATTATTAATATTATTATGAAGGTTTGTTATTATTATTATAAAGCAATTATTATTATCATAACATTTTATTATTATTATTATTATAAGTTTTATTATTGTTATATAAGTTTAATTTTTATTATATAAGTTTTATTTTTATTATATAAGTTTTATTTTTATTATATAAGATTTATTTTTATTATATAAGTTTTATTATTATTAATATTATCTGTTTTATTATCATTATTATAATTATTATTATTATTTTTATCACATGTATATATATATATTTTAGAACCTCTAACCCTAGCCTACCTCCCGGTAGCCGCCACCCCTTTTCTCCCCTTCTCCCTCTCCCCGTTTCTCTTCCGCTCAGCCCAGGCGCAACACCCAGCCGACTACCGCCTCACCCTGTCCCGGCCTCCGCCCGAGCGCGCTACCGTTGCACCCCCTTCGGCGGTGTCCCGCCTCCCTGCTCCCGCGCCGGTGCGGCCAACCCCCGTACCCCGATGCCCCGCCTGCTTCCCCTGTCCCGCTCCCCATTCCGCATACCACGTCGCCGCACCCCACACCCAGCAGCCGCCGCATCGCGCCCGACCTCCCTCCAGCGCGCTCAACCTCGCCCCGTCCCGACTCCTCTCCCGACCTCCGCCCTCCTGCTCCCTCTCCCCCACGCGGCTCCCCGCTCCCCTCCTACTCCCGTTGCCGCGCCCTGCCGCCTCCACCCCATCCCGCCTGCTGGCCTCTCCGCCGTCCCACTTCGGCGCCTGCCGCCTCCTCCCTCGCCCAAGCCGGAACCCAGCGACCCCCTGCTCCCTGTCGTCCCGCCTCGCCCAAACCGGAACCGCCACCGTCCGCTCCCCTCCTGCTCCCGCTGCCGCGCCGCGTGACCTCCGAACCCCCGACCTCCCCTCCGGTCTCCGCCGCGCGCCTCCAGCGAGACCTGCGCCCCTGCTCGTGAGTCTTTTATTTTATTTTTTATTTTATTTATGTTCGTTGCTTTTTATTATAAATATTGTTATTATGTTACTATTATCATCTTCATTATTATTTTATTATTATTATTATTAATATTATGAATATATTTATTATTGTTTTAATTATTATTATATTATGTTGTTATTTTTATTATTATATTATGTTATTATTACTATTTTTATTATTATCATTATTATATCATTATTATGCTCATATTATTATTATTATTATTAAGTTAATATCATTATATTTTTATTATAATACTATTGTTACTATTATTATTAAATTATTACTTTATTATTATTATCATATTGTTATCATGTTATTATTATTATTATTGTTATTAATATTATTGTTATTATTATAATTATCATTGCGCTATTATATTTATTATTGTTCTTGTTAGTATTATGTCATTATTATTATTCTTATTATTATGTTAATATTACTGTTATGATATTATTGTTACTCTTATTATTATTATATTATTATTATGTCATAATAATAATAATTATCATTATTATTATGACATTATTATTATTACTACATTTTGGTTATTATTACGTTATTATAATTATTATTATTATTAGTATGTTGCCATTAATGAGCCTGCTTAACGGGCTATTGTTTTAGGATTGGGTTGACGGTGCGGTACGGTGCGACCATCACGCAACGGGAGTCTTGCGCCGTGTCGTTTCGTTCCGAGCTGCGTCTTGAGGTAGGTCTCCCTATGCAATTGCCTCTAAATTAAGAATTTATTTATTCCTTGTCCTTTTATTAAATTTCAGTAAATTTAAGAAAATAATATTAAGTAGTTTTTATAGTGTGGTGATTTGCTGATAATGCAAACTGTTTAATTCTAGCATTTCATTAAAAGTGTTTTCTTGGTTTCAAATGTGGGATTTCATAGTAATGTCGCTAAATGGTTCTTCCTGAGTAACGAAAGACATGTTGAATTGGGTTTTGAAATGTTTTTGGCATGTGTAAATTAGTAAATGTACTGTTTATGGAAAATGGTGTTTTCTTGTAACTTTGATTAGTGAAAATGTCGTGTGACCCTTTGAAATTGTTTTTGGAAACTTTACGTGTGGTTCTTGGTTGACGAAAGATGTTTTCCCTTGTTGTGTTATTAAAAATAATGTTTTCTAGGTTGTGAGAGTTGGTTATGTTCTTGTTTGAGTGTTTCAAAGAAAGGGGTTTTTGCGAAATGATTGGGTAATGACATTTATATTTTCAGAAAGGTATTTTTGACGTGCGTGAGTTTTGAAATATTGTTTGGGTGTGGAAATGGTGACTTTTGTGTGCGATATCTTGTTTGGCCTGTGATATGAGGAAGAAATATACTATGTGAATGTGAAACTTGTTTGAGCACACGGGGAAACCCTGGGTATCTAGGTGGGCGGACTAGAACTAGTGTGCTAGTGAGCCGGATGGGTGTCGTCCCTGTTTCACTTAGCTGGATTGACGATTGCAACACTAACTAAACATATGATATCTGAGGGTCGTGGCCTTCTAAGCCACGTGTTCTGAGGGTCGTGGCCTTCTAAGCCACGTTTTCTGAGGGTCGTGGCCTTCTAAGCCACGTTTCACCAAGACACGAGGTTCTAGGGTCCCACGTGAGCTAGATGAACCTTAGGGGTTTTACCCATAGTGAACTACCATCTCTGGCGTGGTGCCTTCCGTCGGCATACGGGGGACCACTTGGGTGTGAGTGTGTGCGTGTGTGAGTATGTGTGTGTGTGTGTGTGTGTGTGTGAGTGCGTGCATGTGTGCCCATGGTTATTGCTGATAACTTCTGGTTTATTCTTACTAGCACTTGGTTTTTTCCTTGCCTGTTTACTTCTACTTGCACTTGTTTTCTTTCCTGCTTGATTTCTTTCAGTTCTTCTTTACAGCTCGTACTGGTTGCTTTGCGAAAATGGTTTTCAAATAAAAATGCGTTTTTCTCTTGTATAGTAAAACTGAAAGTGTAACACTTCTTTATCGTTCAGAACAAATTTAGAATTAATGAAAAGAAATTCAATTTTTAAAAAGGAATAAGGGTGATGGCTTGTGTTTAGTTTTTCAAGTGAAACATTGTAAAAGCATATTTTTATACCTTGTAGTTCAAACCTGGAATAGGTAGATTCTTTATTTACTGGCAGTGCATTGGGATTTATTGTGGGGCTCACCTACTGAGTACTTTTGTGCTCACGCCTATCTTTTACCTTTTCAGTTGCATGTTCCTTTTGTTCAGGTTCTCCTGCTTGAGTCGCTCAGTGTGGGAGCGACGTTGGTTGTAGTTGGGGGGTGACCCGCGAGGTCAAATGGAGGTATGTCATGGTATAGTTTTGCTTGTGTCTTTAGTGTTTGTCTATTTGTTTAGTTTATATTCGTTCTTTCGATCCTGTTTTTAGCTTGGGCTGAAATCGTTCCCAACGATTAAAGTTTCAATGCCCGGCACTTGTTGCCAGCCCGTGGGGATCGGGAACGCCCCTCGGGCCATGCCGCGGACCGGGTCGGGTGACCGGTTCAGGGTCGACCCGGGCTGGTTCATGACAAAATGGTATCAGAGGCAGGTTCTTGTTATTTGGGTTGTCCGGTAGAAGGAGATTAGGACTGTCGGAACACGAGGGGTAGGTACGGGAAGAGCGTCGCGAACACTTGCTCGTACTGATCCTCAAGTTACCAGGGGTAGTTTGGGAATTGTGTCCTTGTCTTTTCTGGTTTGTCTTGGATTGAGAGATGACAATGGAGGTAAGCCGACGTTACGTCGTAATTTCACATGGAGTAGTGACCCATGTGGAGTTCGAGTACGTGGTTTGAATTTCTCCTAGTGGTCGACGCTGACTTGGGACATGGCCCACTACCATGTCGCTAGGTTGAGCGTGACTACTGGTCCCTCATTTCAGTGATTGATGCAAATTTGGATGTTGTTTCCGTTTTGGTCTGTGTGAGTACGTTGTTTGAAATGAAAAAGGGTTTTTGAAAATTGGACTGGTTTCTTTTAAAGGACTTTAAATATATGAAATGGGTTTTGAAACTGAAATCTCTTGATTTGAAAATCTGTTGTTTGCTTGGAATTGGTTAAGAATGATTTGGGGTGAAACCTCGGTTTCTCTTCATGAACGTTTGCACATGTGCGAGAATGCATGAAAAGTGCATGTTGGTGTGAGTATGAATGGAATGTGGATAAAGACATGTGCAACGGTTCATGAGATTACCTGGGTGTGTTTTTGAAATTAAAAGGCTTGACCTTGTTTTCTAAATTGGTTTTAAAGGGGGAACGGTTTTGGAAAGCTTTTGGTTTGAAAATGGATTGGCTTTGGAAAGTGATCTTGAAAAAGGGTGGTTTTGAAATCAAAAATGAAAAGGGAATTTTAAAGAGGATATTTTGTTTTGGGTTGTGTTGTATTTGTTTGGTCCTTGTGCTGACTGTTTTTGATGAAGGCGCTTTTATTGATGTTGCTTTGATTTGATGTTGGTTTTGGCTTTGTGTTTTATATATCGCTCGGGAAATGCCGCCCAGAATGGTCTCTAAGTATTCGGATATGTCATGCCCAGTTTTTGGTCCTCCTCAGACTTTGCTTGTTCTCCATGGTGATCAGGGTCCGTTAGAGGCAGTGGAATGGCTCGAGGAAGTGGAGCATGTCTTTAGAATATTGGGAACTCCCGATAGTGTTAAGGTCCGTGCAATTATGGAGTCGTTTGAGGGTCCAGCTCTGGACCAGTGGAAGATGGTTAACCCACCGTCAACGCAAGGTCAAATGACGTGGGATGTCTTTAAAACGGTTTTCATCCAATGGTTTGTACCTGAGGAAGTGAAGCTGGAGAAAAGAGGGAGCTTGTGCATATTCAACAAGGTCAACGGACGGTGAAGGCATATGTTGACCATTTCAAGGAACTGATTCCCTTTTCTCCAGAGGTAGCATCGCATGAGCTCATGAAGGCCTCTCTTTTCACTGGGGGTCTTCGTCCAGAGATCAAGGAGCGAGTCCACCCTTATAAAGACCTTTGTTTCGAGAAGCTGGTGGAGGAAGCTTTCTTGGCTGAGTTAGTTTCTGGTGTGTGGGTGGTTAATACTTCAGCGTCCCCTGTTGTTGTTCGTAAGAGTTCCCCCTCTGGTGAGGAAGAGGTGCCAGAGACACCTGTTCTTAAGGAGTTATCCCCTTTGGTCCCAGCTTCCAGTTCATCAGATCGTTCGATGGTATGCTATCAGTGTGGTCGTTTCGGGCATTTAAAGCCGTCTTGTCACAACCCTCCGAAGACGTGTCATCGACGCGGTTGTCTGGGTCATCTGGAGAAGTTTTGCAGGAAGCGTCGCTTGAAGAGGACGCTGTGATGGGAGAACGTCAGTACCTGACTATGAGGCAGAAGATGCTTCAGCCATTAGAGCCCCAACCACAAGTCTCGGGGTGAAGCTCGCGCACAGTCAGGAGTCCCCAGGGTTGTGAAGCTCTGGTCCAGGTTTTGTGTTCCGTGTTGATGGTGGAACCATTAGAAACCTCTTTCATGTCTGTTTTCCTGCTATTAAAGTTTCAACAGCGTTGTCAATGCATTGTTTTTCTATAAAGTGATGATGGGCTTGCTCTATGATAATCTAAGCGAACTTGTTGTGTGAATGTAATATTCTGAATCGGGTGTCCTTCCTAAAAGTGTGTTTGACTCTCGTGTGGGTTGACCTCGTTTTAGTTATGTTGTTGGATGTGGTTATGTTTCGTGGACTTCGGTGAATCATATCTTCAATTTGATAATGGTTAAATGTTTTTCTACGGTTTTTCCCTGGTGTTGAAGGTTGTTGACTTTGGTCGAGGATTCAATGTCTTGACGGAAGTGTTGTTTTAATCGTGCTATAAGAGTTGGTTTTAATTGGTTGGGAGTTCCCGCGTCACCCCCCCCCCCTTTCCGGGGTT
This sequence comes from Viscum album, assembly GCA_963277665.1. Classification (NCBI taxonomy): domain Eukaryota; kingdom Viridiplantae; phylum Streptophyta; class Magnoliopsida; order Santalales; family Viscaceae; genus Viscum; species Viscum album. The sequence goes on along the minus strand of OY728155.1, from coordinate 115,835,467 downwards.
TTCTATTTAAATGGTCATCTTTTCTGCACTAGTTAAGCTCTTATGGTGGGGAGAACCCCTTCGTGTTCTCCCCTCAATCTCGGACCCCAGTTCTCTCTTGAATCGGTCGGGTGTGACCTGTGCTGAGTAAGGTCATCCCCGAGATTCTCAGTTCTCTCTGATTTCTTTGGTTCCGTTGGGGCATGGACTTAAATCTTGATCGACTTTTGGCCTGGTGACTTTCTGGGGGCAGAAAGTGTCTGTGGTGGGGAGAATTGTCACACCCCGACCGCGGATGTCCGTAATTGTTCTTCTTTCTTGGTCCCGATTTAAATTTTTCGAAGATTAATTGTGATTGATGGTTTCGCACCGGTGCGCGGTCATCGCATCGCTAGCGGTGATCGTGCGTTCGGCCCGGGTGACGATGTGTCCACCCGACGTTTTAAATATTAAAGTTTTTACGTTGACTTTTTATTATTATTACTATTTGAGTTGCGTTATTATTATAATTAACTAACTTTTATTTACTTTAATTATTTTATTATTATGATTATTATTATAAAGTATTATTAATATTATTATGAAGGTTTGTTATTATTATTATAAAGAAATTATTATTATCATAACATTTTATAATTATTATTATTATAAGTTTTATTATTGTTATATAAGTTTAATTTTTATTATATAAGTTTTATTTTTATTATATAAGTTTTATTTTTATTATATAAGATTTATTTTTATTATATAAGTTTTATTGTTATTAATATTATCTGTTTTATTATCATTATTATAATTATAATTATTATTTTTATCACATGTATATATATATATTTTAGAACCTCTAACCCTAGCCTACCTCCCGGTAGCCGCCACCCCTTTTCTCCCCTTCTCCCTCTCCCCGTTTCTCTTCCGCTCAGCCCAGGCGCAGCACCCAGCCGACTACCGCCTCACCCTGTCCCGGCCTCCGCCCGAGCGCGCTACCGTTGCACCCCCTTCGGCGGTGTCCCGCCTCCCTGCTCCCGCGCCGGTGCGGCCAACCCCCGGACCCCGATGCCCCGCCTGCTTCCCCTGTCCCGCTCCCCGTTCCGCATACCCCGTCGCCGCACCCCACACCCAGCAGCCGCCGCATCGCGCCCGGCCTCCCTCCAGCGCGCTCAACCTCGCCCTGTCCCGACTCCTCTCCCGACCTCCGCCCTCCTGCTCCCTCTCCCCCACGCGGCTCCCCGCTCCCCTCCTACTCCCGTCGCCGCGCCCTGCCGCCTCCACCCCGTCCCGCCTGCTGGCCTCTCCGCCGTCCCGCTTCGGCGCCTGCCGCCTCCTCCCTCGCCCAAGCCGGAACCCAGCGACCCCCTGCTCCCTGTCGTCCCGCCTCGCCCAAACCGGAACCGCCGCCGTCCGCTCCCCTCCTACTCCCGCTGCCGCGCCGCGTGACCTCCGAACCCCCGACCTCCCCTCCGGTCTCCGCCGCGCGCCTCCAGCGAGACCTGCGCCCCTGCTCGTGAGTCTTTTATTTTATTTTTTATTTTATTTATGTTCGTTGCTTTTTATTATAAATATTGTTATTATGTTACTATTATCATCTTCATTATTATTTTTTTTTATTATTATTATTAATATTATGAATATATTTATTATTTTTTTAATTATTATTATATTATGTTGTTATTTTTATTATTATATTATGTTATTATTACTATTTTTATTATTATCATTATTATATCATTATTATGCTCATATTATTATTATTATTATTATTAAGTTAATATCATTATATTATTATTATATTACTATTGTTACTATTATTATTAAATTATTACTTTATTATTATTATCATATTGTTATCATGTTATTATTATTATTATTATTATTATTATTATTGTTATTATTATAATTATCATTGCGCTATTATATTTATTATTGTTCTTGTTAGTATTATGTCATTATAATTATTCTTATTATTATGTTAATATTATTGTTATGATATTATTGTTACTCTTATTATTATATTATTATTATGTCATAATAATAATAATTATCATTATTATTATGAAATTATTATTATTACTACATTTTGGTTATTATTACGTTATTATAATAATTATTATTATTAGTATGTTGCCATTAATGAGCCTGCTTAACGGGCTATTGTTTTAGGATTGGGTTGACGGTGCGGTACGGTGCGACCATCACGCAACGGGAGTCTTGCGCCGTGTCATTTCATTCCGAGCTGCGTCTTGAGGTAGGTCTCCCTATGGACTTGCCTCTAAATTAAGAATTTATTTATTCCTTGTCCTTTTATTAAATTTCAGTAAATTTAAGAAAATAATATTAAGTAGTTTTTATAGTGTGGTGATTTGCTAATAATGCAAACTGTTTAATTCTAGCATTTCATTAAAAGTGTTTTCTTGGTTTCAAATGTGGGATTTCATAGTAATGTCGCTAAGTGGTTCTTCCTGAGTAACGAAAGACATGTTGAATTGGGTTTTGAAATGTTTTTGGCATGTGTAAATTAGTAAATGTACTGTTTATGGAAAATGGTGTTTTCTTGTAACTTTGATTAGTGAAAACGTCGTGTGACCCTTTGAAATTGTTTTTGGAAACTTTACGTGTGGTTCTTGGTTGACGAAAGATGTTTTCCCTTGTTGTGTTATTAAAAATAATGTTTTCTAGGTTGTGAGAGTTGGTTATGTTCTTGTTTGAGTGTTTCAAAGAAAGGGGTTTTTGCGAAATGATTGGGTAATGACATTTATATTTTCAGAAAGGTATTTTTGACGTGCGTGAGTTTTGAAATATTGTTTGGGTGTGGAAATGGTGACTTTTGTGTGCGATATCTTGTTTGGCCTGTGATATGCGGAAGAAATATACTATGTGAATGTGAAACTTGTTTGAGCACACAGGGAAACCCTGGGTATCTAGGTGGGCGGACTAGAACTAGTGTGCTAGTGAGCCGGATGGGTGTCGTCCCTATTTCACTTAGCTGGATTGACGATTGCAACACTAACTAAACATATGATATCTGAGGGTCGTGGCCTTCTAAGCCACGTGTTCTGAGGGTCGTGGCCTTCTAAGCCACGTTTTCTGAGGGTCGTGGCCTTCTAAGCCACGTTTCACCGAGACACGATGTTCTAGGGTCCCACGTGAGCTAGATGAACCTTAGGGGTTTTACCCATAGTGCTCTACCATCTCTGGCGTGGTGCCTTCCTTCGGCATACGGGGGACCACTTGGGTGTGAGTGTGTGCGTTTGTGAGTATGTGTGTGTGTGTGTGTGAGTGTGTGAGTGCGTGCGTGTGTGCCCATGGTTATTGCTGATAACTTCTGGTTTATTCTTACTTGCACTTGGTTTTTTCCTTGCCTGTTTACTTCTACTTGCACTTGTTTTCTTTCCTGCTTGATTTCTTTCAGTTCTTCTTTACCGCTCGTACTGGTTGCTTTGCGAAAATGGTTTTCAAATAAAAATGCGTTTTTCTCTTGTATAGTAAAACTGAAAGTTTAACACTTCTTTATCGTTCAGAACGAATATAGAATCAATGAAAAGAAATTCAACTTTTAAAAAGGAATAAGGGTGATGGCTTGTGTTTAGTTTTTCAAGTGAAACATTGTAAAAGCATATTTTTATACCTTGTAGTTCAAACCTGGAATAGGTAGATTCTTTATTTACTGGCAGTGCATTGGGATTTGTTGTGGGGCTCACCTACTGAGTACTTTTGTGCTCACGCCTATCTTTTAACTTTTCAGTTGCAGGTTCCTTTTGTTCAGGTTCTCCTGCTTGAGTCGCTCAGTGTGGGAGCGACGTTGGTTTTAGTTGGGGGGTGACCCGCGAGGTCACATGGAGGTAGGTCGTGGTATAGTTTTGTTTGTGTCTTTAGTGTTTGTCTGTTTGTTTAGTTTATATTCGTTCTTTCGATCCTGTTTTTAGCTTGGGCTGAAATCGTTCCCAACGATTAAAGTTTCAATGCCCGGCACTTGTTGCCAGCCCGTGGGGATCGGGAACGCCCCTCGGGCCATGCCGCGGACCGGCTCGGGTGACCGGTTCAGGGTCGACCCGGGCTGGTTCGTGACAAAATGGTATCAGAGGCAGGTTCTTGTTATTTGGGTTGTCCGGTAGAAGGAGATTAGGACTGTCGGAACTCGAGGGGTAGGTACGGGAAGAGCGTCGCGAACTCTTGCTCGTACTGATCCTCGAGTTACCAGGGGTAGTTTGGGAATTGTGTCCTTGTCTTTTCTGGTTTGTCTTGGATTGAGAGATGACAATGGAGGTAAGCCGACGTTACGTCGTAATTTCACATGGAGTAGTGACCCATGTGGAGTTCGAGTACGTGGTTTGAATTTCTCCTAGTGGTCGACGCTGACTTGGGACATGGCCCACTACCATGTCGCTAGGTTGAGCGTGACTACTGGTCCCTCATTTCAGTGATTGATGCAAATTTGGATGTTGTTTCCGTTTTGGTCTGTGTGAGTACGTTGTTTGAAATGAAAAAGGGTTTTTGAAAATTGGACTGGTTTCTTTTAAAGGACTTTAAATATATGAAATGGGTTTTGAAACTGAAATCTCTTGATTTGAAAATCTGTTGTTTTCTTGGAATTGGTTAAGAATGATTTGGGGTGAAACCTCGGTTTCTCTTCATGAACGTTTGCACATGTGTGAGAGTGCATGAAAAGTGCATGTTGGTGTGAGTATGAATGGAATGTGGATAAAGACATGTGCAACGGTTCATGAGATTACCTGGGTGTGTTTTTGAAATTAAAAGGCTTGACTTTGTTTTCTAAATTGGTTTTAAAGGGGGAACGGTTTTGGAAAGCTTTTGGTTTGAAAATGGATTGGCTTTGGAAAGTGATCTTGAAAAACGGTGGTTTTGAAATCAAAAATGAAAAGGGAATTTTAAAGAGGAGATTTTGTTTTGGGTTGTGTTGTATTTGTTTGGTCCTTGTGCTGACTGTTTTTGATGAAGGCGCTTTTATTGATGTTGCTTCGATTTGATGTTGGTTTTGGCTTTGTGTTTTATATATCGCTCGGGAAATGCCGCCCAGAAAGGTCTCTAAGGATTCGGATATGTCATGCCCAGTATTTGGTCCTCCTCAGACTTTGCTTGTTCTCCATGGTGATCAGGGTCCGTTAGAGGCAGTGGAATGGCTCGAGGAAGTGGAGCGTGTCTTTAGAATATTGGGAACTCCCAATAGTGTTAAGGTCCGTGCAATTATGGAGTCGTTTGAGGGTCCAGCTCTGGACCAGTGGAAGATGGTTAACCCACCGTCAACGCAAGGTCAAATGACGTGGGATGTCTTTAAAACGGTTTTCATCCAATGGTTTGTACCTGAGGAAGTGAATCTGGAGAAAAGAGGGAGCTTGTGCATATTCAACAAGGTCAACGGACGGTGAAGGCATATGTTGACCATTTCAAGGAACTGATTCCCTTTTCTCCAGAGGTAGCGTCGCATGAGCTCATGAAGGCCTCTCTTTTCACTGGGGGTCTTCGTCCAGAGATCAAGGAGCGAGTCCACCCTTATAAAGACCTTTGTTTCGAGAAGCTGGTGGAGGAAGCTTTCTTGGCTGAGTTAGTTTCTGGTGTGTGGGTGGTTAATACTTCAGCGTCCCCTGTTGTTGTTCGTAAGAGTTCCCCCTCTGGTGAGGAAGAGGTGCCAGAGACACCTGTTCTTAAAGAGTTATCCCCTTTGGTCCCAGCTTCCAGTTCATCATATCGTTCGATGGTATGCTATCAGTGTGGTCGTTTCGGGCATTTAAAGCCGTCTTGTCGCAACCCTCCGAAGACGTGTCATCGACGCGGTTGTCTGGGTCATCTGAGAAGTTTTGCAGGAAGCGTCGCTTGAAGAGGACGCTGTGATGGGAGAACGTCAGTACCTGACTGTGAGGCAGAAGATGCTTCAGCCATCAGAGCCCCAACCACAAGTCTCGGGGTGAAGCTCGCGCACAGTCAGGAGTCCCCAGGGTTGTGAAGCTCTGGTCCAGGTTTTGTGTTCCGTGTTGATGGTGGAACCATTAGAAACCTCTTTCATGTCTGTTTTCCTGCTATTAAAGTTTCAACAGCATTGTCAATGCATTGTTTTTCTATAAAGTGATGATGGGCTTGCTCTATGATAATCTAAGCGAACTTGTTGTGTGAATGTAATATTCTGAATCGGGTGTTCTTCCTAAAAGTGTGTTTGAATCTCGTGTGGGTTGACCTCGTTTTAGTTATGTTGTTGGATGTGGTTATGTTTCGTGGACTTCGGTGAATCATATCTCCAATTTGATAATGTTTAAATGTTTTTCTACGGTTTCTCCCTGGTGTTGAAGGTTGTTGACTTTGGTCGAGGATTCAATGTCTTGACGGAAGTGTTGTTTTAATCGTGCTATAAGAGTTGGTTTTAATTGGTTGGGAGTTCCCGCGTCGCCCCCCCCCCCTTTTCCGGGGTTTTCTATTTAAATGGTCATCTTTTCTGCACTAGTTAAGCTCTTGTGGTGGGGAGAACCCCTTCGTGTTCTCCCCTCAATCTCGGACCCCAGTTCTCTCTTGAATCGGTCGGGTGTGACCTGTGCTGAGTAAGGTCATCCCCGAGATTCTCAGTTCTCTCTCATTTCTTTGGTTCCGTTGGGGCATGTACTTAAATCTTGATTGACTTTTGGCCTGGTGACTTTCTAGGGGCAGAAAGTGTCTGTGGTGGGGAGATTTGTCACACCCCGAACGCAGATGTCCGTAATTGTTCTTCTTTCTTGGTCCCGATTTAAATTTTTCGAAGATTAATTGTGATTGATGGTTTCGCACCGGTGCGCGGTCATCGCATCGCTAGCGGTGATCGTGCGTTCGGCCCGGGTGACGATGTGTCCACCCGACGTTTTAAATATTAAAGTTTTTATGTTGACTTTTTATTATTATTACTATTTGAGTTGCGTTATTATTATAATTAACTAACTTTTATTTACTTTAATTATTTTATTATTATGATTATTATTATAAAGTATTATTAATATTATTATGAAGGTTTGTTATTATTATTATAAAGCAATTATTATTATCATAACATTTTATTATTATTATTATTATAAGTTTTATTATTTTTATATAAGTTTAATTTTTATTATATAAGTTTAATTTTTATTATATAAGTTTTATTTTTATTATATAAGATTTATTTTTATTATATAAGTTTTATTGTTATTAATATTATCTGTTTTATTATCATTATTATAATTATTATTATTATTTTTATCACATGTATATATATATATTTTAGAACCTCTAACCCTAGCCTACCTCCCGGTAGCCGCCACCCCTTTTCTCCCCTTCTACCTCTCCCCGTTTCTCTTCCGCTCAGCCCAGGCGCAGCACCCAGCCGACTACCGCCTCACCCTGTCCCGGCCTCCGCCCGAGCGCGCTACTGTTGCACCCCCTTCGGCGGTGTCCTGCCTCCCTGCTCCCGCGCCGGTGCGGCCAACCCCCGGACCCCGATGCCCCGCCTGCTTCTCCTGTCCCTCTCCCCGTTCCTCATACCCCGTCGCCGCACCCCACACCCAGCAGCCGCCGCATCGCGCCCGACCTCCCTCCAGTGCGCTCAACCTCGCCCCGTCCCGACTCCTCTCCCGACCTCTGCCCTCCTGCTCCCTCTCCCCCACGCGGCTCCCTGCTCCCCTCCTACTCCCGTCGCCGCGCCCTGCCGCCTCCACCCCGTCCCGCCTGCTGGCCTCTCCGCCGTCCCGCTTCGGCGCCTGCCGCCTCCTCCCTCGCCCAAGCCGGAACCCAGCGACCCCCTACTCCCTGTCGTCCCGCCTCGCCCAAACCGGAACCGCCGCCGTCCGCTCCCCTCCTGCTCCCGCTGCCGCGCCACGTGACCTCCGAACCCCCGACCTACCCTCCAGTCTCCGCCGCGCGCCTCCAGCGAGACCTGCGCCCCTGCTCGTGAGTCTTTTATTTTATTTTTTATTTTATTTATGTTCGTTGCTTTTTATTATAAATATTGTTATTATGTTACTATTATCATCTTCATTATTATTTTATTGTTATTATTATTATTAATATTATGAATATATTTATTATTGTTTTAATTATTATTATAATATGTTGTTATTTTTATTATTATATTATGTTATTATTACTATTTTTATTATTATCATTATTATATCATTATTATGCTCATATTATTATTATTATTATTATTAAGTTAATATCATTATATTATTATTATATTACTATTGTTACTATTATTATTAAATTATTACTTTATTATTATTATCATATTGTTATCATGTTATTATTATTATTATTATTATTATTATTATTGTTATTATTATAATTATCATTGCGCTATTATATTTATTATTGTTCTTGTTAGTATTATGTCATTATAATTATTCTTATTATTATGTTAATATTATTGTTATGATATTATTGTTACTATTATTATTATTATATTATTATTATGTCATAATAATAATAATTATCATTATTATTATTACTACATTTTGGTTATTATTACGTTATTATAATTATTATTATTATTAGTATGTTGCCATTAATGAGCCTGCTTAACGGGCTATTGTTTTAGGATTGGGTTGACGGTGCGGTACAGTGCGACCATCACGCAACAGGAGTCTTGCGCCGTGTCGTTTCGTTCCGAGCTGCGTCTTGAGGTAGGTCTCCCTATGCACTTGCCTATAAATTAAGAATTTATTTATTCCTTGTCCTTTTATTAAATTTCAGTAAATTTAAGAAAATAATATTAAGTAGTTTTTATAGTGTGGTGATTTGCTGATAATGCAAACTGTTTAATTCTAGCATTTCATTAAAAGTGTTTTCTTGGTTTCAAATGTGGGATTTCATAGTAATGTCTCTAAATGGTTCTTCCTGAGTAACGAAAGACATGTTGAATTGGGTTTTGAAATGTTTTTGGCATGTGTAAATTAGTAAATGTACTGTTTATGGAAAATGGTGTTTTCTTGTAACTTTGATTAGTGAAAACGTCGTGTGACCCTTTGAAATTGTTTTTGGAAACTTTACGTGTGGTTCTTGGTTGACGAAAGATGTTTTCCCTTGTTGTGTTATTAAAAATAATGTTTTCTAGGTTGTGAGAGTTGGTTATGTTCTTGTTTGAGTGTTTCAATGAAAGGGGTTTTTGTGAAATGATTGGGTAATGACATTTATATTTTCAGAAAGGTATTTTTGACGTGCGTGAGTTTTGAAATATTGTTTGGGTGTGGAAATGGTGAGTTTTGTGTGCGATATCTTGTTTGGCCTGTGATATGAGGAAGAAATATACTATGTGAATGTGAAACTTGTTTGAGCACACGGGGAAACCCTGGGTATCTAGGTGGGCGGACTAGAACTAGTGTGCTAGTGAGCCGGATGGGTGTCGTCCCTGTTTCACTTAGCTGGATTGACGATTGCAACACTAACTAAACATATGATATCTGAGGGTTGTGGCCTTCTAAGCCACGTGTTCTGAGGGTCGTGGCCTTCTAAGCCACGTTTTCTGAGGGTCGTGGCCTTCTAAGCCACGTTTCACCGAGACACGAGGTTCTAGGGTCCCACGTGAGCTAGATGAACCTTAGGGGTTTTACCCATAGTGCTCTACCATCTCTGGCGTGGTGCCTTCCGTCGGCATACGGGGGACCACTTGGGTGTGAGTGTGTGCGTGTGTGAGTATGTGTGTGTGTGTGTGTGTGTGTGAGTGCGTGCGTGTGTGCCCATGGTTATTGCTGATAACTTCTAGTTTATTCTTACTTGCACTTGGTTTTTTCCTTGCCTGTTTACTTCTACTTGCACTTGTTTTCTTTCCTGCTTGATTTCTTTCAGTTCTTCTTTACCGCTCGTACTGGTTGCTTTGCGAAAATGGTTTTCAAATAAAAATGCGTTTTTCTCTTGTATAGTAAAACTGAAAGTGTAACACTTCTTTATCGTTCAGAACGAATTTAGAATCAATGAAAAGAAATTCAACTTTTAAAAAGTAATAAGGGTGATGGCTTGTGTTTAGTTTTTCAACTGAAACATTGTAAAAGCATATTTTTATACCTTGTAGTTCAAACCTGGAATAGGTAGATTCTTTATTTACTGGCAGTGCATTGGGATTTGTTGTGGGGATCACCTACTGAGTACTTTTGTGCTCACGCCTATCTTTTAACTTTTCAGTTGCAGGTTCCTTTTGTTCAGGTTCTCCTGCTTGAGTCGCTCAGTGTGGGAGCGACGTTGGTTGTAGTTGGGGGGTGACCCGCGAGGTCACATGGAGGTATGTCGTGGTATAGTTTTGTTTGTGTCTTTAGTGTTTGTCTGTTTGTTTAGTTTATATTCGTTCTTTCGATCCTGTTTTTAGCTTGGTCTGAAATCGTTCCCAACGATTAAAGTTTCAATGCCCGACACTTGTTGCCAGCCCTTGGGGATCGGGAACGCCCCTCGGGCCATGCCGCGGACCGGCTCGGGTGACCGGTTCAGGGTCGACCCGGGCTGGTTCGTGACACCTAAACTCTAGTTTATTGTAGATCATGCATTATAATTGGGCATGTGCAGAGAATATATAAGAACTATAGACTTATAAGAATGGATGAGGGATCAAGATAAATTACGAGTATAGATAGGGGGTCAGTTTCCCCATTTTAGGAAGGTAGTTAGAGATCAACTAGACATACTAATAGAGGTGGTGGATGAGGTACTCTAGGGTAAGATCATTCATATCATCTGGGTACTATAGCTCTAGGAATTCAGACAAGAGACCCGAGTATAGGGGAAGATCATATCAATGATGTTCAGTCTACACTTGGAGGAGGTGAGGTCAGACCATCAACTATTCATGGTACTATCCTTGTATCTTCTAAATTTTATTGATTTGTTTGATATATGTGCATCATATTCTCTTATCCCTAATAGGTATATATGTCTTTTTGGCCTATATTTGGTGTATTTATGTAGAGTTACCTTGATTGATTCACTATTGGGGGTTTAAGAAGAATTTATTAGGAAATGTAAGGTGTGTGATCTTGAATTTGGTGGTTTCTATTTTCTATAGGACTTGTTTTGCATGAGATGATGAGTTATGATCTGATTTTAGGTATAGATTGGAAAGTGTTATTCCAAGACCATATTAACCATTACCACTATAGAGTAATTTTTACGTCTATTAAGGGATACATGTATGTCCATCGTGGTGAATGGGACATCTGAGTAGGAAAATAAGGGCCAGTTTTTTAGGAGTTGGGTGGGCTAATAGGCTATGTGTGTCTGAATATGCTTGATGATGGGGGAGTAGAGTAGCTTTTGTTTCCTCTTATGGTGGACCTATTCTAGGATGTGTTTCTTGAGGACTTATCAGGGATGTCATTCGAGAGAGATATTGAGTTCAAAATTGAGTTGCTAGTGGGAGTATAACCACATTCCATTTTAACATATAAGATTGAAGAAGAATAAATCTAGGGGATTACGTTTCTGGTAGTGGAGTTGGATAATAAAGGGTCCATTCATCTGGGTACATCACCTTGGGGGTCTCTAGTGTAATTTTCCTTGAATGATAATGGATCGTTTCTATTTTGTTTTGATTACAGGAAGTTGAATCATATATCAGTTGATAATAGATACTTTATTCCCCAAATCGAGCATCAACTTGATCATATAATGGGTGTTTTATTGTCTTCCAAGATTTATCTGAGGTTAGGGTGTCATCAGTTAAGGGTGATACCTTCTAATGTATCACAAACAACTTTCCGGATAACGTATGAGTTGTATGAATTTATTATGATGGTATTTACATTGAACAATGCACCGGTAGTGTTTATTTCATGAATGAACAAAATATTTCACCCATGTATATAATTTGGGTATTTATCCTTTTAGAGAACATTGTGGTGTTCTCTAAGACTCATGATGATCATGCCAAACACATGACATTATTTTGAGTATTCTAAGAGAGAATAGGCTATATTCCAAGGTATCCAAATATCATTTCTGTATTGATAGGGTGAATTTACTGTGTTCCATAATCTCTAAGGAGGGAATGTTAGCGAATCCATAGAATGTGAGGGTATTTTTATCTTTGGAGAATCCCAATAATGATTCTGATTTCTGATGTTTTCTGTGTTTGGATGACTACTACCGAAGGTTAATTAAATACATTTACCATCTGAGATCACCACTCTTATGTTTGAACAAGAATGGTATCATGTTTTAATGATATGAAGATTGTGAGAATTTATTCCTAGAGTTAAAAAGTTGTCAACAACAACACAGATTCTGATCCTAACTAATCCAAGTAAGTGGTATACATTGTTTTATGATGCATTCAGTGTTGGTATTGGGGAGATGTTGATACAGGATAATCATGTGGTTTCGTATGATTCATGGTAGTTGATTCATCATGAATGAAATTACATTACTCATGACATTGAGTTGTCCATAGTGGTTTATTCTTTGAAGTTTAGGTGGCACTACATGTCAGGATAATGGTTTACCATGTACATTGATCCAAAAATCCTTAAATATATCTTCTACCAACATGATTTCAATCTTCTTCAATACATATGAGCCCATTACATGAAGTATTTTGACATAGATATAGTTTAAAGACATGTAAATTGAAACAATGTTTTAGATCTATTGATTTGGAAAGCGTAGAATCATGTTGTTTAAGAATCATGTTCCTAATGGACGATGATGGCGTTTTTTGCTGAGATGCATAACGTGGTGTAGGATGACTAATGTAAAATGAACCTTGAATCTTTTTATGTTGAATCCATGATTCTAGGATGAATTAAGGAAAGGTGGTATGCGAATCCAAAATATTTAGATATAAGGGAATGTCTTAAAGGTTGGGATCACCTTCTAGTTAGACCGTTTGAGTAGATGAGATCATTTATGTTTGGGGAAATGTTTTTGTGCCAATGTGTATGTGAGAAGAGTTGATGCCTGTCTTTTATACATCATAAAGGCCAGTGAATTTATTATTGAAAAATATGTTTAATAATCTTCATAGGATGTGTTGGTAAACATAAATAAAGAAAGAGGTTGTAGGTTTTGTGGTATGATGCCATACTGTCAATCAGGTGAGGGTTGAGCATCATTGGACGAGTGGTTTTTTGTATCGATTTTCCATTACGTAATGGAAATGGGATGACATGATGATGTATTTTGTGGTAGGTATTTCATTGATTATTCATATGAGTGATGAAATATGTGTTGATGTGTATTGGTTGAATAATGTGGCTTATTTCGTTCAAATTTGAGAGACTTCGACTATGGTCCAGTTGGGTGAGATAAATGTTCGAGAGGTAGTGCGGTTGTATGGGGTGACATAGGCCATGGTTTCATATCTTGATCTTAATCTCCGATCGTTCATATAGTAGGGATTATAGAAAGCACATGATACTTAGGTATTTTTGAGTACGACCTTCCACCCATAGAGAGAAAGGTTGTTGGTGCATGCTATTTTTGTGTTGGAAGACATATGGAGGGCTTGTTTCTAGATTATGGTGGATAATGGTAAATAATTTGGTGCTTGTTGAGTTTATATATAATAATAGTTACAAGTATGTTATCTAGATATGATCGTGTGAGACTATATATAGTAGACCATGTAGTTCTCTATTGTGTTGTATTGAGTATGAGAAATCATAGTTTTTCAGACTAAGACTTGTGTAGGAGACATCAGAGTAAGTCTAGTTGATTTGAAAATGAATGGATATAAATCATAGAATAAAAAATAAATATATTGATCAACATCATATACTTATTTAGTGTAGTTTGGTTGATCATGATTTTATTTTGGTTTCATTGTGGTCGGGTGACCGTCATATTTCAAATAGGTATAAGTTGGAAACCAGGTACTTGGGGCTATTTGAGATTTTTTAGAGGTTCAAACCAGTGGCATAATGATCTGATCTTCCATGGTGATATAGTGTTTTGAAAAATGTTTTTTTATTTGGCATATATTTAGTTATATCACCCAAAATCATACCATGTGATTGATTTCGAGGATATTGAGCTTGAGTTGGACACTTCTTTTGTGGAGAATCCAGTTCTTATTTGAAATCATTGTATGATTGAATGGTTGGAAAATAATATTACGTTGGTTCTGATTTTATGGAGTCATGGAAATTTCAAGAAATAAAATTGGGAGCTATAATTAGATATGTGGGACTAGTGGCATGATAATTTTAACCTAGAATCTCTATGATTCTTGGAAGGAGAGGCTCGAGTGAGGACCTTTATAAGGTTGGGAGGTTGTAAGAACTATAACATTGCGGAGGTAAATACATGTATAAATTTTGGTTTAAATCTATTAATTTTGGTCTATATATTAATTATTGGTTCTATGAGGAAGATCATGTGTGTTCCAGAGGTTTGAGACAAGAAAGAAAGGGAATTTGGGCCATCCAGTGCAAGTTGCATGATTAGAACATATTTAAAGTAAACTATGTAGGGGGTGAATCCAAACCATGTGACCTTAGACAGGGGAAATTTTCATGGTTGGTGCATATTTTCAAAAAATATATGGAGTCCCTAGGTAACTGTGTGAATTGGACCCCTCTTCGATATAGGAAGGAACAAGGTTGGTGCATAATTTTCCAAAATGTGGGACCAAATCGTGAGCCCGATTAAAAAGTGTAAAGATGCCAAATTTTCCCTAGAGAATTTAAGTTTGAAATTCAATTTTCTCCTCATCAATTCTATCTTCAGTCCTAGTGATGAACCAAAGTCCTCCAATATTTTTATTGGTCTATCTCCTTCTAAATTAGGTAATTTTGAGTGTCGTTAGTTGTGGATCGAGACTCTTGATAATTCTAACACTCCTCTTATTTACCGTTTCTAGATTAGGGATTTTGGATTTGATCTTCCTCATAGAAATCCCAAAATATATCTTTTTCTAGTGGATCATAGTTTGGATATTTTAAGGGTGCATGAATCCAAATATTAGTCTATGGTTTAGGGCATGTTCATCTTCAAATTCAATTAAGATGGTCTGCAATGTTATATCCCATTGTTTTGTTGAATATTTATACATGTGTGGATGAGATATTTCCTAAAATTTGTCATGAATTTTTTGAATTGGAAAATATATGGTAACTTGGTAAGCTAAATGATTAACTTAACCCCTAATGATCCACATTGGATGCATTGGGTATGATTTTACTGGTTTAGGGCCACCCATACGATGCATCAATATTCCCAAAAAATGGGAAATTATAATGTTAATCCTAAAGTTAATTGGTGTTAAAAAAGAACCCTATATAAATGTGTTGAAATGTTAGCTGAGTTAAAAATGGAATGTTGGTAGTGTCCCTAGTTGTTGAAAATAGAATAATAGATTGTTTGTTATGATTTGAAAAGTATTAAATGGATTAATGTGGATGTTTCAATGACATAGGAATTTTAATGGAAATAACTAAATGAATTAATGAATTTCAATTATTGAATGTGTTAAATGTTCTAATGCATGTAAATTGAGAAATGGTTTAAATGGGTTATTTTATTCAAATTTTTGATTGTGCTAAATGAGATATGGTATGAAAATGGGAAATTGGTTAATTGGGTTATTCTATGTAAATGGTAAATGTGCTAATGGGCCAAGGGATGATGATGATTTATTTATTAAATTAAATGATATTTTTAAATGTTATATGATTTTTTATGTTTTGTTTCTAATATGGAATATGTTATAAATGTATAAATAAGAAGGTGAACATGGCGTGGTGGTGTGGGATAAAGGACTGAGGCTCTTCCAATGGGGTAGGTTAGAATGAGTCTCTAAACCTACCCTTGAATGCATGAGTTAGTGAGTCAGACTGATTCTCTAGGTCCATAATGGTTACATTGGATGAGATTACCTGTACTAAGGCTCTAAGGTAAGTGTGTTATGAATATTCATGAAATTTTATACCTAATAAGATATAGACATTACTTATTCCCTTATTCATTCTAATTGATTGGCATATTCCATTTCATAAATGATGTAAATACTTAACCAATGGATCATGTGATTAAATTGGACTTATTAATTAAGATGGTTTATGTGATAAAAACAAAAAAGATTATTTAAATGGTTAAAGTGAATATTGTAAATTAATTCCACATGAGTTTCCCAATTTTTAACATTATAATTTATTTTATACTTTAGTTCAATATATATTTAGAATGGATATTTTGTAGACATTGTTGGTAGTGGCCTACCGAGTTATACTCAATCCCTGATTGGGTCACTATTGGGTACCTGAGTAGATTTCATGGTTGCAGTTTAGGATATGGGTGAAGGCCCTCTTTTAGGGAGTTTAGTTGGGCTTGGGATGTGAATGGATAATGATATAGAATTGTAGTCAGGTCACATTTTATGGATTCTGCTATTTTTATTATTTTGTGATTCCATCACTTTTGGAATGGTTAGCATGACATGGGATTTTTTTTATGGCTTGTACCCAATTTGGAAAATAGTTACTGATGAATGTCTCTGGATTATGGTTTATTGTTTCATTTTTTTTCAAATGTTAAATTTTATGGATTACTCATGTAATGAGGGTATAATCTCACCACTTGATCCATTAGTCCCTTTTTTCTAGTGGGAAACCTCTAGAATTTCGGGAGGTTCACTTGAGGTCATGTGGTGACCCGGATTGGATTACCAGTTTAGTGGATTCCAGGCTAGGGATGTTACAATGAGGAAGATAATTTTATCGAGTCTGATGAGGAATGTATTTTCCATATATCGAGGAATAATTTTTTAATCTTATTCAAAATATGTGTCATATAATGATACATACATTGTTTTATATATATTTAATTAAGAAACACTATGTTTCAAAATACTAACTTTGAAAATTAAAAAATATATATGCGAGATTATACCTATGTCAAGATACATTATTTTTTGTACGAAAAAATAAAAATTTTGAGGAATCAATTAATTTATGGGGTATAATTTATCACCATAATATTTTGGTATATATTATCCTTTAAATAAAACTACTATGTATAGTATGTTGTGATATATGAAATATCAAACTGAAATGAACTCTGATACATATTACAATAAATGAAGAACATGAATAAATTTTGTGGCTTCAATATGAAATAACATTAAGAAAAGTTCCAGTTTATTAAATAACGATATATATAAAAATACCATGATGATAAATTATTTATCCTCATAGTTCTCTATGAAAATTATATCCCCAACTAAAAATATAGAAATAATGAAATGAATTAGTTATATTATTTACATGTCGATATAGATGTAAATGAAAAAAGATGAATAAAAATCTGTGAAGCATGTAATGATATATATAGGCATCTAATATAGTCCTTCAACTTATGGATATTGTAAATATATTACTAAGATATATAGTCATTAGGTATATTTAAACTGAATTAGCATAAAATTTATAAAAAAAACTTATAAACATTATAAGTCACAACACTAATGTAATTATTAATTTATATAAAGTAGGGTTAAGAATAATTATTGTTTTCAATCTTCTATAATATAAAAATAGTTTTTAAATTGTTTTTATATTATCAATTGAAGGTTAAATTTCTTAATTTTACAATATGATTTGGATAAAAATCACTTCATTTTTTATTCATCATATCAAAGTAACCATTGGGTAAAATTTAGGAATTTTTTTAAACTAATTTATTTTCAATTGAATGATCAATTTTTTTATTCATATTCTCATTTTATGGAATCATCATAATATAATTATAAATTAAATTTTAATGAAAATAATTTTGTTGGACAAATATATATTATTTTAAATTAATATAATTCACTTAAAAATATTATATGAAATTTATAATCCTATGTTTTACATTTTGAAACCTATGTAATGTTTTATTATTATAGAAGAATAATGTCTAATCTATTTAATTTTATTAAGTAATTAAAAACTAAAATTTTGTTTTGGAATGGTTTTATTGTCATATAAGTCACTTTTTTTATAAACCCTTAAATGACATGATAATCAATTATATACATGATTTTGGTGTAAATTTATTTTGATACTTAAAGGGGGAATTTTTTCCAAAAAAATATTTTATGATGTGATTTTCAAACATATATTACTTTTTTACCATATCAAGAAACATAATCTTTTCTAGTTGATTCCATATTATTTATCTAAATATTCAAAATAATTAATAATTTTTTTTTTCATTATTTTCTCAGAAATTATTGTTTTGATGGTAAAAAATTAGTCATCACGGTAAGTGTTAAAATGGCCAGTAAGGGGGATAATCTAAAATATTATGCTAGAAATATTACTAAATCTAGTATATGCTTTTAGTATTAGTTGATTTTGATCATCCAATATCCTATCATTGAAATTTTGGCCATTTTTTCTACTTTCATTGACTAAGGTGTTTCTTTTAGAATATATAATTATTAAAAATAATGTCATTGTCATTCACATAATACTTCTTCCAAATACTGATAGATATAAAAATAAAAAATTAATGTTACAATATCATAATATATATTATTAATGAATTAAGTTTGTTTTATTAATTTATTTTTATAATTTTATATTTATAAAAATCATATATCGTGTTGACACAACGCTTGTGTAAGCAATAATATAATAAAGTAAATAATTATAAAAACATGAAAAGTGATAAGGTTTTGATGAATTATGGTGTTAAAAAATATTTTAGATACTTTCTATGTATAATTTATTATTTTATTTTTTATATTTGAGTTTTATTTTAATACTTATAAATTTAAAGTCAAATTATACGAACAGTCCTAAAAATTAATTTAAGGATATCTAATGATGGAAAATATGTTAGAAATAAACTTAAATATCACAAATATATTTTATAATTTGATAGGTGAGACTATATATGTTTCATAATACCAAAAATGGTCCATTTATGAGCCAAATTAATTTTTTTAAAATTACATGCATGACTCTTAATGATTGAATACTTTCAAAAATGCCTTTGATTTTTGGATATAGAAAGGGAGTCAACACAAACATTAAAAATACACATATAAGCCTAGTTTTAATATAATATTGTTCATATATACCTTACCAAACTGTCTAAACCTTGTTCTTAAGCTCCTGGTGTGACCACACACATCTCTTGTAAAGTCTTTACTTAAAATCAGTAAGGAGATATCAATATAATAGATAATAATCTTAATAGAGTTGATTACAGTGTATTTCTTCATAAACCAACTTCAAAAACTCTATAACCATATTAAAATAAGAACATTAGTATATTTTTATTTCTTAATTGTTTTTATGTTGATGTGATAACATAAATCTATCTCAAATCCAACTATTAAAAATGAAAATGATGGTCATGTGTATATGTAGACCATCACCACCTAGAACAAGATATTTCATATTTCATCACTGCCTCACATGGTGGGTTATAAATATTTATTTAATTAATATTTATGATATTAATGAAAAATTTATTAATCTTTGAATATAAATTATTATCCTCAATCCTTTATTTATATATGTTGAATAATGAAAACGTCGTCAGTGCATACATGTGAAGTACCGCCACGATGAATGACATATTTTATATTTCATCACCAAATTATATCAATTGATGTAAAAGTATATTTAATATTAAAATAATGACTTGATTAATTTTCAATATATGTTTAAACCATGATCAAAGTGCCTGGAAAATTAATGTCAAATTGAAACATGTTTTGGAAATTTAATAGTTTACACAATGATATTGATTTTAACAAATAATTATTAATAAGTGGGTAATAAGAACATATAAGTGAAATGTATATAAAAAGATAAATATAAATATGGTCTTGATATAAATTTATAAAATATTAATATTAATATATAGGAATGTTAGATTGTTTCCAACTAAATATGAATCAATTGTGCTTGTTTCTCATCTAATACATCCTTCTGTGAGACATGTTTTGAATTATGCACCTCTTTAAATTACATGGACTTTATTATAACTATTTTTAATACTATATCATAATCCAATATTTTTTAGTGTTATTAACAACCCATTTTATTTTATTTCTTTCAATAGGTTTCTACTCAAGAATTATGAATGCTCTAATGGATTCATGTCTCAAACATCATACATTGAGACAATACTCAAATTATACACATATTTTCATTATATAATATTAATACTAAATATTTAAAATATTATATTATGATCCATTATTTAATCACAGTAATTAAATTTCAATTTAATGTTCTCATTTTAAAAATATTTTTATCTAAGCGTTATAAAAGCCCCATGAATTCATGTCTCAAACTGCCTTATTTGGGGAATATTTTAAATTATACACAAATTTAAATTATATGGTGTGTATAATGCCTCTTTGAAATATTATATCATGATAAAATATTAAATTATTATAATTAATGTTTAATTTTTTATTCTCACTATCAAGCGGTTTTGATTCAAGTGTTATTAACTATGTAAGGGTATCTCATTTCAAACGTCTTTCTTTGAGACATGTTTTGAATTATGGGAATATTTTTATTATATGATGTTCATGCTACCTAATTGAAATATTATACCATTATAAAATCATTAATCATGATAATTAATGATTAATATAATGTTATCTATTTCAACAAGTTTTTATTCAAGGGTTATAAATAACGTAAGGGTTTATTATATAATCTCACATTAATCGAGGTGATTTTTTGTTTCAACTTCCCTCAGGGTAAATAATATGTTCTTTCTCTCGAAAACACCATGTACTTTCTTCTACATCACTTATTTATATATTTTTGAATTATTTTTTTCCATTTTCCTTTTTGAGTACTTAAATCGACTAAAATAATCTGTTTAAAGAAACATACCTTATTTTTTCTTTTTAGTTGATAACATCTCTATCACTTATCTATTCCATTATATTGTTTCATGAATATTTTTATTTATATATAAATTATCTATTATTTTAATTTTTTGTTAAATTTTACTTTATATTCAACATTTTAAAAGGAATATTTTAAATGTTTTCCAAACAATTATTTTTTTACATTCATTTCAAATGTGTGAAGGGATCAATTTTTAATTTTTTTCAACATAAATAGTCTTTCCCCCCAACATAATCAATAATTTTTATTTATAATCCTTTTTGTTTTTTTATGGTTTTCCAAACTAAAATATTTTATCCTTATTCGTTTAATTTTTTAAAGAAAAGTACATTTTATGCCTTTTTAGATGAGATTTAATTCTACTTGTGTATATTTTCATTTGTCACTCAACATTTTATTAGTTAGGTATATTTTGTTTTCAGGGTCACATTAGAATACACAATTTTAAATATAATTATTTAAAATTATTATTCAAATATCATTAATGGGTTCTTGATGTGTCGTTTAACATTGTTTTTATAAAAAAGTTTCAAAATTTTTAATGAAACTTCTTTTGAAATTTTTTGATTCAATTTTCTTATTTAGTTCACAAAAATGTGCCATTACTATAAAACCTTATTTTATTATAAATTTATTTTATACCTTCATTCCCTATTGAATTATTTTTTATATCTTAATTAGTGAAAAGTGTTTATTCATACGTCACTCACTTCTTTGTGATTGTGTTTCTTATCACTCTCCATCTCCCATTTTCATTTATTTTTCTCCATCTATCCATTTTCTTTATTAACATGAATTTATTTGAAAATATTTTTATTATTTACATATATGGTTACCCATTACTCTATATGGTGCAAACACCCCATTTTTCGTAAGTAGGATCATGGGTTTTTACTAAGAAAGAGAAATCATTTATTGAATGAGAAAATATTAAATATATATCTATCTATTTTTTATGTGTGGATAATTATCGATTTATATGTTATTTTGACTATGTACTATCTAAATATTGAATTTATGTGTACTTAATTCAATATAGATATATATTTATTGATTAATAATATAGATTATGTATTTTTTTAATTTTCCATATTATGGATGCATTGGACTTAGTAAGTGATGTATGTAGCCTAAAATTAAATAACACTTCAATGCATTGACCGGTCTGATGAAAAAAACTAACTCATTTATTGAGTGTATATCAACCAAATTATTTATGTTTTTTTGTAATGATCCATTGATGATATATGTAATATATTTTATGAGGCATTGATCGATAGATTATGTTATCTAGCATTATAAATTCCATTATTATGAAATCAATTATTTTTTCCAATGATTATTTATCTTGTTATGATATATATATATATAATTTATTTTCAATTTTTAAATTAAATGTAATGTTTTATTATTACTTTCTCTAGCCATATTGGTTGTGCCTTGTTTTTTTAATGATATTATTCACTATAAAAATTCATTTACAAATTATTTGATCTCGCCCATATTATATAACCTTTGAATATTTTTGATGAAGAATATTATGAATGATTATTTTAGAAGAGTATTATGTTTGTGTAATTATTTGAATATATTGAAGATTTAACGGGGAATTTGAAAATCTTGGTATAATGGGAAACATTTAAGGTGGATAAGAAGGATATGATTATTTTTATGGAATGGTTTTATTCATATACTAAAACTATAAACCTAAATCGTATTTTAGATGTAAGTAAATAAATTTTTATTATTGATATTCTATCTCTGGATGGTTTGATTTTTTTCTCTTCAGTCAGTACCAAAGAAAATATGTATATAGTTTGTTTCTTAGCTCTAGATTCTTTAGTGCGGGTTTGTGTTATTAAAAATATATCTTTTAGGTGTTGTTATGAGAACATTGAGTTCTTATTCATGTAATTCTGTTTCATGAATTTTTCATATGTTTTCATGAATCTCATGAAATCTATGTTTTATTGGTTATTGGATGAATTCGTGGTAGGGTTTATTGGTAAAATTAGCATCTACTCAAATTCAAAGATGGATAACTTTTGAGAATATGAGATATTTTTTGGCATTCCATATTCACCCTCATCTTTGTGAAACTTTTTTCAAGTTAAATTCATGGATTTGTTAGGTTACATTTCACAGGAAAGTAAAATAACATTAATTAGTATCAATTGATCATTAGATGATCGAGTTGGTTGTTTCTCAAGAATCAGAAAAAAATGTTATAAAGGCCTGTATTTTCTTTAATTCCAGAGGTTATGACTAGATATTTGTATCATATTTATCTGTGGTTATGGGCCCTTTGAAATACATTACCAAAGAAACTAGGGTTTTATATTTAATAATCAGTGGAATGTATCATTAATCTACCTAATGTAAAATTTAATCAGTTCTCACATTCTCTATTTTTCAAATAAAGGATTTATGATTACAGATATCTAGGATAAATCCTGTCCCAATTTGGATTTTTTAATGGTGAAGAAGAGTGTGGTGATATAAAACGGTATAGGAATTCATTTACTTAGAAGCATAAATATGATTCTCATAATTTGTAGTTAGTTACTATGGTGTTATTTTTATTGTAGTGGAAAAACCACCTCATCGATGAATTCTTTTTTTTCTTCACTACTATAAAATTAAAGAGGTATATCATGTTCCAATGGAATTTGAATATGCATCAATGGTAGTGGATGGATTTATTGAATGTATATAATTTGAATATCTCCTAAAACATATGTATTGAGATTGTAGTTATTGATTCACTTTTTATAATTCTTTGGGAGAGGAAATTCTGGAGTATAGAGATGTGTAAAGTGTGATAAAAGAGCATGAATTGATTTACCTTAATATAGGGTAGATCAATATTAGAGTTAGGTTAAAGAAGATGATTTTAGAATAATCCTTTTTGTAACTAGTTGATAAGTCAATGTTTTCAGACATCAAAGGTAGAGGTTTAAAAAACATGTGTCTAGGATAGTGATGTTCCAGAAGGGTGGTTAGAGGATGATAATGATTATGTTTTTTTGCATGGAATTTTTTTAACTCATTAGTAATGAGTGAGGAGTATATTTATGAGTTTCAAAGAGATTTTTTATTTCCACATCTGGTTATATCAAATAAAATTTGATTACCTGATGAGTTGGTTTTGGGGGAAAGGGATAATGTACTTAGTTAATTATTTTGAGAAATGGTTATTGGTTTTCACATTGAAAAAAATTTATCATTGTGTTATTTATGGTTTATCCTGAAAATTATATTACCCAAAGTGTAAGTGGGATGACATTTGTTTTGGATATTTTTCATTATTTTTTTGGTGATTTTGGATCAATTGATAATTTATCTCATTTCTTATTAATAATTGAGGTAAATATTTTTTTCCAGATTTTAGAGAGGTGGTATGTGGATAGGGTTATGAATATCTATGGTGTTATGAGGATAATTATTTGAATAAGAATACTCACATTATTAAGGTGTTGTATGTGTATCCCTAAAAATATTCCTTATGCTAGGTCGAGGTAAGGGAGTAAGTGTTATTTGGATATATTATAGAAAAGAGAACAATTAAGAAGGACTAGATGATTCAAGATAAGATAAAGGTAGCACAACATTTTTAGAAATGGTATGTAGATCAATGGAATGGGACATTATAGTTTGAGGCTAGAGATAATGTGTTATGGAAATTTCCCCTATAGTTTGTAATAGTGGATTAGTAGAGGTAGTATTAATTATGAACAGTTTATTAAGCCTTTTATGGTGTTGGATCATGTCAACATGGTCATGTATCCATTATACCTTCATCCAAAGCTAGATCATATCCATAATGTCTTTCAAATGTCATAATTTTTATGATATCTTCATAATGAATCCCAAGTAAATAATTAGGGTTGTTTTCATCTAGAGTATGAAAAAACAATATGGAGTGGATTATTATGATTCAGGATCTCCAGGAGAAGGTGTTACACTAGCACGCTATTCCATTGGTTCGAGTTTGTGGAGGTGTGGTGTCTTAAAGGTACATACATGAGAACAAGAGTTGAATAAATGTTCATAGTAACATGATTTATTTAATTCGTAGTAGTTGAATGGTTTTAATATTCTTAATTTCCTGTTGAATTGATTGTTATTATAAATATTGTTATGTATTATTCTTATAAATTTTATTGTACTTATTTTAGAGGCTCCTCTTAGAGATGTTCATGTTTCATGGATTGTATTTTTTATTTGGTTTGGTTTTGATTATAATGTTTGAGATTTTTTTATATGTATCTAATGTGATAGTTATGACATTTTCAGACTTCGACATTGTTTTTTTTATGAAATAGAGGTGTTCGCGGAAGGGTAGTGGGAAGCGGATAGAATTAGAGCTCAAATATCATCTAAAATCGAATAATTGGAGAATGGATATATGCGTTGCATGGTGAAAAGTTAGATAGGAGAGATGGATTTTCTATATTTTTTGTCTTCATATTTGTAATCTGTTTTGATACTATAGTTTATAATAGGACTGTTTGTGATATAAACCACAATAATAGGTGTGAACCAATTTTTTTAATTGAAATTTAAAATTTAATCCTTTTATACATTTTCTATCATCTATTTTAATATTAGTTGAATAGTTCTCTGATTTCCTCTTTTTATTTATTATATTTTAAACAAAAAAAAAACGCACAAAAAATAGACAATAATACCAAAGGCTTTCCCCTTATTATGATAAGGATAGTAGTAAGTGTGAACTATATTTCTTTATGATGAATTAACCGACTATATTCATCATCTAACCTTTATACTATTGTATACTGATAGTATAAAATGTTCATCCCATACATTTATTTGGTTCTTTCCTCGTAATGGTATATCTCATATATTTATAGTGATTTGTATGGGTGGAAAATGTTGATTATGGCACCAATATAGAATTCATATATATCATTAATGTGTTTTTTCTTTCAACTTCATATTTAATTTCATGATGGAAATTCACTTATTACTTTTGTATGAAAAAAACATCAAGCAATAGATTTTTATATTCTTTATATGGACAATAATGTTTCACTGTATCACTAATTCATTCCACTTATTATTATGAAAATTCCATTATTCAGAATACATTGTTATTCTATAAACATCATGGTCAAATCATCATCAACATCATCATTATATTATTATACTCATTCATAACAATTCTAATTTTACTATTTTAATACAGTTCATAAATTGATTTAACATGATCTTCTATGGCTTTGAAACACATATGTTTTTAAAATCTATGTAAATTTTAAGGCACTATTTTTCTGGTTATAATGAATTATTCTATGATGAAATAATATTGTATAAAACCTTGAAAAAATTTATTTTCTTCCAAAAAAATCTATATAGTTATAATAACTATAGAATTGGTTGATTGTTATCTTTGTTCTTTATTCAAGTATTTATAAAACCATATAAATAATTTGAATTCAAATCACCAAATTTATTGGATATGGTCTTCAAATAACAACTATAATAAATTTAGTTTATTATAGGATGTAATTGGATTTAATCTTGTAGAATTATCACAGACCTCATCCTCCAGTTATCCATGATGAATTCCTCTTTTAAATAAACATGTATGTATCAAAAAAAGTGTTTTAATATGACAAAGTCATGGGAACCTCAATCTTATCATTCTTCCTCAAAAAAAAAACAATTGAACTATTTACACTAAATCTAGTTCAAATTTATTCACCTATGATTACATCCATGAATTCATTTATTTTATGGGGACATAGAAATTCAATTCCTTGAATAGACTAATTAATAAATTCTCTTCTTTCTTTTTCACTAAGGTTGTGTGTAACTGTATCTGTCCATACAAAAACTTCAAGAATTTAAATCATAAAAAATAATTGTAGCCTCTTCTATCCCCCATTAAAATTATTTCATTATTTTCTATACCTTCCACTTCGATAAATGATATTCTTAGGCATTATGATAATCAAAAATAAATATCAATGTATGGGTTAGAGTCGATAATGACATACACTATATCTTTGATGGATTGTAAGTTTATGATAGTACATAAAGATCTATTTTTTCAAAACCTTCATGAATCACAATTACATAGATCGAGAAATAAATTAATATTCATGTTCAACACACCTAGTTTCATATAGTCTGAACTCAACATTAACCTAAACAAGGATCGATCTCTTCATTCATGAATGGAATAATATATTAATGTATCATGTTTTACGATCACATCGTAAATGGATTACATCAACTGATTATAGATTGATACAACCTCATATGTGGTATCTCGAATATACGCGCTCACATGTATGAAATTCACACTATGCTAGTCAATAGTGACACCTTTTTTGAATAGAAATTCTTCCAATATTTTATATGTATATTGCTATAAATTTAATTCCATAAGTTCAAGGAATTGAAATAGAATAGGAATTAATTATTATAAGATACAAAATAAAAAAAACTCAACTTTATTCCTTTATAATATGAAATTACAAATAAAGAACATGAAATAATGTATTAAACAACAATGATTATTAATCACCGTGGTGTAGTACACCAATTACAATTATAAAATTAAATAGTGGAAAGTAAATAGAAAAGAATTAAATCTTTAACCCTTTTAGATATATTGTACCATATTCACCTTTGATGATCCCCAATAGCTAAATAAATCTCATATTGATGAAGAAAATCAGGAGTGGAGAGATCATATTATCAGATCAAGAATGAAAAATATAGAAATGATAAGTATGATTTGAATAAATTTAGTAATACCGTATATAGGAACAAAATATATATTCTACAAGTATAGACGTTGCTAATATAGTAATTAAAAATAAAACTATTGTGAATATAGTCATAAATCTTCTGGTAATTATAGATATGGTTGTGGGATATACATCCAATTGGTATACTAAGTTTGTTTATTGTTATGAAATATAACTCATAATGAAACTAAAATATTATATTAAAAGATTATATATATATATATATATATATTTATGCATTATGTATAAATAATGATATTATTATCATTAAAATATGATATGACGTATATATTGAATTCAACTAATTCATTCAATAACAATGGGTTGGTAAGAAATTAAATTTTAGAAAATAAATATAAAATTAATGGTATTTGATATAGTGTATTTATTATAAAATTAATATTTATTATCAAAGAACTCTTCTATTATGTAATGATATTTTATCAAAACAAATTAAATTTTAAATTGAATATATTATTATATATGAACTTATAAATTAACATAAATTAAATTAGAAACTGATTTGAAATAATATTCAGAAAACGTTATTATTAAAAACACTATTATTTTTGAAAAAGTAATATGTATTATAAGAAATATTTTTCCATCCAAATAAGAATATATAAATTTTATAATTTGAATATTGATAAATAAATTTTTTTAATTACAAAAGTATCTTACTATGGATTCTTGAGATATTTCTTAAATAATTAATTTTTTGGTGAATAGAAAAAATATTGATTTTGGTAAAAACTATAAATTCTATAATTCAAGAATTAATTTAATGTTTAATAAACCCTTTTATATAAAATATATTTATTAATTAATTAATATAAATAATTTAACAGACTCTGATAAATTTATAAAAATATGTGTAACATTTTTTATATGAATGTAAAATTTCACATTAAAAATTGTTTTATGCTCTTATATTTAAAATTTTTCGTTATAAAATTTTGAATTTAAATAAAAAAATTATTATATATTTCAGTCCAACATGTAAATATTTGTTAAGAAGATTAATTTTATTTTTAGTCCTATAGACAATATTAGTATGATTCATGTTAATTACCACAATAATGTACAATTTTTTTAATGAATTGTTGTATTAATATTGTTTAATTTTTATCTAATAATTTAAATTGATTTAATTCATATTTAGATCATAATAATATTTTTAATCCCATTTATAATTATTTTTTTGCTCATTAAATTGTAAATTAAAACGATATAAAATTAGGAACACATAACATTTAAATGTAAATTTTCAACAAATACTATTTTTATATTATATATTTTATTTTTATATTTTATTTTCTAATATTTATAAAATTAATTAGAATAATTAGATATATCATTTTTCTTCAAACTATATAATTTTTAAATAAAGGTTACCATTTATATTTAAATAGAATATAAACTACTTACTTAATAACTATTTTCCAATATAAAAAAATGTAAAGATGAAAAAAAATATGGTAATAGACTTGAAACATGTTGGGAAATTAATTACCCAGGATTTTTATACGTGGATATTAAATATTTTTAGATAAATATTCATTATATTACATAAACACAGGCCTTTATAGTAATATTTTAGTTCAATTGGAATCATGAAACGAAATATTCTTAATTTAGGAATACTTTTCAATGTCTTTTATAAAGTTATTCCCCTTTAGTACACCTAATTCAAATTTTATTTGTTACCTAGGGAAAAGAAACATTAGGAAATAATGATCTACGATGCTCAGTAAGTGTAAAAAATGAGATAAATAAGCATAATAAGGTCATATGGGTATGCAAAAATGAGAATAACATTTTAACACCAATCCCTACAAATAAGAGATTATACTATTGAGTCATGGAATAAAGAATGGTAGTTAATAAGAAATGAGTCAGAAGTAAGTAAAAAACATGATTGAAAATAGAGTTAAATTGGAATAAGACATTAATTTATGATGTATAGATAATTATTGAAAATTATTTCCTTAATAGACAATAATTATACCATCCTAGCTTCTCATATATGGATATTACATATTTTGAGATGAATATTGATTACATTACACAAAAACATGCCTAATGACTATAATATTTTAGTGCCTTTGAAAACCTTGAACAATATATTCTAATTTTGTGACTGATATACAATTATTGCCACAAAGATATTACAATTTTTTACTCTTCATAGAGACACCCAACTTAAAAATGTTCTTCATAACCTAGATAAAGGAAACATAAAAATGGGTGAGATCAGGAGATCAGTAAGGGTAAACATAATAGATATCAATCTATGATCAGATGAAATAATTATATAAGAAAAAGGGAATATGCTAATGAACGTAACTTCTGATGTTCATACCCAAAAAATAATTAATCCTAATCAAGATTCTTTGAATAAATATGATTGTTTTATAATGTAACACCTTAATCTTCAATGGCATACTTATTCTAAATAATTCATATGTTTTAACTACACGCAACACTGAGTTCAAGAGCACCATGACCGATCAAAATTGCCATATAAAAATATTTATTGAATAGTAGTAAAAAATATTTAATTTTATGTATTCTATATAATTTTAAAATTCATTTAATGGGTTTTTTTGTAAATAATATACAGAGAAAATTCATTTTTAGGATAAAAAATGTATTTTTAAAACCTGGAGTTTTTATGCTTTTAATGGGGAACCATTTCTAAATCCTATATTTGAAATTTTTTTATTCAATATGATGAAATTAATTTCTTAATTATATTTTTGACATAAAATTTTAGTTTAGATAATTTTTTGGTGTTTTGGTGATAACTTTCCTATTTTAATGAATAGTGAAAATAGTTCATTTTAATTCAAAACGATTTTTCATGTAATATATTTATATAGATAGAGTATCTTTTTAATGGTTTTTAAATAACAATTGTTTAATGTTTATATAATATAATCCAAATTTAATCATTGGATTTAATTCCATATTGAAATTTAACATAAACACATGGTAATATTTTGATATTTTTTACTTCTTAAAAACCTGCCTTTTAGTTTTGATAGCGAGAATTAATTTTAAATTTATTTAATCTTATTATGTGTTTTGAATATGAAAAAATTGATTCAATATATAATTAAAAGTAACAAATTTTGTAAATAGTCACCTTTCATTTTTGGATAGTATGAATAGTAACTTCTGTAATTATTTTTATTTACCATGATTATAGGGTAAATCAGGTAAATATGGGTAAAAACAATATTATAATAATATAAAACCACTCGAATACATGTAATAATACCATTTTATGATATATTTTCGACCATGATAATTCTTACATTGATTTTAGGACCCTATGGAGCCACATGGTTGTGAAAATGACATGTTATAATAATTACATTAAAGTGAAGGGAAATATAACATAATCAGGCGTCTTATTACTAAAAAAATTTATTTAGAGTTATTTAGGTGATATTTTATATAATAAATATTAATTATAAAGAAAAAAATATTTCTTAAATTATTGTATTTTATTTTTAATTTTTAGACATTAGATAATTATAATTATTGACACCATAATGATATAGTATTTTTCTTATTATTGAATGATTCATATAAATGATATTATATATATTAAAAGAAATATAATTTTAATTTTTTTATGACATAAAATAATTTTATGGATTACTATAACATTTTATCTTTTATTTAATGTATTTGTTTTTTTGAATGAATCATGTTTTCATGGATTTACAAAAAATAATTACTATATAGTGTCAAATATTTTATAAAAGTGTTTTTAAAACATATAATATTTCATTAAATGATATAAAAACAAAAAAACTAATATTCTACCAAACAACATAAGTAATGATAAAAATTTCATTAATGATCCACCTTATGTTCTCTTGGAATTTTTTAGTAACATTACTAACCCTATATTAAAATTATACAACAAGACATGGTAAGAGTTAAACCGTTTAACTATGTTTTAATACCAAAATAAAAGGTTAATTATATGATATAACCTTGTATAAAAAATATTTATTGAGATTATTTAGACCAATATTCATATGAAACTCTAAATAAATCACATTTTAGGTTTTATAAACTGAAAAATAATTTATAATAAGTTAATATTTCAAGATTTTCTTAAAGTGCCCCTCACCTCTCTTATAAATGGTCACTTATCCTCTTTAATTAACACATCCAAACCCATTTGTAATGAATAAACCCTGCCCAAAACTCCTCTCAAATTCTTTAAATTTATCATATAGGCCACCCATTGGGAATAAAACCAACATATAGAGTCCTTTTTGGCAAATCAAAATGCGACACCCGAAGAATAATTAATTGTTTTATCCCTTTGTTCAAAGATCTTTTCTCCTTCTATTTCCTCTTACTTAGTTGTTACTATATTAAAATTATAACTCAGACATATACTATAGGTTTATTTTTTTTATTTTTATGTGACAACCATATTCTTCATTTTAACCATCCTATGAAAAACAATACCACCATGTTTGTGTACGTACAACATACCGTCTCCACACCACGGTGTAAACTGTTTTTCATCTATACTTTATTTATATGGGTATAAGGGTGAATATAAATGAATTTAATGATAAATATAAAATGGTAATATTTATTTACAATTCATATTCCATCCAAATACATACTATTAAACCATTAATAAAATAATACCATCACTTGTGTGTACGTATGACTTACCTTCTCCACAATGCAATGAGACTCATATACCACGTTCACCATCCAAGAATCATTATAAACTTCTATATATTATGCATAATTATTAAATATATGACATAATTAGACTTCTGGAATAATATATATATATATATATTTATTCATGTACATATATTCCATTTAGATACTTCCATTCAATATGATAAGGAAACAGTTGCAACATTCATGCGTACGTACAATCTTCTGTCTCCATGAATGGTTTATTACATTTCATATATCTATCTATTATATATTTTTATATAATTAATATATATGATATTTAAATCATATTATACATTCTATATGTAATTAAATCATTATCTAAGTAACATGATCAAGAATAACAAGTCAAAACATGTACGATAAACAATTTTATTATTCCATGAAATGTTGCATTAACATGGAATTGTTAATAAATGGGTAATATAATGTCAAAAAAGAATCATATATGATATCATAAATATTATTATGATTCTGATATATGGTTATAATATTTCCAAAAACATTATTCCGGAGTTTTAGACACATACATAGAGTATTAGAAGTAAGGTAAGGGTTAATTCCGCAATCTCATTATTATGTGACATTGTTTATGTGTTAATATTTACGGGGAAATATTTATCATCCATGACCAAGTTTCATAAAAATTTATTCAAAAATAATATTTATAGTTTTTATGGGAGGTAATATTTATCTATATCTTCATTTTAAGTGTTTTAATGATTTTTTTTATAAATCTATTTAATTAATGTCCATGTTATCAAAATGACATTAATGTTTTATTTATATGTACATGAGTTAATTTAAAATCTTAATTACTTTCAAATATTTTAAACCGGTATGGGAGACATTGATTAAAAGTTAAATTTTAAATCAATTCCATTATAAATTGTAGTTGATAAATGATTTCATGAAAAAGGGTTATTTCTCTCAAAGTGTTTTACTAATTATTTTCAACAATGTGATCATTAATTATTGGATATTATTCTTTATTGGGGCTGATTTATTATAATAAACTTTTCCATATAGTATTGATTTAATTATTATTTTTTAAGTATAGATTTTATATTTTTTCCATTCATGGTTTATGGTTAATGTATTGAAATTTCATATGCTAATTTTAATACGAATGTTTATCTTGTGTTTCAAACTTTTTATATAAGAAATGCATTAGACTTTGTAAGTGACTGGAAGGGCCCACTACTACCCCTCAATGCATCAGTAGGTCTCATGAGACAGACTAGATATGTACTTGGTTTAGAAATTCCCCATTTATTTTCATATATGTATTTGGTCAAGACATAACCATTTATTTTTATATTTCTTGGTCGACACATTGACGGTATGTTTTAGATGTCCGACATTATGTACTCTCTCATAATGAGATTTGTTATTAATATTGCATGAGATTATTCGACTAGTATAATATCCATGTGAAATTTTAATTGAAATTATAAGATTTATTCTTGCCATATTGTTCTAAACATTATATTAAAAAAGGATTGCCTTTTAGTTTTATACATTTCCTTAAAATGTTATGCTAATTTATGATAGATTCCTCTATATTTTTAATCCTTACTGACCATTTGAGCTCTCTCCTTTGGTATGATTTATTTTTCTGAGGATGCCAAGAAGTGTTTTATGATTGGTATGTAGGGTTACGATAGGGGAATAATTATGTTCTCAATGGATTAAATATGCATTGTTTTATGATAGAAACAGTGATGTAATGTTAATGTATGTAATTTAATTTCCATGACTGCTAAAATGATCAGTCAATAGGGAAATAATTCCTTGTAATTAGGAAAATGTATTAAAATAATGCATTGAGTCTTGGCTTCTGGTGTAGGGGCATTACAGTTGGTATCAATATATTTTTACCAACAATAGTGGAAATAGATTTAGAAAACATAGATTAGGGATCCTAAACCTAATATATAAATATAGGATATGTGTAGATGAATCCCCTATACTTTTGGTAAATTTAGGATTACATTGATATTCTATGAAATAAATCCTTCTCTGGATACTACAAGAGGATGTGGTTCACATACAAATGTACCTAGGGGTGATAACTCTGAAAAAGTGTTCTGGGCTTGACTCCGGGTAACCTAATACATGGCAAGGGGCCTTACTAGTTACCTAGTTTGACACTCATCTGAGATATTCATAGGATAATTCATATTTTCTATAGACACAATTATGAAGGAATTATGATTAAATATGTTCTTAAAGGGTCAATATTTATGATTAAGGATTAGACATTCATTAATTGTTCAATTTATATTACATATTTCACTAGTTTGGAAGTATACATTTTGATTAATAACCTAATATAGTGTATTCCAATGTTTATAAATGGATCCTAGTAAATGTAATGGAGACTATATCAATTGACAATAATCCATGTATGGATTTCCATCCTATGGAATATAATTATAGTGGAGTTGGCGATGCAAGTAGTGCTGAACTAATCATAACTATACTGGGATAGATGACTCACGTTAAAAATAACAACCTTACCCATATGGAGCACCCTGATCCACAACAAATAGGACAAATATTAGACTTCTTTCAAGAGACAAAGACCTCTTTCATTCGATAGAACTACAAATTAAATTTTCACTGAGTAATGGATAAGTTCCTTAGAGAAAATATTTCTATCTTAGGTAATTAACGAAAGGGATAATGTTTTCATTGCAT
The DNA here is from genome assembly GCA_963277665.1 of Viscum album. Lineage (NCBI taxonomy): Eukaryota > Viridiplantae > Streptophyta > Magnoliopsida > Santalales > Viscaceae > Viscum > Viscum album. Next base: position 115,800,483 of record OY728155.1, on the reverse strand, counting down.
TTTACCATCTCTTAAGAGATTTCGATAAATGGTGGTCATTAATTCAAAACAGGAAGGATGATGTAGAAGTATCAAATATGGATTGTAGGGAGATTAAAGAAATATTCATAGAGAAATAATTTCCTCATGAACAATGAGACGATATTGAAATTGAATTTCTGAGTCTGAGGCAGAAGGAGGATGATAATGTTTCCAAGTATGAGGCTAACATCACCAGATTATCAAGGCATGTTTCAAACTATATACATAACCCAACAAGTAAGTTTAATAGATTCCTTGATGGGTTAACATCATTCCTCTAACGTCCACTTGTCTCACAATCTTTCTCATTTAATTAAGATATAATGTCATGTGATACCAAGATGGAAAAGGAATTCTTTAAATCTAATGACATTAAAGTAAGGTAAGAGAATAAGAGAATGGTGGATCAAGAGACAGATAAAGGTAAAAAAGGAAAGAATTATTTTATACTATGTGATAATTGTTGGAATAAAAACATTGGTACATGCCTAAAAAGAATTGGTGTTTGTTATAAAATTGGAGAAAAAGGTCAAAAGGTTCGTCATTGTAAGAGAATGAAATAAGCATTGTAGTGATATAATTTTAAAGATATGTTACATTATACAAATTATTTTACAAAATATGAAGGCAATAGAGATTATAAGAATAAAATCGATCATGTCCATGCTTATGATGTTCCTGCATTTGAAGTTGAATAATTAATGTATTTGTGTTTTTGGATTCATGAATTATATTATTCTTATAAGAAGAATGTGATATATTTAGTGATTTTACTTCCATACTTTGGTTTAAATTTGATCATGTGATAATAAGAGAAACATTTTTTTATTTGGGGAATCTGATGTTACAATTGATATTGGAAATGTAGAGTCCTTTTAGACAGAGTTTGGATAAAAATATTTTGAATAACTATAATGGTTCGAATTTAATAATTTGAAATTTGGATAGTATTATTATGGTAAAAAATTTCATAAGGTTATTTTTGGAATTTTATAATAATATAGTTTGAGAAAAATGACGACCTGCTGGAAAGGAAGTAACATGTCGTGTCGAACAATACTGTGAGAATAAAACCCAAAACCGATGTGCAACATGACTTTATTACCAACCATTGGCCTACAGGAAGTACTTCCAGAGTATAACATAGTTTTATTAATTTAGGTTGTATAAGATTATATTTGTAACCTTATATGATTAAGATAAATTGTATATTTTTTTGAGTTATTTTATCTTTTGAAGAGAAAGATGAATTTGTGGTAGGAATTGTTTTATAGATTAAACTCTACATGTAAATTAAGTATGCTTCCTTGTGTTTTTATTCTATGATGTAATTATTCAACTTTAGGTAAAACATTAAAAAAACCAAATTATTTTCCTTGTATATTTTTATGTGATGAATCAAATGGCCCCTTGGGTAATCATAGATTTATACATTTATAAAAATTAATTTTACTAATAATGTTCTATATTTCACTCCATCATAATATGTTCATTAGTTTTCTCATCCATATTCATATTTTTCTACATGGAATACTATTATATGTAATCTCTGGTGACCTTCATACTTCCCCTTGTTTATTTTAAAAATGAGTTCTCATTAATCAATTTTTGATTTGGGATTTCAATAAATCTATTTTATAGAATCCAACAAATAGGTTTTGATTTTGTGATTAAATTTCAAAGACCCAATTTATTGAAGGAGGGGATAATTTAACAACCAAAGCATATATAATACTCTTCTTCTTAATAATTCAATATCTTGCGATACACACAACACCGAGTTTGAGTTCACTATAACCTATTAAACTAGACTTCTAAAAATTAGTTATAAATAGTATAAACCAAATTTTTTTTTATTTTTTCTATATAATTTTAAAATACATATTTTGTGTTTCTTATATATTTTATAATGAAAATTTTAATTTTCAGATAAAATATTTATTTTTCAAAACATGAAGTTTTACGCCTTTTAATGGAGAACCCTTTTTATATCCAATATTAGAAACTTGTATATTCAATTAGATGAAATCAAATTATTATTTAGAAGAGGGACATAAAATTTTTGTTAGGATAAATATTATTGTTTATGTTTTTCAGATAAATTTTATATTTTAACGAATAGTAAAAAATACTGCATTTTAAATCAAAACTTCTTTTTCATCTACAATATATGTATAGTCAGATTAACCTCTTAATTGGTCTTAATGTATATTTGAATTATTTTTTACAATTTAATCTAATATTGGTAATTGTATGTAATTTAACATTAAAATTGGGGAAAAATATGTCAATATTTTGATAGTTTTAACTTCTTAAAACCCATATTTATTTTTTGACAACAAGGATTATTTTTAAATTAATTTCAAGCAAATATATAACAACCCTACTTTTTATTACACACTAAAACACGATTTATTCCATAAACATATACATAAGAAAACTATGAGGATAAATATGTCTAATATAATGGGAATTTAGAAACATTACATAACAACATAAAACATGAAATACAACATCATTAATTCAAACTTCTTTGACAAGACCAACTCATTCCTTCATACTTAACACTGCATGGGATAACCTAAGGACATACATATAAAATGGGTGAGCTATAAAGCACATTTAGGGATTAAAAAAGGTATATCAGGAAGAATTAAATACTTGTTAGGAAATAGGAATATCAATGATAGACAACTTAAATATTTAAATAATGGAATTATATAGCATGATTATCATAACATGGAAATGGGGAAATGACATACAACATGATAATAGCATGAGCCAAGGCTCATTTCACATGAATTATCATAATTAAACCCTCATTAAACACGAATTAGGATGAGTAAACCATCATTTCACATGGATTATCCGGAGTAAACACTCATTTCACATGGAATATAATGATACTAAACAATACCCAATGCATTGAAGTGCTATCAGGACGCACCCTTTATAAAACTTTTATTTCATGCATAAGCGTTCCAATGGATCATATAACATGAAATCATTCAATATAATTAGTTATTATATGATTAAGGAATGTGGAATAAAAACATTTAAGTAACATTCAATATGTATATGTGCATAAAGGTGAGTACCCTTGATAGAGATATGGTTACGATATTAACTACACAATGATTTGGGCTTGAAAAATCATGGTGCAATTTCTCCATCATTACATATTCATATGGAAATTATTTAGGATTATGAAAGGGAAATGGTTATATATAAATTTATAAATGAAATAGAAAGTAAGGGGATCATGAAAGATATTATCCTAACATATGAAATGGAATTCAGATACATCTTTTTGGAAAATTACTTGAATGTAAATAGGAGGAAAGAAATCCTTTATGGAATTTTGACATGGTAAAGGGTGTACACAGAAGGCATTAATTAGAGAGAAAGTGGTATATCATCATTCAAACATAAAGAGGACTGTATGGTAGAGGTTTAAAGTCATACCCCAAATTGTTTTATTGAACATAATAGGGTACTACAACATAATGAAACTTTGATAAAAATGAGAAAGAAAGGAATCCCTTAGTTGTGTTTGTGTCTTCAAGAGCATGAAGTGGAAATTCAAGAGTGATTAGGGAAGAATGGGAGGATTCTAGAGAGAGGTTGGAATATTAGGGATTTGCTCCATGGATTTTCAGTGAATAAAAGTGGGACATTGGCTGGGTTTAAATATGAAATGATATGGGAATTCTTTAAAATTCCACAAACTTAGGTTTTGGAAGATGTGTAATTAAATATTCAAAAACAAAAACCTTCACATTTTGTTACATTGGTTTTCTCTAAATAGGATTGGAAAACATTATTTTATAAGGATAATGGCCGAAATTATTTAAATATTATCATTTTTTATGTGGAGGGGAGTCACATTATTAATGAAAAGAATTTAAAATCATAAAATACATTATACATTTTGGAAGATTCATGAATACATTATAAAATAAGTAAAAAAAACTCTAAAATTGCATAACATTAATGGAAAAATATTTATATGGATGAGAATATCCATAACATTATTTATTACAATATTTTGAGGTCATTATAATATCATAAAACAGACATTTTATTTATACGGTATTTAATTTTTACTAAAATATTTGACTATCTCATAAAATTATGAAGAAATCACCATTGTATAATATAGATATCAGGACTCCAAAAAGTATATTCATTTTATATATATAATTTCTTAAATATTTGAATTTTTCTTTTTAAATGAAAACTGCCATTTATTGAAAATTGACGTGTTTTGACAGAAACACTTTTCATAAATTAATAAAAATTACATTTGAAATCATAAAATATATATTCTCATTTATTTTTTCATAAAATTGATTTTATAATAATATTTTATTAAAATATTAATTATTTTAAAAATCATTAATTCCAAAAAATAAATAATGTATAAATACAGTTTTTTGTTTTATCGTATTGAAAATATTACTCTTATCAAAATGATTACCTAATCATTTATAAATAATGAAGTGATATAATAATCATTTATAAGAACTATTTTTTTAATATTATAAATAAAAATCATAGTTTAATATAATGTGTATTTTTCTCAAAAGTACAATTTTTACACAAAAAGACAATTTATCAAAATCATCACTTTTTTAGGAAGACTATTTTCATAAAGGAATTCATTGAATAATAATTTTATTTATAAAAATATATTACACATATAGTAACTAACAAATTGTTATATACCCCTTTAAAACACACACATAAGAACTATGATTTAGGTGTGTGATGTTGACAGACTCTTAGGGCAGCTCAGATAATATTGTCTGGGTGGAAATTTCTATTAACTTGAACTTCTTACGCAGGTGATTCCATTCATGAATAACATATTAAATCTTGACTTGGTATTGTTAATGAGTGAAACCCAGTTATGGTTCATTAATTCTAAGCTCTAATAAATGAGAATTATATGGCCCGATCTACTGGATGAGGCCATATTCTCCTTTTTCTTTGTGAAATGCATTATTTTCCAAAAAAACACACACACAAACACACATATATATATATCAGTCATGTGATAAATGTTCAATGCCTATATTATCATTGTTAATATTACTTAATAATCATTTAAACAAAAGAATAAAAAACAAATAGTGATTGTTTTTTTATAGGACATTAAAAGAAAGGGAATTTCGTTCATTAAATATCGGGTTGTTACAACATTATCCCCTTAAAGAAATATGAACCTCAAAATTTCATTTTCCCACACTAAAATAGATAAGGGTAACTCTGCCTCATCAATTACACTTTTTCCCACGTTTCTTCTTCAAACTTTGGGTTTCACCATAGCACCTTTATTAGGGACATCGTCATATTTTGTAGAATTGTTTCTCTACGATATATGATCTTAATTGGATTCTCTTCATAAGAGAGGTCATAATACAATGGTACCACCTCTAGATTGAGTACATTGTATGAGTTAGGTATAACCTTCCTGAAGAGTAATAGATAGAATACATCATGTACTTGACACAGGTTTGCTGGGAGTGATGGTCGATAGGCCGCTGCTCCAATGTGATCTAGGATCTCAATATGGCCGATGTACCTTGGAATAAGCATTACCTTCTTACAAAATCTCGTAACTCTATTACATTGTGATATGTGAAGGAATACCATGTCTCCAATATCAAAATCTAGTTCTCATCGATAATTGTAAGAATAGATATTTTGTCGAATCTGATGCTCTTTAATGTGCTACTGGATGGTCATAAGATTCTCTACCATTTCATTGACAATTTCTGAACCTATATGTTTTTACTACCCAACATCATCCCAACATGTTGGTTTTTCACACCTCTGCCAATAATGTGATTCATATGGACCCATTTGGATACTGAAGTGGAAATTGTTGTTGTAAGATAACTTAACCGGTGGAATATGATGATTCCATCCTCCTTTTAAGTCCATTGAAAATGCTCCCATAATGTCCTCTAGTGTTTTTATAGTCCTCTCAGATTTGCCATCAATTTGAGGATGATAAGTCGTACTAAAAGTCAACTCATTATTTAGAGCATGTTGGAGACTCTTCCAAAACATAGTGGTGAATCTTGGATGTCAACCACATACAATTTATTGTGGTACTCTATATATCCTTACTACTTCTCTGATGTATATTTGTTCAAGTTTATCCAATGATAAATCATCTCGAATTACAATGAATTTTATTGTCTTTGTAAGATGATCCACAATAACCCAGATTGAATTATGAAGATGATTCACATGCAGACATACTAGGCTCGTTGATGTATACTAAACGATCTCCTTATTCTGTTAATACCAACAATAATGCTCTCAGAGATCTCAATACATCATTGTGTTTCCTAGGTTAATGGAGAAATTTTAACTATGTGCATCATCCAAATGTTCATCCTTTAACATTGGAATTGATGGAACACAGAGTGTTGACCAAAATCTCATAATTTCTTCAACATTAACATCAGACTCTGAGGATTTCCCTTTTTATGATCATTTCTTCTCTATTCTATTTTTCCACATCATTCTTTTGAGCATCCTTTACCATTTACAAATGACACAGTTAAGAAATCATTTCTAAAAGGACTCATGATGTTCCGTTCATTATGAATCACATGACCGTCTTCATCAAATCTAAAAATATTAGAACCTTTTCAATTCCCATCAATGGTAGAATCACTAGGTCCTTTCTACATAGAGCATCCTCCGCCTTGTTCATTATCCTAGGGTGGTAATGGAATGAGAAATCATAGTAATTGATCTTCAATAAACATAATTTTTAGAACATATTCAACTATTTTTATGTAAATATATACATGAGGGTTTTTTCATATTTATATATTTCACACATCTCCACAAAGAGGTAATGTCACTAAATTTTCAATGCAAAGATTACTATAGCCAACTCAAGATCATGTGTTTGATAGTTCATCTCATGAAAATTCAACTTCCTTGAAGCATAGGTAATGGCCTTTTCATTTTTCATCAACACACAACCCATGCCCTTCTTCTAAGAATCGCTGAATACCCTGAAAATTTGTCCACTTCTGTGTAATGTGATCATGGGAATATTGTAGCCTCTTTTTAACTCCTAGAAACTCTCTTCAAATTCATCATTCTAAGGAAACTTGACTCCCTTTAGAGTAAGCATGGTATTAGTGTTTGAAAATTGTGGGAAATTTATCACAAATCGGAGATAATATATAGCTAACCCAAGGAAGCTACGGATATCCGTCAGATATATTGACATCTAACATCCCTCAATTGCATTTTTCTTTGAGGGATCCACAAATATCCCATTGATTTTGATTATATTCCCCATTAATGAGACTTACGTCATCCATAACTCACACATGCGGTACATTTCATAGATCTTATCATTTTCCAATGTCTCTAGAAAAATGTTTAGATTCTCCTTATGATCCTCATTTTTTTGGATTGTATTAGAATATCGTCTATTAAGACTATAAAAAAATACATTTATGTAATTTTTAAGACTCTATTCATTATGTCCATTAGTATTCTTGGAGCATTAGTGAGTCCAAAAGGAATTACTATGAATTCATAATTCTTGTACCTTGTATGAAATGTAGTCTTGGGGATATCCTCATCCATCTCCCTTACATGGTAATCTCAAAACCATATACCCACCTTGGAGATGTACTCTTCTCCATGTATTTGATCAAAGAATTCATCAATTTGTGGAAAATGATACTTGTTATTTATTGGGATTTTTTTTGAGATCATGATAATAAATGTAATGGAACATTGACCCATCATTCATCCAAACAAAGACGACTATTTCACCCCATAGTGAAGCATGTGGGCATATAAAACCTTCATCCAGATTCTCTTATAGTTATTTAATTAGCTTTTCATGCTCCACAACATCCATTCTATACAGTGTCTTGGATATTAACAATACTCTAGGTATGAGATAAATCAAGAATTCAAAATCTCTTCTTGGAGGAAGCTCAGGAATTTCTTCAGGAAACACATCAATGAATTCCTTCAAAATAGGCATGTCTTCAAGAATTGTTTCTTCTTTATACTCAATCATCAATGAATGATACACGTGCACATAGGGAAGTAATATCCATGCATGATATTATGATTCTAAATAAGATTCATAATCCTCCTTCCACTTGTATACAATGAGGGGTCAATTATATAAATAGAGGGTGAATTTACTCTCACAATAATTTCTATTGGATATATATAGAGAAGAAAATTTTTTCTAAGAATTGCATCAAATTCTACTAGAGGGAGTATGAAGAGATTTGATGGGGAGTTCAATCCACAAGTTGTGACATGGGATGACTTATATTCATGGGATGCACTTATTTCCCTCGTTTCCATTATCATTAGCATCTCCACTTCCATGATTTTTGGTGGTGTTTTGATTGGTCTACTAAACATTCGAGATAGAAAAAAATCCATAGAACCAGAATCAAAAATTATTTTTTTCTATCCTGGAATGAATAAATAACGTACCAATTACCACTTCGTTTTTAGTATTAACATCAATAGTAGGGATGGAAAAAGATCTCCCTTGCTGACTTGGAGTTTGTTAGTAGCCTCCAAAAACCCTTGTCATAGGGCACTGGTTTCCAAAGTGCCATGGTTCCATAGAGTTGTAGAAATGAATAATGCATTGGGGGTCGAATAGAGAATTCATTTCCATTGTTGTAGTAGTAGGTTTTTCTTATTGAAAGTTTGTGGATAGGTTCCCTTCTCATCCAAACCTAAAGCATGTCATCATCCCCATCAGGCAATTTTCAGGGTACTTCATTCCACACAATTAGAAAGTGGGGTGTTGGAATTTCATAGAAATGTTGGATTTATTTATCAGACTGATATAAATAAAGTCCACTTTATGCTTATTATACTTAGGATACCCCTAAAAGTCACTGATCTCCATTTTTAATTTGAGGTCACATTGGAAAATTTCATTACAGACATCAAAGTCATGCATCGCTAGGTATTTTTGTAGGCTAGTTTTTATCCCACCAAAGAAGTGGTAAACTATGAATTCAGGGATAACGATAAAGACAGAGGTGTATTGTGAATGAAATGTAATGTTTTCCTTATACACTGCAATGTATTAATAATCTTTTTTCTTAAGTGTACAAAATTTCATTTTAATCTTAAGTCATAGGGTGGGAGAAAAATATTAATCAAAAACCATTTTATGGAAATCCTTCCATTCCAACACATTGATCTCTTCCTTAAGATTCATATTTTTCATCAATGTCCACCACTGATAACCTTAACCCTCCATTTGATAAGAATCCAAAAGAACCTTCTCTTGGTTAGAACATTGATGAATGGATAATATCTTCTCAATGAAGTTGATCCATTGTCCATCTATTGATCAATTTGATGATCCATTGAAAGAAAGAGGCCTTTATATCAAGAATCTTTCGATTAAGGCTTTTTATTTCTCTTGGGGGTGGGGTGGGGTTAAAATTCCTCTTGACCCGTGTTTCTATTAAAAACAAGAGTAAACAGAGAGACTTTCGTGACAATGTTTTTGATTCCTGCTCCCATCAGATTGGACATCTCATTATAACAGTCCTCACATTGATATCCACATCAGTTGTTATCCATAGTACTCCTATTATTGTATATAGTCAAGAATAAACAGAACTTTAGGGGAAATTTTACTAAACACATAAAGAGGAATCCAATGAAAAAGGGATGACATAAAAATTACATTGATTTCCTTAACTTATGAATTTATATGATTGAATATATATTATACATGATCTACTTCCCAACATATATTATTAAGGGAATCTTTTTATTCCCTTAATAATGGATTATATTAATCTAATGAATTTACCAAAGCATATCCTTTGGGAGTATTTAACCAAGAGTGCAGCAAGGCTCGCTATCACACACTAGTTACCATTCGATTCTAGTTCAAAGGGGTGTTTTGGGTTTTACCCATAGATGCATCTGTGCCAGAGCCACGTCTACTTGTTCGTATCCAGATAGGGATGTATTTTTTTGATAAAAAACATACTCTATAATCACCAAAATTTAGGAAGTTTTTACATATACTTAGTCTTATACCTATGTATTTCACTCGAGTTTTAAAACCCGAATACCAGAAATAACTAAACCTATCCACTGATACAAATGACAACCAACCTACTCTTTATTACACACATGATTTGTTACAGACACTATTACTTAAGAAAACTATAAGGATTTAGAGTTATAGTGTATTGATAAATTAGGAAAATTACATAACATCTTAAGACATCCAGTACAACATCTTAATTTAAAACTCCTTTGACATGACCAACTCATTTCATCATACTTAACACTACATGGGATAACCTTAGGACATACATAAGAAATGGGTGAGATATAAAGCCTAGTTAGGGAGTAAACAAGGAATAACATGGAAAATGTAATACATGTTATGAAATAGGCCAATCAATGGAGAAAAATATAGTCATGAACATAATGTCATGATATAAAATGAGTATCATAAAATTGAAAAGTGGCAACGACATAAAACATGATAGTAGGATGATCCAGGACTCATTGCACATGGATTATCATGAGTAAACCCGCATTTACCATGAATTAAAATGATTCAAACCTCATTCTAGATGGACTATAATGAGTAAACACTAATTTCACATGGCGTATCATGACAATAAACGTTATCCAATGAATTGGAGTACTTTTAGAGTTCACCGTTTATAAAAATTTAATTATATGTATTAGTGTGCCACATGGATGATATAACATGAAATAATTCAAAATGATAATTTATTCGATGATTAATGAATGTGTAATACATACATGTATGTAAAATTAAATAATTATATGTGCATAAAGGTGAATAACCTTGGTAGAGAAATGGGTATGGTATTCAATACATGATGAATTTCACTTGGATAATCATGGGGTAATTTCGGAAGCATAACATCTTCATATAGAAATTCATTGGGGTTTTGAGGGAGAAATGGGTATCTCATCAAGTATACATGAAATAGATATTAAGGGAATAATGAAAATTAATATACCAAAATATTAAATAGAATTAAGATGTCTAATTTGGGATAAAAACATTAATGGGAATAAGAAGTGAGAAATACCTTACAAAATTTCGGTATGGTAACAGTTATAAATGGAAAGCATTAATGGGATAGAAAGTTATATATCATAATTTAAAAATAAGGAGGAAAGTATAGGTGAAGTTATAAATCAAACCCCAATATTTTTAATTGAATGTACTGGGTATTACAACATTAATACACAAGGATAAAAATGAGAAAGGTAGGATGATGAGGGAAAACATTGATAGTATCGTGGAGATGGAAAGCATATGGGGATCTATACTCTGAAAATCGGTTGGTCCAATCATATCGAGCCTCCAACAACACTCTTGGTTGATTGTGGGAGAAGGAAGAATTTTTTTCTACAAACAGAACTGGGTCAGAACCATGCTGGACTTCCCGAAGTGCCAGATACATTTGATTACCTTCAAGGATGTGATCATGAAACCTGACATCATCAAGGAACTACTAGATGAGGACCAAAAAGAAATATTCGACTCCATCATCCTAAAACCTTAACCAGATCACTGTTTCTTCACCCCCTCACTATCTAGGATTTTTAATACAGAGGACTTCTGAATGATTTCAATGCCTCATGTGCAGTATGAAAATTGGAATGAGCTGTTGTGGTGAAAATAAATCCCGACCAAATATAACATTCTTAGATAGTGAATCAAGAACTCTATGATACAGTCTAATGGAGGTATTATAAATACGGGCATCAATATTGCCTCCTTCTTCCAGGGTTGCAACATTAAATTGTAAGTAAACACCAACCATGACTTCTTTTGAGGTGTATGGGCACAAGAGTATAGGAATTATTTTGGGGATCTCTTGACTTCTTCATGTACATACCTGAAGGACACATACTTTCAAGAGATATGGTTCTAGGAAACTATATATAGAGGCCATGAGAGAGTGGAAAGGGCCATCATCCTCAGTAACGAGTGATGGTGTATATGGAAGGCTTGCAATAAGGGGAGATTTGAGGGGTCACTATCCACAGGTCGGTCCATTATAATGAGAACCTGAATGCTGCTAATCAATATTTTCACCCTTGTTGAAAACTAGCGTGAATCTCCCTCCATGTGGTTCTTACATGGCCCGACATTCTCTTCCTCAACCATCCCTCCATTGGATTGAGTATATGGCCATTGAATTATGTGGTCTCCTTTAACTAGAGTCCTGATGTTAAATATGGATGGTTTGTGCATCATGAGAGATATGCGGGGAGGCAGAGTGGTTCTTAATATAAGAGGGAGTGTGTTCCTGGACTTCACAACACATTATTGCGATGTTAGTGCTATTAAGGAAGAGGCTAATGCAGTTCTCACTGGGCTTAAGTTATGTAAACATAAAAACATTGCACTATCTGAGGTGGAAACAGAATCAAGATTTATATATGAATCTTTTATGGAGATATATTCTACTCCTTTGGATGTGTAATACACTATCAAGAAGTGAAAATGGTTCTTTGTAGTAGGATTTTGATAACCCACACATGGAGATAGGGGAATAATGATATATATTATCTTGCATCCATTGGTGTCCTGGGGTCTAATGAGATTTGTCTCCCCAATGCGGCCTCCCTAAAAGTGGAGAGGATTAACATAATTTGAGATGATTCCCATGGGATTCATTTCTTCACACCCCCTAATACAATGCCAATATTCATACCCACCTTCTTTATTGGTTTCTAATTTTTTCTTGAATTATGTACCTTCTTTTTGATTAAAAATATTAAGATGACGGACTGACAAAAAAGAATCCCTTACTTGAGTGTGTGACTTCAAGAGCATGAATATGGACATCATGAAATCTTGGGGCACCTTTGAAGGACTATAGATAAAGGTGGCCAGAGTGGGGATATCCTCCAATGATTTTTAGTGATGATAAGTAGAAAATTGGTTGGGTTTATATATGACATGAGAGGGGAATTATTTAATATTCAACAAATCTATGTTTTGGAATCTATTTAATTACATATTAAAAATGAAATACCTTACCGTGGATTTTCCCATATTTTTTTCCAAATTGGAGTCGAAAACATTACATTATAAAGCCAATGTCTGAACATATTAAAATATTATCATCTCTTATGTGGTGTTGAGTCACATTATTAAAGAAATGAATTTAAAATCCTAAAATATATCATACATTTTGTAGGATTTGGTATCGCCTTATCAAATAATTATAACAAATCTAAAATCACATTATTTTATGGAAAAAATATATTGGGCCTTGAATACACATTATAGAACGTATTACATCATTTTGGCGTCATTATGATTTCATGAAACACATAACTTATTTATACAATATTTGAATTTTACCCAAAATGATCGAATGTCTCAGAAAATTATGAAAAATTTACCATTGGATAATTTTGATGTTCTGATTCCAAAAATAATATTCATTTTATATAAATAATTTCTTAAATATGTTAATTCTCACTTTAAAAATGAAAATTGAAATTTATTGAAAATTCATTGGTTTTGAACAAAACAGTTTTCAAACATTATTATTAATTATATTTGAATTTCCAAAAATTATATAATCATTTATTATTCATAAAATTAAATTTATAATAATATATTATTAAAATATTAATTATTTCAAAAACACATTATTTCCTAAAATTAAATTATTTAAAAATACAATTTCACCTTTATCGTATAAAAAATACATCTCTTATCAAACTGATTACATAATCATTTATATATAATAAAATGATATAATAATCATTTATAAGAATTGTTTTTATAATATTATTAATAAATACCATAGTTTAATGTAATGTATATATTTCTCTAAAGTACCATTTTTACCCTAAAAGACAATTTATGAAATTCATCACTTTTTATGAAATAATATTTTCATAAAGTAATTTATGGAATAAGAAATTTATTTATAAAAAGTTATTACACAACAAGTAACTAATACCTTATTACATAAACCATTATAACACCCATGTAAGTCCTAATGGTAAGGTGTGTGATGGTGATTAACTCTTGGGGCGGCTTGGGTAACATCACTCGGGTGTTAATATTTATTACTTGAACTTATAATGTAGGTGACTCCATTAAATATTAAAGTGTGGAACTCATCTTGGTCTTGGTCAAGAGCAAATCCCAGGGACACTATAGCCTTTTCAAGCTCTAAAAAATGAGTTTGTATCACCCGATTCTACAAGATAAGGCCATTCCTTCCTTTGTCAGAGTCAAAAGGATTATTTTTTTATAAACAATATATTTATAACATTCATGTGATGAATTTTCAATGGATACATTTTCAACAGTAATGATACTTAACGGTCTTTTAAACCCTATAATAATAAGAAGAATAAAAAAGAGTGCATGTGTTTTAAATAAGATATTAAAAGAAAAGGGAATTTTATATATAACAGATCGGGTCATTATAAATTATGTGTTTTGATTTTGTAAAAATGAATTCCATATTTGGAATCATATAGTCCAAATTGTGTAAATAGGTACACTTTATTTTTGGACATTTTGAATAGTAACATAAGTAATTATTTTTATTTACCATAGTTAAATGGTAAATCTGGTAAATAAGGTTAAAAAATAATATTATAATAAAACAAAACTACCATAAAACATGTCTTAATCATATATTTTGATATATAGATGACCATGAGAATCATTATGTCACTTTTAGGACCCCATGGGTACACTTAGGTATGAAAATGAAAAGTTATACTAATTAATTTTATGTAAAGGGAAATACAACATAAACATTTATCTTATTACTAAAACAATATTAATTCGAGTTATATAAGTGATTACTTAAGCTATAAACATTCATTATAAATCTAATAATATTTACTAAATCATGGTATTTTATATTCAATTTCTATTCATTAAAAACTAAAATTTACTTATGAGACAATAATGATAATGTATTTTCCTTATTAATGAAAGAATAAAATAAATGATATTATAAATATTAAAATAAATGTAATGTCAGTGTTTTTGTACCATAAAAGTATTTACAAGATTACTATGACATTTTACATTTTGTAAATTCATTTTATTATGAAATCATGTTTTTATGACTATAACATAAATCAATTACTAAACAGTGTCAAAATTGATATAAATAAGTTAAAAAAACTATTTTATTAAAAGATATAAAAATTATAAAAATCGTATATTTCTAAAACATACATATATAATGTTAAATATGGCATCAATAATCCACTTTAGGTTCTCTTGGAATTTTATTGTGACTATATTAACCATAAAATATAAAAATACAAGAATAAATAGAAAGAATTAAAGTGTTTAACTAAAGGATAATCCCAAAAGATAAGGTTACGTTCATGACCCAAACTTGTCTAAAAATTAGTGTATGAAAGGATTGAAACCCATAATAATATTATTATCTAAATAAATAAATTTTTAGATATTCGAAAACAAACATTAATTTATAATAAATTAATATTTGAATATTTCCTCAAATGCCCCTCACCTCTCTTATAAAAGGGAACTTCTCATTCTCTTAAATTTACACCTCAAAATCCATTTGAATCAGAAATAACTTCCCTAATTATCATACCAAAATCCCTAAATTCATCTTACATGCCACACATTGGGTTTAAAACCATCTTATTGAGTGCTTTTGTTCAAATAAAATGGAGACACATGAAGAAGAGGTAGTCGTCTAATCCATTAATTCGAAGTTCTTTTCTTCTCATATTTCTCCATCCTAATTTTTACCATAGTAAAATACTAAATACAACATATAATATATTTTTTGATGTTTTTCTAATTATATAACTACCAAATTCCTCATTTTATCCATCATATGAAAAATAATACCACCATGCGTGTGTACGTACCACATACCTTCTCCACATCGTGTTATAAACAGTTTTTCTTCTATACATTATTTTGATGGGTATAATGATGAATATAAAAGAATGAAATGATAAATATAACATGGTACTGTTTATTTAAAATTAATATTCCATAAAATTCTATACCATTAAATAATTAATAAATTGATATTGTCACTCGTGCGAACGTACGACTTACCGTCACCACGAAGTGATGAAACTCATTTTCCACATTCACCATCCAGAAATGATCATAAAAACATATATTATGTATATTTATGAAATATATTACATAATAAATATAATATAATTTATATGTATGTATATTTACTTATATTTCATTCACCTACTTCCATTAAATATGATATGAAAATAGAAACATTTGTCATGTGTACGTACGATATACAGTCTCCATGAACGGTATATTCCATTTCATATATCTATATTTTATATAAATTTATATTAGGAATATATATTACATATAAATAATAATATAAACTCATTATGTAATTAAATATGTATTAATGTAATATGATCAAGAATAATAAGTCAAAATGCATACGATAAACAAAGAGATTATTTGGTGAAATGTGGAATTAACTTAGAATTCTCACTAAATGTGTAATATAGATTCATAAAATAATAATATATAATATCATAAATATTATTATGATTGTGATATAAGATAATAATATGTTT
Organism: Viscum album; assembly: GCA_963277665.1. Classification (NCBI taxonomy): domain Eukaryota; kingdom Viridiplantae; phylum Streptophyta; class Magnoliopsida; order Santalales; family Viscaceae; genus Viscum; species Viscum album. The sequence continues at coordinate 115,783,812 of OY728155.1, read as the reverse complement.
AAAAACATTAAAAACGTTTAGGACATGTATGAAGTGTATCTGACCTAATGTAAGGGTTAATTCATCAATCACATTATTATCTGAGATTGCTTATGTGTAAGTATTTAATGGGAAATATTTGTCATCCATTTCCATGTTTCTTAATAATGATCTCAAAAGAAATATTTTATGGTTTTATGGAATATAATTTTCAACTAGATCATCATTTTTAATATTTTAATGATATATTTTTCTAAATCTATTTAATTAATGTCCTTGTTTAGAAAATGATTTTAAGGATTTATAAATATAGACATTATGGTTTTAAAATGATAATTAGTTTCTAAATATTCAATGTGATATGAGAATATTTGATTCCAAAATCTATTTTGAATGAATTTATATATAAATTGTTTGACTTTCAAAGGATTTCATGAAAAAGGGATATTTCCCTCAAAGAGGTTTACAGATTATTTTCAACTTTGTAAATATCCTTTATGGGATATCATTATTTATTGAGGTTGATTTATTATAATGAAATATTTTATATTTTATTGAATTATTTATGATATGTTTGACTTTGGATGTACTATTTTTAAACCATTTATGGTCGATGGTTAAAGTATTTTCATTTATTATGCTAGTTTTAATACGAATATTCATATTATAATAAACCCTTTTCATGTGAGGATTGAATTGTACTTAGTAAGTGTCAGGTGGGGCCCACTATAGATGCTCGATGCATCGGTAGGTATCATGAGAAAAAATAGACATGGATTTGGCTGATGCCTTGCCAATTTATTTTCATATTTGGATTTGGATGAGGCCATAACCATTTATTTCTATATGTCTTGGCCGAGGAATTAAAGATATGTTTTAGATGTCTAACATATTGCATTCTCTCATTATAAGATTAGTTATTTATATTTCCTTTTATTATTTTACTACTAGAATATCCATGGGAAAATTTAAATAGAATTATTTGATTTATTCTTTCCATATTGTGATGAAGATTATTTTTAAAAGTCTCATGTTTCGGTTTTATATCTTTCATAAAAAGTTTATCCTTATTTATGATAGATATCACTATATTTTTTATCCTTACTGAGCATATGAGCTCACCCTTTCTTATGTTTTATTTTTCTAGGATTCCATGAAGTGTTTTATGATTGATATGAAGTATTAATCTAGGCGAATAATAGAATTCTCAAAATATTATCTATGATTTGTTTTATGTTATAAAATGTGTTGTAAGGTTCATGTATGTAATCTCTTTTCCAATACATCTAATATGATTGGCCCTTTGCGACATGATTCCTTGTAATTATTCCCATGTATTAAAATAAATCACTGGGTCTGGGCTTCTCGGGTCAGGTCGTTACAGTTGGTATCAAAGGAAGTTTAGAAACTACCGTGGAAATTGATTTATGAAACACTGATTAGGGATCCTAACCCTAAAATATAACATTAGGATATGTATTGAAGAACCCCCTATAATTTTTTTGATGTATGGATTATGTGGATACTCCAAGAAAAACATACCTCTTTGGATACTAAATGTGGACTTGTTCTTGCACAAATGTACCTAGTGGTGAAAACTCTGAAACGTTGATCTGGGCATTACTCGAGGTATCATGGTACATAACAACATGCCATAATGTGCATCTAGTTTTGACACTCTTTGAGGATATTTTTAGGATAAATTATATTTTATTTACTAACCATTATTAAGGATTTATGATTAAATATGTCCCCAAAAGAACCATATTTATGATTCTGGGTTAGATGTGAATACTGTTTTCAATTTGTATTAATTATTATTCTAGTTTTTAATTGTAAATTTTGATTCAAAACATAATATAGTGTATTCCATTGTATAGAAATGGAACATAGTGGAAGTAATGGAATCTATATTACCACACATAATTCGTGTAGTTATTTACCTCTTATTCAAGATAATTATAGTGGAGATCGTGATGCAACTAGTGCGGATCAAATTATAACTGTACTGAGAAAACTGAATTATGTTATAAATAACAAACATACCCATATATATAACCCTAATATACCATGATAAGGATTGATATCAGATATCTTCATGAGGCAATAACCTCCATCATTCAATGGGACTACACATCCATTTTGGCTGAGAAATTGATAAGTTCCTTATAGAATATATTTTTTTATTTGGGATGTAACGAAAGGGATAATGTTGTCGTGGTATTCTTTTATATCTCAAGAGATTTATATCAATGGTGGTAATTAATTCAAAACATAAAAAACGGTGAATATATATCAAATATAGAATGGAGGGAGTTTAACAAAAAATTTATAGATATATACATTACATGTAAATAACGAGTTGATATGAATATAAAATTTATGAGTCTGAGGAAGAAGGAGGATGAGAATGTTTCAAATTATGAGGCTAACAACACATGGTTATCATAGGATGTTAAAGACTATGTATGTATCCAAATACATAAAATTTAAAGATTCATTGAAGGGTTAAAACCATTCCTTCGATAGGCACTTGTCTCACAATCTTTCTTATCATACAAAGGTATAGTCTCACGTGCTATCAAGATGGAAAATGAAATCTCTATGTATTATGACATTAAAGTAAAGTAATATAAGAATATAATGGTAGATCAAGAGATATATAATGGGGAAAAGGGAATGAAGGATTTTCCCTTATGTGATAATCGTGGGAAGAAACACCAAGTTTTTTCCCTAAAAGGAATGGGAGTTTGTTAAAATTGTGGAGAAAAAAGTCAAATGACTCGTGATTGTAAGGGAATGAAAGAAACTATAAAATTATATAATTATAATGATATGTGACATTATAAATATGATTTTAAAAATCTTACAGTAAATATAGATCAGAAGAAGAAAATGGATCATGTTCAATCATAATTTGTTGCAACATTCGATGTGGCATAATTAATATATTTGTGTTTTTGGATTCGAAAATTACATTATTATTATAATGATAAACTTGAATTATATAGGGATTTTAATACAATAAATTTCTTTAATTATGGTTATAATATGATCTTGTGAAAATAATATCAATATTATGATGTTTGGGGAATCTGATATTACAATTGATTTTGGAAATTTATAGACCATTTGGACAGAGTTTAGACCAAAGTATTTTGGATAACTCTAAAAGCTGGAATGGATTATATTGAAAATCGAAAATTAATTATTATGTTTAAAACATTTCTTTTTGTAATTTTCGGAATGTTATAATAATATAGTTTGTGAAAAAAAACTTCCCTTAGGTCAGGCAACAACCTATCGCATCGGACAATGTTGTAGGAATAGAACCCACAACCGAAGTGTGACAAGGCTTTATCACCAATCACTGGGCTACAATAGTTTAGTAGATAATATAACATAATTGTAATTATTTAAATAGAATATATTTTTGTGTATTATTGTCTTTTGAATAGAATATTGATTTTGTGGTAGGATTTAGTTAATGGAGGAAATTGTACATGTAAATTAATTAAGCTTGCTTTTATTAATAGTCTATTAAGTAATTCTTTAACACTATGGAAAATGTAATAAAATAGAAAATGTTTTTCATGTGCATACTTTTGTGATGAATAAAATGACCCAATGAATCATAATTGATAAATACCTTTTTGTTTATTAATGTTTTCGTAATCATTTTCGTTATCTTTCTCTGTAATAACATTATCAATAGGTTGTTCTTCTATATCCATATTTTCCTTCATTTAATACTAGTTTATGTTATCTCTGGTGACCTTCATATTAACTTATCTTTATCTTAAAATGGATGTCTCATTAATAAATATTCTATGTACGATTTAAATAATTATATTTTCTAACATCCAACTAATATGTTTTGATTCTATTTTTAAATTTGAAGGATTAAATCTATTGAATGACATGATAAAGTAACACAACATGTAACGCCCCGACCCTAGTTACCTAGAGTTGGTGCATTATTACATAACATTGGCATGATCATAAGAAAGATCAAATCTCGAAAGACCGATTGGTTTTGTAGCCTTGGAAACACTGGATATATTCATAAGTCTTACATTACATCATAAAATGAAAAACTACTACAACAACATAATGTCTCCATAATCCAAACTCATATCCCCTCATAATATCCCTGCAGGTCATTCATAATTTACTTATTCACTTCCTAGGAAAAATAAAACATAGAAAAGGGGTGAGCTCAAATGCCCAGTAAGGATAATAATATAGAGGAAACTTTCACAAATAAGAATAAACATTTATGGAAATTTATAACTAAAACAAAAGCCTTTCAAACTTGAACTTTAAACATGGTATGGCATAAATAAAATGAAATAATGCCATTTACTTATTCACATGGATATTCTACTAATGGAATAATCACATGCAAAATCAATAACCACTTTCATAATGTTGGAATGCATAATGCCAGACTATCATAACCACATAGCCAAGGCCTCATGCCAAGACTACAAATAAGATTTTGTCAAGGCCTTGTGCCAAGACACTAGTTTGTCTCATGAGACCTACCGATGCATCGAGGAGCTATAGCGGGCTCCACCCGTCACATATTAAGTCCAATGCATTCCATATGAAAAGTTTTAAACATAACATAAACATTTGTATTAAAAATAGCATATGAAATGTCAATACTTTCAACATAAACTATGAATGGTATAAAAATAGCACATCCACAGTCAAACATATCACAAAACCATCAATACAATATAGAAGTTTTGTATCATAATAAATTAACTTCAAATAAGCGTAAAATCCATCAAAGGATGTTGACATAGATGAAATCAAAACTCTTTTTAGAGAAATATCTCTTTCTATTTTGAAATCATTTAAGAGTCATATATTTATAAAATAAAATATTTTCTTTGAAAATATTCTTATAATATTGTAAGGAAATCTTTGAAGATTTTATAACGGCGGAAAATAACTGCACCCTCCGTATAAGTTAAAAAAAACATTCTTACCTTAATTCTTCCGAAAAGGTTAAAAAGGACCTTGTTTTGAAAACGATGGAAAGATTCCTATTATAAAACATCAAACAATGGTATAAATGACTTTAACCCATATTCTTGTAAATAATAATAAGGTTTTTAAATACATTTTGAAGAAACATGGATGTGGATGATAAAGAGATCCCAGTAGATTATTATGTATAAACAACCTTGGATAATGAAGAAATTGTGAAATAACCCTTACCAATTTGGTAACTTATGAAACAAAAAACCCATGAAAGAGGTATCATACAATGAATATGTAAATACAAATAAATTAGAGTGTATTACACAAATAATATAATTATGGGCAGTATATACACCACACAAAAGGTAATGGTGGCAATATGGCATGAATCTCACAGGAATAAGGAGTGAGATGAAAACCCCTTACCACGTTGTAATCAACTGAGTCGTATGAAAAAAATTTAATAACCACGAAATGATTTACATAATAACATGAATATAAAGATAATCATGATAATATATATCAAATGGCAGTACACAATACACCACTTTCAATAATTTAGTGGTGAACAATGGAAATCTCACGGAATTGAAAGTGAGATAAGAAAATACCTTACCTTGTACTTTTCCTTGGTTGGGGTAGGATAACCTCATGTATAATGGTGAAATAATTTTTATTTAAATTATACAATAATCATATACATTAATATGATATAATATATGATCTTTTAATATTGATTTGATAATAATATCTTAGTATTATAGTTGTTTCGGGTGTTAACTTACTTGTTTTCTTTTATATGTTTTGCTATGTAAGACATTTTTGTAAAGGATAGGTTGTATATTATTCATATCCAGAATGATATAAAGTCCTTAAAAATCATTTTTTAAATCATCAAATGATAATTATACATGAATGGATACGATGGAGAATGAATCTCATCGCGTTCGTGGAGACGGTAGTCCGTACGTACGCACGAGCGACAATATCATTCTTTTGATATTAAAATAATATATAAATGGATGTTATATCATATATACAGAATCATTAACATGTTATATTTATTATTTACATGAGTTACACATCATTATTATACCCATCCAAATAATATATTATTGAATAACAATTACACCACGACGTGGAGACGGTAAGCCGTACGTACGCACGTATGGTGACATGTTATTCAAAGGGTGGATAGAATACTGAATATGGTTGTAGCATATTTATAATAAAATCACAGTATATATATGATACTGGAGTTATTATTTTATAATGGTAACAACAAAGGAAGAAGAAGTGGAAGAAGAAAGGAACTTGAAAAAGGGTGGTGAAATCATTACCTCTTCTTCGGTTTCTTTCTTTTGATTTGATCAAAAGGGCTCCTTAGGTTGGCTTTCGGATCAAACTAAGGCCTCTAGGTTGTAATGAGGGAAGTTGGAAGAGTATTTGGGCAGAGTTTGGCCGAATCAAAAGGCTTTTAAATTGTGAAGAAAGGAGAAGGATGTGTGCCCTTTTATAAGAGGGGTGAGGGACACCTTTGGAAAAGTTAGAGATATTAGTTTATAATAAATTCATATTCGGTTTCCAATGGCTAAAAAGTTAATTATTCAAAGGTTAAGGTGGGTATGGGTCGGAAAGAACTCAACCAATATAATTTATACAGGTTTGGGTACTTATATTAACCTTATTTTTAAGTATTAACTCTAAGTTAATTAGTTCCACTTTTACAATGTCTCTTTCTATTTTTATATAATATGGTTAATAAACATACTATATACATCCAAGAGACACCCAAGTGGTCCTTTAATGATGAACCTATCATGACATAAGTCTCTTGGCCGAACATTGGATTTTTATAAATTTAATATCAATTAATAATATAATATTTGTTTTAAGACCTCTTTTATGTCAATTTTGACACTATTCAATAGTTGATTTTTGTGAAACTCATAACAGATTGATTACTTCGAACAAAGTCAATTAAAGGAATACTAATATATCATAGTATCCTAGAAAATTAGTTTAATTCATTAAAAGTTTTATATTATATTTATTTGGGTATTTTTAGTATCAATTAATTTGATTTTTCACTATTATAGTAATTACTGCATCATCATTGTGTCATAAATAATTTAAATTATTTAATGTCTAAAAATTATAAATAAAATATCATTATGTAGGAAATATATTTATCTTTATAATTAATATTTATAATCTAAAATCCAACATATATAACCCTATGTAAAAATTGTTTTTCTAAAAGATATATGCTTGTGTCATTTTTGTATTCATTTTAACTTAATTAAAATAAAGTGTCCCTATCACCTACAAGTGGCACCATGGGGTCCCCAAATCGACCCAAAGATGCCTATGGTCAAACATGTATCAACCAATAAGGCTAGGACACGTTTTAGGGTAATTTAGTATTATTATAATATTATTGGTTAACCCTTATTTACCGGATTTACCCTTAAGCATGGTAAATAAAATATTTACCGCAGTAATTATTCAAAATGTCTAAAAATAAAAGTTACCTATTTACACAATTTGAACATCCTGATTCCAAATATGGAATCCATTTTTCAAAATTCAAAACACAGAAGTGGCAGAAATTAATTTAAAATTAATTCCCGTTGTTAAAACAAAAAGCGTGTTTTTAAGAGATAATAACTATCAAAAGATTGACACTTGTTTACGTTCGGTTTAATTGTAAAATTATGCCCAATGACCAAAATTATATTAAATTGTAAAAATATATTCTAAATATACTTTAAAACCAATCAAATTCATAATTTATCACTATTAATTATTTTGATTAAAAAAGTTGTTTTTAATTAAAATTTAGTAATTTTCACTATTCATCAAAATATTAAAGTTATCCGAAAAGTACCAAAATTTTACCTTAGGCTAAATTCGATATTCCGAATCCAAAAATGAAGTCCATTTTGAAATATAAAATATATATTTTTTCAAAAATTAGGTATTACTATTCATAACGGCTAGTTTGATCGGTTGTGGTGTGTGTTAAAACTCAAAGTTGCGTACAACACACGCTACTATTTTATTCAAAGGAAAGTGTACCGTGGAAGCTTGGGATGTTTCATTTTAAATTTTTTGATGTCCCCATTTAGTGAAAAAGTTTAAAATATTGTATTTAAAAAGGTTTCACTATTAAAAGTTGATAAAAGTGCAATACTGAAAATGAATCTGTTCTTGCATTATGACTAAGAAACTCATAATATGGATTCTAAAATTATAAGGATTATATAAAGTTTAAAATTTAGTTAATACTATTCATGACCTCTTTTAATGGCTTTTTTTGGTAATTCATGGTGTGATTGAACTCGGTGTTGCGTGTAGTGCAAGTTATTGAATTATTTTGAAGAAATAACACACTATGAAATCTTGGGGTGTTACATTCTCCCCTGATTCAATAAATTGCGTCCTCGCAATTTGAAATTGTTCATCGAAAATAAAAGGTTGAAAATAGAAAATATATTTGTGGGAAAACCCACATTGGAAATTGGGTTACTAAAATTTGGTCTTAATATGAGGAAAAGAGAAATGAAATGGTCGCCACCAAATTATGATCTCGATTAGAAGAACATTGGTGGCAATTAGAGACATATAATTGGAGGAAAAACGCAAATATTTATAGGTAGTGATTGAGGTCATCAATCACAAACAAGTATAAAATTGAGGTCCTTAAACTCATCAATCTATGATGATTTGAAATACCATCGGTTCAACAAAACATAGGGTATTTGGATAACATATTTTTGACGTTTCAAAATATCTTAGTTGAAATCCCACATCGAAAAATGAATTAATGAGGCCTCTATTTAAAACAAATAGTGGAAAGTATGAAGATTACCGAAAATAACACATACTAGGGTTCCATGTAAGAAAATATGGATATGGAAGAGAAATATAACCATCAATTATCTGATGGAGAGTGGTAGAGAACATGGCTATGAAAAGGCCAACAATCCCAAAGACATGAATTAGTGATGATTTAAGGTACCATCTAGGACAACATTTTTGTTCTAAGTTCCTTTTATTAATGTTAAGGAATTTATTTATGAGATTGGCTAAGATCATAAGGATATATACTTACTTTATAATTAGAGTTTTATCCATTAATAAATTTCCACCACACACTCATCTTTCACTCTAAAAGATAATAGAACGTAAAAAAAATTCTATTTATACTATTCGTACAGGGTTCCAAGATAAACGAATTTATAATTTATCTGCCAGATCTTTTAATAAAAACTACATTATTTAAGCCAGGACATCTCGTGGGCCAGTGGTAGGTGATACACCCTTGTCCCCCTTCGGTTGTGGGTTCAAGTCTCGCAGCCTTGCCAGACGCGACGGGTTGCCGCCCGACCACCGGGTTGTCCTTTTATGGCAATCCAAAATAATCCAAACTAGAACTATCCAAAATACTTTTTTCCAAAATAACAATCCAACATTTATAAGGAAGGTAAACATAATGTAGATCCTTTTTACCCCGTAATAGCATATGAATACTTTCATCATGTATTCTTTTAATACACTGAAACATCCTGAATTACCATATTCCTTATTGATTACATTCATGCTCCCTTATTCCATATAGAATGCTCGATATACTTCATCAATCCAAAAATGTTTTAAACCCAAACAATGATGGAATATACAAATCATTAATCAGTTCCAAGGTAGTCAAGAATATCCAATATAATTTATCCAAAACAATCATGTATTATTCCAAATTCACTACCTCGGTATCAGAACTATATTATGGTTTATCATTCTCTAAACCATATATTTTCCAAAAATTTATCCTTCTATTGAGTCACTTTTCTTTGTTCCACACAATCTCAAGTCCTTAATGAAATAGTATTGTAGTACAATCCTTATATACTCCATAATTATTATAACAAGTACATTGTTGATACAACACTCAATTGACATAATCAACATAAGAACTCTAATCATTCCTCTTCATCTGTGGTAGTATCATAACTTGATTATTATCCAATAGCATCATTTGCGGCATAGTCTGATGACTGGGACATAGGTTCGCGTAGTGTCCAAACTCCTTGCAAATGAAGCATTGTACATTTGAAACCATTTTCTTACCCTTGCATTCACGTACTTTGTGCCCTTTTCCTCCACACTTATAACAAACTCACATTCCTTTCAGGCAAGTTCCAGGGTGTTTCTTCCCACAGTTACCACATATGGGAAAATTCTTCTTTTCCCTCTTCCCTTTATCCATCTTTCTCTCTTACATCCTTTTCTTCTCTTGATTCCCTTCAAAGCCATAGGACTTAGTAAAATCTTTACTTATCTTATCAACACATGATATTATTTTTTCATATGATGATAATACATTCGAGACTATTTCTCTTTTAATTCTGGCTTAAGACCATAAAATATATGATCCTTCTTTCTCTTTGTATCATGTGCACTGCTAGAGTTCTCATTCCTTCTACTGGGCGCCATTTCTAAACAATGGCATACATTAGATTAGTTTATGAATAACAATACCTAATCCCAAACTTGTAAAACACATAACATAAATTAAATAGTTTATGGATATAATCCATAATCATAAAAATGTCTCCTTTGAGGAACTGTATACTCATAAACCCTTCATAATGATTTGTAAGGAAAATGAGAGTTATCCTAAGCATATCGCTCGGGAGTGTCGTAGCCAAGAGTGCAGCAAGGCCCGTTGTCGTGCACCAGTTCCCGTTCGAGTCTAGCTCAAAGCGGTGTTTTCGGGTTTTACCCCTAGGTACATCTGTGCTAGAGCCGCCTCTACCTGCTCGTATCCAAACAGAGATGTATTGCTCAGAAAACTCACAGAATCTCTACAATACCAAAATTCTAGGAAGTTCTTCTATACTAATCCTCAAAATTCATCTTAAATCTATGTGCTCTAATCAGAGGTTATCTAAATCTAGCTTCCAAGGTTTGTACTAAACTTCCTCTGATACCAACTGTAACGCCCCAACCCTAGTTACCCAGAGTCGGTGCATTATTACATAACATTGGCATGATCACAAGAAAGATCAAATCTCAAAAGACCGATTGGTTTAGTAGCCTTGGAAACACTAGATATATTCATAAGTCTTACATTATATCATTAAATGAAAAACTACTACAACAACATAATGTCTCCATAATCCACACTCATATCCCCTCATAATAGCCCTGCAGGTCATTCATAATTTACTTCTTTACTTCTTGGGAAAAATAAAACAAAGAAAAGGGGTGAGCTCAAATGCCCAGTAAGGATAACAATATAGCGGAAACTTTCACAAATAAGAATAAACATTTAAGGAAATGTATAACTAAAACAAAATCCTTTCAAACTTTAATTTTCAACATGGTATGGCATAAATAAAATGAAATAATGCCATTTACTTATTCACATGGATATTCTACTAATCGAATAATCAAATGAAAAATCAATAACCACATTCATAATGTTAGAATGCATAATGCCAGACTATCATAACCTCATAGCCAAGGCCTCGTGCCAAGACTACAAATAAGATTTTGTCAAGGCCTTGTGCCAAGACACTAGTTTGTCTCATGAGACCAACCGATGCATCGAGGAGCTATAGCAGGCTCCACCCGTCACTTATTAAGTCCAATGCATTCCATATGAAAAGGTTTAAACATAACATAAACATTCGTATTAAAACTAGCATACGAAATGTCAATACTTTCACCATAAACCATGAATGGTATAAAAATAGCACATCCATAGTCAAACATATCACAAAACCTTCAATACAATATTGAAATTTTGTATCATAATAAATTAACTTCAAATAAGTGTAAAATCCATCAAAGGATGTTGATATAGATGAAATCAAAACTCTTTTTAGAGAAATATCTCTTTCTATTTTGAAATCATTTAAGAGTCATATATTTATAAAATAAAACATTTTCTTTTATAATATTCTTATAAGCATGTAAGGAAAGCTTTGAAGATTATATAATGGCGGAAAATAACCTCACCCGCCGTATAAATTAAAAAAAAACATTCTTACCTTAATTCTGTCGAAAAGCTTAAAAATGACCTTGTTTTGAAAACAACGGAAAGATTCCTCTTATAAAAGGTCAAAAAAGGGTATAAATGACTTTAACCCATATTCTTGTAAATAATAAAAACATTTTGAAATACATTTTGAAGAAACATGGATGTGGATGATAAAGAGATCCCAGTAGATTATTACGTGTAAACAACCTCGGATAATGAAGAGATTGTTAAATAACCCTTACCAATTTGGTAACTTTTGAAACATACAACCCATGAAAGAGGTATCATACAATGAATATGTAAATACACATAAATTAGAGTGTATTACCCAAAGAATATAATTATGGGCAGTACATACACCACACAAAAGGTAATGGTGGCAATATGGCATGAATCTCACTGGAATAAGGAGTGAGATGAAAACCCCTTACCAAGTTGTAATCAACTGAGTCGTATGAACAAAATTTAATAACCACCAAATGATTTACATAATAACATGAATATAAAGATAATAATGATAATATATATCAAATGGCAGTACACAATACACCACTTTCAATAATTTAGTGACGAACAATGGAAATCTCACGGAATTGAAAGTGAGATAAGAAAATCCCTTACCTTGTACTTTTCCTTGGTTGGGGTAGGCTAACCTCCTGTATAATGGTGAAATAATTGTTATTTAAATTATACAAAAATCATATACATTAATATGATATCATATATGATCTTTTAATATTGATTTGATAATAATATCTTAGTATTATCGTTGGTTTGGGTGTTAACTTACTTGTTTTCTTTTATATGTTTTTCTACGTAAGACATGTTTGTAAAGGATATGTTGTATATTATTCATATCCAGAATGATATAAAGTCCTTAAACATCATTTTTTAAATCAACAAATGATAATTATACTTTAATGGATACGATGGAGAATGAATCTCATCGCTTTCGTGGAGAGGGTAGTCCGTACGTACGCACGAGCGACAATATCATTCTTTTGATAATAAAATAATATATAAATTGATGGTATATCATACATACAGAATCATTAATATTTTATATTCATTATTTACATGAGTTACACATCATTATTATACCCATCCAAATAATATATTATTGAATAACAATTACACCATGACGTGGAGACGGTAAGCCGTACGTACGCACGTATGGTGACATGTTATTCAAAGGGTGGATAGAATACTGAATATGGTTGTACCATATTTATAATAACATCAAAGTATATATATGATACTGGAGTTATTATTTTATAATGGTTACAACAAAGGAAGAAGAAGTGGAAGAAGAAAGGAACTTGAAAAAGGGTGGTGAAATCATTACCTCTTCTTCGGTTTCTTCCTTTTGATTTGATCAAAAGGGCTCCTTAGGTTGGATTTCTGATCAAACTAAGGCCTCTAGGTTGTAGTGTGGGAAGTTGGGAGAGTATTTGGGCAGATTTTGGCAGAACCAAAAGACTTTTAAGGTGTGAAGAAATGAGAAGTAGGTGTGCCCTTTTATAAGAGGGGTGAGGGGCACCTTTGGAAAAGTTGGAGATATTAGTTTATAATAAATTCATATTCGGTTTCCAATGACTCAAAAGTTTATTATTAAGAGGTTAAGGTGGGGATGGGTAGAAAACAACTCAACCAATATAATTTATACAGGTTTGGGTACTTATATTGACCTTATCATTAAGTATTAACTCTAAGTTAATTAGTTTCACTTTTACAATGTCTCTTTGTATTTTTATATAATATGGTAAATAAACTTACAATATAAATCCAATAAACCCCCAAGTGGTCCATTAATGATGAACCTATCATGATATAAGTTTCTTGGATGATCCTTAGATTTTTAGGAATTTAATATAAATTAATAATATAATATTTGTTTTAAGAACTCTTTTATGTCAATTTTGACACTATTCAATAGTTGATTTTTGTGAAACTCATAACAGATTGATTACTTCGAAAAAAGTCCCTTAAATCACTCCTAATATATCATATTATCCTAGAAAATTAGTTTAATTCATTAAAAGTTTCATATTAAATTTATTTGGGTATTTATAATATCAATTAATTTTATTTTTCACTATTATAGTAATTACTGCATCATCATTGTGTCATAAATAAATTAAATTATTTAATGTATAAAAATTGTAAATAAAATATAATTATGGAGGAAATATTTTTATCTTTCTAATGAATATTTATAATCTAAAATACAACATATATAACCCTATGTAAAAATTGTTTTTCTAAAAGATATATGCTTGTGTCATTTTTGTAATCATTTTAACTTAATTAAAATAAAGTGTCCCTATCACCTACAAGTGGCACCATGGGGGCCCCAAATCGACCCAAAGATGCCTATGGTCGAACATGTATCAACCAATAAGGCTAGGACACGTTTTAGGGTAATTTAGTATTATAATAATATTATTTTTTAACCCTTATTTACCGGATTTACCCTTAACCATGGTAAATAAAATATTTACCGCAATAATTATTCAAAATGTCTAAAAATAAAAGTTACCTATTTACACAATTTGAACATCCTGATTCCAAATATGGAATACATTTTTCAAAATTCAAAACACAGAAGTGGCATAAATTAATTTAAAATTAATTCCCGTTGTTCAAACAAAAAGCGTGTTTTTAAGAGATAATAACTATCAAAAGATTGACACTTGTTTACGTTCGGTTAAATTGTAAAATTATGGCCAATGACCAACATTATATTAAATTGTAAAAATATATTATAAATATACTTTAAAACCACTAAAATTCATAATTTATCACTATTAATTATTTTGATTAAAAAAGTTGTTTTTAATTAATATTTATTAATTTTCACTATTCATCAAAATATTAAAGTTATCCTAAAAGTACCGAAACTTCACCTTAGGCTAAATTAGATATTCCGAATCCAAAAATGAAGTCCATTTTGAAATATAAAATATATATAATTTCAAAAATTAGGTATTACTATTCATAACGGCTAGTTTGATCGGTTGTGGTGTGTGTTAAAACTCGAAGTTGCGTACAACACACGCTACTGTTTTATTCAAAGGAAAGTGTACCGTGGAAGCTTGGGATGTTTCATTTTAAATTTTTTTATGTCCCCATTTAGTCAAAAAGTTTAAAATATTGTATTTAAAAAGGTTTCACTATTAAAAGTTGATAAAAGTGCAATACTGAAATTGAATCTGTTCCTGCATTATGACTAAGAAACTCATAATATGGATTCTAAAATTATAAGGATTATAGAAAGTTTAAAATTTAGTTAATACTATTCATGACCTCTTTTAATGTATTTTTTTTTGGTAAGTCATGGTGTGATTGAACTCGGTTTTGTGTGTAGTGCAAGTTATTGAATTATTTTGAAGAAATAACACACTATGAAATCTTGGGGTGTTACACCACAAACTTCAACGAGACCCTTCTTATTAATAATTCAATAGCTTGCACTACACGCAACACCAAGATTGAACATACTATGACCTATCAAACTATCCATTTAAAAATGGTTAAGAATGAAATTAACCAAATTTTGAATTTTTTCTATTCCATATAATTTATCATTCATCTAATGTGATTCATATACATAATAAAATGAAAAATTAAATTTTTCAGAAAAAAAAGGTTTTTTTTAAATTCAGTTTTTTATCTTTTCTTGATGAAAAATTTTTAAATCCAATATTTTACACTGTTATATTCAATTTTAAAAAATGAATGTATTCTTAGAATAGTGAAATTAATATTTTTTTTGGTTATGGTTCTGTTGTTTTTCTGATATCTCTCATATTTTGATGAAAATTGAAAATACTACATTTTAATTCAAAGCTGCTTTTTCTTATAAATTATTTATATAGTAATATAAAATTTTTAATTGGTTTTAAATTATAATTGGATTATATTTTTATAATTTAATCCAATTATGTTAATTTGATGTAATTTCAAATTTAAATTATAAAAAAACACATGTGAATCTTTTGATAGTTTTTACTTCTTAAAAACCTGCTTTCTGGTTTTGACAACGAGAATTAATTATAAATTAATTTATATCAATTATTTGTTCTAAATTTAGTCAATTAAATTCCATATTTTAAATCATAAGGTAATTTTTTTTAAATTTTTACCTTTCATTTTTGAATATTATGAATATTTATTGAGTAATTATTGTTATTTACCATGGTTAAAAAAACTTTCTGGTAAATAAGGGTAAAAGATAATATTGTAATAATATAAAACTATACTAAAAAAAGTCATAATCCTATTGGATGATATATGGCCGACCTTTATCACACTTATTTCAATTATATGTCTCCATTAATCCACTTGGGTGTGAAAACTAAAAGTTATAGTAATTAGTTTAATGCAAAGGGAAATATAACATAAACATATATCTTATTAATAAAAAAATATTAATTATATTTATATAAGTTATCTAATAAAAAATAATTATTAATTCGAAAGATAAAATTATTTCCCTCATCATGGTATTTTATTTATAATTTTTAGACATTAAATTATTAAATTTCTTTAAAAAACAATATTGATACAATATTATCCTTATTAATGAAAGAATCAAATAAATAATAATATAAATATTAAATTAAATGTAATTTGGTAGTTTTTATTCCATAAATAATTCTATGTATTAATAAGACATGTTGTATTTGTTCAATTCATTTTGTTTGAAGGAATCAAGTTTGTATGACTATAATAAAAATCAGTTACTAAATAGTTTTAAAATTGATATAATTGAGTTTTTAAAACCAATATTATTTCACTAAATGATATAAAAATCATAAAATCTTTGATTTGGAAAAATTACATAGATAATGTTAAAAGTATCATTAATAATTTACTATATGTTCTCTTAGAATATCATAGTATCTATATTAACCCTATAATATAATAATACAAGAAGATATAGTAAGAGTTAAACTATTTAACTCAGGGTTAATCACAAAATATAATGTTACTTTCCTAACATAAACTTGTATAAAATTTATTGTGTTAAACTATATAGATCGATAATCATTGTACCATTGAATTAAATCACTTTGGAGCTATTATAAACCGAAAATAAATTTATAATAAATTAATATTTTATGCTTTTCTTAAAGTTCCCATCACCTATCTTTTAAAAAGGCAGTTATCCTTCTCTTTAATTCAAACCTAAAAAGCACATTATCTCATAAAAAACCTACCCCAATATCCTCTATACTTCCTTTAGTTCATTTTATAGGCCACCCTTTTTATATAAAATGAAAACAAAGAGTTCTTATGTGAAAATAAAAAAAGAGACACTTGAAGAAGAGGTAATCAATATTATCCATTCTTTCAATGTTATTTTCTTCTTCTACTTCATCTTCTAGTTGTTACCATAAAAAAATAATAACTCAAAAATCTAATTTATATTGATATATTTTTATTATTATGGAAAAACCATATTACTCCTTTTATACATTCTATGAAAAAAATACTGTTATGCGTGTGAACGTACAACTTACCATCTCAACGCCGTAGTGTAAACCATTTTTCATCTATACTTTGTTTAGATGGGTTTAATGATGAATATAAACAAATTTGTTGAAAAATATAACATTATATTATTTATTTAAATTTCATATTCCATGAAAATCCATACCATTAAACTATTAAGAAAATGATTTCATCGCTCGTGCAAAAGTATGTCCTACCGTCTCCATGATGCGATAAGACTCATCATCCACGTTCACTATCCATGAATGGTTATAAAAATATATATATTATTAATATTTATGAAATATATTACATAATAATAATTCTAGAATAATATATATATATATATATTCCAGTATGAATATTTCATTCACTTACTTACATTCAATTCAATAAGAAACATAGACATCGTTAATGAATACATACAGTCTACTATCTCCATGGATGGAGTATTCCCTTTAATATATATATAAATTATATATATTTATATTATGAATTTATATGATATATAAATAATATTATATATTTTGGATGTAAGTGAATTGTTATCTATGTAATATGATCATGAATAACATATCAAAACATGTATGATAAATAAAGCGATTATTACCTGAAATATTTCATTAAAATGGAATTGTTAATAAATGTGTAATATAAAGTCACAAAAGAATAATTTATGTTCTCATAAAAATTATTATTATTTTTATATAATTTAATAATATGTTTAAAAACATTATACCTGAGTTTTGGACACGTACAGATATTATCAGACCATAGGTAAGCGTCAATTACTCGATCTCATTATTATATGTGATTATTTATTTGTGGGTATTTTCCGTGACATGTTTTTCATCCATGTCCATGTTTCATAAAAATTTCTTCAAAAGGAATATTTTATGGTTTTATGGAAGAGAATATTTTACTAGAACATTGATTTTAATGTTTTGATGATTTATTTTACTAAATCTATTTATTAATGTCCATGTTTACAAAATTATTTTAACAATTTATTTATACAAACACGATTAATTTAAAATGTTAATTAATTTAAAAAGTTTAAAATAGGTATGTGAAACGTTTATTGAAATTTTTTTTAAGTGAATTCATTTAAAAATTAGTTCTCCTTTTAAATTATTTCATGAAAAAGCGGTATTTACATCAAAACGTTTTACTGATAATTTTAAAATTTTTGAACATCCTTAATTGGATATTATTATTTATTGTGGTTGATTTATTATAATACAATATTTCATATTGTATTGGATGGGTTATGATATGTTTAACTGATGATATGCTATTTTTATACCAGTCATGGTTTATAGTTAATGTATTTTCATTTCGTATGCTAGTTTTAATACAAATTTTTTGTTATGTTTCACCCTTTTTATATGAGGAATTCATGGTATAATTTATATGAGGGGTGGGCCTTGATATAGCCCCTTGATGCATCAGTAGGCCTCATGAGACAAAATAGATATGGGCTTGGCCATGGGCATGCCAATTTCATTTCAAATATAGATTTTGTCAAGACCATAAACAAATATTTTTAGATGTCTTGGTTAAGGCCTCGATGATATGTTTCAGATGTCTGGAAATATGCATTCCCAAGTTATGAGACTAGTTATTGATATTTCATTAGAGTATTCGATTAGTAGAACATCCAATTGAAATTTTAAATGGAATTATTTGGTTTATTCTTTCCATATTGTGTTGAAGTCTATGTTTAAAAGGCTTGTGTTTCATTTTATTATAATTCCTTTAATGTTTATGCTTATTTATGATAACATTATTTATACTGTTTGTCCTTACTGAGAATATTAGATCACCCCTTTCCTATGTTATATTTTCCCAGAATTCTATGAAGTGTTTAATTATTGATATATAGGGTTATGCTAGGGAATTATTAGCATTCAAAAAATATTATCTGTGAAGTCTTTTATATTGGAAATTGTGATGATAATATCATTATGTAATATATTTTCCAAGACTGCTAAAAATATTGGACATTTGGGACATGATTCCTTATAATCAATCTAATATACAAAAACAATGCACTGACTCTAGGCTTCTTGGGTCAGGTCATCACACATAAGACCTAAATCATAATGGAATAAAAAAACATGATCCCTAAGATAATAACAATGGAATAAGATATATATTTTTGGTATAAACATATGTATATAAAATCATTATTCATGGATATACACAATGACATTCAAATCATTTTATCCTTGGGATAACCACCCGTGTACCTACTTCAGGCTTGGGATAACCACCTATGTATCCTTCATTTTGATAGATAAACCTCATTTCTAGGGCACAAAAACATCCCTAATGATAGATAATTCCTTATAATGTAATCGGTTTTCTCCCCAAAACATCATGTTAGTCAAGGTTCACTCCTAAGACCATCATAGTAGACAATGTCCCATACTTGACCAAGTTTACTCTTTATTCTAGTCCTATCTTTCTCAAAAGATATATATATATTTAAAAAATGAATTGGATAGATATATAACTCCAAAATAACTTTGTTATAACTTATACCACTATAATTTTTTATAAGGTATCCATCGTCTCATTGTGAATATCTTCCATATGTGTTCCACAAAATCATAAAACAATTATCATATCAAAACCAGTGAAATGAAATGGGTTTGATAAATAATTCATCATATATTAACAGTTGAAAAAGATATAGGTTTCTTAATAATTTCAGCATTTCATCATATAATTACACTTGAATATAAGAGGGTTTCACAATATTTCTTCCATGGTGTTTCCCATGGAAGATAAATGGGTTTCCTAAAAAAGATGTCATTTGGAACATAAGAAATTTAGAGAAAGATTAACAATGATAACCTAAATTCAAATCCCTAATAAATTATAATTTACATAAAAGGATATTATATTAGAAAGAAATTGATTTTGATCAATTATTTGGAGCATTTATTAAGGAAAATAAAATTTCATTAGAAAATAACTTTTTAAAACATTTTAAAAATTCTTTTCATTGAAAATAACATTGATATTTTATAAATGAATATTTCAAAATCATTTAAAAGAATTTGTTGGGAAAAATATTCTTTTCTATTTAAAAAATCTTTTTAAAATATAAAACACATTGAAAATCATTTTCTTTTAAAATAACCTTGAAACCATATAAATGAATCTTTGAAAATAATATCACACATTTCTTTTCGAAAATGATATTTCTTATTTAAAAAACAGTTTTTAAAACATAAAACAATTTTTAAATAGTTTTATTTTAAAATAACCTTGAAAACATATAATCAAATACTCAAAAAATTTAATGATAAATATGATGGGAAGTTTCATTTTTATCATTCATGATAAAAACAATTATTCCATACACATTTTCATTAAAATCCAAATGGGCCTTGTTTTAGAAAAATGCATAAAGATTAATTTAAAAAAATTAAAAAAATCAAAAAATTTGTAAATATTTATTTAAAAAATAATGGGATATTAAAAAAACATTTTTTAAAAAATATTTAGAAAACATTGATTTGTAAGACAATATATTTTCGACTAAAGTGATAAATAAAGTCATTTTTTAAACAATTTCGTAACTAGATTAAGCAATAAAGAGTGGAAAATGATACTATTACATGAAAGTTTATGGAATAATAAAATAAATAAAATTATTTTGGTAAATGAGAGATGGCTAATTAGATTTTATCATTTGAAACATAATCATAAATAATCTTAATAAATGATGAGACTATAACATAAAAGTTTAACACATTCATAATCATGATTCATAATCCCCATTATTGAATAAAATAAAATGAAAATTAATATTTCACAAGGCTAAATATATTCATGACATCAAATTTCTATGGTGTTGTACATACACCTCATAAATGAATATAGGTTCATGAAAAACATAATTCTCACTGAAGGAAAATTTTGACAAAAATCCATTACAGCTTGAGTAACTTTTGAATCATAAGCCCCATGAAATAATAACAACAATATTGACTTTAGATAACCTAAAATTAGGTATATTTATGATATATTTTGTAATAGGTCTGTATATATTCATAAAAAATAAATGAGTGTCAAATATTACCAATTCATAACAATTATATATTAAATTCACATTTCGGGTAAAAACCTCTTTGTTTTTTGTTTATATTTTTATTTTTTATATTCAATCAACTTGATTTGATAATGGTTGATTCCATTATAGAATAAAAATAATTAAATTATTATAATATTTTTACATCAAATATAATTTTAATACTAATCATTAAATATGGTTTTCAAAAATGATGTACTTTATGATCACAGAGAAGGTAAGTCATTTGTACGCGTGGGTGACATTTCCTTTTTTCAATGTATATTATAAAAAGGATGTAAGTAATATATTCCCTCTAAAAATGATAATAATATAATAATAAAATATTTTTTTCAAATATTTTTATATATATCATTCATGTGGTTTGGTGATGAAAAGAGAGTAATATTGCTTCGTGAATTTTGAAATCCACACATACATGAGCGGCTTTATCATCTTTTATTGAGTGAGAAGGTAAGAAAGAAAATGATATATATATATATATATATTATATTTTCATAATAATAAATATATCATATTTATTATATTTATGCCATCTATATAATATATAATAAATAAAAATACCCTTATCAAGTTCCACATAAAGTGTGGATGAATCACATCGCTTCGCAGGGCAGTAGTCCGCCGCAGAGATGAGACACCTTATCTTATTCCAAAAAATAGAAATAATAAATGTGTGTGTGATATAATAATTAAATATTAATAATAATATCATATATATCATATATATATATATAATATATCCATCATTATGTTCATCCTTTAGATGTGAAAATTGACAAAAAAATTGAAATCAGTTCGTGGGGGAGTTGTTCGTCGTACAAACAATTAATGAATTCATAACCCATTTGATGGAAGAGAATAAGTTTTAAGGTCATGAATTTATTATAAAAACATCTCATTTTATGTAATATACATAGGTTATTATATCAAAAAGGTTTAAAATTAATTTAAGGAGGTGGAGTAAGAAATAAAATAAAGACGCACTTTGGAGGACAATACCTATTCATTACGTATCTTTCTTAAGATTTATCTAAAGAATTTCTAGGATGAATTTATATCCAAAAGAATAATTCTATGCTGTGAGAAGTTAATTTTGTTATGTTATTTGTGAATATACTGGTTGCAAAAATTTGTTATGAATTTGTGCAGAAGATAAGAGAGTGGGTGTCAATTTATTAGTAGGCGAGCAGATACACAATGTATTTTTGGAAAAAATAAACACCCCCTAATTTTTCATACATAAAATGGTAAAACTTATGACATTACATAACCTCATAGGTGTAATGGGAAAAAATTTTTGAGAAATTTTTTTTTAAACAACTTTCTAGTTTTTTTGTACACTTATTATTTTAATTTTAACCCTCAGTAAACCTATGTATACCTTAACTGTGGTAATTATTTTTTAATTGTAATAACTATTGATTATGAAAAAAAGTTATATTTACCTTATTATATGTTATATATTATTATTATTATTCAAAACATGGAATCCATTTTTCCTAATTCCATTCACAGAAGTGGAATATTTTAATTTAAAATTAATCCCAGAGACAAGATGGGAAACAAGGTTTTTAACGGGAAACATTTCAAATATTTAAACTGTTTTTATATCTCAATTCAAAATGAAATATATTACATTGAACTAAACTAGAATAATTATTATAAAATTGAACTAATTTTACTATAACATGACTTCTAAATATATTTTAACACTATAAATATTTTAAAAGAGAAGGTAGTTTTCAATTAAAATTCAATATTTTTCACTATTCATCAGAAAAATGAAACTTTTAAGAACAATACCAATAAATCACACAATGATAATTTTGTAATTATGATTTTTAAAAATAATTATTTTATAATATTAATTTTATAAAAGTTTTATTATTTAATTTTATTATTTTTTGCATTGTAAATAATTTTTTTGTGATAATACAATTTTTGCAATGTATAAAGTCTTCTAAAAAATTAATAATATTTTTGAAAATATTTTTTATTTATATAAACACATTATAAGTAATAGTTTACAATTGTTTATTATTATTATTATATTTAATTTCTAGGTTATGATGTTTTTGTTCGGATAAATAAACTAATAATATATTGAGGTTTTGTTAAAATGAAGTGTCGTGTGTATTGAATGATAAACATATTGTTGAATGTAGTGTAAGATTAATCCTAGTGTTTCATGTAATAAAATATTAACTTGGTGTTGCGTTTAATGAAATATAAACTTAATTTGGAGTTTAACGACCAAAATATAAAATATTGAATAGTTTTTTTAAATATCAAGATGTTACATTCTAGCCACATAAAATGAATTTCTCTTTTGAAATTTTCCTCGGTCATCAATGTTTTAACATATGAAATATCCTTCATAAATACCGAAATTATGAAGATGGTTTATAAATATCCTCTAGAAAAAGATAATGGGATGTGTTTATGCCATCTTGAACAACACATACAATGTTTACACCTAGGATAACAAAACTAGAAAGAGGAAACATAGAAATAAGAAGAAAAAATTCACACCCAAATACTAATGGAGAGTGATAAAGAAAATATATCACAAGAATGTGGGTGATACTAAAGTGGTTAAATACCTTAAATACATAAATTAACTAGGCATGAAAAATCTAATTAATATTATAAAAATTTATGATAACTAGACAAATTTTAGTTGATGATATATTTCCTAGTTTTGAATAATTTATACAGAAGATACAGTTACTTGATTTAATTCCATTTCATAATAAAAATCTCACAAATTGGATAAAATATGATCATTTACCCATTCATCTCATACTCAAATAAATGATGTTTAATTTGATATGCCAAATGTAGTAATGGATTATAAGATCATTACAGAATGACAATTCATTCCTCTATCTTTAGTTGTAACAAAAATAAAATGGTTACAAATGTTATCCAATATGATAAAAATAATAAATTTATATATATAACATAATTCAATGTTAAACATAAAATATTTAATAAATGGTTAATCTTATGACCCATATGGAAGATTAAAATCCAACAACTATATAAATAATGTCACTAAATTTTAAAACCAAAATTTTCATTAGTCCCCCTAACAACATAAAATAGCTATTAATTATCACATACCAAACATGTTAATACCTTCATCTTGTATTATATTAAAACTATAATTCCCATAAAAAATTATTTAAAACATAAATTTTCAATGATTTCATTCATCAAAAAATATTTTTGGTTATATATATTAAATATAAAAATATTGTTGTCCCCATCAATGATACTATAAAAAACGTTGATAAAAATCATTAATCAGTTCCAATGTAATCAACACTATATAATTTAATTATTCATTTAAAACATCTATTTATCCTAACATATATATCTCAACATCAATAACATGTTAAGGGTTATTTAACCTTAATAAAAATATTGCCTTGCCCTTAATTCACTTTTCTAGACCATCAATTTTTTTTACATATTCTTGAAAATGCATTATGAAAAACATATAATGAATAATATTTATATATTTCATGATTATTATAACATAATATTGGAATTCAAACACACAGATACTTGACTCATCTCACTTCTTCCTTAAACCATTATCTAGGCTTCAATATATTCTTTCTCAAGAACTGTTTCCTTTCACATGTCATCTATAGTATCTTCAAAATCAATAATATTACAATTACTCATACAACCCATTTGATTTTCTTATTTATATATACAATGAGAAAATTGATATAAGATATTAAAAATAATTTTCAAATTTAGAGAATTAAATAGTTGATGATATATTAGGGATACCCATATTCGAATTCATTTTGTTAATTAATCATTCCATTTTCCATTTACAATTACTTTCTTTATGTCCTTTTCCACATTAAAAAAATATTCCAATTCCTATGATATATTCGCTTGCGTGATTAATTCTACATTACTAACATATAGGAAAATGGTTATTATTTCCTATATGGTTACCATCACCTAAACTCTTAGAAAACTTTTTCCTTATCTTCTTTATCAAGTATGATTGCTTATTAAGGGACATTTTGTTAATCTTGTTTCATAAAAACTAATTAGGAACAAATAAAAAATATTTTACTTCAGTAATAATCCCATTTGGCGGTACATCAACATGTTTTCCATCAGATTAAATTTTAATCTAGTTACATATTATTCCTTCCATTAACTAAGAAAAAATAGAATAGTGTGAGAATGCTAATCATAATGGAAAATAATGTAGTCTAAAAAATCAGTTATGAGGTAAAAATAAAGATACCTTATGTTTAATCTATGACATATTATATTTATCCTTTGTCATTCATAATTATAATTTATTTAAATACTTTATAATGGATCATAATGTTTTTTTAATTTACAATGATTATCCCCTAGTAATTACAAACAATGTGTGTAGCAAGGCCTATTTCCATACACTGGTTTCCTATCATGTTTTTCTTAATAATGTGTTTTTAAGGTCATTACCACTAAGTAAATCATTACTAGATCCACATCCTCTTGAAGTATCTAGAGAGATATTTTATTTCTTTAAATCCACTCAATCAATCCTTTATAAAATATTTAGGATGTTTTCCTATAAATTAACTCATACTTATAATTAAACATAGAGAGATACCTAAGAAGATCATTATAAATAGCCTTATGTATGACAATAATTGTTTCTTATTCTAGTCTCTAATGGCTAACTAATCCTTTCCTCTGATACTAGCTATTGTGTCATAGTATTCCCAAATATGGATATTACATCTTTTTAGATGAATATTCATTAATTTAAAAAAATTCATTCATGAGGATGGAAATAGTTTAGGTCATTTGGAATCATGGAAAACAATATTATAATATGGTGAATGATCATCAATTTTTCTGAACAATATCATCTCAATTATTACCCTTTATAGTCAAACTCAACATACAACTATTCTTCATAACCTAGGGAAAGGAATCATAAAAAAATGTGATCATAGATTCTTAGTAAGGGTAAAGATAAATTATATCAATATATGATCATATTAAAGAATAATATAATAATTTGGTTTTGAGATAAAGAATATAGCATACATTGTTCATGCCCAAACTATGATAGATCATAATCATGATTAATGACATAAATATTGGTAGTTCATATAAAATGAATCAAAATAGAATCAAATAAAATTATCCATGAGAGCATAAAATTACTATAAGAAATATTTTTTTTGAGTAAAATTAATCATAGGAAATCTTATTTCATGGATACCCACCAAGACATTCATAAAAATCTAGGCTTGGTATAACAACCCAGGTACTTACTTCGGGATTGGGATGACCACAAGTGGACCCTCCTTTTCAATATCTACATATAATGGCTGGGACATACCACCATCCACCATGGAATCCATTTCCTCATAGTGGAATGGGATTATGCCCTAAACCACCATGTTAGTCATGGTTCACTCCCAAGGACATCATAGAAGAAAAATTCCCTTACTAAACCTATTTCACTCCGTACTTTGATCCAATCTATCTAATGTGATATAAATATTTACCCAACACAATAGAGAGAGATATAGGTTACAAAACTCTTGGGTTATAACATTACAACTATCGTTGGTTTTAACATAACCAACATCTCATAATGAAAAGCATACATATTTTTTCCATAAGATTATAAAAAAAGAATCATATCCAATCCCAATAAATGAAATAGGTTTCATAAACATTTCATTATATCATAACCCATAGAATAAATATAGGTTTAATAATAATATCATTAATTCATCACAAATAACCCATTAAAGGAAATGTATTTTACAAGTGTTATTTCATTTTATAACCCATAACGTGAAATGTGTTGTATAAACATCATGTCATCATAAAAAAAACATTCAGAGAAAGAATAGGAATATTATCCTTGGTTGATGTCCATAGTAAAACATAAGAAACATTAATGGATATCATCCTAGACGGATAATTATTTTGATCGATCATTGGGAACATTTGCTAAGAAAATTAATATCTCTTTAAAAATTAACATTTGAAAATATTTTCAAAATACTTTTCATTGTATATAACATTTAAATTTTATAGAGGATTATTTAAAATTCATTTAAAAAATTTATTGAAAAAAATAAACATAATTATTTGAAAAAAGTTTTTGAAACATAAAACACATTGAAAAATCATTTTCTTCTAAAATAACCTTGAACACACATTAATTCAAATTTAAAGATAAATTTTAAACATTTGATGTGGAAAATATTTTTTACACTTTAAAAAATAATTTTAAAAACATAAAAACCATTTAAAATCCTTTTTTTGAAAATTACCTTGAAAATTTATAAATAAATAGTCAAAAAATAATGCTTATAACGATGCAAAGTTTCATTCATGTTGTACAAGTTAAAAACAATGATTCATTTCAGATTTTTGGTAAAAGATAACGTAGAATTGTTTTGGAAAAAATCATGAAGATTAATTTATTTTGTTTTTGAAAAAATAAAAAATGTTAAAATATTACTTCTAAAAATCAATGGATAATGAAAATTTTGAAAACATTTTTAGAAAACATGGTTTTTGAAAAATGGATTTCGAACTGATGAGAGAGATCAAGTCAGGTTTTTTTAAAAACAATTTCTCAATTATCCTTACTACTAAAGAGTGGAAGATGGTACTATTACAATACAATATCAGGAATAACCCAATTATAATAAAATTCAGGGGTTTATTCATATGTTGATTATAATATTTTATCATCGGAATCATAATCATAAATAATCTTGATAAATGATTATATTGTAACATAAAATCATACCACATTGGTCGTATTGATTCGTAATCCCCATGAAAGAAAAAAATAAAATGAAAATGAAAATGTAATATGCATAAATAAATACATTATATCATTGGATAAATGTTTTACAAATTCAACTCATAAATTAATATAGGTTCATTACAAAATAGAAGTCTCAAAGAAGGACAATTGAGACAAAACACCATTATTGATTGAGTAACTTTTGAATCATAAGACCCATGAAATAATAAAATAAATAAAACAATAATTATCAAAAAAATTTGTATATTAATTATATATAATTTAATATGGAAGTATATACACCACAAAAAATAAATATTTTGTGAAGTTGGTATAAGTCTATCAGAAATAAAAGGTTGACCAGAAGTCCCTTACTAAATGTCATGGCTTCCTTTTCACTCATTCAGACCTCCTATTTAATAAATATTCTTATATTATAAATTTATTAAACAAATATAAATATATATATATATATATATATCATACCAAATATTGTTTAAATAATTCTTTTTATTACACATTTATTAACAGTTCTATGTTAACGTCTCATTTTGGGTAATAACTTCTTTTTTTGTATATGTTTTGATTTTCTATTTTTGGTCATATTACACAGATCATGGTTACATGAAATTAAAAATAATTATTATCATATAATTATCACACATATAAATCAAATATATTTTTAATATATATAGTGATGTGTGATTTTGAGAAATTATGTATATTAAGATCGTGAAGATGGTATGCCATATGTATGCATGAGTACCATTTCTACTTCTCAATGGTCATTATGGAAAAAAGGTATGTTGTATAATTTTATTTGAATAATAATTATAATATACTCAAATATATATTATTTTTTAAAATATTTATATGTATCACACATGTTGCGAGGTGATGAAAATAGAGTTAAATCGCTTGGTGATGTTGGTAGGCCACATGTACACGAGCTGCATTATCATCTCTCATTGATTGAAATGGTATAAAATAAAATGATATATATTATATTTTTTTAATTATAAATATTTTATTAATATCATAATTATTATATTTTTATAATATATAATAATTAACTTTACCCTTATCACCTTCAATGTAATACTTGAGTGAATAACATCGCTTCGTGAGGTTCTAATCCCTCACACACATGAGCGACATAATCATATTCCCAAAAAATGGATAGAATAATGCTATGTATGATTTGATAATTATGGAATCATAATAAAATCATAAATATCATATATAAACAAAAAATCCATAGTTATTTCATATTTTTATACGTGGAAATGGAAGCACGAATGACAACAATTCATGAGGCGATAGTCCACCGTACACCTGAATGATGATTTATTAACCCATTAGATGAAATTGAAGAAGGTTTTAGGTCTTTATTTTGTCATAGAAACATACCAATATGTGTAATAATCTATATTTATTTTATAATAATTTTTTAAAAATAATTTGTTTTGGAAGAGAAATAAATAAAATGAAGATGTTCATCAAAGATCATTATATCTTCTTAAAGTTATTTCATAGGATTGCAAAAAAGGATTACTAAGTTGGATATATGTCCAAATTAAATTTATAAGTATAATATTATATATTTTGAGAAGTTTTTTGGGTAGTTATTTTACATAAAAAATAGTTTTGAAGGTGTTAAGAAGAGAGGAGAGGGGGTGACCTTTTATAAGTTGGGGAGAGGGAACAATTGGTATTTTTGGAAAGATATTTGTGCACCTAGATTTCTAAAATGTAAAAAGTGTCAAAATTAGTTCATTAACGAATTTTAGTGGTTTAATGGTCTAAATATTTCTATTTTATAGTTTTTGAAAACTTTTTTATGCCATTTTACAACTATTCTTTAGTTTTACACCTGAAAAAACATTATTACCTTAACCTCGGTAATTATGTTTTACTAAATTCACTATTAATTTTAGTCAAAAATTAATTTCAAGTTATTAGAAATTATAAATTATTATTAATAATAATATGTAATCTTTTTTCCAAATTCCATTCACATAATATAATAATCACAATTCAAATTAATCCACATATGTGATGAAAATGATGGGTTTTAAAGGGGGAAAGTTCAAATGTTTGAAATGTATTTTTATAAAAATTCATGATGGAAATGATTAAAATGAAATAAATTATATTACATGATATAAAGTAAAAAAATATATTTTTTATAAAGAAATCAAAATAAAATTTAACTTTATACATAATTTAAATTAAAAGTAGGTTCTCAATTACAATTCAACATTTGTCAATATTCATCAAAAACTGAAAATTTTCATAAAAATCCAAAAAATTTACCCTAAGATTATTTTGAAATTATTTTTTAAAATATTATTTACATTTGATCAAATTAATATTATAAAATGGTAAAATTTAAATTTTATTATTTTTTATAAAAGGGAAAAAATAATTTTTTTATGAAAATATTATTTTTGAAACATATAATGACTTTTTTAAAAATTAGGTCTCTTTTTTTAATATGTTTTATTTATATAAAACCATTATACATAATATTAGAAAAATTTATTACGATTCATATTTATAAATCAAATGGTTATTTTTTAACAGTTTTGTTGAAATAACTATATTAAAAATATATCATGGTTTTGTTAAAAGTCAGTTTCTAGTGTAAAGAATTATTAAAATTGTGATGTGTGTAGAGGCATTTTAATCTGGGTGTTGTGTGTAATGAGAAATTAACTTTTTATTTCATGTAACACATGATAAACTCAATATTTTATCTAATGAAAAAATTTAATTGATTAAATTTAATTGCAAAAACATATTTCACAAAATCGTAGGGTGTTATAAGGATTACTAAAAAAACTTATCAGAGAAATCCATGTGTGGATACACCTATTTATAGAGACACACCACCATCCCATGTGGTATAAGTTTCCTCATAGTGTAATGAGTTCACTATCCAACCCATCATATGTGAAAAATTCCCTTATTGAATAGGGTTCACTCCACATTCCAGTCTTGTTTACCTTATGCGATATAAATCGTCCCAAATGCATTGGAGGGAGATATAGTTCCAATCCATTATATAATGAAAGTCATACAGATGTGTTCCAAAATATCATAAGACCTTAATCATATCATATCCCATGAAATTTAATGTGTTTCATAATCTATTCTTAATATCCTAAATTGTGGAAAAGAGATGGGTTTTGAAGTCATTTCATTGTTTTTTCATAGAATAACATGGGATAAGAAGCAGGTTTAATAAGGGTTCTATAATTGTATAAATTCTGGAAGTGAAATATGCTTCCTGGATATCACATATTCATAATCATAAATCATTAAAATAAATAATAAGTATTTATTAAATGGAACATATCTTATGTAAATCTTACATGACCCCAAAGGATACCATATTAGATGGAAAATGATTTTGAAATAATAGTTAGAACTTTTCTTTGATGAAAAAATGTTTGAATGATAATCTGTTTTAAAACATTTTTTTGGAAATACTTTTATGTGAAAATAAATATAAAAACTTATATTGTAATACATGAATATCATTTAGAACATTTCTAGAGTAAAAAACCCTTTCCAATTTGAAAAAACAATTAAATACATTTTCATAATTGTTTTCATTGAATATAATTTTAGATCCTAAAAATGATGATTTAGATATCATTTAATACACTTTTTAAAACCTAAAACATTTTAATTTAAAATAACTTTTTAAACATTTATGGTAATATTGAAATAATTGAGTGTTCATGATTGCATGATAATATATTCATGACTTGCATGTAAAAAATAAAAATTAATTTCAAAACTTTGATAAAAGGAAAACATTTGTTGTTTTCAAAATGACATGAATATTCCATTAATTTTTCTAAAAAATTTAAAAAATGAAAAAATTTTGTTAAATAAATTATTTTGAAAATCTAAAAATAATTTTGTATATTATTTTAGAAAACATGATTTTAGAAGAAAAATAGGTTTTCGACCGGAGAGATAAATAAATCTTATTTTTCTTAACATCATTTTCTAAATTTTTTTATGTAATAAAGAGTATAATATTTATAATATTATTTTAAAAAATCATCAATAACCTTAGGGGAAAAAATTAATTATAATTGTTTAGAATTAGATCATAATATTTCAATAGTTGATACTTAATAATAAACAATCCTCATAAATGATGAGATTGTAACATAAAATATTTACTACTTTTATAAATTTTAATCCAAATACCGAGGAAGTTATAAAATTACATGACGATATAATATAATTATAATAATTATACTCCTGATATAACATGTAATAGGGGATATATATACCTCCTAGTAGAATATAAGTGCATAACCAAAGAATGCCTCAACGAAGGAAAATAGATAAAATGATCCATTACCACTTTGGTATATTTTAGACCATAAATCCCTTGAATGAGTGATCCTAAAATGGATATTTAAATCTATATAATTTTAATGACATTAGTCATAAAATAAATTCATGGTAATCATACACACCATGTAGATGATATATGTGGAAAATTTGCATATTATTCCTAGAAATACAAGAGAGACTAGAAATCGCATACCATAATTCTCGAATTCATTCATAAATATTCAATCATAATTTATTATTAATATAATTTTTTTATAAATATATTACAGAAACAAAAATATTTATATCATTTAATATATTATTTAATTATTCCCATTTATTGCCTATTTTATTACAATTTTAGGTGAAAGTCACGTTTCAAGTAATAACCTATTTTTTATTCATATATATTTAAATTTGTTATTTTTGGTCCACTTGATCATAGATAAAACGTATCCATAATAATAATAATAATTAGATAATTATAATATTTTAACATCAATTATACTATTATGATCTATAATGGAGGATGGTTTTGAGAAATGAAGTATGTTATAATCATGAAAATCATAGGTCGTACGTACACATAAGTAACCTTTCCTTGCTTCAATGATCATTATAGAAAAAAGTTAAGTGATATTTTATATAACAAAAATGATAGTAATATCATAAAAAATATAATTTTTTAAATATAAAGATACATATCATCCATCTGGCATGGTGATTAAAAGGGAGATCCACATTGCTTCGGTAAGGTGGTAGTCCCAAAGTACAAAAACAATCTTATCATCTATCAGTGAGTAAAAATACAAGAAATAAAATGATATATCATCCATTAAGAATTATATATATTTCAGGAATATCATATTTATTTAATTTATATAACATATATTTATCTTTACTATCTTCCATTCAAATCATTAATGAAATCGAATCGCATCACATTGGGAGGAGGTAGTCTGTTGTACATATGAACTACAGTATTATGTCCCTTATGAAATGAAATTTAAAAATGTTATATATGTTATTATGATTATATAGTTATAATAAAGTAATAAATATTATTTATATAATTTATATCCATTTTCATAGACACCCTTGATAGGTGGTATGAAAAAATTAATGGTATAGGTTCTGGATGTCGTAGTCTTCCTAACAGAAGAATGATGATTTCGTAACCCATTTTTTTGGAAATGGAGATAGTTTTAAGTACTTAAATTAACCTAAAAAAATACAATTATACATAAAATTCTAATTTTATAATCTCAGAATATTATAATAATTATTTAAGGAGGTTTAAGAAGTAAGAAAATAAAAATACCCATTGACAAACATTACATCTTCTTTGGGTATCCTCCATAGGATTATACAAGAATCTTTCCTGGGTTGGATTTACATACAAAAAAAATGATTCTAGGATTAGAGGAGTGAATTTGGGATAATATTTTTTTTGATAATGTATTATAAAAAATTGTTTTTAATGTGTGGGCTACATTGGATAGAAGACAACCTTTTATAATTGAGGGAGTGGAACACTTGTATATTTTTGAAACTATTTAATTATACCCACATTTTTATAATGAATTTTTTTAAAAAATGGGCCATTATCTAAAATATAATATGTAAAGTAGAAATAGGTATACTAAATAGTTTTTTTAAATATTGGTAGGTTATTTAGATCTCTCATCTTATTAGTTTAAATCCGCGGTAAATCCATTTTTCCTCAATAGTGATAATCATTTTTTATTATTTTCATTATTTATTTTGGTAATAATTTATTTTGAACACATTAGAAAATATAAATTATTATTATTAAGAAATTTTTTATCTATTTTTTTTTAAATTCCATTCACATTTCTGTGAAAATTAATTTTAAAATTAATCCTACAGAAGTGATGAGAAATTTGACTTCAATGATAAAATCTTCAAATTTTTATAAAGATTTTATACAGAAATTGAACATGAAAATTATTTCAAATTAACTAAAATGTATTAAGGGATATAAAATTGAACTAATTTTACTTTGAAACAATTTAAAAATATAATATTACATTGCAAATAATTTAAACTAAATTGTACTTTTCTAATAAAATTTAGTATTTTAACAATTCATTAAAAAATAAAACTTTTCAGAAAAATACCAAAAATTCACCCTAATCTATTATTAATATGATTATTTATAAAATTACATTTATTTCCTCAAATTAATTTTCAAATTGTGTAAAAAAATAATTTTTCTATAGTTGGAAGAATTAATAAATTTTTCTTTTGAGTAAATTCTATATCTAGAACATATAAAGACATTATTATAAATAAATTATTTTTTTAAATTATAATTTATTTATATAAAACCATTATAATTAATATTTAAAAATGAGTTATTACTATTCATACTACTACGTTTAATGGATAGGTTATAAAAGACACATTTAAATAAAAATGTTAATATTATATCATGGTTCGTTAAAACTCGGTGTTGTGTATAAAAAATGCCAACCATGTTTTTCCTATAATGATAGATTAAATAAATGTTTCAAAAAAAAAACTTACTGTTTTTTGAAATTTAAAATAAATAAAGATTATTGGTATTTGGAAAAAATATTTCCCAAAGTATAGGGTTATTAAATTCCACCCCTAGAAATGAATTTATCCCTTGAAATTCATCGTATTGGTACCTCGAAATAATGAAACTTCAACCTAATTACCTCCTTATGTAAAACAAAAATAGGTTCCTCATGCTGGTTGTTCCACCAAAAAACATTAAACACATATGTAGTTTTGTTTCATAGAACCATTCGTATTTGATATAGAATCCTTATAGGTTGTTCGTAAAAGGAAAAATTATACTCCTGTTGTACAACCTCTGAGTTCAGTATATACGATGGATCATGTGTTTATATCCTTAGGACTAATATATGAAACACATCATGAACCTAAGAAAGGTTCGGTGGAAGAGTGAAATCATAAGCTATTATCCTTATATAATCAAGTAATTTAACGAGCCTGAAATACCCTGGTCTTAGTTTTCCCATCCATATTCGAAGAAACAATTTATAGAATGACCTTTTTACTAAATACATATTCTAGAAGAAACCAAAAACTATTAGAAACTTATAAAGTTGGTGAAGTTAATAAATTTTTATAAATGGATATAAGCTTATCTACCCTCTCATCATCTTTTCCAAGTCCCAGTAGATTTATTTCTACTACTTAATTATAGTATTCACAAAGGGCATCATATAGAGAATTCTAAATTCCTATGTGAAAGGAATTGTTATAAGGAAATTGAACAAGAGGAATTTGTGATCCCGATAACCTTTTATATAGATTTAAGAAGATAATATCATATAATATATGGTTTTAATTGTTATCTTATGATGGCCATTTTTTCTATGAATAATAAATCGTGATGAAACTCAACTCTATATAAATACCCTGCAAATGAATTTTACAGAACATTGAGGTAGACATCATATCATAATAAGATATAATTGAATGTGGTACTCTATGAAATAGTACCATGTACTTAATATATATTTTATAAAACATAACTCAACTAAAATATTCTATGATGTAGATTAAGGGTGATGAGTTCATATGATGATTAACTACAACTCAGGTAAAATTGATTCCATTAGATTATTTGGGGAGTCCAGTGAAAAAATCCAGAGTGATGTATTCCCATATACTCTTTGGCATGGATAAGGGTTATAACACCCTTTAAATATTTTTATCTTTTAATTAACTTGATGACCTACAAAGCATAAAAATATATACTTTTTAATATCTATCTTTAGATTTTCCCACAAGGATAAATATTTCATATAGTCATGTGGTAGTCACTATACCCTTATCACCCTTTAGTTGTGGGTTTAAGACCCATGACCATTCTAGATGTAACAATTTATCACAAATCATTAATGTTATCCTTTTTCCCAAACTATATTAACAAAACATTCTGAAATTTCAATTAGTCACACTTTTTTAACATTAATGATAATATAATCCCTAAATTTTACTAATATCATTAATCATATGTCCATAAAATCAGTTTGTCCTCAAATTCAAAGGGTTTTATTTATATATATAACCCATAAAATATCATTATTCATGAAAAAATCACATCACGAAAAACTTCATGAGGGGTCTATAAGACATTGAACATGTGATCTATATCAATCCTATAAAACCATGATGTAAATCATAACTCTTAATTCAATCTTACATAGAGACATATATGATTACAAAAATAAACCAATCCATAGAATTTTTATGATTCTTATAACGAAAACATGATTGGAAAATACTTCTTCCTCATAATTATAGAATTTCAATACATAAATACTTCATTATTCCCTCTTCAATTATTGACATGGAATATGTACTTCCATGTAATGTAAGTTATTCTTTACATTAGTTAATGGAGTTAAACAATGATCACGTTCCCCAAACAATTATATTGAAATACATGAAAACTTATCACTCTATAACCATCATTTTGACACAGATATCATCATGCCCTATATTTGAGATGTTCTTCTTGGTTCGTGTTCCCAAACTCATGAATGGAAAGAAGCTAAATATTCATTCCTATGTGTTCATTACAATGTGAATTTTCATAAAAATTTAATCTTCCTTTTATTTTATGTTTTTGGGATCATACTAATGTTCACATTGTTGGTAATATTTCACGATAGATTATTATGAATAATCATATTATCTATCTCTATAATCATTGAACAATTTATTTCCTCATAGTCACCAAATTTTCCCTTAGATTTGGTGTTAACATGATTCCTTTGGATTCTATCCATCGACTAATATAAAAATCATTGTGTAAAAAACTCTAATATCTGTATGGAGCCACATAATCATGAAAAATAACATATAGGGTGACTAAATCATGAAACCGTTTATCAATATATAACCCCTTAGGTTTAATCTAGGTTATTCAAAGTTATTTCCTATAAAAATCTTATATGAATATTCACAAAATGTTTTGGAATTTCCAAAGCATATGCCACAGGACTATCAAACTAGGTTTGTTGTAAGTACCATTTTCATACACCAAGTTATGATTGAGTCCATCTCAATGTGCCTTATTTATATTTATTACCACTATATACCTCTATTACAGAGCTACATGCACTTATAATATCTCGGTAGGGATGTAATTTATTAGAAACCACTTGACCTATAATTTAACAAAATAACATGAAATTTTCCTATACTTTGAATCTTCTGTAGACTTGTCCTTATATATATCCCTAGAAATATTCATATTAATATCCCATTGTATCTCAATAATGTTACCTGATTCTAGATTCAAAGGTTAAGTAAACCTTTCATCTAATACCAACTATAACAACCCAATATTTTCATACTTGGATATTTCATGATTTTATAAGAATTTTAATTAAATTAAACAAACACACTCATGAGTACCATAAAATAATTGTTCCATTGGAAACATAAATCCCAATATTCTTAAATCTTCAAATATATTTATTTTCTTATACAAAAAACCCTCCCATTAGTACTACTACCTAAATCTCTTCTTCATAACCCCAGAAAAACAAAACATATGAAATAGTGAGCTTAGATGCCCAGTAAGGGAAAATAAAGGAGACATATAAGAATTATATGATCATAATGGTATGCAAATATGAATGTAACATCTGAAAATCATATTCTGAAAATGAGAGAACATAATATTGATTCACATAATAAATATTTTGAGTTTATTTTA
This sequence comes from Viscum album, assembly GCA_963277665.1. Lineage (NCBI taxonomy): Eukaryota > Viridiplantae > Streptophyta > Magnoliopsida > Santalales > Viscaceae > Viscum > Viscum album. The sequence continues at coordinate 115,745,261 of OY728155.1, read as the reverse complement.
CATGCATCATATGAAAATAAGATAACATGAGCCATGAGAGAATAAAAGGTTCATATTACATATAATTATGACATACACATAATCATAGAAAATAATTTCCTTTATATTCAAAGATCATTTAAAAAAATTATGATAGACCACCATGTGAGGATACACCTCCTGGGTATCACACATAACGTTTTCCAGTGGTAACCCTTTCTTCATAGTGGAATGTGTTCACTCCCCAAAAAACCATAGAGGATAAAGTGAATTACTAAAATAGATTCACTCCCCATTCTAGTCATGTCTATCTCATGAGATAGAAATCATTACCCAATGAATTTGAGGGAGTTATTGGTCTCACCCTCCACATAAAAAAATAAGAGATAGGTGTTCTAAAAATATCATGAAATATTCATCATATCATAACCCATGAAATGAAATTTGTTTTATAATCATTTCATCATATCTTAACATATGGAAAATTTATAGGTTTTATAATTATTTCATTATTCCATTATAGCATAACTCGTGAAAAGAAGAGGGTATCAAAATGGTTTTATCATAGTATAACCTGTAGATGAAAAACGGTTTTTCCAAACATCAAATCATCAAAACAATATTCCATTAAGAGAAAGAATAATAATGGTATCCCATGATAATACCCCAGGAAAATTATAAGTATCCTCAAAATATGTCATCTTAGATGGGGAGATTGTTTTTGAATGTCACGGGTAATATTTCATTGAAGAAAAGGTTTTTCATTAAAAGTAACATTTTAAAAGATAAAACAATTCAAAACTCATTTTTGTTGAAAATAAACATGAAAACATATAAATTATTATATAAAAATAATATAAAACAATTCTTGATGAAAACGTCATTTCCACATTGAAAAACAATTAATAAATTTTCAGAATCCTTTTAGATGGATATTGATTTTGAATCTTTTAAAGGACTACATAGATATAATTTCAAAAACAAATAAAAAATAAAATATTTTGTTTGAAAATAATTTATTTTTTTTTAAATAAATAATGAAATCATTGAGCAGATGTGAATGTGGGAAATCATATTCATGTTTTCATGTAAAAAGGAAAAGATTCTTTTAAAATTTTTAGTAAAATCCATGTGGATGTTGTTTTTAAGAAAACATGGAGATTTGTTATATTTGAAAAAACTAACTATGAGTTAAAATTTCTTTATTAAATCATTTTTTAAGGGTGAAAATATTTTTTTAAACCATTTGTTAAAACGTGATTTTGGAAGAAAAGATATTTTTGACTAAAGAGATAAATAAATGTGTTTTTTTTAAACACATTTTATCAATTATTTTATGTACTAAAGAGTGGTAAAATTGAACTATTACTTGATATAATAATAAATAACCATATTATAAGATAATTCATTATAATTATTTAGAGTTAGATCCAATGATTTTAGAATTTGAGACTTAATGATAAAAAAACCTGATATATGATTGCATATTAATATAAAACTCATACCAATTTGGAAATGTTGAATCATAATAACCAAAAAATAATAACCTTAAATAAACCTTTTAATATAATTAAAATATTTATATTCAAGATACAAAATATCACAAGGGATGTAAATAAACCTCATAGAAGAAGATATGTACATAATAGGACATATGTCTTAGAGAAGGCATATTGATGCTAAAATCCACTACTAATTTGGTAACATTTTAACCATAACCTCATTGAAAGAAAGATCATAAAATGGATATTTAAATCCAAATAATTTTTTATGTGTACTGCTAAAATACATTCTTGGGAAATATACACACCACATAAAAGAAATAGGCTATGAATTTTTGTATGTGTACTAGAAATAAAAGAGAAAATTAATAATCACATTGTTTTTAATATATGTTTAGATTTTTTATTTTTAATCCACATGATCATGGTGAAAATGTCGAAAGAATAAAAATTATAAAATAATAATAATATTTATACATCAATTTTACTATTAATAACAATAATTAATAATGGGTTCGATAAATGAAGTATATTATGATTATGTAGAAAGTATGTCATATGTACACATGAGTAAAATATCCATTTATTAAAGATCAATATAGAATAACGGTAAGTGATATTTTATCATTGAATAATTTAAATAATATCATAAATAAAAAATTAATTCTTTAAATATAATTATATTGATCATCCATGTGGTGGGGTGATGAAAGGAAAGAGTCACATATTATTATGATGGCGGTATTCCACGCATATATGAGGGATGTTATCATCTATCAATTAGTGAAAATATACAAAATAAATTAATATATTATACTTTGAAAATTATAAATACTTCATGAATATCATAATTATTTCATTTATATCCCAATTATTTATCATCATTATTTCTAGGTAATGTGTTAATGGAATTGAATCCCATAAATTCGCGAGGCAGTAGTCCACCATACACACGAATGACGTTATCATATCCCATAAAGAATGGAAAGTAAAAAGGTATATATTATATAATAAATCTAGAGTGTAAAAATGTTATAAATTTCATTTATATACTTTATATCCTTCATTATAACCAATCATGAAAGGCGGTAATAGAAGAATGATAACCTTGGTTTGTGAGGCTGTAGTCTTCCATGCACATGAATGGGGATTTCATAACCCATTTGATTGAAGTGAAAATCTATATAGTTCAATAAATTAATTTAAAAATGTGTAAGTATATTTTCATTGATGATTTTATTATATTATCACTGTAAGATAATAATTTAATTAGTTGGAGGATGAAATAAAATAAAATTGCTCATTAAAGAATGTTACCACTTCTTTGGGTGCCCTCCTTATGTTTTCACCAAAATACATCCTAGGATGGATTTATGTCCAAGATAAGGGATACATAATTCAATTATAGAATTTGGGATATTCTTTTTGAGGGTATTTTCCAAGGAATGGTATTTTATGTTATGAGGAAGAGATGAGTGGGTCTTTTTATTTATAAGTGAGTTGAGTGGCACAGGTTTTTGAAAGGATTCAATCATACCAATGTTTTTATAATAATAATAACCCCAAAAGTAGGCCAATATCGAAACTATAAGATACTATGTATATATACGGCTATCCAATGGGTTTTGGAAAAAATTTTAGGATATTTATATCCAATATATTCTTTTTTTTAAAACTAGTAAATTAGTTTTTAGGTTAACCAAGGTAATTATTTTTTACAATTTTATCTATTAATTTTGGTAAAAAATTTATTTAACCTAATTTTAAAATATGAAATACTATTATTACAAATATTTAATTCATTTTTCTTAATTCCATTCACATATTTATAAAATATATATTTAAAATTAATCCCCCAGACATGATGAGAGTATAGGTTTTAAAGGGAAAATTTTGAAAATATTACAAAAATATTTTTATCAATATCTTATATGAAAATAATTATATTGACATAAATTATATTCATTTATATAAGGTAGATTTAATTTTTATTTAAATGAAAATAAAATAAAAAATAAAAAATATTTATAATTTCAATTAAAAAAAGTTTAAAATAAAAATTAATAATTTCTAATCATCAAAAAATGAAGTTTTTTTTTGAAAAATATCAAAAAATATTCCTAATAATATATTTATATGATAATTTTAAAAATTTATTCTATTTCATCAAATTAATTTTCAAATATTGACAAAAAATCATTTCATTATTTTTTTAAAAAGAATAAAAAATTGTTTTTAAGGTAATAGACTTCTGAAAACATATAAATTCATTAATTTAATTAATTTCATATTTAAAAATATTTTTTTGTTAAATAAGACCAGTAAACGTATTATTTAAAAATTATTTAATACAATTAATTCTGCTAGGTTAAATTGATAGGTTTTAAATGTTTATTTAAATAATAATATATATAATATATCATGGTTTCCATTGTTTCATGTAACACCAACTTAACCAATTTTGACAGTAATACATGTTCAACATGGTATATAATATATCAAAACACAATCACAATGTTTCATTTAATGTATAATATCGAAAATATTAAATTAATTTGACATATATATTTAAAAAAATATCATATTGTTACATGGAATTCCTTGTTGAGTATTTATTGACAGAATCCCAAACCACACTACATTATTAATAAATTTTATATTCATTCAATAATTAGTAGTGTAATTATATCTTGGAAATAATAAATGGTTTTCCCATAAGTTCCCATTTCATCTCTTAAAAAAGGGGATCACTTCCACCCCTCCATAATTACAATTACCATTCAAATATCACATATACATTTTCCCAAACTAAAAGTAATAGGGGTCCATGTATCACCCATAATACCTTGATATCTACAGGTAATATTAATGCCATCACATCAAAGGATATATCTATGAGAAGATCAGTCTCACACTACACAATCCCACATCACATTCCATTATTAAAAAAATTTATAGTCATTGAACAATTAGTAATGTAATTATATCGTGGATATAATAAAGGGTATTCCCAGAAGTTCCCATTTCATCACTTAAAAAAGTGGATCACTTCTACCCCTCCATAATTACAATTACCATTCAAATTTCTCAAGTACATTTTCCCATAATAAAAGTAATAGGGGTCCATTTTTAACCCATAATACTTTGATATCTAGAGGTAATATTAAGGCCTTTACATCTAAGGATATATCTAGGAGAAGATCTACTCTCCAATGTAATTATTACCTTCATTGTCACCTTCTATCCAATAAACATCCTATTAAAATATATTATATACATAAAAAAATAATAAATTATGTATCCTTACTATTTTTATATATTATTATACTAATAAAACAACCATTAGTTTTTTCTTATCCACAGAGAAAAAAAGTGCCATTGCTATGTTTTGTAGACTACCACCTTCAGAAAGAGATGTCTTCTATTTTTCATTAACACCATTAATGGATGATAAAAAATTTCAATGGATGTTTAAATAAGATATCAATTATATAATTATGATACTTACTTGAACAAATTTTTAATTAACTTTTTTCCTTCTTATTTATTGTATAATGGAGTCATTAATTGTTCGGGCATATGGATTACTGCCTCCACGAGTAATGAGTTTCATTTTTCTTGAACACCTATCATGGATGGATTTAAAAAATATATTTCATATATAAAAATTATTTCAATAAAATAAATAATATTTTATATATTATAAAACTAGTTTACATCACTTTTTACAATGGTTAAAATAAATAAGGAGTTACAAATAATTGATTGAAAACCAATTAGTAAATATCATGGGAAAAAATTTTATAATTAACAGTTAAATAAAATTGGGATATGAAATATAATTGAATTACATTACTAAAGATTTATTTAATAAACATTGTTTATTTATTCAATAAATCAATCAAATGTACATTGAAAACTAATATTTAGGTGAGGTTTTCTATCTCAATCACCCTTTATAGAGGGATTCTTTCATATTATGCACTAATATTTTTTATAGTGATAGTATTTACCCTTTAACATGGACTATAACATTTTTTTATTGTACCTGGTTTCATGGAACCTACATCATTATACTTTATGATTAAATATATTAACTTTTATGAATATTAACAAACACTTTTTCACAACATGAATATTCTTATTTTTGTGAGGTAGTATGTGATAATTTCCTAAGTGTAAGTGCCACACTGAAATGTAATAGTAGTTCCCTATTATGATGAAAACTCAAAGTTTCCAAAAACTTATTCATCAATATATTTTCTATATTCAAATTATATCATTTAATAAAAAATTGACACAGGATATATTTGGTTGAGACTCATTGGAATTTTATACACCTTCTTGTTGTGGATCATGTTTGTAATTTTAAGTGTAAGAGATTATGAAAATGCAACATGCCAATAAGAAATAAACATTTATATGGGTCAATATATTTCCCTATCCATGAATGTGTGTATTTATACTTATAATTTAATATTATTATTCATGTACTCTGATGTATTGACAATATCCATAACAACATAAGTTCACTAGGTTGTAGTATACACTAAGTGTTTCATGAGTAATATTCCCTGAAATTATAAGGAGATAATGGATTTATTAATTTTATTAGTTAATAGATGTTTATATATCAAGTATGTTTATGGGAATTATAAAGTCTAAATAAATTCATGTTTGTGGTTTTCTATAAGAAATATCGTCTCTTAAAAGTCTACGAAAGATATATAAAAACATTGTTTTATGGAACCAGCATAACAACTCCTAGATTATAGATATCATGTTAAAGATATTATATTACACAATAATCATCTTGATTAGAGTCATTTCCTTGAGACATTAAATTTGTTATCTAAGGGTTCCTTAGCATGTTTCTAGATGCTAATCATGGAAGTTGGGAAGCTGCATCAAATGCCACTAAGAGGCCTATAGAGCCACCCACATAGTGTATCCTGAACTCTAGTTAATTAAAAATATAGTTTACTACTTATGATGTTGAATAAATTTTATTAACGTATGTGGTTTAAAAAATATTCATATCATGTTCATAAAATATATTTTTCCCATAGATTATTGAGAGAATATTTATTGAGATAAATATTTAATATATATTTATTTTCTACTAAGTGGTTGTAATATTTATTTATTTATTTCCTAATAAGGTAAATATATTTATTTATTTATTAAATGGCCATTAATATAGGGCCACTAAATATTGGGGAGGTTTGGATGACTAAGTAAAGCGGTTTGCTAAGAAATAATATATACTCAATATTATTTGAATAAATAATACTTGACTATTTTACTAGTTTTACCCATGTAATGAATAATAATTATTATTATTATTGACGTGGGGTTCTAAGGAGATTATGTAAATAATAAGGTAACATATGAAATTATTATTTTGTAACCCTAGCACATTTAAATAGAAATTATGTGATTTCTAACGGTAAGGGTTTCCATTTTCTTTGTTGATAACAATGATATTTGAAAAATTATATCAATCTATATATATCCCCTCTCCGATACCCACTCAAGAAAAAGAGTGATTCTCGAAACCTCATATTTCAATTCTAGAGAGATCATAGAGAGTCCTTTTTCAAATATATTTTTCATAGGAATCAAAGATGAATAAGGTAAGCATTATGATCTACCTTGTAATCACATGGATATTCGTATGAAAATGTTCGGGGGTTCATAGGGAATATATAGATCAAAACTATAAGAAAATACACTCTATTCACGAAACACAATGATAATATAAAAATAAAGAAATTTTCATATTCATCAATGATGTAAAAAATATTTAAATGGTAAATCCTAAATTTCAAAAATTAATTATAAATAATAATGTGATATTGTTGTTTTTGGTCTGGATGTTCTCAAGATAATTAGTATTAGATAACTTTTCCTTGGTAAAAAAATTTATAATCTATAATAATCACGAATTTATCATTGATTAGGAAAAAATATTATTTGGTAAAGCCCCATCTGACACTTCCTCTATGGCCGAAAACATTAATTAGTATAATTGAGGGAACATAATTATTATTACTTATTTAATTATTTTTGATTTAATTATGATTTTATAATTAGTTTACAATTTTATTTTAATTGGTTTTTAATATTTATAATTATATTTTCATTTTCATCCTCTTCATTCCTGAAAATATAATTATTTATTCAATTTATTTTTGTCAAATAATATTCAAAGAACTCAGCCATAGGTGTTGAGTTTGGTGGAAAATATACACAAGAGTACATGGACTGTATCCTATTAGTATATGTTTTGAGCCGATGTTTAATACAAAACAATTACTCATGAATTTTTCCAAAGTGTCTAATCATTTTACACGCGTTGTGTGTTTAATAGACCAAATGTTGATGTATAGAGACCGATGTTTAAAATACATTGATATTACACCATTTTTATGAATATTCAATAAATTATAAAAATACATGTCTTATGACTATAATAGTTTATTGTCATTAAAAACATGGAAAAAATATTAACTCCTGGTGGAATATCTTCAACATATCTCCTAAAGATATCCACCATTAGTACAACTAGACAAATCCTTTCTCATAAAATGGGGAAAGGAAACCTAATAAGGGTTGATATCAGATGATAAGTAAGGGTAAATAAATGATATGTGTTAGTATAACATAAACAAAGGGTACTAAACATGAGAATAACATTTGTAGAAAATTTCCTAAAAACTATTGATCATAATAATTATTGGAAATTCATAAGATATGGATCATAAGAGGATTACGATCATAAGCCTTGGAATAAAAAATTAGAAATAAAATAAGGAATTATAACAGACTCATAATCTTATAATATGATCCCCATAATACCCAAGACATCGATTCCAAGACCATCATGGTATTATGCTTCCACTCCCCATAGAATCTTGGTAGTCATGGTTCACTCCCATGGAAATCTTAGTATCATGAGGTCATTATGCACAAAATCATGGTATCATGGTTCACTCCCATGACAATTGTAGTATAATACTTTCACTTTTCATACCATCTTGGTAGTCATGGTTCAGTCCCATAACCGTGTTAGTAGTCAAGTATCATTTTGAAGACCATATTAGTCTATCTCATGAGATATAAATCATTACCCAATGCATTGGAGTGAGATACAGGCCCCACTCATATCTTAGTGAAATCATACATACATGTGACAAAAAATTACTATCAATCTTATCTTAACCCCTAAAATGAAATCAAAATCATGAACATATAATAATATCATAACTGGTGAAAAAAGATACATGTTTAATAATTATTTCATCAAAATCATAACACATGAAAGAGTAACATATTTCATAAACATATAACCCATGAAAGAGAAAAATGTTTCACAAAGACAATGACATTTAACATAACCCATTCATATAAATAATATATATAGAACCTTTAGATCATTTCCTAGAAGGGAATGAGAACCATCAATGAATTTAATCATAGACGGAAAATAATTTTGAAATATCATTCAAAAACATATCAGGAATAAAATATAATTTCTTATTTGAAAAATCCTTTTTAATACATAAAACCATTTGTAAATAATTTTCTAAGAAAATAACATGAATGATTATAAATATTTCATGAAGTCATTTTTAAAATATTTTTCCATTGAAAAATATAAAATAAGATTACAAATATTTCAAAAACCATTTTCATTGAATTTTTTTAAACTTATAAATATATATTAAAAATGTTTTTAATACCTTTTTACTTGAAAACATATGAAATATGATTGAAAATGTTTTGAAAAAAATTATTTTGAAAATATTTTGAAAACATAAAACTAAGGTTTAAAAAATATTTTGAAAAAAAAATTCCTTATAAAGTTATAAAGGAAACATAAAAATTTATTGAAAAAAATTTTCCTTGAAAATTACTTTTAAAAAAATTCTATTTAAAATTATCCTTTTATAAATGTAAAGGAAGATTCAATGAAATTACTATAGGTAAATCCATAAATGGTATATGAGGTAAAAATAACATTCCTTTTGCATAGAAAAAATATTAAAAAAATACATTTTTATGATATTGATAAGAATATTCCTTTTAAGAGATTATTAAAATAAAAAAATATAAATAAAATTATTCTAATGATTAATGTAGAATGATATAATATTCTTGTAACCCTTTTTAGAAAACATTGATTTCTGACCAAATAGAGGGTAAATATGGTCATTCTAAAAAATAATTTCTTTACTATCATTTGTACTAAAGAGTAGGAATGTGGTACCAATACATGAATATATCAGGAATAAAGAGAATATATTAAACTTCATGAATGTTCCTAAGAGATGGGTTATAACATATCTTTAGAGGAAACATAAACATAAATAATCTCGATAAGTAACGAGACTATTACGACAAACTCCTATCACTTGGAACCATGGGATCCTACTCTCCATGTAATAAAAGGAAATTACAGGAAGCTTACAATATCATGAAATTATAATAATTCATTAAATATCATATAATGTGGATGTATATACACTTCAAAATGAATTTTTACATATTAAAAAACATGAGTCTCAATGAAGGCAAGTCGAGACTAAACGATTTTACAGATTTGGTAACTTTTGAAACATAAACCACATTAAATAAATGTCATAGAATGGATATGTAAATACCCATAACAATAACTATAATAATAATTTATTACATTCATGGGATGTATACACACCACACAAAAGGAATGTGCGGTGAATAAAGCATGTATCTCACATAAATACAATGTTGGATGAAATCCCCTTACCTTGTGTCTTGATTATCATCGTACTCATTCAAACCACATATATAATAAATAAAAATTTTAAATACATATTTTACCTAATAATATTATAATATATATACTATATATTGTTTTATTATGAACTTATATTAACCACTTTTAACCATACTTTTTTAAGGTTTCACTTCAGATAATGTACACTTTTTTCTTCGCATGTGTCTCAATTTGTTATATCGTTGGTCATTATACATATATAATGATTCCATAATGTCAAAAATGATATAATTATCATTAACATCCCAGATATTTGTTTTCTAATAATCAATGTAATATAGAAATATTAAATGAAACACACCATTCATGGAGACGATAAGTCGTACGTACGCTTGAACGTTTTTTTCATTTTTATTATCGCATTGAAAGAAATGATGAAAATGAAATATATGTATATATGTATATAATATAATTATAGTATCATTATAAATAATATATATAATTTATGTTCACTAAATCCATTTTTAATACATTCCAAATATTGTGTAATGCAATCACATCACTTTGCCGGAGTGCTAATCCACACTTACTCAAGCGAAATTATTGTATTTACACACAATAGAAAGTAAAAAAGATATGTTTTGAAAAAACATATGATTAAATATATAATAAATATAATATATATATATGTTTTCCTAATTTCTACCATGATAGGAGGTAAGGAAAATTGAATAATAATCATTTTTTAGGTTGAAGTTCACCGTACACATAAATAGTATGTTTGTTACCCATTAGATAGAGGTGTGTGTAATTGAGATTAAAAACTTTAGCATAAAACCATAATAGTATATTTAGGATATTGTTTTTATAAAATCATTGAATTATGAAAGTGGAAAGGGTAGATAAAGAAAATAAAAGAAAGGATTTTGAGATAATGTGTTACCTCTTAATTGGGTAACTCCTTTAGGTTTGTTCCAAAATAATTACTTGGAAGAATTTATAGCAAATGGGAAGCTTTATGGATTAATGGAAAGATGTTTAGAGTTGGATTCAGTATATGTTTTCATAAGCTATGTTTTTTTAGAGATACGAAGAAGAGGGAAAGGTGGTGGCCTTTTATATGGAAGGGAAAGGACACACATGTCATGTTTGAAAACAAGATTGGTGCACCAAAGTTTTTACCTAAAAATCTAATAAAAACTCAATAATGGAAGATTAATGTATGAATAATTCCCATAAAATTGGTGTTAGAAAAGTTTACTGGTCATATGGATCTTAAATTTAAGATTTAGTCCTTAGAAATGCTTAATTTTTCCTTAACTGATGTAATTAATTTTTTATCATGCACTAATTATTTTGGTCAAAAACTAAATTTAAATTACTATAAAATATAATTTATTCCAACTCCAAATATGTAATACATTTTTTTCATATACTAATCATTGGAGTGGTAGAAATTAATTTAAATTTAATCCTAATGATGAGATGACACTATAGGTTTCTTAAGTAAATAAAATGATAAAAGGTTTTCTATGGTTTTATATCCAATTTCAATGATACATTGCCTCCAATTAACTAAATTGGATAAATTTATAATAATATTATTTTATTAAACATTGAAAAGAAATTAATATATAATTTAAAAATATAAATAAATTAGATGAAAATATTGTTTTGAATTAAAATCCAAGATTTTTAACTTTTCATGAAAAAATGAAACCTTATAGAAAAATATTAAAAAATTATCCTAAACAATTTGTTTGTTAATATTCCAAATATAAATTTTATTTGGGAATAATAATCCATAAAAAGTGAAAATATTAGATTTCAAATGGGTTCTCCTTTAAAAGGAGTACAAACTACCTTTATTAAAAAAGAGTTTAATACAAGAAATTATGTTCTTTCTTATCTTATCTCTATCCAATCTATTGGATGAGTATTAGAAATAATTGGTTGAATATATAAAATATATATCATGTTAAGTTTCTCAATAATTTTAATTAATTTAGTTTATCAGGTTAAAAATATTTGTGACAATAAAAATAAAAAAATTTAATATATATTCAATCATTTTTTATATTCATTTCTAATTAAATTTTTTATAAAAAGATGATTTCTTTTTAAAAATATCAAAGGAAAATAATATATAAATATGAAAAAAAATTACAAAATTAGGAAACAGGGAAATATATTACAATCATTTTCACGAAGTGGGATGAGATCTTCTTGGAGGTCATCCTTCCACATAATATCGTTGTAAACTTCTTTTATTGGAATGAAAATCATACTCCATGTTTTACTTCTGTTAAAAATGGGTTATAATATTATTGAGATATGTATGTTTTTAGAGGCATGTCATCCATCTTTTTATAAGGGGCCAAACTAGGTGAACCATCCCAGGTCAAAGCGATTGGATGATAGTAGTGTAGTCACATTAATTCCATATGTTATTCCAGCCTTTTTTCTTGATCGGACTAATGTTGATAATGAAGACGTAAATATGATATTTTAAGGAGGTGGGGAAACCACACATACCATAGGTGCATCCTAAAATATTTCCATTTTGATTCATGCATGCTACTCTATATCCCATGGGGCCTGGGTTCCCTTTTGGGGAACCAACCACATTTATTTTTATCTATCTATTGAGAGGGGGTTTCTAAAAGACAACCAATATACATTTCATATATAATAATCTTCCTTTTTTTATAATCTGATAAAGATAAATAAGATGTTTAAATAAGTTTTGGTAGGTACATGATTGCATAATTCAACATTACTTGATCACAATGAACATCATCACTTGAGATGAACAAAGATTGAAATTATTATTTTTGAGAAAGATAGATTTTATCTCATCCCAGATGGTGTGAATCTGTTTGGGAAAATCAACAACAAAAAGTAGTTCAACTTGAGGAGAGGCATCCATAACAGTACATCTTTGAAGATGAAACTGAATGGATTCCAAACCTATCCATCTGAGATAAAAAATGTCGAACATGTATTTTCATTACCTAGAATCAATATCGCATGATTATAATAGGTGGTCATTATCCTATATGTTTTGATTACATGTATTACATTTATAACAATGTTGGATACCTAATAATTTAAGACAAAAATTAATGGGAACTCTATTGTGGGATATTCTCCATATCAAGCTTAATCTGGAGGGTCTAACACATGGCTTGTTAATGTGTTTTAACTAAGAAGATTTTGGATTTAATTACCGAAACTATTATTGTAGAAATGTTTATAGTTTAGAACACCATTAAATCCATTTCTCAAACCAATGAATCAGCAGTGTTAAAAAGGGTAATCAGTAATTATGGTGTTGATCTTATTAGGTGTATTCATACCCGAAGAGTGTAGGTAGTACATTATGGAGATATTAATATTAGTAGATAAATTTATGGGATCAGTCATAGAGGAAAGAAGTTAACCACTCCAGTTATCCAACCAAAAGTTTGACAAATACCTTTTATTAATAATTTATGTACAGTGAGACATGATTTTAAAAAATGAGTTCTTGAAGGAAGTCCAGATAAAATATTACATGTAAAAACTCTTAAATTTTCATAAATTATGATAAAATATTCCTCAATGTAAATTCAAGGTAGATGAATTATTGTTTTCATGTTTCCACGTGAGTTTATGGTGAAGGGATTCATTAAAGGGGAAAAGGATCTTAATATCGAGGCCACCATTTTTAAGGGGCTTACAAAAATTATTCCAAGGGATAGTGGAAAGCATCTACTCAAGAGTAATTCCACTCTAGATAACACTTTTTATTCTACGGTTCATATTTTTAATTATTTCAATAGGAAATTTTTAAACTATCATGTAGAAAACCATTATAGAAAAAATGGTGTATTTAAACAGAGAAAGATAGCCTTCTATCGATAAGTATTTTCCATTCTAGAAGGTTAGTTTATTATTAATCTTGTAGAATATATTGAGGAAGTATTTGTTTTTAGAATTTCCCCATAACATAAGAAATAAAAGGCTAATGAATGGAAGGGATACTTTTTTTATACCATGGTGATTTATAACATTAGTCTTTCTAGCTAGGGGAATTAATTATCCAAGAAAATGGAGGATTTGATCTAGTTTATGGATTTCCCTGACACCACATCATATTGAGAGATGAAATATTAGAGATTTTGGATGTTCCTTTTTTCCTCACAAAATAATAAAATAATATAATATTTATAAAATATATGAGAAGGAACAATAATGTTTTAGAGGTATTGATATGGTTAATTTTACTTTGGTTATCCAGCTTGGTGATAAGTCTTCTAAGGTAGTACTCAATAAAAAAAATGATTGAATAGAGAGGATCCACTATCTGATACCTTTTTAAAATTTAGATATCCCTTTGGGGCACCATTATTCAAAAATAAAAATGTGTTTAGAACCAAAAAGAGTCTTAATTTTGTTAACATAAATGTCGCCAAAGCCAAACAATTTAAGGACCTTGAAAATAAATATCATATCCATGGTGTCAAAATCATTTCTAATTTCATGTTTAATTTAAATTATTCCTCCTCTATTAATATTTTTTAGTATGTTATAACTTTTAGAGGAAAGATAGGTATAGTCTTGGATGTTTCTTCCATTAAGTAATCCAAACAGGTTCCATGAGACTATTTTTCTAGAAATAGATGAATGTATATTAGTTAAAATATTAGTGACGATTTTATAAATAGTGTTAATGATAGTAATGGGTGTATACAGTTGAATTAATAAAGCATTGCCCACTTTTGAAAAAAGGGAGTGGAATTGTGCATTAATACCATAAGGAAGTTATATGTTAGAAAGGGGTTTGATTTTTTTTACAAACATCATATTGGAAAATATCCTAATAGTGTAGGAGAAAATTATTTGTTAAACCATTAGAACAGGGGAAATATAATTTTTTAATCTAAATATGGCCTCTTTAATTTCATTTTTTATAGGATCACAAGAGTAGAGTGTGTTTTCATGTCACCCACTATGATAGTTTTTATATCTAGTTTTTTGGATTTATTAAGGCAAGGACCAATAAAGATGATGTTAAAGTATGATACTACATGAATGACCAAAACAATATCATTATCAACAATTTTATCACTATTTTTAAAGAAGGTAATGTGTCTACATCATTTCCTATCTCTTTATATAGTGTTGTAGAATTTAATATTTTTGTCCGCATCTTTTGGTAAGCTAATTTTGAAGGTCTACTTTTTCATATTATATTTTAATGTGCAAATAGTGTTTAACATAGTGAAAAGATAAATTTCATATTTAGGATCATTAAAAAATTCATTGTTCATAGAGGGAACATGAATTTTATTGAAATTTTTTTCCATAAAATAAATTCTATTTTACAATTGGTTGACTCTCTATTTCACCATGACATTATCTTTTAACTTAAATGTTTTAATTTTATAATACATACAAAATCATCATTCTTATAATTCATAGAATTCCCAGTATATTTAACAATCCTTTCATAGTCTATAAAATAGTTTCAAGAATTGTTATATATAAAGGGAAGCATAGGTTTAGAAAATATAGTTATTATACTATTTATAATAGAGTGATGATCCTAGTTTCGGTGAGGCAAGGTGATGCTAGAAATGGAATCCCACTTATCTAGGTAATGGATGTTTGTGAAAGATATATCATGTTTACTATCCATGATACTATTAAGATTTCATCTATACTGATTATATTTGGTTCCTACAATATTTATCTCTAGCATATTTTTGTCCTCAATAGAATTTAAAAATTCCATAGAAGAATGTTTAGAGTGAGAAGGACCCATTTTTCACTAGGTCCAAGAAGAGAATTAAAATCTTTAGAGATAAACCAAGGAACATGGATCATGGTATTTAAACAAGACATGTTTTTACATAGGTAAATCTTATCCTAGTATATGTGATTAAAATAAATAAAGGTTCAAAAGGTATGGACCTTATCAATGTCAGAACACAGGTTAATGATTGACTGTCAATATTAATAACATGTCTATTGATTAAAAAAGAGTGAGAAAAGATCCAAAGTGAATCCACAGATCTATTATTAGATATAACACCGCTAAATATATAACTTTATTTATATAAGACAATTTAATTAGAATAAAATTTTAATTTTGGATTATAGATTAAAAATATTTCTAGTTTATGAATGAATAACAGTATTTTAAAATTTGTGATGGTGTCACAGATAGAAATTCCATGATAGTTCCTGTAGATAATAGTCATCTGGACCCATGTTTGGGGTTAGCCCCCCTTTTTAACATTATAGTTGTTATTCATTATGGATTTTCAAGGATTATTGATGGATTTATCCTATATCTATGGTGAGTCCCAATCTTGATTCATGGAAATCATAAGAGAAATAATATTATCATGTTTACTTGAATTGTCTTCCATTGGATTTTTTTTAAATATTCACAACTATCAGGGTGAATAGAGACACCTCCTTTGATATATATTCCATCATAATTATTTCAATTTGTATTTATATCTTTGTTTTCATTTAGGGTTTTTTTCAATATCAATATCAGTCTGGTCATGTGGTGGAGGCCTCTGATTATCATTATCGGGGAAATTGTCCTATACAGTTATCTATTTATATGTGACAACTAAAAACATCATCAGGTCTCTGGATGTTCTGCCCAGATGTAATTTTAGAGGTCTTTGAAAAGTTGCTAGATTTGGTTGTGCCCTTGAATCCTTAATACAGGTGTTCTTCCACTTTGAGTAGAAACAATGGTATAATAAGAGTTTTTGTTTCCATGGATTAACGCCCCAAACCTATCCTTTGGGTCTAATTCATCTGTTAAAGGGACTTCAGCATGCCCCTGAAGTCTCTTCCCAGATGTAGTTTTTAAGGGATTAGAATTTTTGTTTTAAGATGAGTTTTTGTGCCCCTATATTTCTACTGCAGTCTTGTCTATTCGAGTTTGAGCAGAAACATCACCTTCGGGTATTAAGTTTCTATCAACCCCAGCAAAAGATGGGGTAATAGTGACTTCATCATAACTCTAGTGAGAGAGTCTTTGGATAGTTTAATTGAAGAGTTATTTAATGCATCTAGGGTACCTTTAATGGTTCATAAGGAAATTAAATCATCAGTCATTGATATCTTAGTCTCATGTATCTGTGCAGTAGCATTAATCTCATTGGATTGAGAAGTGATTCCAATTTTTTTGCCTTGATATTCACTCTTGTCATTTTTTTGACCTCTTTATAGGGGGTTTTTTCTTCAGTTTATGATTCTTGTTGAGGTTAGTTTACAATTTCCATGATGAGCATAGAAATTTCATCAATTATACTTGTTCATAAATATAAATATCATATTCTTCAACCATATCATCCCATGATTGACCAGTACGATCCATTGTAGTTTATGTGTTGGAAATATTCTTCGCCCATATTTTATGTTTTCTCAAGGAGGGATCTTTCTACTTAAAAACATGCCTTTTATCATTCTTATATCTCTTTATTTCGTTCCATTCCATATCGGCGGGTTTATCAACATATATTTTCACCACATTAAAATTTACGATAAAGTGTCCAATAATCAGTATATATTCATATAAGGGTTAATTATGCTCATATTCTATCCTAAACACAACTCTATAATCATTATAATTAAAAAAGATAAAATGAGGATGTTTGGATTTCATGTTTACTTCTACCATTACTCTTTATTATAGATCCTAATCCTTATTCAATGTTTAGTGGAATATCCTTAAGGGTACCCCAATGCAATAGGTAATATCATTGAATATTTTCATGTGCCAAAAATACCAGCTAAGTCCATGCAGTCTTACACAAATTCGATCTATTGAGTTCCTATTCGTGATTGAGTTGTAAGCAAAATCACATTCTGATAATCAGTGCAAGCAATGTTTTAGTTGAATAATTCCCAATTTACATACTCAATCTAAGTATTCATTGGAGTTTCAAATAAAATAAAAATATCCTTTTCTCATTGGGACTAATTTCCAATTATAAATACCACCATTTTGGGGTTTTAAGTATTTTACCAGCCTTGTTATTTCCATTTTAGAAATGAAATTTTCTCAAAGTCAGGGAACATACACATTTGAGCACTTTGTTAAAGAAATTTAGGATCTGAATCAACTGAAAATCCTCCATCATAGATCTTTTTTAGAAAATTATTCATCATTGAATAATTTTTTTGAAGGGTAAAACCCTTAAGCTCTGAATCAAAAGATATCCATCTAGAAGGTTGTGAGACATCATCAGGAAGAGTGTGATTCTACTATGTGTTTGCTATGATCTATTCAAAGGATCTACCCCGCTCAGGATCAAAGGAGTCCATTAATATCTAGATCTATCAATCCAAAATTCAGTCATAACTAGTATTTAGTGAGTTATGGTTTAATAGGTGACCATTTTCTAGGCCTCTCTAGGAGTCACAAAACCTCATATTCATCATTTCTAATAAATTGATAAACTATGAATTCATCATATATTTTTGTAAACCATAAATTTTTATTATTTAGTTAATAATTTTCATAAATTCTAATTTCACTTTTAGGTTATATCTTATTATATTAAATTATAACATTTTAATTATATATTATTGTTTGGTAAAACATAGTCATGTGTGTTACACAATCCATCAAGGAATGTCCTTGTTGCATGTAATGAAAGCTATCCTTTTTGTTCTGAGTAGAGTGTGATAAAATTTATGATGTTTGTAGTGCTTGATTAATTTTTTTTCATATAACAAAATTATAAGTAATGATTTCATATATGATAAACTATTTTTATTGTTATGTGAAATCAAAAATATCACAAGGTTAAACAAATTTGAAAAAAATAATTCACAAAATATTGGGGTGTTATATTCTACCCCCATAAAATGCATTTCACCCTCAGAATACAACTAGGTTATCATAGGATTATTATTTTAATGTTTCATTCGTATAATCCGACATCATAAAAATGGATACTAGAACTTCAATTAATAAGGGAATGTTAGAACCATAAAAATTACCTAGAGTAACATATAATTGGGTTTCATAATAAGAGAACACAGGTCGGCAGTGATGATTGGACATGGAGGAAAAGACTAAATATTTATTGGGGGTTATTGAGGTTATCAATCACAAACAAATGAATGATCAATGGAAATTTTATTGCCTTAATATCATAAATTTGTGATGATTTAAAAGTGAATTTGATCAAAAAAATTATGTATTAGGATTTTTTTCCATTTGATCATTATACAAACATTGAGTAATTCTTTTATCGATCAAGAATATATAGAAGAATACATACTTTATATATCTATAGAAACAAAATTTCATTATTTTATTCTGCTTTCTAAATGTCTAATTCATCCATTACTTTATGTAATGGACATCTAGAAATTAACTCTATTTTCTAATGTGCTAAAATACACATCTATTAGATCTGAATGCCCAAAACAGAATGAAACATACTACTATTTATCTATAAATTTTCTTAAAATCAATATGGTTAGTAAATTAATCTTCAAAAATAATTTTCGCACTGATATTTCATGAAAAATAGTTATTTTAAAAAATTATTATACATTAACAAGGATATCGTGTAAGCCAATGGTAGGTGTGAAACCACTATCATCATTTTGTCATGGGTTCAAAATGTATGAACTTGTTGAAATTTATTGGTTTTCACCCTACATACAGGATTTCCTTTTCTAAAACCACACTAATATAATTTAAAAAATATGATGAACATTCTGAAAATTAGGTTAATCACTAAATAGTATTTTTACCATGGTTTTCAATACAAACTCCAAGAATAAATACAACCTATAATGTTTAACATAAAATTTTCAAGAATTATTAACCATATAAAAATATTAAACTTTTTAAAATAGAGTCACAAAATCAAATTAACATCTATTCCTCTATATATCACAATGATGCTCTTGGTTGTTACATTCCAAATATGTAAATACCCTAATCACGTATTCTATTGAAACATGGTAATAACATGAATTATGAAAATCCTTATTGAAAACATGCAGGATAACTTATTAAAATTATATTGGATTTATTTGGTAAATCTAGAAAGGTTGTAAACTTCATCCATGATAGCATAAACTACTTTTTAACGAGTTCTTAATTAGTTACATGTTTATCAGTACCATCCACATTTCTTATTCATATCCCATATATCTTTATCCAAAAAAAAATTATCATGAAATAAGTAACATATTAAGGGTTATATATCCCTCAATAATTTGTTTTCCATGAACATCACCTTTCCATTATATCAATTTTCTATTCCATCACAACCATTCTACATGTTCTTGAAAATCCATTGCGAAAATCATAAACTGAACAATTCATATTTATTTCACCTTTCATAATTTCCGAATCTAAATATATAAAAACAATGATTATTTCATACTTAATCCGTTAAGAAGAATACATCATCATAATATCTCCTTGTTTTCACGTTTAATTTATATTGTATTCATAATCATCAATTTAACAATTACTCGCACCACTATGCTGATCCACTTCACGAGATTTCCTCTTGTGACATTGAATTTTATAATAACTGTTTATTACACACATAAAAAACATAAAATTTGATGATGTATTAGGGATTCCAATATTTTAATCCATTTCATTACCCGAACTAATCATTTTTCACTTAAAGTCACCTGATTTTTGTCCTTCTATTCTATAGTCAAAATATATTCCTATTCCTATAATACATTCACATAGGTGATTATTTCCACATTCTTGAAACAAAATAACCCAAATATGTTTTTGTCCATGGCCTCTATTACCTAATATCAAAGTAAACTTCTTCTTTCTCTTTCTTGGTGAGTTTTAGAGTTAGTTAAGGTACACATTATTATTATTTTCCATGAAAACTAATTATGAATGCTCATAACATCCCTCACTATAGTGACCATCCCACTTGACTGATCATGAAAAAATCGTCCATAACATTCAACATTAATTGAGTTGTTTTTGTTTCCACCATTGAATAAAACCAATAGAATAGAGTCAGCATTATTCATCATATAATAAAACCATATTGTCATGAAAATAATTATGTATAGGATATGTGAATCATGACACCTTCCTTTATTTATGTCACCCATGGATTATCCTAGGTAATTCATGGAATGATTTTATTTAAATACTTTATGGTGGTTTGTGATGTTTCTGTGAATTCCCAAACTATATTATTCAGGAGTGTTAAACCAAGAGTTTAGTAAGGACTATTGGTTTGTACCAGATTACCATGAGTCAGGCCCATAACATATTTTTGATGTTATTAAACCAAGGTACATCTATTATAGAAACAAATCAACCTGTAATATCCAGATAATGATGTATTTCCCAGAAACAACCCACTCTCTCCTTTACCAAAATTCTAGTACATTTTCCAAAATGTTAACTCATCCTCATACTTATCCATAGAGATGTCCCTTAAAATATCCTTAAAAATATCCATAGGGATCTCACTAAAATGTTCTCAACCTAGTTTCCAAAGGTTGACTAATCCTTTCCTTTTATATCAAATATAGTTTCCCATGATTAACAAACAAACATATTACACCATTTAGGATAAATATTTATTAAATTACAATAATAAATTCCTGAGGACCATAATATTTTAGTGTATTTTGGAAGGATGGAAACAAAATATTCTATCACGGTGTAATATCATCAATATATCACATTAATATCTCCACCTTTAGTACTAATACCTAAATCCTTTCTTAATAATTGGTTGAAGATAGCATAATAAGAGGTGAACTTATATGCTTAGTAAGGGTAAATAAAAGAAATGTTTAATCATAACATGAAAAAATGGTATTGAAAATGATCATAATATTCAAAGATCATACCATGAAAATTAGAGATCCTAATAAAGGTTGTTAATTCATATGACTTGATTCATAATATGATTAAAATAATAAGTCATGATAGGAAAACGTTGGAATAAAATATAGAATTTTGGCAGACATATAAGCATATTAAATGATTTACATAGAATCTAAGGAATAGATTCCATGAACATCATAGTATAATGGGTTCACTACCTATACTATCTATATATTTATGGTTCACTCTAGTGGCCATATTAGTAGCATTCATTCACTACTCATACTATCTTGGTAGTCATGGTTCACTCCCATGTCCATCATAGTTGCATTAGTTCACTACTCATACCATCTTATTTGTCATGTTTTACTCACCTTCCCATTTTAGTAGTCAAGGTTCATTCGAAATACCATCTTTGTCTATCTCATTAGATATAAATCTACACCCAATAAATTGTAGGTAGATATAGGTCTCACTCATCTCATAGTGAAACCATACATACATGTTCCACAAAATTAAAAAAAAATAATATCGTAGCCCCTAAAATTGAATGTGTATAATAAAAATATAAACATATCATAATCTGTTGAAAAAGTTACATGTTTTATAATTATTTCTTCAAAATCATAACCCATAGCTTAGAAATGAATTTCATTATCATATAACTCATGAAAGAGATACATGTATCATAATGACCAAAACATTACGAAAAACCCATTCATAGAAATAATAGTAATGAATCCTTTAGATAATTTCCTAGAAGGTAATGAGTAACAATAACATATTTCATCTTAGATGGAAAATAATTTTGAAATATATTTAAAAAACCTTTCTTAAAGAAAATATCATTTCTTCTTTCAAAAAAAAATTAATACATAAAACCTTATGAAAATAATATTCATATAAAATAACATCAAATCATATAAATAATTCTCGAATTTTTTTTAAAACCATTTCCCTTGAAAACATATAAAAATTGCATAAATTTGTTTTTAAATAACTTTTATTTTAAAAAACTATGAAAACTTATATGTAATTATTTGTATTTTTTTGAAAACCATTTCCTTGAAAATAATTTGAAAAATTATAAATATGGTTTGAAAATATATAGACAACAATGTTACATAAAAAATTATAAAACAAAATTCAAACCATTTTTAATACAATTTTCATTGAAAATTGCTTATAACAATATTTTTATAAAATTTATCCTTTTCAAAATGTAAAAGAAGATTCAATCAAATAATGTTGGGTAAATACGTACATGTCGTACGAGGTAAAAAGAACATTCATTTTACATAGAAAAAAGAATAAAAAAATTCCTTGTTCATAAAGTTGCAAGAATATTACATTGAAGACATTGGTAAAATATAAAAATTGAAAAACATTAGTTTAAATATTTAAGGATAATGGTAAAATATTTTTTGAACCCTTTTTAGAAACCATATATTTCCAATCGAAGAGATTGTAATGTAAGGATTTCTTAAAAACGAATTATTAACTATATAATCCACCAAAGAGTATAAATATGGTTCCAATACATCAATATAACACTAATAAACATATTGGAAGAAAATTAATGAATTTTATTGAGATACGGGCTAACGTATTTCATCGATGGAAGCATAAACATAAACAATCATGAAAAGGGAGGATATTGTTTCAATAAACTCATATGAATTAGTAACCTTGGATTGCAATCTTAATGTAAGAAAAATAAATTAAATAGATCTTATAATATCCATAAATTAATCATATTCATGAAATATAATATAAAATGGAAATATACACAATTAAAAATGAATTTAAGAGCACAAAAAACACGAGTCTTATATAAGGCATGTTGAGACAAAAATATATTAATTATTTGGTAACTTTTTAATATTTATACACATGAAATTAATATCATGTAATGGATATTTAAGTACCCATAAACTTAAATATAATAATAATTGATTAAAATTATGCTATTTGTACACACCACACAAATGGAACATGTCTTGAATAAAGCATGTATCTCACAGAAATAAAAAGTGACTAGAATTCCCCTTACCTTTTGTCTGGACACTCAACGTACTCATTAAAACCACATTTATAATAAATATAAATTATTTATACATATTTTAGATAAATATATTATTATATCTAATAAAATGTATGGTTTTATTACAACTTTATATTACCTTCCTATTAACCATCCAATATTAAGGCCTCACTTTAGATAATATTCATTTTGTTCTTTATAAGTATCTTAATTTGTTATATTGTTTTTCCTTATAATTATATCATTATTTTAGAATGTAAAAGATGGTATTAATATCATCTATATGCAGTATATTTTTATTATAATTATTTAGAGAATTTATAATTAAGAAATCTAATATATTATTCATGGAGATGGTAAGTCATACGTACACTTAAACACAATTTCTGATTTTATTGTCACATTAAAAAGAATAAAAATTCATTATATGTATATATCTATATTTTATATTTATATTATCATTTTACTGTTATATATATCATACAATTTCACTAAATCCATCCTTATTAAATTACATGTAGTGTGGGATTGAATCACATCACTTTCAGGGGCGGTATTCCACAAGACCTCCCAAAACATTATAATATTTACAGCAAATGGAATGTTAAATGACATGTATTTTAAAAAGGAATAAATAATACTAAAAATATATTATATATATTATATAATATATATAAATATAGTTTCCACCATAATGTCTACCATTAAAGGTGGTAATGAAAATTAAACAATCATTATATTGTGAGGCAGAAGTTCTCCGTACACGTAAATTGTATGTTCATTACCCATTAGATAGAGGTATTTTTAGTTTTTAGGTTGAAAAATAATAATAAAAACATACTATTATATTTAGGGTACTTAATTTTTTTTACAAACACGGAATAAAAAGATTGAAGGGGCTAGAGAAGAAGAATAAAAGAAATGAGCTTGAGAGAAAGTGTTACCTCTTAATCAGATAACTCATTTTCGTTTGGGGCAAAAATATTCCTTGAAATAATTTATTCCATGGGTTCATGTAATGAGTTATGGATTTTGGAATGTTTACTGGGAATATCATGGGAGAACCTATGTGTTTTTAGAGGTGTGAAGAAAAGAGAGAGGTGGTGGCCTTTTATAGGGAAGGGAAATAATAGACATGGCATTTTTGAAAACAAGTTAAGTGTACAAAATTTTTTACCTAAAACATTAATACCAAAACATTAAAAATCAACAATGAAAGATTAATAGTCTACTAAGGTTTATAAAAGTGGTTTCAGATAAGTTTCTTACTCATTTTGGGTCTTAACATTAAGGTTCAATCCATAGTTATGTTTAATTTTACCTTAACTGATGTAAAAAATTTTAATTTCTACCACTAATCATTTTAGACAAAACGAAGTAAAACTTTTAACAATTATAAACTATTCTTATTATATATATTTAATCTATTTTTTAAAATTCAAACCATATTTGTGATACAAATTAATATAAAATTAATCCTTCTGAAGGGATGAAACTGCAGGTTTTTTAAGTAAAAAAAATGATCAAAAGATTGCTTTTTTATTTATATCCAATTTCAATGTGAAACTATTTGTAATTAATTAAATTGGATTAATTAATAAAATTATTATCTAATTAAACTTTTAAAAAAATTTAAAATATAATTTATCCTTATAAACAAATTAGATGAAATGTTGTTTGGAAATAAAATATAGTATTTTTAACCATTTATTAAGAAATGAAACCATAAAAAAATATCATTAAACTATACAAACATAATTTTTAGGATTATATTACATATACATTGTTTATTTCTAAATATTAAAAATATAATAGTTCCAAAATGTTGATTTAAAATGGGTTCTCTATTAAAAGGCGTTAAAACTTCATTTATAAAAAATTGGTTTTTATGCATAACATTTGGGTTGTTTTTATGTTATGTGTATACAATCATTTTTATGTGCACCAAAAATATTTAATTGAATATATAAAACATATATTACATTAATATTACTCATCAATTGCAATTAATTTAGTTTATTTGGGTAAATCAACATTGTGAAAAAAATATTAATATTTTCTTATATATTCAATCGATTTTCATAATCATTTCAAATTAATTGATAACATATGAATTCATCATATATATATATGTCTGTAAACCATATATTTTCAATAATTTGATAAATGATTTATTCACTGCTAATTTAACTGCTAGATTATATCTTATTATATTAAATAATAACATTTTAATAATATATTATTGTTTGGCAGTACTTGGACACGTGGGTTACACAAGCCATCGAGGAAAGTCATTATTGCATGTAACAAAAGATAACCCTGGGGTTCTATGTAGATAAATATAAAATTAATGTTCTATGTAATGCATGATATAGATAGTGTTACTTATAATGCGAGCCAAGAACAGTGATGTAATATAAAATAAATTATGTTTTGTGTTATTTGAAATGAAAAATATCATAAAGGTTAAATTTATTTGTAAAAGAAATTCACAAAATCTCAAGGTGTCACAAACCTGGAAACCTAGGGACACTATCAAGAATTATACATGGTTTTTATCATACCAACAGACCTATATTCTATTATTCAAAGATGATCCAAGTATTTTCATACCTGACCTACATGACTGGTGACAGTGTTACCTAGAGATCACATAATAGGTTTCCTATAAACACACCTTTTATTACATTAATTTATATGGTAAACTAAAACATCCCTAATCTAACTATGTTCCACATATATATTAAGGAAATGTATAAATGATTTGTAGATGGCTTGTATACAACTATTATGCTATATATTTATGAAAAATTTAAAATTAATTTATTATACTTGTTAATACATATCAATATGTATTTTATGTAGTATATATTTGAATAGTACACACCATTTGATTTGTTTTACATATATTAAATGTGTAATTAGTTTTAATGTAATATTCTTAGTGATGTATCATTTATATGTAGTATAATAATGATTACGATATGCACATTAAAACATTTGAATAAAATTAAATAACATGTGTTCCACTTGTCATTTGGTTGAATCATGCATTCCATGAAACTTCATAATACGGTGTGTATGATACATGTAACATGAGTAAATAATATATGAATATCACAAATGAAGATTAGTTTGAAAAAGTAACCACTATATTTTCAAAACGGTATATTATAATACATATTCTACTTTACATATATTTATTTAACCTATTTAAAATTTGTAAAGATGAGAATCTCAAGAGATATTGGATGAGAATTAAGATAAAATAATTGATTATGTAAATAATTAAATTAATTAATTTGAGTGTGATTTGTCTTAAATAAGAACAATAATATTGAATGCTATTTTAGTAAAAGAATAGTTTTTTCTTGTATGTGGATGGCCAAGAACATAAACTAGACCTTTGTGTGTGATTAGTTTTCATTTAATTTATTATTAATTTAAATTGATGGAATGTATTTCATTCCACCTATCATTTTGTAATGGATTGTGCACCAATATTTTCATTATATGTAAACCCCTAAACAATTCCATTATATACCCTAACCGGAATGTGAGTAAAATCTTATGTAATGGATGGATATCTCATGTTAGTGTTGGAAAATAATGTTTGGAGCCATGGAAAAACCAATCAAAGTGGTATGTGGGTGGACTGGTGGAAAGATGCAACATAAAGCATTGCATGGTTCAAAGTGTTTTCCCCTAGGTTGATGGTTATTTTATCATCCACCATATAAACTAACCTTTAATAAAATATCATTATCATACCAATGTTATTATTATTTTCCCATAGAGATTAATAGTTAATTTCATTATGGATTTTTTACAATGATCACATTAAAAAAATAATTAAAAAACATGTAAGATAAAACTAAAATAAATTGGGTTATGTTTCAATTTCATATAAGGCATAGTTAACCACTCGTGTAAATTGAATTAATATTCCCATGTATATAACCAAGATGAAAATGGAATTTTGTGAATAAATATTAAAATCCTCATCAAATGTATTATCTCTTATAACCTTCCATTACATGGGTAGGAATAAAATAATAGTTCAATGCACATGAATAACCCCTATTGGGTGATTTAAATTATAATGATATTTCAATATTTAGTTTTCGGTTGACATAACATAGCACCCATTAATAGTTGAACAAACCCACAAGACATAGTTCAACTAGTTGGTAATCCATTTGGATACCAAAAATTAAGTATTTCGGGATATGGTTGTCCACTCAACGGATCTGGGAATTATGATTCAATTTAATTTGAATGTTATACCTACCTAAATACATTTTAATATCTTAAAAAACCAATATTTGGGTTATTATAAAGATAATATGGATGCATGACTATAAAATATTCATGAATGAAGATATTTAGAAACTAGTGTTGAGGGAAATTAAGTTCAGACAACATTGTAAGAGATTAATAGATTTAAACTTTTATTATATACTCTTCATCGGATAAATCAATAAAATTATGTACTTATTAATTATATAAATGAAAACTATGACATCAAATATATGAATATGATACATACATTTTATGCAACACCTTCTCACCAACACCAATTTCCATGAATGGAAAAGGAGTTTACACAATATTCTATTCCATAAAAGAAAACTAAATGTGTAGGAAAACACTATTCCAAAAAAATATTACCAAGATGATAGTGTAAAAAAATATTTGTTCTATAAGAAAAATTTGGATTATTACATAAATTTATAATGTTTCATGCCATATTAAATGTCCATTGAGATTATAAAGAAATGAAAGGATATGGATGTGAATAGCCAAATGTCTTACCTTCCTGATTTGTATCAAGATAATGTTAGGAAAGAGAGATATGAAATATACAATGCACTTTACACATGAAAATTTTTATATTCAGTGCCTTCTTATAACATCTAGAGTTTTTAAAATGAAATATTATTTTCGATAGTATATAAGATATATCACATCGTGTATAAATATACAATGAAACAGTATTATTTAAATGTGACCATTAAAAAATAGCATTTATATTGGAAGACCTTAATATAATTAACTAAATTTAGAAAAGAAATGATACAAACTAAAATAAAATGAATCCATTGGTTACTAATAAACATGAAATGAATATAAAAAAAATCAAAATAATGAAAATGTTTTTATAAAAAACTATTTTTATGTGATAAATTTATTTTATCATCACAATTTAAAAAAATTATTATTATTAGATGATATTAAATAAATTTATATATTGTATAAAATGTTTTTAAATTAATAAAATATATTTTTTAGGCAAAAGGATTGAAAAAAATCCAATTTTACGCATAAAAATATATATTTTTCTAAAGGTAGTTTTCCTGCCTTTGAATGGCGTACTTATTTTAAAATTGAATTATGACACTTTCATAATTTTTATTTGATAAATTAAACTTATGTTTTTTAATTTGAATTTCAAAATTATCTTAGGTCAATTTTTTTTTCTAAAAATATTAAATTTCAAGTGAATAGTCAAAAATAAGGATTTTTATTGAAAAATGTAATTTTATTCCAACCAATATACTTCTATATAATTTTATTTTAAAATAAAAATTGGTTATATTATAATAATAATAATAATAACATTTATTTTATTTTAATGTACTTCATTACAGTATTTGGTATTTAATATATTTATATTTTAAAGGGTATTTTTCTGAAAAAATTGTTTGGTTTTTCTGGTTTAATTTTAAATTAAATTCTGCCACTTATTTTATTTTAATTATGAAAAATTAAATCCATATTTAAAAGCATGAGTTAAAAATTAATAAAATATTTCACTCTTATTACTAGAAAATATACATAGTAAACTTTATATGTTTATTAGCATGATTAAGGGTAAATCTAGTCATTATGGGTAAGAATAATATGATACGGATTGTAAAATTTCCCTAACACCTATAATAATTTTATTGGATGAGTATTTTATGACAAAAATAATTTACAGGTAGAATTTATGACCATTTGGTTCAACATGGGTGACATCAAATCCCTTATAGTATTTTAGTTTATGAAAAGTCAAACATGTCACACTATTGGTTCTAATAAGTATAATATTTCTAATATATAGTCCTTAAAAATATAAATTCAACCATAAATATTATTTTAGAACAAAAATTACTCATCTTCATCATTGTAATTTATTTGTATTTTTGAGGAGTAAATAATTACGTTAAAATGTTTAACAAACTTGGTGAAAAAGTTATTTAATTAAATAAAATATTATTTAAATTATTTTAATTTAAATGATAACAACCATTAAATTACACATAAACATGAATAAATTTTAATTTATGAGTAATGTTTTATGTAATCATTCAGGTTTCACATTTATGACCCTATTTTGTCAATAGGAAGTGGTTATGACCTTTAATGTATTTTATCTTATGAAAAGTCAAACTTATCATTATCTTGTTTTCATTAATTATAATATTTATATTATGGTGGTACAAAAACTATTTGTTCAGCAATAAATAGTATTTTGGAAGATAAAATATTTTTCTAGATCATAGAAAATGTTTTTTATTTATCAAATAATTATCTTAAATTCATACACAACACTGATGCAATAATTATTCAATTAATTAAAACATAAACTAAATGACATTAAAAATAATTAAATTAATGTAATATTAGATATTTATGGTTATATACTAATTATTTAGATTCATATGACATATTATGTATGGTTTAAAAGTCGTGTTTAAAACATATCTTATTATCTTGATATTAATAATATCAATGTAATTAGTAGTATCAAATTTTACAATAATGATATTATATAAAATTAATATATTGTAAAATTATTTAATAACTACATAAATTTTAAAAAATTAAAATGTGATAATATATTTTCCAAAATGTAATAACATAGTAATTTATAGTATATTTGGATTCCTTATGATCCAGAATAGCCTTACTATTTTTTAATAATTTGGGAAATTTTGAAAGGTCCCCCCACCTAAATTATAATAGGGTACCTCTCCCCTCACATAATCACAATACATTGAGCCATATAACATGATAAAACTTTAAAAATTAATCTTTAATCATAATTATACATGTTTTGGAGGTGCTTTTATCCTTAAAATACCAACCCTAGTGTCCCTTGTAGGAGAGCCAATTAAAGATTTTTTAAGAGAAGGTAATCATCCTTACTTAGTCTTTCTAGTTTAGTTCTTAAGCTATTTCGTCATCAAGTGTTGTTTCTAAGTTAAAGTAATATATCCAGTATCATATATATTACTATATATTATTATGATTATGGGAAAACCATATTCCACCTTTTATCTATCCTATGAAAAATGAAATCACCGTGCATGAATACGTACGACTTACTACATACATGTCGTGGTGTGATTTGTTTTCATTACAAATTTACATGGATGGTTATAATGATTGATATAATAGAAATATAAGATAAATATGAAATTATTTAAATTATGAAAATTTATTATATCATCCATTTTCTTACCATTTCACCCATTATTGTAATGATATCATCGCTCTTGCGTACGTACGACCTACCATCTCTATAATGAAAAATAATTCCTTTTATATGATCAACATTAAATAATGGTTCTAAAAAATATTAAATTATTATGTATTTAAGTTATAAAATTCATATCATACTTTAAATAATGGATCAGTATCTAATTCAAAATAACTGTGATATTGAAGAAAAAACAAACATTTGAAAACAAGGAAATTAACACCTGAAAAAATTAAACTAATGAAATATTACAAATAATTGTGTAGTATAATGTGCTAAAAGGACAATATAAGAAATTATAAATATGAATAATAAATTACTAACATAAATTAAACCATTATAAATGAGTTTAAAGTATACTCCTCTAAAGGGACGCATGAGGTAAAAGACTTTTTCACACAGTTTTTATTCATTGGGTTAAACATCTACTTTATTGATTATGTCTTGATCAGATTACATGTGAAATGAATTTTGATTATCCTATATTATATTTACACTTTTTAATATGTATTTATTGTTGATAAAACTAATTGATTCATTTTTTTATTAACTCCCAGTTTAATTATATGATCTTTGTAAGGATTTCGACTAAATTTATATTCCTTTGAGTATTATTTGTTATTATAATCAAATTCACTATTGTGTGTTGTATATACACCCCATTGAATTATTTATGATCTTAATTTGTTGAAAATTAAATTTATCTAGAATAAAAATAATCTTCTACCATGTATAATATAATTTTCTATGTCGTATACCATTTTGTTTAAAGGCAATTACATTGGATGTTATTTCAATATCTAGGGAAATAATGTTAAATCTTTATCTTTTACTCAATAATGATATTTTTTTATACCCAATATTTATTTAAGAATAAAATAGATTATTTTTTATAAAATTAATACTATGGTCATGAATTATTGTGTGGGGAAAATATAGAGAAAATTCCTTCGATGTATCAATAGTTCATGAGATGAACCAATCAGATACATAAGATGGGTTTCTACCAACATGCATAAACAATCATTAGGATATATCTTTATTGTAACTATATTGAGGATAAATATTTGTGTCATGATACCCAAAATTATGAATTCC
Source organism: Viscum album (assembly GCA_963277665.1). NCBI lineage: Eukaryota > Viridiplantae > Streptophyta > Magnoliopsida > Santalales > Viscaceae > Viscum > Viscum album. The sequence goes on along the minus strand of OY728155.1, from coordinate 115,712,483 downwards.
CTGATTTTTTAATTCCATGTGATTATTTTATTATTTAAAATATCCAGGGTCATGTTTTATGCTCAGGTGATTATTTATAAACACTTATTTGATCCACTTTAATTATTTACATATTATTCCCAAGGTATTGATTAATTTTAATGTGTTTTAGAAATTTACCTTGAAATTATGGTGTTCAATTATTGGTGTATGGTTTTTACAGTATAGAAAACCCATATTTATAATTTTAGATCACCCTTATTTTGTTTCCTTTCCCCGAGTTATGATAAAGAGGTCTTTGAATGTGTTTTCAAGGATAAAGGTTTTATAATTTTTTTGAATTATGTTTTTTATATTCAAAATATAATATGAGTATAATGAATGAGGGTATGTTTCCTAAATAATTAAACTATTTAGTCCTATGGGATTTGATCACTTATACCTAGTACCAATGTAATCAATTAACCACTGACTCCGAGATACTTGGGTTAGGCTCTATATAGTTTGTATCATAGGAATTTTAGTACAAATATTATGAATTAAATTTTGGAAAAAATATATCATTTAATGAAAGCCTATTAATGAATTTTTAAATGTACCAAATAGACTAAGATTATGATTTAGAGAATATTTATACATAAAATTATGATGTATGTTATGTTTATCAATATTTTTGAAATTATACATTATGTTTCAAAATTTTATGATCTAATTTTTTGTATAACATTTCTTTATAGAAATGATTCTCTATGGAAGGAATGTAAACTGTATCAGTAACATAACCCAAAGGGTGAGAATTATTGTTTATTTTATAGGTTCAATCCAATCATTCAAAAGTAAATAGTCTTCCAAGCATTCTCCACATTTGAGGACATAATATCATTTGATAAAATGATATAAAAATAATTCTCCGTGTATTATGACATTGATGGGAATAAATAGAGGATGATGGTGGTGGATCAATGGATTTAAAAATGTAATAAAGGAACGAAATATTTTTTGACATGTGATACTTGTAGAATAAAACAAATTTCTATATACATAAAATGGAAAGTATTTTTTTCATGTGTGGGGAAAGAAAAGATCAAAAATGTGATTGCAAGCGTGATAAAGAATTTTCCAAGGAGAAATGCTTCCACTGTAAGTATATAGGTCACTACACATATAAATATCGGAAATGGAATACACATAAAAAGAAGAAAATGGATCAAAGTTAAGCAAATGTTGTTATTACAACCAAACTGGAATTATTATTATTCTTTTGTATTTGGATCCATGAAATATATTGTAAATTTTTTACATTATCATTATAAGAATCATGATATGTATACATATTTTAATGTAATACAACTTATTTATGGATTGTGAGGGTTGCAATGAACATTAACTTAAACCAAAAGAATTGATTTTGTGACATGTATAGGTTTTGAAAAAATGGTTTATGAAGATAAGATTACGAGTTTAATTTTTAGATAAAAATTATAGAGAGATCTTAATGGCATATAATTAGTGACCAAGAAGTAGTTTAGAGATTTTATGAATTAAGTTATCCTTTCTGGGATTTTTAGATGTTTGGACTTAAGGAATATATTAATCAACCTGAGATTTTATGTCTAGATGTATTCATGTTTTAATGACGATTTTAAGGTGATCAAGGTTTTAACATATTTGTTATGTAATAATAAGAGCTACATTATTTTTTGGGAAAATTTTATTCTTGATGTTTAGTGACTTTCCTTCTAAATTTTTGGACATATGTATTTCTGATGAGTTTTTAGGATAACTAATTATCATATGGATAAATTTGAACATTGGATATTATTTTTTGAGTTTAAAGTATAAATTATTATATTTTATATTATTTGATAACCATTTTGGATTCATAAAACATTTAATTTTTGATGGAATGCATTGTGGATATTATGATTCATTAAAGTTATTCATGCATAAAAAATCATTTTCATCATTCATTTACTTGAATAATATATGATGTTAAAATAGATTTAAGAAAAATCAAAGTATATTATTATTATCATAAACTCGAAATGAATAAATTATTTTTATTTTATCATGTTTTTATTGGATAGTAAAATAATCCCTCGACTATAGAAAAATTATTTTGGAATGAAAATGCTATCCATGTACATTAACTACTAAGAAATTGATTGAATTTAACCGATCACAAGATTTATAGATTTGTAATGGATAAATTTATAACAACTCTATTCTATGTCACTCTCTATAGAACATGATAGTTTTATTTCTCTTCTATGCAAATATTTCCATTAATTTTCTCCAAATAAAAATCCTAATTTTATGGTCACATTTACATTTTCCATTCCCTATTATTATGAGGATGCTACATTAACTCTTTTACAATGTGGGTTTTTCAAATTCTATACCCTTGATTGACCAAGACAATGTTTAAATTGTGAGGATGAAATTTATTTATGATGGTTAAAATGTAACATTCTGTGATTTAAAAGGAAACACTATGTTTGATTGCATACAAGATATTCTACATCAATCTTGAATGAAGAAATAAATATAATTATTTAAATGTGACCATTATATGATAGTCATTATGGTGGAGGGTATGAATATTATTAAATAATTTATAAAAATATATAGTTTACAAAAAATTAAAATTAATTCATTTGTTACCAATTAACTATAAATGAACATAATGAAGTTTGAATATAAAGGAATGTTTTTAAGAAACAAATACATTTATGAGGAAAATTTGTTTTCATATAAGGAATTAAACTAAATACTACAAGTGGATGATATTAATGAAATTTATATTTTATATAAAATGGTTTTACATTCATAAAATATATTTTAAATAAAAAATATAAGAAAAAATCCAATTATAGACATAAATATCTATGTTTCTCAAAAGGTAGTTTTTCACCTTTTAACGTTGCACCAATTTTAAAACTGAATAGTAACCATATTATAGATTTCATGGAAAATTAAACTTCAAATTTTAAAATAGTAATGTGAATATTATCGTATTATAATTTTTTGGTATTTATCTAAAATTATAATTTTTTATGTGAATAGTAAAAATATCGATTGTTTATTTAAAACTATATTTTTATTTCAGCCATTAAAATATAATATTTTGTTTTTTTATAATGAAAATTTTATAATATTATAACATTAATATTCCAATAGAGTTAATTATAATCAATTTTAGGGTGTAATTTACTTCAAACACATTTTCCATTTTAAAATTGCATGTTTCTAAAAAACTGTTTCATTTTATAGGTTAAATTTAAATTAAATTCTTAAACATATGTTTTTTTCATTAGAAAAAAATGTAATAAATATTTATCATTATAAGGTTACAATTTATGAAATTTTTTATTTTTATTTGTGGAAAAGATGAAAAGTAAACATTATTAATCTTATTAGAAAGGTTAAGGGTAAATCGGGTCCTTAAAGATGCACATAATATGATAAGGGTTATAATATTACACTAAAACATGTTCTACATTTATAGGATGAGTGTATTTCAACAAAAACCATCCATGGGGAAAATATGTGACCCTTTTTTGGCAATTTGTTGACATTAAGTCTCTTATATTATTTTATTTTAGGAGAAGTCAAATATGAAACACTATTTGTTTTAATAGGTATATTATTTTTAGTATGAGGTCATCCAAAATATTTGTTCAATCATAAATATTATTTTTAAAGGTAAAATATTTATATTCATAATCATAATTTATTTTTAATTTCTAAGGAATCTATACTTACCTTAACGACATTCACAATAATAGTCAAATAATTATATAATTAATGGAAAAATCAATAAAACGATCTTAATTAAATTGATAAGAGACATTAAATTAAACAAATACATGACTAAAATTTTATTTATGAGTTTTTTTATCCATAATCATTTAATGATACAATTTATGAAAATTTAATGTCATTAAGAAGTGTATATGACCTTATAGTATTTTATTTGATTAAAATTAAAACATGTCATACTTTTGTTTTAAATGCGTTTTATACTTTTAATATATTGTTATATAGAATATTTGGTAGAATAAAAATATTTTCCGAAATATAAAATATTTATCCACATTATCTTATTTATATATATATATATTATTGAAGAAATAACTACCATAAATCCTTACAAAACACCAAGAAATAATTATTCAATTTATTGAAAAATCAACAAAATGAAATTATACATATCAACCAAACCCTACCCATTTATTCACAACAATTTTATCTATCTATATCAACCAAACCCTACCCATTTAACTTATGAAATTCCATAGACATTTTATGTTGGTTATATTTTCTTATGAAGACCAACCCAAGGGTCCCTAAGATGATATCCCAAGGATAGTTCTTTTTGAAAATGTAATTCACTTTACTAACTCCATCATGTGTATTTATTCTTATACTTCATCATTATGTATTTTTACATGATAAAGTAATAAATATAGTATAATATGTATTATGATATGTTATTATGATTATGGGATATACAAGTTCCATCTTTTATTCATCCTATAAAAAATTAGATCTCCATTTGTGCATATGCACAACTTATTGTCTCCATACTGTGGTGATATTTGTTTTCCATCACCACTTTACTCAGATGTTTATAATGATTGAAATGATGGATATATGTTATAATTATGAAATTATTTAAATTATTTAAAATTATCATATCATCTACTTAATTACGGTTTCCCCGAGGAATGGAATAATATCGTCGCTCATGCGTACGTACGACCAAAAGTCTTTGTGATGTAATGAGATTTATTTTCCATCTTTAACAATAAATAATGGTTATAAAACTATACTAAATGATTAATTATGATATTTATAACATTAATATAATTATTGAGATTGTTTTTCTATATCCATATCAAAATAATTAGGCCATTCATAATAAAACATACATGTAAAAAACATGGAAATTAACACCCGAAACAATGAACCTAATGAAATTTTATTAATGAATGTGTGGTAAAATGTTGTAAAATGACCATATAAGGTATTATAAAAATTAATATGGTTCATTATTAAATTTATAAAATTATTTAATGTATTATAAATAAGGTATAAGTATAATAAACTAATGGGTAGCATGAGGTAATGGATTTTTTAACTCAATTTTCATTCATTATGATAAAACTCTACATTATTTATTATATCATGCTAAGATTACATGTGAAATGAATTTTAATTATCCTATGTTTAATGCCACTTATTTAATTTATATTTTCAGTTTATATAAAAATTTTATTTATTTTTATTAAAGCCTGCATCATTTATATGACATTTGTAAGGATATCATCTAAAAATATATTCCATTTAGAATCTAATGTTATTACGTTCCAATTAAATTTTATGTTGGGTATATTTTACACATTTTATTTATCTAGGATCTTCAATAATTTAAAATTAAATTTATCTTAAATACCTATAATCATGTATCATGTATAAGATCATTTCGTAATCCGTATACCATTTTTTTATATGGATATTACTTTTTATGTTCTTTGAATATTTAGTGAAAGAATGTTAAATCTGTATCATCTACTGAATATAGATATTTGTTGATAAGGCATATTGTCTAATGAATTAAATTTTTATTCAATATATAATAAATTCTTCAGACATACAAGAATGGGTGGGGACTATATATATAAATCTCCTTGATGCATCAGTGGTCTCCTAAGATAAATCATTTTTCCAAATTAGATGGGTTTATACCCATGGACTCAAACTATCTTCAAGATAGATCTTGACATTAAATATTATTATGATAGAAATTGATAGTTAAAATGTCCAAAGTTATTCATTCCTTCATTATTGGTTTTCTTTTTTTATTCGATTAGTTAGAATATCCACATTCAAGTTTAAATCTATTGTGATAATTTATCTAGAAATATTTTATCATCTTTTATTACTTTTAGATTATGTTGAAGTTATTGATTAATTGGTATGTGTTTCAGTCATTTACCTTTACATTATGAATACAATTTATTTATTTATGATATATTATGATGTACATAACCCTTAATAAGAATTTTAGTTTGGTCACGACCCCTCCCCACAATGTTTACCCCTCCTAGGTCGGAAATGTCAGAAGGGAGATAATGACACCTGAGTTTCTCCTGTAGTAGGCCCCGGGTTAGCGACTATCACCGAGGGTATAGTAAACACACAAATGGGAGGCGTTACCCTCTAAGAGAACACATGTGGAAGGTAGAGATAAGATATACACAATCCAAATCCATCATAGAACCTAAATATAAAAAAAACCCAAGTGCACATATGTCATTCGATGAAAATTTACGACAAATGGAAGGGGAAATGCATGTACCCAAAAGAAAGTAACACAACAACAACCACAATCCCAAACAGCTCCTGCAACTACAAGCTAGTTGTAATAAGACTGATATCCAACCTTCTCTAAATGACCTAAAAAACATTTTATATATACATAGGGTGAGTATAATAGTATACTTAGCAGGATCCTCCCTGAATCCTCTCATGAAAAAATAAAGAAAGCATACTAAAGCACAGTGAAAAAAAAGTGAGTCTAACTCGTCACCTAAACGGGTATACTATGTTTCCAACCTCCCCATGACTACTCTCACCATGTAACTCATACAAGAATATATCATATAATAAATAATATCAAGGGAACCCCACTACACTTCCCCACTAGTTTGCCACTTTTCCCCGACGTCGCACGTCCTGAGCATCTCTCTCCAAAAAGGCTTGCCCGCAGACACCTAGGCGAAGCGCCACAACACACACCTCGTGCAACAAAACCAACATGTCCACATAAGCCATGTAACCATGTAGTTTTTGGGAGCCACCACAGCTCGCATAATGTATATCATACATCGGGTATTATACCTCAAGACATTATAGCCCATGCACCGTGAAAGGATTCTCAAGCCATCACATCCTATACACATTACACCTATAGTAGTCAATAGGATACTATATCCAGAATATTTTTTTTTGAATAACCACAATCCATTACAGCCCACTACACACATATTTGGAGAAAACAAACCACTATGCCTACCGGCACAAGAACTTACCAAGAGAAGAGAGAGGGCCAAAAGGGGCAGATAGCCATCCATACTCCCACTTGAATGTTGGGGTAAACACCCCCCTGGGCTCATAATCCCTGGGGTGTCAGTTGCCCATACTGACAGGGTGGATTAGCGTATAGAAACACAAAATTTAATGAATATACTATATCTCACAACCACACTATGGGCACAACCTAGTGTTAAACTCAACTGCAGCTACCGTCTCTCAGACTCCGGGCTCCCACTTCTAATAATAGGTATCCTATAATCATACAACCATTTAAGGATATTTAATACATTATTTCATTCCCTTTTTACCGGTTTCACTTTAAATTAATTAATTCTTTAAACGGTAATTTACCATGAACAATTCCACAATAAATTTCATTTTAATCACACCCAAAGTCCACTATCCCTTTAAAATACAACCTCATCATTATGTTCCAGCGAACTCCAACCCCAGGGGTTAACACCATATATTAAAATATTCATTACTAAATTACATTCCAACATTCCAAGTCATTATAGAATGACATTATATGCTACTAAACACAAGGGGGCTCAACACGATGAGTGGATATACTACCCGTCGAGTCTTTTCCGCCTATAACAAGAGAATATACCCATCCACCCTTGAGAAGCTATAAATGGAAATCATGTGGCATACCACACACATCTTCGCCTCTTTCGTAAGTAGGGGAAGTAAGACCAGCTCCCTTGAGCAGTGGAGAAAATTGAAGCAAATCATCAACCAATAAGAATCAGCAAGCATCCAAAAATCACGTCAATATCATTTCATCATCCATGTTCCCCCCCCCCCCCCCGACACCAACATGCATAAACCGATGTATCTCGCCCCTCTAGGCGTCATCTACTACCATAACCAAAAGACTCCATACCCCCATATATTTCAACAACAATCTAGGTTCACATCACGACACAAGCAGTAAGAAAACAAACATCACATCAATTAGGCTATTGGACATTTAACAATCAATATGGTAACTCAGAACCCTTCATGGAGTTATCAAATAATCAGTTCATTAATCCATATTGAATTAACAGATTTGTTATTAATATGTTCAAAAATTCAAGAAACCAAATCAGTAATCTATCACAAATAAATAAAGATTCTTACTGCACAAATTTTATTAACATCAAATTAAAACAAGAAAAACTAGATTCATTTACATGCCTCTTTATCCATAGACAATAGTTATCAATTTATTATGGTGTATGTACATTACAAATTTTCATCAAGAATGAACTGCTAAGAGAACCAAGCATGGATATCACAATATTTAGAAAAGACGGGGAAAACATACGACCGATATCAATTTATTTATCCGGTTCAAGTATTTATTATCTCAATTCCATTGTGGTACTATTGGATAAAACATGCTAACAAAATAGTTGAACATAAAAGAAAAGAGAAACAATTAATACCCTACCTCAAATAGTTCTTGACATTCATTATCCACCCAATGGGTCACGACTCTCCTCTTGTGTTTACTGTATCCACCCGAGGATGCCACTTTACAACCTCACCAACCGAAACCCAAGAAAAACCTATTGGATGCATTGAGATTACATGATATAATTTGGAAAGGAGAAACATGTGAATATTAACCCCAAAAAATGATTATAAAACATACCTTATATCAAAGATTGATCAATATAGCTTGTTGGCATCAAGATAGAGCAGAACCAATTCGAGGAGGAATGATTGATTGTGCAACTCCTACAGGAAGGATTGAAATGTTTTAGCATCTCATGAGAATATAGAGGAAGAACATGGGTGGAATATATCTTGTCCCTTTTGAAGATTTAATTGAGTGACGGTTTAAGAGACGCTAAATTTTCCACTAAAAGAAGATCGCATTTTACCACGCGGTTTGACCATGTAAAAACATCTCGGTTCTTAGGAATAATTAATATTGGATTTATGGCCTTTGAATCGGCCTTAAGAGTCTTTAAAATGAGGCTTTAAATGCTTTTTACGTCAAAAGAAGTGTTATAGGAGAAAACAGTAAGAAGCTTGAATCACTATACACCAATCTAAAAAATTTTCAAAGTAAATAGAGGCTGCAGTTAGAATCTCACTGATCTAGAAACACTATTCATGAACTCGAAATTTAGAAATGGAAATGGAGTCTGCTGTTAGAAACACAATGGTCTGGTAACACTGTTCATGAACTTGAATTTTGGAAAAGGAAAAAGAAGATGCTTTTCGAACCCCACAGGACTAGAAACACTATTCATGAACTCAAATTTTGGGAAATAAAATATAGGCCGCTGTTAGAACCTTATCGGTCTAGAAACACTATTCATGAACTTGAAATTTGAAAAAGGAAATAGAGGATATTGTTAGAACCTCGCCAGTCTATAAACACTATTCATGAACTGGAATTTTGAAAATGGAAATAGAGGCTGCTATTAGAACCTCACTAGTATGAAAATGCTATTTATGAACATGAAATTTGGGAAAGGAAATAGAGGCTGCTATTAGAACCTCACTGGTCTGGAAACACTATTCATGACCTCGAATATTTCCAATAGAAATAGATGCTGCTGTTAGAACCTCACTTGTCAGAAAACACTGTTCACGAACTCGAAATTTGGAAAGGAAATAGAGGCTTCTATTAGAACGTCACTGGTCTGGACACACTATTCATGATCTCGAATTTTGAAATGGAAAAAGAGGCTTCTGTTAGATGTTACTGATAGAACTGTTCACCGATGGAACTATTCATAGAATAGGAATTTTTTCAAAGAAAAGAGTGGTTACCATTAGAGGTTACTGATAGAACTGTTCATCAATGGAAATATTCGTAGAATTGAAAATTTGGCAAGGGAAATAGAGGTTACCATTAGAGGTTACTGATAGAACTGTTCCCCAACCGAACTGTTCACAGAATTGGAAATTTATCCAAGGAAAGAGAGGTTACCATTAGAGTTTACTGATAGAACTTTTCACTAATGGAACTGTTCATAGAAGGTTACCAATGACACTATTCACCTAAGGTCACTGATGCACTATTCCCAAAAGGTTACCGTTGCACTGTTCACAACTGTCTACTATTGGAACTGTTCACCAAACCGGAAAATTGGAAAAGTGTTTGGGATAAGTCACCATTACATCCTGAAACACCTCAAACACCATGTTTTCACAATGGAATGGACTTAAAAGTCCCAGGACATTACATCAGATACCTCTCGAACATTCTTGTCCTCAATAATTCAATACATGCCTAACGTAAAAATGAAATGTGGTCCGAACAACCACCCATCGTGATACCTCTCAAAAGAGTTCTAGAAACAAAAGCAACAAAAGGAAACCATCTCATAAACATGGAAGGTTTATAACTAGAAAGGATACATCGATACATGCAAATAGTTAAAAATAAATCAACTCTGGGTATTAAGCACATATTTTTGACTCACATTCCCTAGTACTCTCCTCCATTCCACCGTGTCTCTACAAGAAATGAACCAATATGATAGAACGCCCATGAAACACCTTCTCCTTACAGTCTTTGATCTTCATAGGTTGTTTCTCAAAGGTTGCATCATCATCAAAATCGATCTCTCCCCAATAGATGATGGTAGATTCATCATGAAGATAATGACAGAGCTGAGATACATGGAAAAAATCACGAATCTGACTCATCTATTGGGGTAGTGCTACTCGATATGCCACATATCTAACATGAGCTAACACCTCGAAATTCCCAACAAACCGGGAAGAAATCATACTCCCACAACCAAAACATTGCTTCTCATGATGGAGAGTCACCTTCAGAAACACATGATCCCTAACATTAAACTCTAAGCGTATCCTCCTTTGATCAGCATATGATTTCTGATGATCTTGTGATATATTGATCCTCTCAGAAATCACCTGAACAATCTATGTTGTATTCTACACTAGTTCCGGTCTGAGAATTGCTGACTCTTCGACCCCAGTCTAGCACAACGGAGAATGGAATGGTCAACCATACAAGGATTCAAAAGGATCCATGCTGATGGTAGTGTGGAAATGATTATTGTAAGTGAACTCCACTAAGGGTAAGTGCCATATCCATGAGCCTCCAAAAATAAGAACACAAGAGCGTAACATGTCTTCAAGAGTGTGGATGGTTCACTCTGTTTGACCATCCGTTTGAGGTTGAAAAGAAGTGCTAAGGCATAGTTGGGAACCGAAAGCATATTGGAGACCTCTCCACACCCTGGAGGTAAAACGAGGATCTCTGTCAGAAATGATCATCCTAGGGAATCCATGAAGTCTCTCTACCTCCTCTAGATACTACCTTGACAAAACATCCACTAACCATGACTCTTTGATTTCTATAAAGTGGGCCGATTTTTTTAAACGATCCACTACCACCCAAATAGCGTCATATATTCCCTGAGCTTGAGGTAAACCAATAAATAATTCTTTGGAGATGTCCTCCCACTTCTACTAAGGAACATCTAATGGCTGGAGTAGACCACTAGGAACACGGTGTTCAGCCTTCACCTTCTGGCATACCAAACATCGAGACACAAACTCTGGAACCGCACGCGTCAACCCAGGCCACCAAAAGAGGATCCTCAATGATTGGTACATCTTTTTCATGCCTGGATACACTGCTAAAGAAGAAATATCAAACTCTTTGAGTGCCATATCGCGCATTGTCAAAGGAATAAAAATCCTTCCATGATACAACACTCAGTGTTGTTCATCCTCAGTCCAACCATCAAGGGCCTCACCACAAACAACTCAGTCTCTCTAGACATCCACCTCAAGATCCCCAAACTGGGAATCATCCACATTCTACATTATAGATGACTGTACCATCATCTGAAAAAGACAAACTATACCCCCAACTACTCCCATATCAAGATGTAATGCTGAAAGCTCTTCTAATAAACTCCAGGAATCTCCAGATTCACTCATTTCATAACTACGTGGATTTCGACTCTGTGAATCAGCTACAAAATTCCCCTTTCCAGGTGTATATGATATCATTATGTCATATTCATATAAGAAATCCTCCCACCGATGCTGCAGTAAGTTCAATTCATGCTGGGATAAAACATTTCTCAAACTCTTTTGATCAGTGAAAACCACAAAGTGCTCACCAATGAGGTAATGTATCCACAACTTCAGAGAAAACACCAAGACTACCATCTCAAGATCATGGGTGGGATAGTTACTTTCATGGGGACACTACTGCTGAGACCCATAAGAAACCACTGACCCCTGCTGGATGAGAACACAGCCTAACCCCATATGTGACACATTGCAGAAAACATCAAACTGAACTCCCTCAGTTGGAAGACAATGAACTGGAGGAATTACTAACTTCTCCTTTAGATACTCGAAATATTCCTAACATTGATCAGTCCATATGAATGCCTAATCCTTTCTGGCCAAAGCTATCATAGGAGTCGCAACTCACGAGAAATTGGCTACGAACCTCCTGTAGTATCCTGCGAGACCAAAGAAACTTCGCACCTCTCACTCTATCTTGGGGGATTAACTAGACACAATGGATTCTATCTTCGATGGATCTATAGCTACTCTATATTGGGACACAACATGACCCACAAAACAGACTTCTCGAGCCAAAAACTTACACTTCGACATCTTCCCAAACTATTGATGTTGACGAAGAACTCCCAAAATGGCTTGTAGATGCTCTGAAACCTCCTCCTCAGATGTGCAGTATGCAAGGGTGTCCTCGAGGAAAAATAACAAAAACATGTCCAAGAACTCACTAAACAGAACATTCATCAATCCCATGAATAGAACTAGAGAATTATTCATGCCAAATGGCATTACAACAAACTCATAATGCCCATGATGACAATAGAAGGTAGTCTTCAAGATATCCTCATCCTTCACACATATCTGATTATATCTTGACCACATGTCGATATTTGAGAACCAAATTGCACCCTTCAGTTGATCTAATAAATCATCAAATAGTGGTAGAGGATAGTCATTCTTAATTGTCGCTTTTTTTAAGCGATGATAATCGACACACAAAAGAAAACTGTTGTCAGCCTTCTTCATGAACAAAACTGCTGCACCCCACAACGACACACATTGACGAACAAAACCACACATTAACAGACCATAAATTTGTATATGTAGCTCTCGTAACTCTAAAGGGTCCATCCTATATTGAGGCACAGAGAGAGGAGATTCTCCGGGTTGTATCTTGATCCCAAAACTGATCGATCGTCAAGGGGGTACTGCTACAACCTCTTCTAGAAAGACATCAGGGTACTCTTTTACGACCCTAGGAAATGACAGATGTTGAACCTCGAAGAACTCAACATCATCTCATTCATCATGGTTGATAAGGATGGAACACACCTATGACCCGACCGAAGATCTTTCTCGCCAGTAAAAACCACAGACTCTCCATCCGCACTAATGAAAATGACCTTCTTCCTGAAGCAATCCATGATAGCCTGCACTGAATACAACCAATCCATGCCGAGGATGATATTTTATGGTTGTATTTGTATAAATAAGAAATCTCTCCAATAGTGTTGTTTCCAAAACACTAGATCATAGTCTCTACATACATCAAACATGTCAGCTCGACCTCCAACTGGATTTGTCAATGCCATGGGCACATGAAGCATCTCTACATCAAGTCCCAATGCATGGAAAACGGTAGGTGATATGAAGGAGTGTGTCACTCTTGAATCAGAAAAGGAATAGAATAAGGATGAAAACAAGTAAAGGGTACCTTGAACGACGTCTGGATCACCTAGAGATGGATATACTAGAGCATGAAGCTGAACAAAAGCTCCTCCATTACCTCTCTCACCTTGATGATGATCACCACTGTGGCCGTGCTCAACACTCTGAGTATGGGGAGTGTCATGGGGCTTTCCGCTACCTACCCCATCTACCCTCTACCGATCTAATGATTGTGCAACCGGCTGCTACTGCCTCGACTTGAACTGCCTCAACGGAGGAACCTAGAGTGTAGCACCTGGTGCACGATGACCACTCTGAATGGTTGGGCACTCCGGCTTCTAATGACCACGACCACGACCACCACAACAAAAACAAACACGTGATCCCTTGGTATAGGCCTAAGAGTTGCTACCTCTGGAGAAACGTGATGTGAAGGGATGGAAACTACCCCTACCTGAACAGAAGCTCTTCTGCCCTGAAAATTAGGAACCCCATACTACAGCTTAGCTTCATGAGGAATCATGTCGATTACCTTATCTTGATTATCTGGACATGGACAATGTCCTCCCGAAACCTTCTGCAGTCGCCAGCACCACAAGATAGGACTTTAGTATAAATGGGGTGACCTAGTGCTGTATCTCTAGATGCAAAACCTCTTCAAATTGAAACACCCCAACCTACTCATCTGGTAATAGGTCCGAAGCATATTGTAAAAGATTCCTGAGATGGATTCCAAACTCTTGAACACTAGATCTCCCTTATCATATGGTAAGAAGCTCTTGTCGACTAGACACCTTCACAATCGAAGAATGAAACTCAACTCTAAACCTGTATCTGATCACCTCTAATGAGATCATTGAATCCTCACGATCCCCGAGTAACATGTGTAACACCCCAAGCTTCTACGGTACGCTTCTCTTTGATTAATGTGATAGTGTGTGTTGTACGCAACACCGAGTTCTAAAACACCATAACCAATCAAACTAGCCGTTATGAATAGTAATACCTACTTTTTGAAATTATATATATTTTATATTTCAAAATGGACTTCATTTTTGGATTCAGAATATCGAATTTAGCCTAAGGTGATATTTTGGTACATTTCGGATAAATTTCATATTTTGATGAATAGTGAAAATTACTAAATTTTAATTAAAAACAACTTTTTTAATCAAAATAATTAATAGTGATAAATTATGAATTTGAGTTGTTTTAAAGTATATTTAGAATATATTTTTACCATTTAGTATAATTTTGGTCATTGGACATAATTTTACAATTAAACCGAACATAAACATGTGTTAATCTTTTGATAGTTATTATCTCTTAAAAACACGCTTTTTGTTTTGACAGCGGGAATCAATTTTAAATTAATTTCTGCCACTTCTGTGTTTTGAATTTAGAAAAATGGATTCCATATTTGGAATCAGGATGTTCAAATTGTGTAAATAGGTAACTTTTATTTTTAGACATTTTGAATAATTACTGCGGTAAATATTTTATTTACCATGGTTAAGGGTAAATCCGGTAAATAAGGGATAAAAAAATATTATAATAATAATAAATTACCCTAAAACGTGTCTTAACCCTATTGTTTGATACATGGGCGACCATGGGAATCTTTGGGTCGATTTTGGGACCCCATGGATCCACTTGTAAGTGATAATGACACTTTATTTTAATTAAGATAAAATGATTACAAAAATGACACAAGCATATATCGTTTAGAAAAACAATTGTTACATAGGGTTATATATGTTGGATTTTAGATTATAAATATTCATTAGAAAGATAAAAAGATTTCCTAAATAATGATATTTTATTTATAATTTTTAGACATTAAATAATTGATTTTATTTATGACACACTGATGATGCAGTAATTACTATAATAGTGAAAAATTAAAATAAATGATATTATAAATACCCAAATAAATATAATATGAAACATTTAATGAATTAAACTAATTTTCTAGGATAATATTATATATTATGATTGATTTAATTGACTTTTTTCGAAGTAATCAATCTGTTATGAGTTTCAGAAAAATCAACTATTGAATAGTGTCAAAATTGACATAAAAGAGTTCTTAAAACAAATATTATATTATTAATTGATATTAAATTCCTAAAAATCTAAGGTTCGGACAAGAGACTTATATCATGATAGGTTCATCATTAATGGACCACTTGGGGGTCTCTTGGATGTATATATTAAGTTTATTAACCATATTATATAAAAATACAAAGAGACATTGTAAAAGTGAAACTAATTAACTTATAGTTAATACTTAAAGATAAGGTTAATATAAGTACCCAAACCTGTATAAATTCTATTGGTTGAGTGTTTTTCGACCTATCCACACCTTAACATTTGAATAATCAACTTTGGAGCCATTAGAAACCGAATATGAATTTATTATAAATTAATATTTCTAGCTTTTCCAAAGGTGCCCCTCACCCCTCTTATAAAAGGGCACTCCTCCTTCTCATTTCTTCACACCTTCAAGGCCTTTTGGTTCGGCCAAACTCTGCCCAAATACTCTCCCAACTTCCCTCACTACAACCTAGGGGCCTTATTTTGATCAGAAAGCCAACATAATGAGCCCTTTTGATCAAATCAAAAGGAAGAACCCGAAGAAGAGATAATGTTTTCACCACCCCTTTTCAAGTTCCTTTCTTCTTCCACTTCTTCTTTCTTTGTTCTTACCATTCTAAAATAATAACTCCAGTATCACACATATACTGTGATATAAATATGGTACAACCATATTCAGTATTCTATCCACCCTTTGAATAACATGTCACCATACGTGCGTATGTACGGCTTACCGTCTCCACGTCGTGGTGTAATTGTTATTCAATATAATATTATTTGGATGGGTATAATAATGATGTTTAACTCATGTAAATAATAAGTATAACATGTTAATTATTCTTTATATATGATATAACATCCATTTATATATTATTTTAATATCAAAAGAATGATATTGTCGCTCGTGCGTACGTACGGACTACCGTCTCCACGAACGCGATGAGATTCATTTTCCATCATATCCATTCAAGTATAATTATCATTTGATGATTTAAAAATGATGTTTAAGGACTTGATATCATTCTGGATATGAATAATATAAAACCTATCCTTTACAAACATTTCTTACGTAACAAAACATATAAAAGAAAACAAGTAAGTTAACACCCGAAACAACGATAATACTAAGATATTATTATCAAATCAATACTAAAAGATCATATATGATATCATATTAATGTATATGATTATTGTATAATTTAATAACAATTATTTCACCATTATACAGGAGGTTAACCTACCCCAACCAAGGAAAAGTACAAGGTAAGGGTTATTTCACAATCTCTTCATTATCCGAGGTTGTTTATACGTAATAATCTACTGGGATTTCTTTATCATCCACAACCATGTTTCTTCGAAATGTATTTCAAAACATATTTATTATTTACAAGAATATGGGTTAAAGTCATTTATACCCTTGTTTGACTTTTTATAAAAGGTTTATAAAGAAATCTTTCCGTCGTTTTCAAAACAAGGTCCTTTTTAACCTTTTCGACAGAATTACGGTAAGAATGTTTTTTTAACTTATACGGCGGGTGCGGCTATTTTCCGCCGTTATAAAATCATCAAAGCTTCCCTTAGAAGCTTATAAGAATATTTTCAAAGAAAATGTTTTATTTTATATGGATATTAAATTATTTCAAATTAAAAAGAGATATTTCTTTAAAAAGAATTTTGATTTCATCTATGTCAACATCCTTTGATGGATTTTATGCTTATTTCAAGTTGATTTATTATGATACAAAACTTCTATATTGTATTGAAGGTTTTGTGATATGTTTGACTATGGATGTGCTATTTTTTATACCATTCATAGTTTATGGTGAAAGTATTGACATTTCGTATGCTAGTTTTAATACGAATGTTTATGTTATGTTTAAACCTTTTCATATGGGAATGCATTGGACTTAATATGTGACGGGTGGAGCCCGCTATAGCTCCTTGATGCATCGGTAGTTCTCATGAGACAAACTAGTGTCTTGGCACAAGGCCTTGACAAAATCTTATTTGTAGTCTTGGCATGAGGCCTTGACTATGTGGTTATGATAGTCTGGCATTATGCATTCCAACATTATGAAAGTGGTTATTGATTTTTGCATGTGATTATTCGATTAGTAGAATATCCATGTGAATAAGTAAATGGAATTATTTCATTTTATTTATGCCATACCATGTTGAAAGTTCATGTTTGAAAGGCTTTTGTTTTAGTTATACATTGCCTTAAATGTTTATTCTTATTTATGAAAGTTTCCGCTATATTGTTATCCTTACTGGGCATTTGAGCTCACCCCTTTTCTATGTTTTATTTTTCCCAGGAAATGAAGAAGTAAATTATGAATGACCTACAGGGATATTATGTGGGGATATGAGTGTGGATTATGGAGACAATATGTTTTTGTAGTAGTTTTTCATTTTATGATGTAATGTAAGACTTATGAATATATCTAGTGTTTCCAAGACTACTAAACCAATCGGTCTTTCGTGATTTGATCTTTCTTGTGATCATACCAATGTTATGCAATAATGCACCGACTCTGGGTGACTGGGGTCGGGGCGTTACAACATGAACCACCATTTCTACACTACTCTAGATAGCATAGTCACAACCATGGACACCCAGTGCTCCTTCCGAGAATGGATCGAACTGAAGCCTATCTCGACCTCCTCTAACCAGTCCTCTGTGGCTGAATCTAAAATGGAGCCCTCATAATTCTTTAGACTCTAGCACTGAAACTATCATATTTTCTTCTTCTAAGTGTCATTGTCTTCATCCTCTACCCTATGACGATCTACTAGAACATCCTACTGGACATATTCTATGCAAACCCCAAGAGGACGTCGAACTGGAGCTATACCTGTAAAATAAAAAACAGTTAGAGCTCATAAGCCTGGAATATGGAAGAATCAACACTAATTAATTAAATCTTTTCATTTATTCGTTTTTGGTTAACGTATCCCCAGGTCTACCCATTCACACAAAAGAAAAAAAAAGAATGGTGCATGATCCTTTCCTAGATCTCTACCCTGAAACTAGTATCACCTTGTTTGGTATCCATTGTAAACTTAAAGGTTCGTACATCAAATCATAGGGGGTCCTAAACACTCATGTCTCAGATGGTCTCCAGTGTTTACCTCACTAGATATACATGAATGACATTACTGCCCTACCAACCCATGAAACCACACATGTTCCAAACTCTAAACATCCTCATATCCCCCAACCATACCTCTGATACCACTCGGTCAAGACCCCCTCCCCACAAAGTGTACGCCTCCTAGTTCGACAATGTGAGAAGGGAGATAATGACCCTCAAGTCCCACCTCCAGTAGGCCCCGGGTTGGTGACTAGCACTGAGGGTATAGTAATCACACAAATGGGAGTTATTACCCTCTAAGAGAACACATGCGGAAGAGAGAGATAAGATAGACACCAACCATCTCTATCTCAGAACTGAAATATAAAAGAAACCCATGAGAACAAATGTAATCCCATTAAAAAGGAAAACAACTGGATGGGAAAAAATTCATGTTCCCAAAAGAAAGTAAGACAACAACAACCAAATTCCCGAACAGCTCCTACAACCACAAGCCAGTAGTAACCAGCCCGATCTCCAACGTGCTCTATGTGACCTGAAAATAGTTTATATATACATAGGGTGAGTATAACAATATACTCATTAGGATCCTCCCCGAACCCTCTCGTGAAAAAGTAATGAAAGCCTGCTAATGCACAGTGAACAACAAGTGAATCAAACTCATCACCTAAACAGCTACAATAAGTTCACAACCTCACCATGGATACTCTCACAAAGTAATGCATACAATAATATATCATATAATAAAGAATATCAAGGGTAACCCACTACTACTTCCCCACTGTTTTTCCTCTTTGCCACAACATCCCATGTCCTGAGCATCTCTGTCCAAAATGGCTTGCCCACAGACACCTGGGTGAAGCACCACAACGTGCACCTCATGCAAAAAAACTACCATATCCATGTAAGAAAAGTAACCAGGTAGTTTATGGGAGCCACCCCAGCTCACATTACATATATCATACATCAGGTATTATACATCAAGACATTACATCCCATACATATTGTAAGGATCTACAAGCCATCACACCATATACACGTTATAGCTATAGTAGTCAATAATATACTATATCCAGAATATATGTGTGTGAATAACCATAAGCCATTATAACCCTCTACAGACATATATGGGGAAAACTAACCATTTTGCCTACCAGCACAAGGATCAACAAAGATAAGAGAGCGGGGCCAAATGGTGTAGTCAGCCACCCATCATCCCACCGGAATGTTGGGGAAAAACCCCCACATGGCTTAGAATCCCTGATGTGTTATTTGCCCATACTGACATGGTGGAGTAGCGTATAGAATCACAAAACGTACAGAATATACTATATCTCACAACCACACTATGGGCATAACCTAGTCTTAGACTCAACCAAAGATAACATCTCCTGGACTCAGGGGTGCCCCTTCAAAGAATGGGTATCCTATGAGCATACAAATATTTAAAGAGCGTTAATACATTATGTAATTCCCTTTTTACCAGTTTCACTTTACAGTAATTAATTATTTAAAAATTCATTAACCATGAACAATTACACATCAAATTTCATTAGAATCACACCCAAATTCCACTATCCCATTAAAATTACAACCTCATCATTAAGTTCCACCAAACTCCAACCTCATGGGTTGACACCATTTATTCAAATATTAATTATAGGATTACTTTACATCATTCCCAGGCATTATAGAATGAAATTATACTCTACTAAACACAAGAGGGCTCAACACGTTGAGTAGATTTACTACCCGTCGAGTCCTTGCTTCCTATATCAAGAGCGTAGACCCATCCTCCCTTGAGAATCAAAACACAGAAAGAATATGCCATACCCTGCGTGTCTTCGCCTATTTCGGAAGAAGGGTAAGTAAGACTAGCTGCCTTGAGATGTGGGGAAAAGTAAAGCAGATCATAAACCAATAATAATCATCAAGAAGTCAACAATTAAATCCATCTCATTCCATCATTCATAGTGTCCTCCCTGACACCCACATGCACAAACTGATGCATCTCGCCACTCTTGGAATCATCTACTTCCACAACCAAAAGTCTCTATGCCCCCACATATCACAACAGCCATCCTAACTCACATCACAAGACATGTAGCAGGAAACAAAATATCACATCAATTGGGCTATTGGACCTTTAACAATCAAGAGGGTAATGCAGAACCCTTCAAGGAGTTATCAAACTATCAGTTATTTAATCATGCTTGAATTTACCGATTTATTATTCATAGGTTCCAAAAATAAAGAAACCTAATAAGCAAGCTATCACAAATAATTAAACATGGTTACTGCACTAATTTCATTAACATAAAATTAAAAAAAGAAGAAATAGATTCATTTACATGCCTCTTCATCCATAGCATATTGTTATCAGTTAATTTTGGTTTACTTTCTTTACAAATTTTCATCATGAATGAACAGCTAAGCGAAGCAAGCATGGATATCAAATTATCTAGAAAACAAATAGAAATATCATACGACCTTTATAAATTTATTTATTCATTTAAAATATTTATTATGTCAATTACATTTTGGTCCAGTGGGATAAAACATGGTAATAATACAGTTTCATGAAAAATAAAATAGAAGTAATGATTCCCCTACCACAAATAGTTCTTGACATTATTTATCCACCCAACAGGTCACGAAATTCCTCTCGCATCAACTGAATCCACCTGAGGATGCCATGGTATGGACACACCAACTGAAACACAAGAAAACTCCATTAGAAGCATGGATATTACATGATATAAAATGGAAAGGAGAAACATGAGAAGACGAACCACAAAAGAACGACTATAAAAAATACCATATATAGATAATTGATTGATACTGCTTGGTGGCATAAAAAAAGAGCAGATCGAATCCAAGGAGGAACATTTGATTTTGAAACTCCTACAGGAAGGATTGAAATGTTATATCATCTCATAGATGAGAACAAAGAGAAAGAACGAGGGAGGAAGATATCATGTCTCTTTTGAAGATTTAACGGAGTGACAGTTTAAGATACGCTTAATTTCCCATTAAAAGAATATCGAATTAAACCACAAGGTTTGACAAAGTAAAAACATCCTAGGCCATAAAAATAACTAATATAGGATTTATGGGTTTTGTATAGTCCTTAAGAATTTTTAAACTGTGTCTTTAAATGCATTTTATATCAAAGGAAACCTCAAAGGGGAAAAATTGTTGGAACCTGAAAACATTGTACACCAAAATCAGAATTTGGAAAAGGAAATAAAGGCTAATGTGAGAACCTCTCAAATCAAGAAACACTATTCATGAACTCGAAATTTGGAAAAGGAAATAAAGCCTACTGTTAGAACCCCACTGGTCCAGAAACACTATTCATGAACTTGGATTTTGTCAAAAGAAATAGAGGTTACTGTTAGAACCTCACTGGTTTGGAAACACTGTTCATGAACTCGAATTTTGGAAAACGAAATAGAGGATACTTTTAGAACCTCATTGGTCTGGAAACACTATTAAATAACTCAAAATTTGGAAAAGGAAATTGAGGCTATTGTTAGAACCTCCCTAGTCTAGAAACACTGTTCAGGAACTCGAATTCTGGGAATGGAAATGGAGGATTATTTTAGAACCTCACTGGTCTGGAAACACTGTTCATGAACTCAAATTTTAAAAAAGGAAATAGAGGTTTCTGTTAGAACCTCACTAGTCTAGAATCCTTTCTCATGAACTCAAAATTAGGAAAAAGAAATGGAGGTCGATGTTAGAGCCTCACCGGTCTGGAAACAGTGTTCATGAACTCGAATTTTGGAAAAGGAAATAGCGGGTGGTGTTAGAACCTCAGTGGCCTAGAATCACTATTCATGTACTCGAAATTTGGCAAAGTAAATAGAGGCTTCTGTTAGAACCTCACTATTCTAGAAACACTGTTCATGAACTCGAAATATGGAAAAGGAAATATAGTCTACTGTATGATGTTAATGATAGAACTGTTCACCGATGGAACTGTTCACAGAATTGGAAATTTGGAAAAGGAAATAGAGGGTATAGTTATGGGTTACTGATAGAACTGTTCACTAATGGAACTGTTCATAGAATTGGAAATTTGGAAAAGGAATGAGAGTTTACCGTTATAGGTAACTGATAGGAATGTTCACTGATGGAACTGTTCATAGAATTGGAAATTTTGGAAAGGAAAGAGATGTTACCGTTAGAGGATACCGATAGAACTGTTAACTGATGGAACTGTTTATAGAAGGTTACCAATGACACTGTTCTCCTAAAGTCACTAGTGCACGGTTTATAGAAGGTAACTGTTTCACTGTTCACAACTGTCTACCATTGGAACTATTCATCGAATTGGAAAATTGAAAAAGTGTTGGGGATAAGTGACTTTGACCTCCCAGAACACCTCAAACACCATATTTTCACAAAGGAAGGGACCGAAGAATTCCGGGCCACTTCAAGTTTACCCTTATATTGTTTCCTATTCCAAAGTTATGAATAAAAGACCATTGAATGAGTTTCAAGGATACCATTTTTTATAATTTGTTGTGTATTATGTTTTATTTTCTGTTCCAAATATCATATGGGTATCATGTATGTATCTATTTTTCCAAAACATATAGATTATTCGATCTTTTGGGATTCAGTCTCATATATCTAATGACGTTGTAATAATGTATCCAGTGACTTCAGGCAATTAGGGTTGCGATATTTACAATGGCTGGCCTCATGTAGTATAACTAATTGGATACATAGTGTTCTAAGACATATTGGGAATTAAATTACTTGATGATAATTTTATATAACTCATATTTATCTTGACTAACAAAATTACTCTCCAATTTTTGTGTGAATTAAATCATGATAATTACAAATAATCCTTTATCAGTAATTTTAACTCTCATTCTTTATGTGTACAAGGACAAGGGTAATTAAAAACCTACAGTCCCAACGTTGAAAAAGGAAAAGGAGAACTAAGAAATGGGATACTAGATTCACTACAAGTCTAAATCTCATGAGTAAAATCATTCCATGATGACTAATATCCAATATTAAGTGTTGGAAAAGGAATTAGTATTTTTTTTATGTTGTTAGAATGGCCACTATATGAGGAACTGCACCAAAAAACATATGAACAAATGGTAATGTTCATTATTGTTATTAATATTTATATATATATATATATTTTGGGTATTAGAGAAAGATTTTGGAACTCTCATCACTATGAAAATGATGAATCCAATTATATTTTGAATGATTTATAAAGTATTGGTGGATCATTGAGCATCCATTAGAGTGAGACTTTTTACATTGTCTATTGGATTCTGCTAACTTATTTTTTAAGCCGGCAGGATTTTGTTTTTAAATTTCTTTTATTTGGCTCCAAGTGTTACTAAAAAACATCTCAATTTCTTAAGTTGATAAAAATTATTTCATTATCAAATTTCAAAATAATTAATTCTTCTTTTATACATATTTTTTTCTAGAATGGAAAAATTGAATAATGGTTATTATGTATTAAATTACAATAACCAAAGGTTGGAAATTGATGGTGATCATGTTCACAAGAATTATGTAACATTCAATGGTTCCTTAACTATCTAGGCATGTAAATTAGAATCATCTAACAAAGCTCTATTAAGATGGGGTTTTACAATCTTTTGAGATATGACTACTTAAAATATGTCATGCTAGTTTCCCAGAAACAATAACCAATCTAACATTCAATGAATATGGTGAAAGGGTCACATTTCTTATAGGATTGGTACTCATTGAGGTTTGTGGGACTTTTCTTGTTGAAGCTAGCAATGTGTATTTATAATTTATAACTTTTACTGATGATTTCAGTAGACATGGATATTTATAATTGATCAAGTTTATGTCTGTTTCCTTTGAGAAACTCAAAGCATTGAAGAATTATGTAGACAGGAAACTTGATACGAAGATAATGAACGGATATCTAATCAAGGTGGTGAATATCTTAACCATATATTTTTCATCTTTTTATGGGCGTATAGGAATCTATATCAACTCAATCTACCTTATACATCATAATGTAATGGTGTAAATTGAATGAATTATACCCTAATTCACATGGTATGGATGATGATGATTCTTTAGATCTTATATAAGGCCCCAACCTTAAACCTAACTTAATCAAGAGTTATTACAAGATTTCACATTGAGGATATTTTCAGGTTTAGAGTTTTAGAGAATTAGATCATGAAACTTGCATTATATTCCACATTTAAACAAAGTGGTTCCATAAAAGACAGTATTCATTCTTCCCATCAACGGAAACATATTGAAAATAAAACATGGATTCTTGCTTGACACATCCTTGACACTATCATCACATCATGTACCTTTCCCTTGACCTGTGAAAAACATTTCAAAAAAAACTTGGGATGAGCATAAAAAGCTCAGTAAGGGATATACAAAGAATAAAAACTGTTACTTTTTCAAACATCAAGTAAACCATGTATACTCTATCAAAGTAATACCTTCACCTTCATGAAGTAGTGAAACCTCTTCACTGAATAAAGTATAATTACTTACCTTTTTGTAACCAAAGGATTACCATAAAACCCATACAAAGAACACATAACATATATAAAGGTAACTTGGGACATAAACAAACTTAAGTGGAATAACCATACGGTCGACTTCCACACATATCACTTAATGAAATAGCCATACGACCAATTTCCATACATACTTAATGGAATAGCCATATGGCCGACTTCCATACCCAATGCATTGGAGGTTATAACATAACCACCCATCCTGGTATTCACGAAACCAACCGTCATAATGTCCAAGTACCATTATTACACATAAAATATGGAAAATATAAACATTTCAATAATAATATTTCATTTGAAATCACAATAAATAATTCCCAAATATTGAATTAATCAATGCATTTTCAAAAACCATTTAAAAGAGATTTTTGAATCAAAGTGTCCCATACCACTTTGAAGATTTTAATGGAATTATAATTTTAAAACATTAATGTCCATATAAATAAATACTGAAATCCATTTTGAAAACATGGACATTAAAGATAAAGATTTAGAATAATAAATATTTAAAACATTTAAAATGATATTTTTGTTAAAGAGTTTTTAACAAAATGAGAGACTCTTGAATACAAATAATAGTGGAATAAAATTTAATCCAAACTTTATAATATCATGAGAATAAAAGGATTCATGATATAATATGTCAAAGGACAGTATTCACACCATATAAGAGTGAATTGGTGCATAACAACTATGAAGTCTCAAAAGAAATGTAAAATGAGATGAAATCCATTATAAAGAAGGTATCCTTAAATTAAGGATAAATAAATCTCATAATTATGTGTGAAAAATATAAATACACCCAATATAAGTGAATATTAAGTGTAAAACAATCAAAGGTTATTCACACATATTCAAATGATGACATATTAAATAACTACATGTTGAACCCAAAGAAATCGAAATTGGGTTAAGAAGTTCCCTTGACAGCCTAACGACGTCACATCAAAATGAGTTAATGAGAGATAAAAAAAACTATCTCATCACTTGGACATAAAATTTACATCAATAAGGATATATGATAACATATCCCAACATAACAATATGTACATTAAAAGACCCAACAAAAGAAGTCTTTTAAAAAGAGGAGGGTGAAAGGTTCCCTTACCGACATGGGTATCTTTCGAAACATACGCCCCGTGAAAGAAAGACAATACATCATTGATGTAAATACTCATAAATGAAATAATATTACACAATGAGTAAAATAATGGTCATTACATACACCACTCAAAGGAAATTGTGGAAAATGTATCATAAATATCACGGGAATAAAAGTGAGATGAAAAATCCCTTACGAAAACTCTGCAGCCTAACGACGCCACTTAATACTTCCAAAATTGATTGATGAGATCAAATAGAGTATCCCATCATATTACAGTAGAATTTACAGCAAGAGGAATATACAAGAAAATCCCCCAACATAACAAAGAGGAGCTTAAAATAAGTGACACAAAGGAGAGTACTTAAAAAGAAAGAGAGAGGTTAGATCTCTTACGAAAGTTCGGCAACCTAACGGCGCCACTCAAAACTTCCAAAATGGATTGATGAGAGAGAATAGGGTCTCTCATCACATGAACATAAAAATTAAAGTAGGAGTAATATAAAAGAACATCCCAATCATAAGAAAGATGTGCTTAAAAGAAATGACATAAAAGAGTGTACTTAAAAAGAAAGAGAGTTGTAGGATCCCTTACCTCGGGTCCGACTTGACTTGATCATTCTTTAACGTCCTGAATAATAAACTTGAGTTAATTTATAATTGATTAAGAACCTTTTTAAATTTCATTATTCCTTTTATATCACTTATTTCCATGTTATAAACATTATGTAACCATTTAAGTTAATAATGTTTGTTTTGTCATTATTTGGTTCTTAAGTCGAAAGTGGACTTCTTACAATTACATGTTGTTCGTGTGGTAAAAGGTTCTTTATATCCAGAATGAAATTCCATATTTGGATAAAATATGTATCATATATATCAAGCATATACATGTATTTATAATATTACTTAATCATTTAGAGGTAAGAAATGAAATGCACCGTTCATGGAGACGGTAAGCCGTACGTACGCATGAACGCTACTTTCATTTCTTTGTCATATTAATGGAATTAAAACTAAATGAGAGGTATGTATATTTTAATTCCAGAATTATATTCATCATTTAGATATATCATTAATTATATATATCCATTATATACATGTACTTTTATAGTACATAACATTTGGGGATAAGAAATGAAATGCACCGTTCATGGAGACGGTAAGCCGTACGTACGCATGAACGCTACTTTCATTTCTATCTCATAATTTAATGGAATGAAATAATAATGATATAGAGGTATATTATAATTCCAGTATAACATCATATATAATAACTTTAAATCCATCCTTTACATGTCCCATATTTGGCATTAACGAATCACATCACTTTGAGGGGGCGGTAGTCCGCACTTCCTTAAATGAAGATATCGTGTTTACCCATAATAGGAACCATAAAGGTATGCCCAAAATGAAAAATACAGAAGCTTAAAGAAACAATAAACATATTATACATCATATATAAAAATATTGACATCATAATTGCCACCTTTGAAGGTGTTAAATGAGTATTGAACAATCATCGTTTCGGGAGGCAGAATTTCGCCATCCATGGAAACCGTATGTTTTTTAACCATTTGATGTAGTTGTGTGAGAGTGTAGCTCGGATAAATCTTATAACAACATCCTAGTATATTGAAGATACTGGTGTTGTTACAAAAGAAGTAAATAAAAAGAGTCTAGAGGGTTGGAGAAGCAAAATAAAACAAATGAACAAGAGAGAATGAATTACCTTTAAAAGTGTAACTCCCTTTTGATTTGAGCCTAAAGGCTTCCTTTGAAAGGATTATGCCCAAAGGGAATCCTCTAGGATGAGGATAGGGATGTGGAGAGAGTAAATGGTCTGGGTTTGGCTGAGCCAAAGGCTTGAGGTGTGTGTGAAATGAGGTAGAGGTGGGGGCCTTTTATAAGAGGAGAGGAGGGGCACTTTTGGAAAGTAAGAAATATTACTTTATTTGAAAATGTGTTTCGGTTTTAAAAGGTCCCACATTGATATAATTCGTGGATAAGGATATAAGGGTTCTAAATCCACCAATCCAATATGTTTTGGGCATGTGTAGTTCATATATTTTACATTATCTTTCTATTTTATTTAAATCGGCAAATAATGATGTCATCGCTGCATCATTATTATGTCATAAATACTTTAATTTATTTAATGTATAAAAATTATAAAAAAAATACTATGATGTAGGAAATTTTTTTAGCTTTCCAATTACTATTTATAATAAAAACTATGACTTGTATAACCCCACTTAAATTTTTTTTAGTAAAACATATCATGTTTGTGTCATTTTTACTTTTACATTAAATAAAAAGTCATTTATGTCATTTCCCAACCAAAGTGGATCCATGGGGTCCCCAAGTTGACCCATGGGTTGTATTGGTCGGCCATGACTCATCCAATAGGAGTAGGACAAGTGTCATGGTGTTTTCATATTTTTATAATATCATTTTTAACTTGAATTACAATAATTATCACTAATCGCGATTAAAACTTAATAAGTTACTATTCACCAAAAAATTATTTTAATCTCATTGAACCACATTTTACTTCTTAATGACAACCATGTATGTCGTATTTTTGAAAATCAAAACACAATGATGGCAAAATTTCATTTAAACGGAAAAATTAGTTTTTATAAGTACCACTTAGTGGTTTCACTATTCATCAAAAATTGATGTTTTTCAGAAAAATCCAAAAAATTCACCCTAAGCTATATTTGATATTCCGAATTAAAAAATGAAGTCTATTTTACAAAATTCAAAACATATAAGTCACATTAATTAATTTAATAATTAATTCCCGCTGTTAGATCAAATAGCATGTTTTTATGAAACAATAAGTATCAAAAGATTGACACTGGTTTAAGTCTGATTTCAAAGTGAAATTAATTCCAACGACCACTATTGGATTTAATGGTAAAAATATATTATAATTTCACTTTAAAACCAATTCAAAAGATAATATAGTCATAAAAATAAATTAGATTAAAAAGAGGTTTTGAATTAAAATACAACATTTTACACTATTCATTAAAAAAATGAACTTTATCGGAAAGATACCAAAAATTTACACAAAGTAAATTTTGATGTCCTGATTCTTAATAAGAGTTCTATTTGGTCGAAAATAATGTTTAGAAGTGAACAAAACAATATTTAATGATGGTTCACCATCAAAAGGGGATAAGTGAACATTTAGTGAAAACTGATGCATATACGCCTAAAATTGAATTTTTTCCATATTTTAAGCCTCTATCCTTTATTGGATAAATGTAAAAACATTTAAGAACATATATAATCATATTTCAGTTATTTCTATCCATTCCCGCCAATACAACGGATACATGTTAACTACCATTTAAAATAATATTATTTTATTATTAGAGTGCAACGTAAGATTCCCAAGAAACATGTTCTAGTGTGTTGGGTACACCATCGAGCATAGCATCCCCTTTAAAGTCATATTAATATTTTATTCACATATATAGATAAATATGAAAATTTCATATTCTTTATTTACCTGGGGTGTTACATCCTTCCCCCCTTTTGGGAATTGCGTCCTCGCAATTTTTAAAATTGAGCTTGGAAACATCCTTGAAAGTCCCACATCGAAACAAGAGTCGGTAAAACAATAACTTTAAAATAAAGAAAGATAAGTACAGAGGTCACCTGAGTTAACCCATACTAGGACTCCATGTAGGAAAACATGGACATGGAGGAGAAAACATAGGGCCATGTTCTGATGGAGAGTGATAGAAAACATGTTTAGGAGAAAGTTAACAATAAGAAAATCACAAACTTGTGATGGGTTAAACGGTGTTCGATTCCCCAGTTGGAAAAGTTAATAGACAACATTTTTGCTTTAAGTTACTTTTTATTGAGGAATTTATTCATAAGGAAACATAATCACTTATCATGTTGACTTTCAACTTTTACTAGATTCCTTAATCAAACTCATTTTTTTTCCAAAAGACGAGTATTTAGGGAGACTTGTTTGCATTAAGAGTACTATAATCAACTTCTAGAGAATCACCTAATCCACAAAAGAGAACTATATACATCCCATGTCTTTAAGCTTTAACCAAAACCAAAACTAGAAAGGTTAGTACAAGGTCAGATAATCCAAAAAAAGATAAACCTTTATAAAAAGAAAATCTATTCTTAATCTCAAAATTTGTCCAACAAAACCCAAAGTTCAACGAGGACCATCCGATAAACAATTTGTCCATAAAATTATTCAAAGTAAACCAATATAAGATTGAAACCCAAATATTTGAAGGATTTAGTCACATAGTCTTCCAAGTTAAATCGTAACATTTATCTCCAAACAGTATCATTTTCTCCTAAAGTCTCGTATTGAAAAGTAATTATCCTAATCACATATCCTCCATGATAGGTTAATCATTTTCATAAATAACCCAAAATCAACTTACGCTTAATTCATAAAATCATATAACTAAAAACAATCAGTCAAACTTACCAGGGACTTCACGTAGTCCAGTGGTAGGCGATAAATACAAGTTGCACTTTGGTTGTGGGTTCGATTCCCGCAGCTTTGTCCGACGCGACAGGTTGTCACACGGTCTGTTTGTTGTCCTTTTTCCAAAACTATATAATTCCTAAATCATTCCCAAAAAAGAGATAAAATCATCAAAAATAATCATAACATATTTTAACCTCATGTTTATCTCATTCCTTTCATTTTCCGTCATATCATAGAGTAACCCATAATTACCTAAAAAGTAAGGATCATATAAACCCTAATGGTTAACTTTTTAATTATTACCTGAACTTCCACATCAATTGGTCATCTCGTACATGATGCATTATAGAACATACCAAGGTTCATGTGGTTGATCATGACTCATTGATAGTTGGTTTAGAACAACCACGAGTTTCCTCATTGAGTACCCCATTTCATCGAGTCTCTTAATCAGAGAACCACCACAGTTTCCTTCAAACCAATTTTCACTTTGGTGCCTACGAGATCCAGCCATTCACTAAAAACAGAAATGTCTGTGTGAGTATAACAACCAAACCATCATGTACTAATGAGGAAGGTAAACACAAAGATATACTTACTCATTCACTTTATCTAAAACTAGGACTCTTTCTGAAATCCTAACCATTATGGTAATGTCACTTATGCTTAGAGAATACCCTAACCTATAAAGTTATCTAAACCGTCCTTTGATACCAACTATAAGGCCTCAGCCTTAAACCTTACTTAATCTTGAGTTATTACAAGATTTCACATTGTGGATCTTTTCAGGTTTAGAGTTTTAGAGAATTAGATCATGAAACTTTCATTATATTCCACATTTAAACAAAGTGGTTACATAAAAGACAGTATTCATTCTTCCCATCAACGGAAACATATTGAAAATTAAACATGGATTCTTTCTTGACACATCCTTGACACTATCATCACATCATGTACCTTTCCCTTGACCTGTGAAAAACATTTCAAAAAAAACTTGGGGTGAGCATAAAAAGATCAGTAAGGGATACACAAAGAATAAAAACTGTTACTTTTTCAAACATCAAGTAAACCATGTATACTCTATCAAAGTAATACCTTCACCTTCATGAAGTAGTAAAAACTCTTCACTGAATAAAGTATCATTACTTACCTTTTTGTAACCAAAGGATTACCATAAAACCCATACAAAGAACACATAGCATATATAAAGGTAACTTGGGACATAAACATACTTAAGTGGAATAACCATATGGTCGACTTCCACACATATCACTTAATGGAATAGCCATACGACCAATTTCCATACATACTTAATGGAATAGCCATACGGCTGACTTCCATACCCAATGCATTGGAGGTTATAACATAACCACCCATCCTGGTATTCACGGAACCACCCGTCATAATGTCCAAGTACCATTATTACACATAAAATATGGAAAATATAAACATTTCAATAACAATATTTCATTTGCAATCACAATAAATAATTCCCAGATATTGAATTAATCAATCCATTTTCAAAAACCATTTAAAAGAGATTTTTGAATCAAAGTGTCCCATACCACTTTGAAGCTTTTAATGGAATTATAATTTTAAAACATTAATGTCCATATAAATAAATACTGAAATCCATTTTGAAAACATGTACATTAAAGATAAAGATTTAGAATAATAAATCTTTAAAACATTTAAAATGATATTTTTGCTAAAGAGTTTTTAACAAAATGAGAGATTCTTGAATACAAATAATAGCAGAATAACATTTAATCTGAAATTTATAATATCATGAGAATAAAAGGATTCATGATATAATATGTCAAAGGACAGTATACACACCATATAAGAGTGAATTTGTGCATAACAACAATGAAGTCTCAAAAGAAATGTAAAATGACATTAAATCCATTATAAAGAAGGTATCCTTAAATTAAGGATAAATCAATCTCATAATTATGTGTGAAAAATATAAATACACCCAATATAAGTGGATATTAAGTGTAAAACAATCAAATGTTATTCACACATATTCAAAGGATGACATATTCAATAACTACTTGTTGAACCCAAAGAAACCGAAATTGGGTTAAGAAGTTCCCTTGACAGCCTAACGGCGTCACATCAAAATGAGTTGATGAGAGGTAAAAAAAACTATCTCATCACTTGGACATAAAATTTAAATCAATAATGATATATGATAACATATCCCAACATAACAATATGTACATTAAAAGAACCAACAAAAGAAGTCTTTTAAAAAGAGGAGGGTGAAAGGTTCCCTTACCGACATGGGTATCTTTCGAAACATACGCCCCGTGAAAGAAGGACAATACATCATTGATGTAAATACTAATAAATGAAATAATATTACACAATGAGTAAAATAATGGTCAGTACATACACCACTCAAAGGAAATTATGGCAAATGTATCATAAATCTCACGGGAATAAAAGTGAGATGAAAAATCCCTTACGAGAACTCGGCAGCCTAACGGCGCCACTTAAAACTTCCAAAATGGATTGATGAGATCAAATAGAGTATCCCATAATATTACAATAGAATTTACAGAAAGAGGAATATAAAAGAAAATCCCCCAACATAACACAGAGGAGCTTAAAATAAGTGACACAAAGGAGAGTACTTAAAAAGAAAGAGAGAGGTTAGATCTCTTACGAAAGTTCGGCAGCGTAACGGCGCCACTCAAAACATCCAAAATGGATTGATGAGAGAGAATGGGGTCTCTCATCACATTAACATAAAAATTACAGTAGGAGTAATATAAAATAACATCCCAATCATAAGAAAGATGAGCTTAAAATAAATGACATTAAAGAGTGTACTTAAAAAGAAAGAGAGTGGTAGGATCCCTTACCTCGGGTCCGACTTGACTCGATCATTCATTAAAGTCCTGAATAATAAACTTGAGTTAATTTATACTTGATTAATAACCTTTTTAAAGTTCATTATTCCTTTTATATCACTTATTTCCATGTTATAAACATTATGTAACCATTTAAGTTAATAATGTTTGTTTTGTCAATATTTGGTTCTTAAGTCGAAAGTGGACTTCTTACAATTACATGTTGTTCGTGTGGTCAAAGGTTCTTTATATCCAGAATGAAATTCCCGATTTGGATAAAATATGTATCATATATATCCAGCATATACATGTATTTATAATATTACTTAATAATTTAGAGGTAAGAAATGAAATGCACCGTTCATGGAGACGGTAAGTCGTACGTACGCATGAACGCTACTTTCATTGCTTTGTCATATTATTGGAATTAAAACTAAATGAGAGGTATGTATATTTTAATTCCAGAATTAAATTCATCATTTAGATATATCATTAATTATATATATCCATTATATACATGTACTTTTAATAGTACATTACATTTGGGGATAAGAAATGAAATGCACTGTTCATGGAGACGGTAAGCCGTACGTACGCATGAACGCTACTTTCATTTCTATCTCATACTTTAATAGAAAGAAATAATAATGATATAGAGTTATATTATAATTCCAGTATAACATCATATATAATAACTTTAAATCCATCCTTTACATGTCCCACATATGGCATTAACGAATCACATCACTTTGAGGGGGCAGTAGTCCGCACTTCCTTAAATGAAGATATCGTGTTTACCCATAATGGAAACCATAAAGGTATGCCCAAAATGAAAAATAAAGAAGCTTAAAGAAAACAATAAACATATTATACATCATATATAAAAACATTGACATCATAATTGCCACCTTTGAAGGTGTTAAATCAGTATTGAACAATCATCGTTTCGGGAGGCAGAATTTCGCCATCCACGAAAACCGTATGTTCTTTAACCATTTGATGTAGTTGTGTGAGAGTGTAGCTCGAATAAATCTTATAACAACATCCTAGTATATTGAAGATACTGGTGTTGTTACAAAAGAAATAAATAAAAAGAGTTTAGAGGGTTGGAGAAGCAAAATAAAACAAATGAACAAGAGAGAATGAATTACCTTTAAAAGTGTAACTCCCTTTTGATTTGAGCCTAAAAGCTTCCTTTGAAAGGATTCTGCCCAAAGGAAATCCTCTAGGATGAGGAGAGGGATGTGGAGAGAGTAAATGGTCAGGGTTTGGCTGAGCCAAAGGCTTGAGGAGTGTGTGAAATGAGGTAGAGGTGGGGGCCTTTTATAAGAGGAGAGGAGGGGCACTTTTGGAATGTAAGAAATATTACTTTATTTGAAAATGTGTTTCGGTTTTAAAAGGTCCCACATTGATATAATTCGTGGATAAGGTGATAAGGGTTCGAAATCCACCCATCCAATAACTTTTGGGCATGTGTAGTTCATAGATTGTACATTATATTTCTATTTTATTTAAATCGTCAAATAATGATGTCATCGCTGCATCATTATTATGTCAGAAATAATTTAATTTATTTAATGTCTAAAAATTATATAACAAATACTATGATGTAGGAAATTTTTTTATCTTTCCAATTACTATTTATAATAAAAAATCTGACTTGTATAACCCCACTTAAAAATTGTTTTAGTAAAACATATCATGTTTGTGTCATTTTTACTTTTACATTAAATAAAAAGTTATTTATGTCATTTCCCAACCAAAGTGGATCCATGGGGTCCCCAAGTTGACCCATGGGTTGTCTTGGTCGGCCATGACTAATACAATAGGAGTAAGACAAGTGTCATGGTGTTTTCATATTTTTATAATATCATTTTTACCTTAAATTACACTAATTATCACTAATCGCGATTAAAACATAATAAGTTACTATTCACCAAAAAATTATTTTAATCTCATTGAACCAAATTTTACTTCTTAATGACAACCATGTATGTCGGATTTTTGAAAATCAAAACACAATGATGGCAAAATTTCATTTAAACGGAAAAATCAGTTTTTATAAGTACCACTTAGTGGTTTCACTATTCATCAAAAATTGAAGTTTTTCATAAAAATCCCAAAAATTCACCCTAAGCTATATTTGATATTCCGAATTCAAAAATGAAGTCCATTTTATAAAATTCAAAACATATAAGTCACATTAATTAATTTAATAATTAATTCCCGCTGTCGGATCAAATAGCGTGTTTTTACGAAATAATAAGTATCAAAAGATTGGCACTGGTTTAAGTCTGATTTCAAAGTGAAATTAATTCCAATGACCACTATTGGATTTAATGGTAAAAATATATTATAATTTCACTTTAAAACCAATTCTAAAGATAATATAATCATATAAATAAATTAGATTAAAAAGAGGTTTTGAATTAAAATACAACATTTTACAGTATTCATTAAAAAAATGAACTTTATCGGAAAGATACCAAAAATTTACACAAAGTAAATTTTGATGTCCCGATTCTTAATAAGATTTCTATTTGGTCCAAAATAATGTTTAAGAGTGAACAAAACTATATTTAATGATGGTTCACCATCAAAAGGCGATAAGTGAACATTTAGTGAAAACTAGGGCATATACGCCTAAAATTGAATTCTTTCCATATTTTAAGCCTCTATACTTTATTGGATAAAGGTAAAAACATTTAAGAACATATATAATCATATTTTAGTTATTTCTATCCATTCCCGCCAATACAACGGCTACATGTTAACTACCATTTAAAATAATATTATTTTATTATTAAAGTGCAACGTAAGATTCCCAAGAAACTCGTTCTTGCGTGTTGGGTACGCCATCGAGCATAGCGTCCCCTTTAAAGTCATATTAATATTTTATTCACAAATATAGATAAAAATGAAAATTTCATATTCTTTATTTACCTGGGGTGTTACATCTTACATTATCCATTTGTGGATAATCAATAAAACTATGAAATAAAAATTAAACCAGATACCAACTATGCTCAAAAATATAATTCCATGTAAATTAGTAGTTAGAATGAAATTTATATTTCCATACACTAATGTATGGGGATGTGAGGAATTGGAAAATGAAATATAAAAAAAAAATCACACCCTCAGGTATAAAGTGTATATTTAAAGAGTATCATAAGAAACAAATGGAAATAACACCTATAAAATCAATAACCAAGAATGATATTATCACACTAAAATCCATATTTCTCCTAAGGGAACCCCATAAAGTAATATAGTGGGATCATGATTAAATTAGATGATGTCGATGCTTAAGATACACATTAGTTAGTATAAAAATGGATTCCATAGTTATTTATTGAAGATGTTTTTTCCTAAAATAGATATACTAATTAGAAGTAATAGAGAATAAATTGAATAAAAAATATATTGTTTTCCACTCATCAAAGATAGTTCCTCATTATTGGTAACAGTAATGAACCTCAATATTATAAAGATCCATTAGAGATCTCAAAACAATAATTATGTAAATAAGAAACGAATTATGAGATTGATTACATGTACCTAAACTCTAACATTCCTTGATTTCATAGTACGTTATTTCTTCAAAGTAATTCAATAACTAGCACTACATGCAACACTGAGTTCTAGCGCACCATGACTTACCAAACTCATTGTTCAAAAGCAGTTATGAATAGTATTAACAACATTTTGAACTTTATATGATCCTTATAATTTTAGAATCAATATTATGAGTTTCTTAGACATAATGTAGGAAAAAATACATTTTTTCAAATAAAATAATTCTGTTTGAAAAATGAAATTTTACCACCTTTTAATAGCAAAGCCTTTTTGAATCCAATATTTGAAACTATTATATATTACATTTGAAAAAATAATATTCTTCTTTATAATTGGGACATAAGAATTTAGTTTCAATAACGTTTTGTTGTTTTTCTCATAATATTCATATTTGGGTGAATAGTGAAAAATATTATATTTCAACTGCAAACAACTTTTTTAATAAAAATAATTTATAGTGTTAAATTATTAATTTTAATGGTTTGGAAGTATAAATAGATTATATTTTTACCATTTAATCCAATGATGGTAATTGTAAGTAATTTCACTTTGAAAATGAACATAAACAATTGTTAAAATTTTGATAGTTATTATTTCTTAAAAATGCGCCTTTTGGTTTTGATAGTGCGAATTAATTTTAAAATGGTAAATTAAACATATATGTTTTTAATTTGGTAAAATATACTTCATTATTGATATAGTAATATTAAAATTATCTTAGAGTGAATTTTTGGTATTTTTCTGAAAACATTTAATTTTTGATGAATAGTGAAAAACACTGAGTTATGGTTTAAAACCGATTTTATATTTAAATAATTATTTGTTTAAATTTATTTCGGGTCAAAATAGATACATAATAACTATATAAGTTCAATTTAACTCATTGGAGTCAGTTTATAATAATTTTAGATATATAAAAATTATATTGAACTTTTCACCGTCTTTTACCCACCACCTAGGATAATTTGTAAATTCAAATAATACATAATTTTATTGCTATTGTGAGTTAAATTTTGAAAATCTGAGAGACTTGATTAATATCAAGGTTTAAAAGTGGTTCAATAAAATAAAAGTAATATTTTTTGAATAGTAACTTTTTACTTTTATTTACCAAGGTTAACAATAAATACGGAATTAAGGGTAAAAATGAAATTATTATTACCCTGACACATGTCCAACTTCTATTGGATAAGTGTAATTAAACCAAAAACAAACTTAGGAATAAATTATAGCCCTTTAGGTCCACTTGTATTATATTGGGACACTAATTATTATTTAATTTAAAGAAGAGTTAAAAATGTTAAATTCAATGCTTATTAACAAAACCATTTTTAATATAGGGTTATACATAAGGTAAATTCGACTATAAATATTCATTAGAAAGGTAAAAAATGTTTCCTAAATCGTGGTATTTTATTTATAATATTTAGAAATTAAATAATTAAATTTATTTATGACACAATGATGATGCATTAATTACCAAATTAATGAAAGAATAAAACAAATTATTATAAATATTAAAATA
This sequence comes from Viscum album, assembly GCA_963277665.1. Taxonomy (NCBI): domain Eukaryota; kingdom Viridiplantae; phylum Streptophyta; class Magnoliopsida; order Santalales; family Viscaceae; genus Viscum; species Viscum album. The sequence goes on along the minus strand of OY728155.1, from coordinate 115,673,396 downwards.
AATATAATTTCAATGTTTTTATGACATAAACGATTTTTTTAGGTGGATATGACATGTTATGGATGATTAAATGTATCTATTTCGAAGTAATCAAGTTGGTATGAATTTCACAAAAACTAAATTGAAACTAGAGTCAAAATTGACATAAATTAATAATAAAAACAAATACTATATTATTGGTTGATGAAATAATCATAAAAATGAAAGGTCCGGGCAAAGGGATTAAATAATATTACATATGTCATTAATAAGCCACTTGAGGTTCTCTTGTAATTTTATATTAAGTTTATTAACAATATATAGTAAGAATACAAGAAGACACGGTAAAAGTTAAACTATTTAACAAAGAGTTTTATCTAAATGATAAGGATAAAATGGTAACCGAAACAAGTATAAAACCTATAGGATGAGAGGAATTCGACCCATAACCACCAATGGATATAAATAAATTCATTTGTAACCATTATAAATCGAATATGATTGTGTAATAACTTAATACTTTAATCTTTTCCTAAAGTGGCCATCATCCCTCTTATAAAAGGGCACTTCCCCTTCTATAACAATCACACCTCCAAAGCCATTTGGATTAGCCAAACCCTGCACAAATATCATCCCAACATACCTTAAGTCATCCTAGATGCATTATTTTGATCATAATGCCACCCTATGTAGCCCTTTTGATCAAATCAAAAGGAAGAACCCGAAGAAGAGGTAATGATTTCACCACCCTCTTTCCAGTACCTTTATTCTTCCACTTATTCATTCATTGTTATTTCCACTATAGAATAATTACTACCTTATCCTCTATATAATGTGATGTTATTATAAATATTTCACAATTATATTCATTATTATATCCATCTTATGAATGATAATGCCACCATGCGTGCATACGTACGACTTACCATCTCCACGCCTCGGTGTAATTTCTTATTCAACGCTATGTTATTTGGATGGATATAATGATGTGTAATATGTAAATAAATAGTTAAATTAACATGATAATGTCTCTGTAAATTTAATATACCATTAAATTCCACACCATTAAGGAAATGATATTGTCGCTCGTGCGTACGTACAGATTACCGTCTCCACGACGCGATGAGATTCATTTCCGCATTTATCATTCATTAACGATTATAAAAATATATATTAATAATATGTTTGTAATATATGACATAATAATTCTACTGGATATATATATATATATATATATATTTACTTACATATATTTTATTCACGTAGTTCTGTTCAATACATTATGAAAACGAAAACAGTGTTTATGCGTACGTACGGACTACCGTCTCCATAAACGGTGTTTTCCATTTCATATATATGACTATTATACATATATATATATATATTATAAATATATTTGATATATAAATAATATTTTATACTCTGAAAGCCTTTAAATCATGATCTATGTGATACAATCAAGAGTAACAAGTTAAAACATGTTCGATAAAGAAAGTGATTATTACCCAAAATGTTAATTTTGCATGGAAATTATTATGAAATGGGAAGTATAATGTCATAAATGAACAATGTATTAAATCATAAATATTAATATGGTTCGGGTATAATTTAATAACGTACTACAGTCTTCATACAGGAGGTTAAACGTACCCTCGACTAAAGGAATGTTCAAGGTAAGGGGTTTTTATCTCACTCCTTAATCCAGTGAGATTCGTGCCATATTTCTTCAATTACCTTTTTTTGTGGTGTATTTAATTCCCATAATTGTATTAATTATGTAATACAATTTAATTTATGTGTATTTAAATATTCGTTGTATGATACCTCTTTCATGGGGTGTATGCTTTGTAAGTTACCAAATTGGTATGGGTTAATTTCAAAATCACTTTATTATCCGAGATTGTTTTTATGAAAGTATCTAATGGGAAATATTTATTATCCATGCCCATTATTCAGGAAAAATATTTCAACGGGAATAATTTAAAGAAATTTTTAAAAAAAAGATCATTTCAAATGTTTTAAATATTTATTCATCTAAATCATTCTCAATAATTTCCATGTCTTCAAAAATGATTTTTAAGGATTTATTTATATGGACATGAATGTTTTTTTAAATTTTAATTCCTTTCAAAAGTTTCAATGTGTTATGGGAAACATTGATTCAAAAATTTCATTAAATTTCTTCCTTTATAAATTGTGTTCCTTTTAAATGTTTTAATGAAAAATGGATATTTCTCTCGAAGAGTTTTACAAATAAATTTCATCTATGTCAACATCCTTTGATGGATTTTAAACTTGTTTGATGATGATTTATTATGATACAAATCATCCATATTGTGTTGAAGATTTTGTGATATGTTTGACTATGGATGTGTTATTTTATACCATTCATGGTTTAGGGATAATTTATTGACATTTCGTATGATAGTTTTAATACAAATGTTTATGTTATGTTTAAACCTTTTCATATAAGGAATGAATTAAACGTAGTAAGTGACGGGTGGTGCCTGCTATAGCTCCTCGATGCATTGGTAGGTATCCTGAGACAAACTAGTGTATTGGAATAAGGCCATTAAAAAATCTTATTTTTAGTCTTGGCACAAAGCCTTGATTATGTTGTTATGATAGTCTGGAATTATGAATTCGAGCATTATGAAAGTGGTTAATGATATTAAATGTGATTATTAGACTAGTAAAATATCCATGTGAATAAGTAAGTGGCATTAATTCATTTTATTTTTTCCATATTATGCTGAAGATCATGTATAAAAGGCTATTGTTTTATTTATACAATGCCTTAAATGTTTGTTCATATTTATGAAAGTTTCCATTGTATTGTTATCCTTACTGAGAATCTTAGCTCACCCCTTTCTATGTTTTATTTTTCCCACGATTCCAAGAAGAGTATTGTGATTGATATTTATGTTTATGACAGGATAATAATGGAATTAATAAAGGATTATTTATGTTGTTTTGTATTTTATAAAGTGTAATGTAACATTTATGAATGTAATATATTTTCCAAGACTGCTAAACTGATCGGTCCTTTGGGACTTGATTCCTATTAATAAAGAAAATGTATTAAAATAATGCACCGACTCTAGGTAACTGGTGTCGGGGCATTATAGTTGATATCAGTGGGAGGTTAAGAAATAACCTTGGAAGCTAGATTTAGATAAACTCTTATTAGAGAACAGAGACCTAAGATAGACTTTAAGGATTAGTAAATATGAAATTCCTATAATTTTGGTAATGCAGTGATTTTGTGAGTTTTCCATGAAAATACCTCCATTTCAGGATACTATCAATTAGAGGCGGCTTTGGATTAGATGTACCATGGGGTAAAACCCAAAAACACCGCTTTGAGCTAGACTCGAACGGGAACTGGTGTACGAAAAGGGGCTTTGCTGCACTCTTGGTTATGACTCTCCCATGGGATATGCTTAGGTTAATTCTCATTTTCATTACAAATCATTATGAAGTGTTTATGAGTATATACATTTTCAATGAAAAAATATTTATTAATATGGATTATATCCATAAACCATTCAATTTACATTAGGTATTTTTCAAGTTTGGAAGTATCCATTTCAATTCATAAAATGACCTAGTTTATGCTATTGTATAGAAATGGTGCCCGGTAGAAGGAATGTGGACTCTAGCAATACTTATGATCCAAAGAGTAAGAAGGATCATATCTTTAATGGTATTAGGCCAAAATTTAGAAGATAAATATTCTCATATGTATTATCAACATATGATGAAATAGTATCATGTGTTAATAAGATAATTAATGAATTCTCTGAGTCATATGTCTTTGAAGGGAATCAAGAGAAGAAAAAGATGGAAGAGCGAAAGATGGATAAGGGGAAGAGGTAAAAGAAGAATTTTCCCATATGTGATAACTCTGGGAAGAAACACCGTGGAACTTGACTGAAAAGAATGATAGTTTTTTATAAGTGTGGAGAAAAAGGACACCATGTATGTGACTGAAAGGGTAAGAAAAAGGTTTCAAATGTACAATGCTTCATCTACAAGGAGTCGGGACACTACGCGAACCAATGTCCAAATCATCAGAGTATTCCCCAAATGATACTATTGAATAATAATCATGTTATGATACTACCACAGATGAGGATTAATGATTAGATTTCTTATGTGGTTATTAGATAATTATGGCATTTGAGTGTTGTATAAACAATATACTGGTTATAATAATTATGGAGTATATAAGGATTGTACTGTAGTACTATTTCATTAAGGACTTGAGATTGTGTGGAACCAAGAAAAGTTACTCAACAGCAGGTTAAATTTTTGGAAAATATATGGTTGAGAGAAAGACAAACCATAATATGGTTCTGATACTCAGGTAGTGATTTTGGATTAATACATGATTGATTTAGATAAATTATATTGGATATTCTAGACTACCATGTAATTAATTAATTATTTGTATATTCCATCATTGTTAAATTTTAGAAAAGTTTTGGATAAATGGAGTATATCCAGTATTCTATAAGAAATAACGGATCATTAATGTAATCAATAAGGTTTTATGGTAGTGTAAGACGAGGCAGTTTTTTTAAGAATACATGATGAAGGTGTTCAAATGTTATTACGCAGAAAAAAGGATCTTCTTTGGGTTTACCTTCCTTATAAATTTTGGACTGTGAGTTTGTACAGAAGTATTTTGGATAATTCTAGTTTGAGATTATTTTTGGATTTCCATAAAAGTACAACCCAGAGGTCGGGTGACAACCCGTCGCTTCCGGCAAGGCTGTGAGACTTGAACCCGCAACTGAAGGGCGACAAGGTTTTATCACCTACTAGTAGCCCACGTGATGTCCTGGATTGAATAATGTAGTCCTTTTTTAAAAAAATTTGGTATATGAATTATAAATTCATTTTTTTAACCATATACGAATAGGATGAATAGAATATTATTTTTATGTTCTATGATCTTTTAGAGTGGAAGATGATATTGCGGTAGAAATTAGTTAAAGGATGGGACTCTACTTGTCATGTATATATTTGTCTATTTCTCTTATTCTATAAAGAAATTAATTCTTATACATTATTTAAGGTATCTTAAAACCAAGAATGTGTTATCCTAATACCATATGTTTTGTTGAACTTATGGTATTTTATATTATCAAAGATTGATAAATTTAAGGCCCTCAATTTTACACTTATTTGTGATTGATAACCTCAATCACTACCTATAAATATTTACGTTTTTCCACCAATTATGTCTCTAATTGCCACCAATTTTTTCCTAATGGAGATCATAATTTGGTGGTGACCCTTTCATTTCCCTTTTCCTCTTACTAAGACTAAATTTTATTCACCTAATTTCCAATGTGGGTCTTCCCAAAGTTATTTTCTATTTCCAACATTTTACTTTCAAAAAATAATTCCAAATTGTGAGGACGCAATTTATTGAAGGAGGGAATAATGTAACATCCAAATATTTCATAGTATGTTATTTCTTCAAAGTAATTCAATAACTTTCACATCACATAACATCGAGTTCTAGCACACCATGACTTACCAAACTAGCCGTTCAAAAGCGGTTATGAATAGTATTAACTAAATTTTGAACTTTATATAATCCTTATAATTTTATAATCCATATTATGATTATCTTAGACATAATTTAAGAACAAATTCATTTTTTCAGATAAAAGATTTCTTTTTCAAAAAATCCAATTTTACCGCCTATTAATGGCGAAGACTTTTTAAATACAATATTTGAAACTTTTATCTATTCAATTTTACAAAATAGACATATTATTTAGAATTAGGACATGTGAATTTAGTTTCAATAATTTTTTAGTGTTTTTCTGATAACTTTCATATGTTGGTGAATAGTGAAAAATACTATATTTTAACTGAAAACAATTGTTTTAATCTAAATAATTAATAGTTTTAAATTAAACATTTTAATGGTTTGGAATTATAAGTAGATTAAATTTTTACCAATTAATCCAATTATGATCATTTTAAGTAAATTCACTTTGAAATTTAACATAAACAAGTGTAAAACATTTGATAGTTATTATTTCTTAAAAATATGCCTTTTGGTTTTGACATCGGGGGTTATTTTTAAATTAATAAAACTAACTTATATGTTTTTCATTTTCCAAAGTGGACTTAAATATTGAATTTAGAATATCAAAATTATCTTAGAGTAAATATTTGGTATTTTTTGGAAAACGTTTAATTTTTTATGAATAGTGAAAACACAGAGTTATAGTTTAAAACCGAATTTTTATTTAAATAATTATTTATTTAAATTTATTTTAGGTTAAAATAGGTACATAAAACCTATATAAGTTCAATTTAATTCATTGGAGTTAGTTTATAATAATTTTAGATATATAAAAATTATATTGAACTTTTCACCGTCTTTTACTCACCTCTTAGAGAATTTGTAAATTCACATAAAACATAATTTTACCGCTTCTGTGAGTTGAATTTTGAAAATACGAGATACACGGTTAATATTAATGAGTAAAATGTGGTTCAAAAAGATAAAAATAATTTGTGGTGAATAGAAACTTTTTACTTTTATTTACCACGGTTAAAAATAAATTGGGTAATTAAGGGTAAAAATGATAGTTTTATTACCCTAAAACATGTCCTAATTATATTGGATAAGTGTAATTTGACCAGAAACAACCTTAGAAATTAAATATGACCCTTTAGGTCCACTTGGATTAGATTTGGACATTTATTATTATTTAATTTAAAGAACAGTTAAAAGTGTTAAATTCAAAGTTTACTAACTAAACCATTTTTAATATCGGGTTCTACATAAGATAAATTCTAATATAAATATTCATTAGAAATATAAAACTATTTCTTACATAATGGTATTTTATTTATAAATTTTAGACATTAAATAATTAAATTTATTTATAACACAATGATGATGCAGTAATTACCTTATTAATGAAATAATCAAATAAATGGTATTATAAATATTAAAATAAATAAAATTTAAAAGTTTTTATGACAACCAAGAATTTTCTAGGTGACTATGACATGTTAGGGATAATTTAATGTATCGTTTTCTAAGTAATCAAGTTTTTATGACTTTCACAAAAACATAATACCAAATAGTGTCAAAATTGATATAAATTAATATTAAAAACAAATATTATATTATTGGTTGATATAATATTCCTAAAAATTTAAAGATCAGAAAAAGGGCTTAAATAATATTATATATGTCTTTAATGATCCACATGAGGTTCTCTTGGATGTTTTGATTAAGTTTATTAACCATATATAGTAAGAATACAAGAAGACACGGTAAAAGTTAAAATATTTAACTATGAGTTAAATCTAAATGATAAGGATAAAATGGTAACCTAAACATGTCTAAAACCTATTGGTTGAGATTATTTCGACCCATAACCACCTAAGGATAGAAATAAATTCATTTGAAACCATTATAAACCGAATATGATTGTATGATAAATTAATACATTACTCTTTTCCTGAAGTGACCCTCACCCCTCTTATAAAAGGGCAATTCCACTTATCTCAAAATCACACCTCCAAAGCCATTTGGATCGGCCAAACACTGCCCAAATGTCAACCCAAATTCCCTAACTTCAACCTAGATGCAATATTTTGATCAGGAAGGCATCCTAAGGATCCATTTTGATCAAATGAAAAAGGAAGAACCCGAAAAGAGGTAATGATTTCACCACCCTCTTTCCAGTTCCTTTCTTCATCCACTTCTTCTTTCTTTGTTATTTACATTTTAAAATAATAACTCCAGTATATTATATATACTATGATGTTATTATAAATATTTATGAACTATATTCATTATTAAATCCATCTTATGAATGATAATGTCACCATGCGTGTGTACGTATGGCTAACCATCTCCACGTCGTGGTGTAATTTGTTATTCAACACTATGTTATTTGGATGGATATAATGATGAGTATTATGTATATAAATAATGAAAATAACATGATAATGTCTCTGTAAAATTAATATACCATCAAATTCCACACCTTTAAGGAAATTACATTGTCACTCATGCGTATGTATGGATTACCGTCTCCACGACGCAATGAGATTCATTTCCGCATTTACCATTCATTAACAATTATAAAAATATATATTTCTAATATGTTTGTAATTTATGACATAATAATGCTACTATATATATATATATACTTACATATATTTTATTCACTAAGTTTCTTTCAATACGTTTTGAAAATGAAAACAACATTTATGCGTACATACGGACTACCGTCTCTATAAACTGTGTTTTCCATTTCATATATATGAATATTATAAATATATATATATTCTAAATATATATGATATATAAATAATTTTTTATACTCTGGAAGCATTTAAATCATGATCTAAGTGATACAATCAAGAGTAACATGTTAAACCACATACGATAAAGAAAGCGATTATTCTCCCAAATGTTAATTTAACGTGGAAATTATTATTAAATTGTTAATATAAAGTCATAAATGAACAATGTATGAAATAATAAATATTAATATGGTTATGGTATAATTTAATAACATACTATGATCTTCATACAGGAGGTTAAACGTACCCTCGACTAAAGGAAAGTTCAAGGTAAGGGGTTTTCATCTCACTCTTTATTCTTGTGAGATTCGTGCCATATTTCCACAATTACTTTTTGTATGGTGTATATACTGACAATAATTGTATACTTTGGGTAATACAGTTTAATTTATGTTTATTTACATATTCATTTTATGATACCTCTTTCAGGGGGTGTAATTATCGTATGTTACCAAATTGGTAAGGGTTAATTTCAAAATATCATTACTATCCGAGGTTGTCTTTATATAAGTATCTAATGGGACATATTTATTATCCATTTCCATGTATCAATAAAGATTTTTCAAAGGGATTATTTTAAGGCACCTTTTTTACAAAAAACATTATTTCAAATGTTTTAAATATTTATTCTTCTAAATTTTTATCATTAATTGCCATGTCTTTAAAATGGTTTTTAAATATTTATTTAGATGGGCATGAATGTTTTTTTATAATGTTAATTCCTTTAAAAAGATTCAAATTGGAATGGGACAATTTGATTCAAAAATTTCTTTAAATTTCTTCCTTTTTAAATTGTGTGACTTTTAAATGTTTTCATGAAAAAGGGATATTTCTCTCAAAGAGTTTTACTAATCATTTTCATCCATGTCAACATCCTTTCATGGATTTTTAACTTGTTTGAAGATGATTTATTATGATACAAATCTTCCATATTGGGTTAAAGGATTTTTGATATGTTTGACTATGGATGTGGTATTTTTATATCATTCATGGTTTAGGGATTAAGTATTGACATTTTTTATGCATGTTTTAATACGAATGTTTATGTTATGTTTAAATCTTTTCATTAGAGGAATGCATTGGACTTAGCAAGTGATGTGTGGATCCCGCTATAGCGCCTTGATGCATCGGTATGTCTCATGAGACAAACTAGTGTCTTGGAAAAATGCCTTGAAAAAATATTATTTGTAGTCTTTGCACAAGGCCTCGACTATGTGGTTATAATAGTCAGGCATTATGCATTACATCATTATGAAAGTGGTTAGTGATATTTCATGTGATTATTCTACTAGTAGAATATCTATGTGAATAATTAAGTGGCATTACATCATATTATTTTTGACATATTATGCTGAAGTTCATGTTTAAAAGGATTTTGTTTTAGTTATGCATTTCCTTAAATGTTAATGCTTATTTATGAAAGTTTCTTATTTATTGTTATCCTTACTGAGCATCTGAGCTCACCCCATTCTATGTTTTATTTTTCCCAGGATTCCAAAAAGTGTATTCTGATTGATATTTCGGGTTAAGACAAGAGAATAATGGCGTTCATAAAGGATTATTTATGTTTTTTATTATGTTATAAAGTGTAATGTAACATTCATGTATGTAATCTAGTTTCCATGACTACTAAACCAATCGGTCCTTCAGGACTTGGTTCCTTGTAATCAAGCAAATGTAAAAAAATAATACACCGAATCTGGGTAACTGGTTTCGGGGCGTTACATAAACCATATTTGGATTGGACAATCCACCTATTGATGTATTTCCTAATGGGTACAAATGGTTATTCAAAATTTAACTCTACCTGGAATATGAATTAATTAATTACAAAGGAAAACAAGTTGTTATAGGGTTTAAACATTATTAGGGAATTGACTATGATGAAACCTTTACTTTATTTTCCTTGTTTTAATATGTTGTAATTTTACTGGATATAGTAGCTTAACAAGACAAGTAAATTAGGAAGATGGAGATCCAAGTAAAATTCCATAAGGGTAACCCTTAGGAATATATCTATACGACCTAACCAAAATGGTTTGTGACTCTAGGTGGTTAAAAAATATATAATAAAGTTACAGATAACCATTTATGGTTTAAAGAAAATATCCATGTACAGGAAAATATGGTTCAATGAAGCTATAAATGAATTTAGTTTACATTATAATTAATCTAAGAAAATTGTTCACAAGAATTCAAGTGGGAGTGAATTTCTTATCCCAGTAGTATATGTTGAAGACATATTATTTATAGGAAATTATATACCGGTCTTATAGTCATTTAAGTACTGGTTGAACAAGTTCTTCTCTATGAAAGACATAGGAGAAGTAGCATGCATTATAGGGATCATGGACATTCATGATAGATCAAGGAGGATTATTAGACTACTTAAGCATTTATACAGTGACCAAATAATAAAAAAATTCAATATAGATCAATAAAAGAGAGGATTAAATCTAGTGTCACATTGTATACATCTTTCAAAGAAAATGTGTCCTCAGTTACAATAGGAGAAAGGGAGAATAAGTAATATTTCATATGATATGGAGATTTAATCAATCATTTCTTCCATGTCATGTATTAAACATGATGTTTCTTACACTTTGATCATGGCGGGAATATATCAAGCTGATATAGGTGATGTGGATTTCTATTGTAATGCCCCAACCCTAGAAGCCCAAAGACAGTGCAATATGTTTTTATATTGGAAATGATACAAGCTTCAAATACCAAACGAATGAATAGTTCATTAGTTTTGGAAAAAACAATTACATAAATGATACACATATTACATTGAAAAAGAATTAAATTATTACACAAAACAAAATCTTAGTATTCTTGAAACTCATCTAAAGGATTAATATTTATAACATGTGAAAAGTAAAAAACAATAAGGGTGAAATCGGATTCTCAGTAAGGGTAAATAGAGAGTTATAAGTAATTAATAAATAAGAATATATGATCATGTAAAAGTGTGTAATCGATAACATATTCCATTTAAATAAAAATATAATGAATAATCAATATGGAAATGTATTAAATTGAAAACACATGTCGTTAAATTAATAAAATGATAATGATACGACTCAATATATTTTTTCATAATTAATGTATATTGAAAATTAAATAATGATTCAAAATAAAAGAAATTATTAATTATTTAACGACATTTATTTGTCACATGAAAACCAATATTTTCAAGATCTATCATACAAAAAATTTAAAACCACGAGTAGGAACATGTTTAATTTGGCCAACTAATTTGTCTAATGAGAACCTTTCAAAACATCTAGGGGATTTATAAATACTAGGCCCCACCCATAACTACATGTTCAGTGCATTACTCATAGAGAATAATCAATTTAGTTAATAAATAATATTCCTTACATAATATCCATATTGAATAAAGAATATATATTTATTAATATTTCCACATATAATCATATAACTGTCAAGTACACACCGTATGTAAAAATGGTATACATTTAAGGAAATAATTATACCCATCACATAATAATATTGATATATTACATAAAATATACTTACAATAGAAAATGATCATAAGGATGTGATTTTTTCAAAAGAATGTCGACAATCACAAATTGAAGTGAGGTTGTAAATATAACTTTTAACACATAATGATTTCCAATACAAAACTATTTGGATGAGATAAATCAAAGAAATACATTAAATACCATGAGTATAAAAGTATTAATGATATAATATATCAAAATGGGTATTATATATACCGCAATAAATATGTAAGTGGTGAATATAACATCTATCTCACAGATTTAAAAACTGAGATGAAAATATCATTAATTTTGTTTCATTTATGGTGAAAATCCTTTAAAATCTTATATAACTATTGTAAAAATGTTATTTAGTTATAAAATAACCATAATCAAATTTATAAAATCTTATATTATCACAATATAATATACTATTTACTTCTTGTTAATAATATTTCATTATTTTTTCTATTTCGGGTGTTAATTTCCATGTTATTAGTATGTTTTGACCCATTAAATATTGTTATTATTTATTAGATCATGATTTAACAATATCAAGAATATAAAACATGATTTAAATATCATATATATCTATTATATATGTATTTATAATAATCAATAATATTTGGTGACAATAAATGGAATATATCATTCTAGGAGACGGTGGGTCATATGTACGCATGTGTGATACATCCTTCTCTTCCTCAGATGAAAATTTAACAATGATTATATTATAAATAAATTATCATATTTATGTAATATATTCCAAATATTTTTATTTAAATCCATCCCTAATACATTCCATTTATAAATAGAATAAGTCACATTGCTTTGAGAATGTGGTAATTCACATGTCCACAAAGGAAGTTATCATTTCCCCATAAAATTGACCACATAAAATTATGTATCAAATAATATTTTAAAACTATAAATACATTATAAATACCATATATAACATATATAAATAGTTTTTACATCATATTTCTACTATGAGAGGTGTTAATGGAAGAACGAACCTTCACTTTTTCGTAAGGCGGTAGCTCGCCATAAAATGAATACTATGTCTGTTACCCAATAAATGGAAGTGTGTGTAAGTGTAGGTATAAAAATTAAAATTAAAATATAATTATATTTAGGATACTTATATTATTATATAATCACAAATTAGGAATATTTTAGGGGGTGAATAAGAAAAATAAAACAAACTAACTTGTGGAAGGACGTTACCTCTTTTTTTGGGTAACTCCTTTTGGTTTATACCAAAATACATCATTAGTTATCTAAATTCACCACATGAGGATTCTATGTTTATTGGATGGATTTTTTGAGATTATTAGATGATATTTTAGGTAGAAAAAAGGGACTTATCGGTTTTAATAAATAGGTGGTTTCAGTTCTGTTTTATAATGGAGAAGGAGTGGTATATAAATAAATTTTTGAAAAGGGAATTCCACCCAAGTTTCTCCCATGTCAATTGGATCCATTAGTTTTTAATATTATATATAACTAAGTATGTGGTATAAATATGAACATAAATTTTATTATAGACATGTTTCTGTGTCATTTTAGGCCTTAATTGTAAGGTTCAATATTTTATTAAGCTAATTTCCCTCTTAATTGGTGTAATTAATTTTAATAACAATCAATAATATTTTTTGGTAAAAAACTAGGTCGAACTGATTATAAATTATAAAATATTATTATTAAAAATATGGAATCTATTTTTTTTGAAATTCCAATCATATAAAATTCATAAATTAATTAAAATATTACCCTATAGATAGGATGCCAAATTTTTAATCTAAAATGTTTAGAAGTCTGATATATTATTTTCTTTGATTTCAATATGAAATTAATTAAAATTAACTAAGTTGGATTAATTTATTCATAATTTATCTAAATAATATTTAAAACATTAAAATATATAATTTTTTACTTTTAAATAAATTATATGAAAAATAGTAAAGAATTAATATTCAGTATTTTTCATTATTCATCAAAAAATGGAACCTCATATAAAAATGAAAAACAATCAACCTAAGATAAATTTTATTATCATATTTAAAATAAATCATTTTATTAAATCATATTATATTTATAAAATTTTAAAAAATGGATTTATAATAAGTTCTTCATTAACCAGAGGTAAAACTATCATTTGAAAAATATAGGGGTTTATGTATAAAATTTGGATTGTCCTTATCCTATTCCTATAAAATCTATTGGATGAATTTAAAAAATATTTGATTGAATATTATATATATATATATTACATTATTATGACTCACTAATTATAATTAATTTAATTTATTAGTATAAAACAACCTTGTGAGCATAAAAACAATTCGTTTGTTTTCAATTAGTTCTTACAATCAACTCAAATAATTTTTTAAAAAATTAATTCCACTATATATTTTTCATAAGTTAGTTAATATTATTTAATACCATAAATATTACATCTAGTGTTTATATTATTACATTAAACAATAATATCTTAATAATATAGTATTGTTTGGTAAAACTCAGCCTTTTGTTAACGTAAACAACCTATCAAATTCATTGTTGTGTATAATGCAAGATAACTCAGTGTTGTGTGTATTAAAAGATAAATAATATATTTCTTTAAAATAGTAAATATATCGTAAAGTCTTAGGATGTTATATTCATTTATTTTATTGTTGTTTTATGTTATACATGTATTTAAATACAATGTTCTTAGTTTTTAATTTCAGGGTGATACATTCTCTAAACCAATATTAAATTGTACCCCCACAATTTAAACATGATCTCTATTATTGAGGGTTTAATATTTTCAGAAACTTTTTTTGAAACACCCACATCATAAATAGATTCAATCTAACATATTATTAACACAAGGTAAAAATAAATTTTATGTTCACCAAAAAACTAGGATTTAGAATAGTATATCATTAGTGAAATCATAGATATGGATGATAAATGTAACTATCATGTTCTAATAAAGAGTGATAAATGGAATTTTCATGGGAAAGAAGTTGACCAAAAATCAATGAACTGGAGGTTTGAAAAAAATTCCATTTATCTTAAAAAAAATACGACAATAGACCAACATTATTGTTTCAAGAACCTTTTCATAGAGTTGTGAAATATTTTCTCTCTCTAAAAATATAATTCAATACACTTACTTAATAAATTTATATAAGAAAAATCTGATCCATTGGTCCTGATTTGAACTATTTGTACTTCTTTTCATAGCATAATTTATATCACAGGGTGAAGTAATATATCAATATCTAAAAAAACATCCAATGCTAAACATAAACCATTTCAAAAATAGTTATCTTTATGAACCTTCCAATTATTTTGATTCAATACATTATAATCAGTTCCAACTGATTTTATAATATCCAATTTAATTTATCCTTATCACTCATCTCTCTAATCATGCATCATTTTCTCAAAATAAGAGACATATTATGACTTATATTTCACTCAACCATTTATTTTCTAAAAAATTATCTTCTTATCAAATCATATTTTATAGTATCATTCAACATATGATATAAAATAATTAATGAAAAAGTACTAATGTACAATAAATATATATTTCAAAAATCATATGAATATATCATAATTAATAAAATACTTTTACATTGTTTTTATTGTATTAAAATAGAGAATCACATTAATCATTCCACCTTAGTTATTCCAATAACATGTGCTTGAATATGATCCATTATCTTTTTTTGTGGAACATTCCTTTTGTTCTTGGGGAATTTATATTCATAATTCCCTATATACATGCATTTCTGACACTGAATAGAAGTGTTTCCCTTCTTTACAACATATTCTTTTTTTAATGTCCATTTTATCAAAATGTATGACAAAATATCAATCCTTTTATCAATTTACTAGGGGGATTAAATCCATAGTTATAACATGTGGAAAAATTCATCATTCCCTTATTCTATTTACAATTTGTTTTATCTTTCTTTATATTTTTATCTTGCATTACTTTGAATCCATAAGACATGGATAATTCTTTCTTTATATTGATTCCACAGAAAACAATTTCATATTATAAAGAAAAATATTGATACCCAGTTCCCTTTGGTTATTTACCTTAAAACATTGAAAGAAGTGATCAATTTTTCATTTTTTGTAGAATATAAAATCGTTAGCATACCAAAATAACCTCATAATGGTAGCTTCATTGTCTAAAACACTTAAGTATTCTTTTTTCATTAAGCTAAGAAACGTTATTATTATCATAGTTTGTTCTCATAAGGGTAATATTTGTCAAAAAATGTATCCTTAAAATATTTCCTATATGTGAGATCTATTTCCTATTCCTCCCTATAACTATGGATCAAATAACACCATTGAACAACATCACCATTGAGACAATATACTGTAATTTTAACCATTTCCATTTCACCACATCCCAAAGCCATAAATATATTATCCAAAGAATTAATCCATTTTTGAGATACTATTGGATCAGTATTCACACTAAACAAATTGTACTTATATCTCATAATGGAATAAAAGATAAGAGATTTTCCTTGTTGAATAAGATTATCCATTATGGGAAGGATATTTTTCATAGCCTGATTAATCATCCCTAATATATCTATAACTTACTATGTTCCACTAAAAGATACAATGCCTTTCCTAGAAGAGAATACTATACATTGGCCCTATGTAATGATAAAATTCTTCCTTTTAGGTTCCATTTCTAAACAATTTAATATACTAGATTATATCATAAAATTATGAAATTTTTATAATTCTAAAAATGGTTTTACAGTTTGCATAAATAGAAACAATTATGCATAACTAATCTAATAATCAAAAATATGGTTTCATTTGGGATATTTTTAGTTTCAATTTTTTCATAATGGTTTCTAAAGAAAATTGTATTTTTCTATCTATTGGGAGTGTCAAACCAGGTGAACAGTAAGGGTCATTTTTATGTACCAGTTTACGATCGATTCATTCCTGGCACACCTTATTGATGATTTTACCCCTAAGTACATCTATTCAAGAATAATGCCTACTTATAATATCCAAAAATGGATGAATTTTTAGGAATACCCACATAATATCTAACTTACTGGAATTCCAAGAAGTTATTCTATTCTTATCATCAAATTATGTCTTAGAGTTATGTTCCCTAATCTATGTTTTCTAAATCTAGTTTCCACTGTTTCTATTAAACATGCTATGGTAATAACTGTAATCCCCAAACACGAGAATCCTGGAGGTTGTGCATTATTTTATTACATTGGTATATAAACAAACTTCAAATACCACAGGAACAAATTTTTATAATATTTTGAAAACATAATTACAAACATGATACCCATATTACATTTGGAAAATAAATAAATGATAACCAAAATAAAATATCATCATCCTTGAAACTCATTAAAAAGATTATTAATCATAACCTAGGGAAAGGAAAAATAATAAAGGTGAGATTATATTCATAGTAAGGGTAAATAATGTGGAAAAAATAATTAATCCATAAAAATATACCAACATGGTAAGGGGAATAACTGAGAACACATGACATTTAAATGAATATATAAGGAATAATTAATATACCAAGGTATAAAAATGAAAACACAATCCATTAAATCAATAAAATGATAATGAAATACATCCATATAATTTATCATATTTAGAATATTTTGGAATGTAAATATCAAATCAAAATTAAAAAAATTAATAATTATTGGATTTCATGTCATAGGAAGATGAAAAACAATACTGAAAAGACCCATCCTCTAGAATGTTTATAAGTATGGTTATAAATGTATTAAATGTGATCAAATAATATATCTCATGATAAAATTTTGATGCATCTAGGGGATAAATAATTTCAAGTCCCTGCCCATAAAATCATTTCCAAATAATTCCTTATATCATGTAATTTATTTGTTATATATACTATAAGACTTATCAAATATCCATATTAAATAATGAATATTGATTTATCAATATTTACCCACACAATAAAATAATTGTCAAGAACACACCATATGTAAAAATGTTATATGGTTTGTAAAATAATTATACCCATCATTTAAGAGTATATGTATCTAAAATGAATGTTATTTGTAATGTAAATG
Organism: Viscum album; assembly: GCA_963277665.1. Classification (NCBI taxonomy): domain Eukaryota; kingdom Viridiplantae; phylum Streptophyta; class Magnoliopsida; order Santalales; family Viscaceae; genus Viscum; species Viscum album. The sequence goes on along the minus strand of OY728155.1, from coordinate 115,655,431 downwards.
TTTCATAAGGATGTGGGTGTTTATATATAATGTCAACAGTCACAAAAAAGTGAGATTGTAAAGAGAACATTTACCACTTCGTAATTTTTAAATCAGAAATATTTGAATGATATAATTAAAAGTAAAACATAAAAAAATATTAATATTAAATTATTAATTATATAATTATATAAAAGTGGTAGTAGATACACCAAATAATATGTAAGTTATGAATATGACTTTTTTCTCCCAAAAGCTAAAATTGAGACGAAAAATCTTTACCTTGAGATTTATTTTGTTTGAAAGTCCAATATCATCTTGTATAATTGTTTTAATCAAGTTATATATTTATAATTGAAAAATAATAATATTTTAATATCATAATATATCTTATTATAATATCTTATAACTCATTTGTTAATAATATTTCATTACCGTTAGTATTTCGGGTGTTAATTTCCCAGTTTTCGAGTATGTTTTGACTTGTTAACTATTGTTATTATTAATTAGATCATGATTTAATAATTTCCAGAATTTAAAACATGATGTAAATATCATATTTTTTTACTGTATATTTTTTTATAATAATCCCTAATATTTGGAGATAAGAAATGAAATGCATTGTTCGTAGATACAATAGGTCATAAATAGTCATGAACTCTAACTCCATATCTTTGTCATATGAAAAGGAAATTATAAAAATATTATAATTAAAATATAATATTTATGTTGTATATTTAAAATAATGGTACTGAAAACCATCCCTAATACATTACATATATAGCATGAACAAATCACATTTCTTTGAGGAGGTCGTAGTCCACGCATCCACAAATGAAGTTATTGTATCCCAAAAAAATGAAATACATTCATGCATGTTTCATATTAGATTTAAAGAAGTATAAATAAATTATAAATATAATATAAACATTTAAAAACGACTTTTCTATCATCAGTCTCATCATAATTGGTTGTAAAAGAAGAATTAACAATCATTATTTTGCGAGGCAATAGTCTGTCATTCAAACGAATGGCATGTTTATCACCAATGAAATGGAAGTTTGTGTAAGTGTAGTTAGAACTCCTATAATGAAAATATATTAGTATAATGAGGATAATTACTTCATTATATAATAATTTAGTAATAATTTTTTATAGGGTGAATACGGAAAATATAATAGAAGAGATTGTGTATAAGGCCCCGGCCTTAAACATTACTTAATATTGAGATATTTCAAGAATACACCTCGAGGATCTTTTCAGGTTTAGAGTTTTAGAGAATTAGAACATAAAACTTGCATTACATTCCACATTTAAACAAAGTGGTTACATAAAAGATAGTATTCATTTTTTCCCATCAATGGAAACAAATTTAAAATAAAAGATGGATTCTTTCTTGACACTTCTTTGACACAATCATCATATCATGTACCTTTCCCTTGACCTGTGAAAAAAATTTCAAAAACTTGGGATGAGCATAAAAAGCTCAGTAAGGGATATAAAAATTGTAAAAGAAACATGAGTACATGTATAAATAAGAATCAATGAAATCATACTTTACTTATAAAACATAAGCACTTTAACATACCTCATCAAATAATGAATAAATCATAGAAATCATAAGACATAAAGGTAACTTGAGGCATTCAAAACATTCTTATGTAGGGAGTAACCCTCTTGGTTACGTTTGGAATACCCATCACAGTATATTCCCTAAATCTATTCGGAGAAACTTTAACGTTTCACTCCTTCGCGTTACCCAATGCATTAGAGAGCTATATCGGGCTCACCCGCCCTTAGTTTATCACGGAACCACCCGTCTTCATAATAATGCCTAAGAATCTCAACATAATTGTATCACATAAAACATATATAAAAGAAACATAACATTTACACCTTTCAATAAAAAGATATCAATACAACACATTGATATAAAAACATTATGAAAACCATTTTCAATACCAAAATAAAAGAAAAGTAAAACACGGTATTTATTTTTCTTTTAAAAAAGTAATGGCTTTTAGAGGAAGCCGAAACTCAAATAATGGTCACGGAGGAAAAGAAGTCGTTGTCGCCGCATACGTACGACAAAACATTCCCTTTTTTCATTTAGTAAAATGCTTCGTATAAAAAATATTCCTTTTGGATAAACGTAAAATTCAAAGGGGTTTATACACTATATAAAATAAGGTTGTGTATAAAACAAAATATGACTCAATGAAAGGAGATTGAGACGAAGTCCCATTCCTCGTATCCGGATTGACTTGATCATTCTTTAATCTACTGAATAATAAACTTCAGTTAATTTCTACTTGTTTAAGAACCTTTTTAATTTTCATTATTCCTTTTATATTACTTATTTCCATGTTATAAACATTTTCTAATCATTTATGTTAATAATGTTTGTTTTTTCGATATTTGGTTCTTAAGTCGAAAGTGGACTTCTTACAATTACATGTTGTTTGTGTTGTCAAAGGTTCATTATATTCAGAATGACATTCCTTATTTGGATATCATATATATCATATATATTTACCATATACATTTATTTATCATATCACATAATCATTTAGAGGTAAGAAATGAAATTCACCGTTCATGGAGATGGTTTGTCGTACGTACGCATGAACGCTGCTTAGATTTATATTTCGTATTTTATGAAATGGAATCATAATTATATAAAGCTATACTATAATTCCAGTGTAATATCATATATAATATCACAACTCAATCCTTTATACGTCCCACATATGGTATTAACGAATCAAATCACTTTGAGGGGGCGGTAGTCCGCACTTCCTTAAATGAAGATATCGTGTTTACCCATAATGGAAACCATAAAGGTATGCCCAAAATGAAAAATACATAAGTTTAAGGAAAACATAAACATAATATATATCATATATAAATATCTTGACATCTTAATGGCCACCTTTGATGGCGTTATATGAGATTTGAACAATCATCGTTTCGGGAGGCAGAAATTCGCCATCCACAGAAACGGTATGTTCATTAACCATTAGATGTAGGTTTGTGTAAGTGTAGCTCGAATCCTTCTTATAAAAACATCCAAGTATATTGAATATACTGTATTTGTTACAAAATAAATGAATAAAAAGATTTTATGGGGTTGGAGAAGAAAAATAAAACAAAAGGATTCAAGTGAAGACATTACCTTAAAATCGGGTAACTCCCTTTTGTTTGAGATCAAAGGCATCCTGGGGAAGACTTCTGCCCAAAGTGAGGCTTCAAGGAGTAAGGGAGGGAAGTGGAGAGACAAAATGGGCAGGGTTTGGCCGAACCAAAGGCTTTGGAAGTGTGGGTAAGGAGGTAGAGTTGGGGGCCTTTTATAAGAGGAGAGGTGGGGCACTCTTGGAAATTAAAGAAATGTTACTTTATTTTAAAATGATTTTCAGATTCAAAAGGTCCCACATTGATATAATTCTAGGTTAAGGTGATAAGAGTTCTAAACTCACCTATACAATAGGTTTTGGACATGTGTCTGTAATAGAATTTACATTATCATTTCATTATATTTAAATCCTTTATTAATGAGGTAATCGCTACATCATCATGATGTCAGAAATAATTTAATTTATTTATTGTCTAAAAATTATAAAAAAACTATCATGATGTAAGAAATATTTTTATCTTTATAATGATTATTTATAGTAAAAAATATGACTTATATAACCCCACATAAAAATTGTTTTAGTAAAACATCTCATGTTTGTGTCATTTTTACTTTAACATTAAATAAAAAGTTATTTACGTCATTTACCAACCAAAGTGGCTCCATGGGGTCCCCAAGTTGACCCATGGATTTTCTCGGTCGACCATGACACATACAATAAGGGTAGGACATGTTTCAATCTCATCTCATATTATTAAAACATTGTTTTACCTTAAACTACACTAATTTCCTCTAATCGCGATTAAGAACCTAAAAGTAACTATTCACCAAAAAATTATTTTAATCTCATTGAACCACATTTTACTTCTTAATGAAAAACATGTATGTCAGATTTTTGGATATAAAATCACAGAAGTGGAAAAGTTTCATTTAAACGAAAAATCAGTTTCTTTAACTACCACTTAGTGGTTTCACTATTCATCAGAAATTGAAGTTTTTCAGAAAAAAACCAAAACCTCACCCTAAGATATATTTGATATTTCAAATTCAAAAATGAAGTATATTTTACAAAATTAAAATCATAGAATCACATTAATTAATTTAATAATTAATTCCCGCTGTCATGACAAATCGCGTGTTTTTATAAAACAATAAGTATCAAAATATTGACACTAGTTTAAGTCCAATTTCAAAGTGAAATTGATTACAATGACCAACATTGGATTAAATGTTAAAAATATATTCTAATTTCACTTTAAAATCAATTCAAAAGATAATCTAATCATATAAATAAATTATATTAAAAAGAGGTTTTGTATTAAAATACAACATTTTTTACTATTCATTAGAAAATGAACTTTATTGGAAAAATACCAAAAATTCACACAAAGTAAATTTTGATGTCCCAATCATAATGAATAAGTTTATTTTGAAAAACATAGCTTATAAAATTGTCAAAAGATAGATTTAAAAATGGTTTTCCATCAAAAGGCAGTAAAATAATCTTTTAAAAATATTAGTGTATTCCATGCTTAAGATTGGATTCATTTTCATTTTAAGCCTTTACAACACTATCTAATTCATTAATAGACATAGATAAATATATCAATTATTCATTACTTACTTGGGATGTTACATCCTTCCCCCCTTTAGAAAATTGTGTCCCTACAATTTGTTTACTTATCGAATAAATGGGGGTACTTATCCCTCATTGCATTTTCAGATTCCCATGTTGCCTCTTAAATCATCTGGTTTTTCCACAAATCCTTTACCTGATGAATCACCTTATTCCGTAACACTTTCTCCCTTTGGTCAAGAATCTAGACTGGTTGTTCTTCATAAGATAGGTTCTCTTCCAGCTGAACTACCTCTGGACTCGAAAAATGAGATGGATCTTGCATATACTTCCTCAACATCGAAACATGAAAAACATTGTCTACCTGAGATAAACTCGGAGGTAAAGCCACTCGGTATGCAACTGATCCAACTATCTCTAGAATTTCATATGGTCCAATGAACCTTGGACTCATCTTTCCTTTTTTACCAAATCACATCACACTTTTCCATGGCGAGACTTTGAGAAAAACATGATCACCTACCTCAAAAGATAGATCCTTCCTCCTGTTGTCCGCATAACTCTTCCGCCTACTCTGAGCTGTTCTCATGTGTTTTTGTATCAGCTGAACTTTTTCTACCAACTCTTCTACCAATTATGGTCCCATCAGCTTTCTTTCACCCACTTCATCCCAAAAACCTGGAGTTCGACACCGCTTCCCATATAACGCCTCAAATGTTGCCATCTGTATACTGGAATGAAAACTGTTATTATAAGAAAACTCAACCAAAGAAAGATGTTGGTCCCAACATCACTGATAATCCATCGAATAAGCACATAGCATATCTTCCAAAGTCTGAATTGTTCATTCTGACTGCCCATCTGATTGAGGATGAAAAGTTGTACTAAAATTTAATTCAATACCCAACAACTTCTGAAGGCCTTTCCAAAAGATAGAAGTGAACCTGGGATCACGATCAGATACAATGGATATAGGAACTCCATGCAACCTAACTATCTCTTTAAGGTACAATCGAGAATGTTGATCTAGAGATAAAGTATCTCGAATAGGAAGGAAATGAGAGATTTAGTCAAGCGATCAACAATAACCCAGATTCCATTATTACCTCAAGATGTCTTCGGTAATCCCACAACAAAGACCATGGATATATTCTCCCATTTCCACTCTGGCACTGGTAGAGGCTGAAGCATTCCTTTTGGTAACTGCCACTCTACTTTAACCTGCTGACAAGTCAAACACTTCACAGTAAAATCAGCAATATCTCTTTTCATTCCATCCCACCAGTAATACTCCCGCAGATCTTTGTATATCTTAGTACTGCCAGGATGAACTGAAAATGGAGAACTATGAGTTTCACATAACAACTCTCTCTTCAACTATGAATCACAAGGAACACATAATCTCTTCCCAAACCTCAAAACACAATCATTATCAATGTTGAATTCAGGCAACTTACCCTTCTGAACCAGCTCTTCCTTTTTCTGCAACTCACTGTCTTGCTTCTGTGCTTTCTTGATTTTGTCTGATAGAAAATATTTCACTAATACCTGAAACAAAATAGAAGAACATCCTACACCAAAAACATCTATGCCAAAGTTCATGAAATCTTTAACCAAAGGATCACGTTCCAAACACAACATTGTTAATGAAGCATTACTTTTTCGACTCAAAGCATCAGCCACTTTATTTGCTTTTCCCGGATGGTAATGAATTGTACAATCATAATCCTTGATTAATTTTAGCCATCTCATTTGTCTCATGTTCAACTCCTTCTGAGTGAATATATACTTTAAACATTTGTGATCAGTATATATTTCACACTTTACTCAATACAAATGATGCCTCCAATTAAAGAAAAAACAACATAAGCTAATTCCAAATCATGTGTAAGATAATTTACCTCATGAGTTTTCAACTGTCATGAAGCATAAGCAATTACTTGATCATTCTGCATTAGTACACAACCAAGTCCTTTCAACGAAGCATCAATGTATATAACAAACTCACCATTCCTGGAAGGTAGTGCCAAAACTGGAGCATTCACCAATCTTCTTTTCAATTCCCGAAAACAATCATCACATTTTTTGTCCAGATAAACTTAACACCCTTCCGAGTTAGCTTAGTCATTGGACTAGATAACCGTGAAAAATTTCTAAAAATCCTTCGGTAATAGCCTGCCAAACCAAGGAAACTACAAATCTCTATTATATTTGTGGGTCTTGGCTATTCTTCAACAACCTTTGTTTTTGCAGGATCAACAGTTATCCCATCATTAGAAACAATGTGACCAAGGAAAGAAATTTTTTACAACCAAAACTCACACTTGCTGAATTTCCCATACAATTTCTTTTCTTTTATGGTTTGCAAAATAACCCTTAAATGTCTTTCTTGCTCCTCTTTACTCTTAGAAAACACCAAAATATCATCAATGAAAACCACCACAAACTTATCCAAGAACTCATGGAAAATTCTATTCATTAAGTCCATGAATACATCAGGTGAATTGGTAAGCCCAAAAGGAATTAATAAAAATTCATAATGGCCATATCTTGTACGAAACACAGTCTTTAGAACGTCTGCTTCCTTTACCTTCAGCTGATGGTACCCCGATCTCAGGTCAATCTTTGAAAAGAACTGAGCTCCCTAGAGCTGATCAAACAAATCATTGATATGAGGCAAAGGATATTTGTTCTTAACAGTGATGTTATTCAAGGCTCTATAATCAATGCAAAGTCTCATAGAACCATCTTTCTTTTTAACAAATAAAACATGATCACCCCATGGTGATGTGCTAGGACGAATGAAACATTTATCTAATAAATCTTGCAATTGCTCTTTAAAATCTAAAAGTTCAATTTGAGCCATTCGATAAGGGGGTTTTGAAATTGCCTTAGCATCAGGAACTAAGTCAACAGTAAATTCAACTTCCTGATCTAGTATTATTCCAGGCAACTCATCAAGAAAAACATCAGGATACTCATTTACCACTGGCACATCATTAATCTGAACAGTTCCCTTGTTTTCAACAATGTGTGCAAGCTAACATTCATTTCCATCTTTTACAAGTTTCTCAGCCTCTTGATATGTTATCAACAGTAATGGATCATTCTTGTACACAAACTGAAAGTCTTTCTTAAAAGAAACTTCTTTATCTCTATAGTCAATCTTAGCATGGTAAATAGAGACCCAATCTATACCCAGGATAACATCAAAATCTACTAGAGGTAGAACAATAAGGTTTGAAAGTAGGTTCTTTCCACAGATAAGGATAGTATGATTCTTATAAATTCTTTTTGCCTCAACATTTCCCCCAGGTGTTTTTACCAATAGTTCCGGAGTCATTTCTTGAGATGGTATTCCCATTTTACTAGAAAAGGTTTTAGAGATGAAAGAATGTGTGGACCCCGAATCAAACAACACACTGGCATAATCGGAACAAACAAACAAAGTACCTGATATAACTTCATTTGATGGCCTGACATCTGCTGAAGTAGTTGCTAAGGATTTCACCACCCCTTTTTGCTTGTAGTCGAACTGCTTCTCATCACTTGAGGTCTTTGTCGGACACTCGTTTGTATAGTAACCCATCTCATTGCACTTAAAACATTTCACTAACTGTAAATCAAATTTGGACTTACCATCACCTTGATCTTTTTCAGTTACATCACGAGCTGTATGTCCCATCATACCACATCAGGGGCACTTTCTAGAATTCATAAGACATTCCCCAGCATGCCTTTTACCACATTTATCACAAACTGAAAACTTAGTTTTCTTACCATAAGACTTTTTTGAAGAATTCTTTCCTTTCTCCTGCCACCTTGGTCTCTTCTTCTGTTGGTTGTTATAGAACACTTGATCATCGGAAAACTCCATTTCCACCTTCTCAGCACATAGAACAAGCTTTTCATAAATTTTAAACTCATGAGAAGCTAATTCCCTTCGATATTTTGGCTTTCACCCTGTGTAAAAACGATTGATTTTACTATCAAGGTCTCGGATAAAATTTGGAGTATACCTTGCCAATCGAGTGAACCTTTCTTCATAGGCAGCCACTGAGTCTTCCTCTTGCCTCAATCTGAAGAATTGTTTTTCCATCCTAAGTCGAATAGCCTTAGGAAAATACTTCTCAAGAAACATACCTTTAAATTCATCCCAGTCGAGAGCATCAATTTCATCAGCGTCCCTAATATATTTAACCATCGACCACCACTGAACTACTTCACCCTCCAAACGGTAAATAGCAAGACGAAACTTTTGATTGTCTGAACACCCCATGACATTGAAAATATTCTCCAGTGCTTTATTCCACCCTTGAGCTAACATATGGTCAAATGATCCTCTGAATGATGGGGGATGTTGCCTCATTAAATGTTACACCACTGAATTGTTCCTCTGAAGTTGATCTGGATGATCTCATGCATGGATACGACCACCATTTATCGCTTGAGTCAACTGCGCCATTACTACAACAAACTATTTAGTTCCAATTCCGACCATCTCAGGATGCTGATTCGGAAGTTTATTTCATTTAGTATGCCTTCCTAGCACTGCTTCCCTATTTCCTCTGCGGAAAACCATTCTGAACAAACATGTCTTAGATGAAGCAACATGGTAATCTTCAAATGCTATATCATTTCAATTTGACAGTTAAATTTTTTTTTGGATAATCATTTAATAGAACTCTAACTCCTAAAGTTATCTAGACCGACCTCTGATACCAAATATAATGCCCCTGCCTTAAACATTACTTAATCTAGAGATATTTCACGAATACACCTCGAGGATCTTTTCAGGTTTAGTTTTTTAGAGAATTAGAACATAAAACTTTCTTTACATTCCACATTTAAACAAAGTGGTTACATAAAAGATAGTATTAATTTTTTCCCATCAATGGAAACATATTTAAAATAATACATGGATTCATTCTTGACACTTCTTTGACATTATCATCATATCATATACCATTCCTTTGACCTATGGAAAACATTTCAAAAACATGGGATGAGCATAAAAAGCTCAGTAAGGGATATAAAAATATGGAAAGGAAACATGAGTACATGTATACATAAGAATCAGTGAAATCATACTTTACTCATAAAACATAAGAACTTTAACATACCTCATCAAATCATGAATAAATCATAGAAATCATAATACATAAAGGTAACATGTGGTATTCATAACATTCTTACGTAGGGAGTAACCCTCTTGGTTACGTTTGGAATACCCATCACACTATATTCCCTAAATCTCTTCGGAGAAACCTTAACGTTTCACTCCTTTGTGTTACCAAATGCATTGGAGAGCTATATCGGGCTCACCCGCCCTTAGTTTATCATGGAGCCACTAATCATCCTAATAATTCAAAAGAACCTCAACATAATCTTATCACATAAAACATGCATAAAGGAAACATAACATTTCCACCTTTCAATCACAAGATATCAATACAACACATTGATATAAAAACATTATGAAAACCATTTTCAATACCAAAATAAAAGAAAAGTAAAACATGGTATTTATTTTTCTTTTAAAAAAAGGTATGGCTTGTAGGGGAAGCCGAAACTCAAATAATGGTCACAGCGGCGGAGAAGTCGTTGTCGCCGCATACGTACGACAAAAACATTCCCTTTTGTCATTTAGTAAAATGCTTCATATAAAAAATATTCCTTTTGGATAAACATAAAAGTCAAAGGGGTTTATACACCGTATAAAAGAAGGATGTGTATAAAACAAAATATGCCTCAATGAAAGGAGATTGAGACAAAGTCCCATACCTCGTAGCCGACATGACTTGATCATTCTTTAATCTCCTAAATAATATACTTGAGTTAATTTCTACTTGTTTAAGAACCTTTTTCAAGTTCATTATTTCTTTTATATTACTTATTTACATGTTATAAATATTATGTAATCATTTAAGTTAATAATGTTCGTTTTGTCGATATTTGGTTCTTAAGTCAAAAGTGCACTTCTTACAATTACATGTTGTTCGTGTGGTCAAAGGTTCATTATATTCAGAATGAAATTCCTGATTTGGATATCATATATATCATATATATCTATCATATACATGTAGTTATAATATCACATAATCATTTATAGGTAAGAAATGAAATGCACCGTTCATAGAGACGGTAAGTCATACGTACGCATGAACGCTGCTTCCATTTCTATTTCGTATTTTATGAAATGCAATCATAATGATATAAAGTTATATTATAATTCTAGTGTAATATCATATATAATATCATAACTCCATCCTTAATACATCCCACATATTTTATTAAGGAATCAAATCACTTTGAGGGGGCGGTAGTCCGCAATTCCTTAAATGAAGATATCGGGTTTAGCCATAATGGAAACCATAAAGATATGCCCAAAATAAAAAATACAGAAGCTTAAGTAAAACATAAACATATTATATATCATAGATAAATATAGTGACATCTTAATGGCCACCTTTGAAAGTGTTAATTGGGTTTTGAACAATCATCGTTTCGGGAGGCAGAAATTCACCATCCACAGAAACAGTATGTTCTTTAACCATTAGATGTAGGTGTGTGTAAGTGTAGCTCAAATAATTATTATAACAACATCCTAGTATATTGAAGATACTGGATTTGTTACAAAAGAAAAGAATATAATTTTTTTAGGGGGTTGCAGAAGCAAAATAAAACAAAAGGACTCAAGTGAAGACATTAACTTAAAATCGGGTAACTCCCATTGGTTTGAGCTCAAAGGCTTCCTTGGGAATACTTATGCCCAATGTGAGGCATCAAGGAGTAAGAGATGGAAGTGGAGAGACAAAATGGGCAGGGTTTGGCTGAGCCAAAGGATTTGGAAGTGTGGGTAAGGAGGTAGAGGTGGGGGCCTTTTATAAGAGGAGAGGAGGGGCACTCTTGGAAAGTAAAGAAAAGTTACTTTATGTTAAAATGATTTTCGGATTCAAAAGGTCCCACATTGATATAATTCAAGTTTAAGGTGATATGGGTTCGCAATCCACCCATCCAATAGGTTTTTGACATTTGTAGGTCATAGATTTTACATTATCGTTTCGTTTTATTTAAATCCTTTATTAATGAGGTAATCGCTTTATCATCATGATGTCATAAATAATTTAATTTATTTAATGTATAAAACTTATAAAACAAATATCATGATGTTGAAAATATTTTTATCTTTTTAATAATTATTTATAGTAAAAAATCTGACATGTATAACCCCATTTAAAATTTTTTTTAGTAAAACATCTCATGTTTGTGTCATTTTTACTTTAACATTAAATAAAAAGTTATTTATGTCATTTCCCAACCAAAGTGGATCCATGGGGTCCAAAAGTTGACCCATGGATTTTCTTGGTCGGCCATGACACATCCAATATGGGTTTGACATGTGTAAAGCTCATCTCATTTTATTAAAACATTATTTTTACCTTAAACTACACTAATTACCTCTACTCGCGATTAAGAACTTAAAAGTTACTATTCACAGAAAAAATTATTTTAATCTCATTGAACCAAATTTTACTTCTTAATGAAAACCATGTATGTAGGATTTTTGAAAATCAAATCACAGAAGTGGCAAAGTTTCATTTAAATGAAAAATCAGTTTCTTTAACTACCACTTAGTGGTTTTACTATTCATCAAAAATTGAAGTTTTTTAGAAAAATGCCAAAACATCACCCTAAGATATATTTGATACTCCGAATTCAAAAATGATGTCTATTTTACAAAATTAAAATCATATAAGTCACATTAATTAATTTAATAATTAATTCCCACTGTCATGACAAATAGCGTGTTTTTATGGAACAATAAGTATCAAAAGATTGACACTAGTTTAAGTCCAATTTCAAAGTGAAATTTATTCCAATGACCAAAATTGGATTAAATGGTAAAAATATATTCTAATTTCACCTTAAAACCAATTCAAAAGATAATATAATCATATATATAAATTATATTAAAACGAGGCTTTGAATTAAAATACAACATTTTTCACTATTCATTAAAAAATGAACTTTATCGGAAAAATACCAAAAATTCACAAAAAATAAATTTTGATGTCCCAATCATATAGAATAAGTATATTTTGACAAACATATCTTATAAAATTGTCAAAAGATATATTTAAAAATGGTTTTCCATCAAAAGGCAGTAAAACAATCTTTTAAAAATATTAGTGTATTCCATGCTTAAGATTGGATTCATTTTCCTTTTAAGCCTCTAAAACACTATCTAATTCATTAATAGACATAGATAAAAATATCTATTATTCATTACTTACTAGGGATGTTAAATTGTGGAAGGGTGTAACCCCTTTTTCGGGTAAGCCCTTTTTTTTATACCAAATATCAAACTTGGTTGGATTAATTTTAAAGGTGGGGATTCTATGATTAGAGGAGTGATGTTGGGAGATTACATTAGTAGGTTTTTGGAGAGACAAATGGTTTGATATATGTGAATAAGTAGGGGGAGTGTTAATTTTTATAGTGGAAGAGGAATGACCTTCTTCTATGGTTTTGAAAAAGGAATTCTAGACTAGTATTTAACATGTAATTTAGCTCAAATAATTGTCTAAATTATACCGAAGGGAATTCATTGTATAATTACGAACATAGAATTTCATTTAGAGAAATTTATAGGTCATTTTGTTTTTTAGGATTAATGTTTAATTTTTAATCTAATTTTCATCTGAATTGTTGTAATTAAATTTAATTAATTTCACTAATATTATTTGAAAAAAAGTTTAACATATTATAAATTATAAATTATTATGATTTTAAATATTTACTAAAATTATCCAAATTCAATCACACATGTAATGGAAAATATTTTAAATTTACTCCCTCAGATGGGATGACTAAACATGTTTTTAGAGTAAAATATTCAACAATGTACTATTTTTTATATTCAATTTCTATGTAAAATTGATCCCAATGATATAAATTGGATTAAATTATGTTGAATTTAACTAAATTAACATTAAAACATATAAGAAATACAAATTAACTATAGAAATAAATTATATCAAAAATCAGCTTTGAATTAAAATTCACTATTTTTCGCCATTCATCCAAAAATAAAACCTCACAGATAAATATAGAGAATTCACCCTAATATAATTTTTTTGACCCTATTACAAAAGATATGTTTATTTTTCCCTATTAAATTTATAAAAGTTACAAATTTATACTTAAAATAGTGTTTATATTTAATAGAGTTTAAAATATCTTTAGAAAAATATTGTTTTTTTGTGTAAAGTTGGGTTTCTTATTATCTTATGACTATCAAATATGTTTTATTACTATAAAAAATATTTGAATTGATATTTAATATATATATATATATATTATATTAATATCGCCCATTAATTGAAATTAATTTAATTTTTTAGGATAAACTAACATTGTGATGATTAAAACATTTCCTTAATATTCAATTGGTTCATTTATTCATTTCTTATTAATTTTTAACCAATGAATCCAACAATATATTTTTTTAATTTAGTTATTTAATTTTATTACTATAAATTTAATGGCACATTTTTTTATTTTCATATTAAATCATAATATCTAAATATTATATTTTTATTCCATAAAACTCATCATTGCAAGTAACGCAAACTACCGAACAATGTCATTATTTGATGTCATGCTAGATACCTCAATGGAGTTTTCTGTAAAAGTGATATAATATATTTATTTAAAATATTTAATATATACAAATGTATCATTATTTTATATTCATTTTTATTCTTGGTTTTGTGTTGCATACACAATATTAAATACAATGTACATACCTTAGAATTTCCTGGTGTTACAGATATACTGCTAAGGCTATCATTAATTGTTTGAGAAGAACTAAATATATGTTTCTGATGTGTGGATTATATAAGTAGATGGTTATTATGGTATAAAATGATTCCAATTTTCAAATATATTATAATTATATGATGTCATATTCATGGTATCTTTTATATCTCAATAGAGGTGCTGTAATCTGGAAGAGTTCAAAGAAGCTAGTGATTTCTTATTATATAGTGGATTCTGAATATATAACATCTTATGATGAACCCAAATAATCAATTTCAATAAAAAAATTTAGACATGATAATGGCGTGGTACCTAAATGATAATAACCTATAAAATTATATTTTGATAATACTATATAAATTACTCTCACAAATGAGCCATGGTCACACCAACAAATAATGAACATACTTCGGAAGTTTCAAATCTTGAGTGATTTTTTCTCAGAGGTGAGAAGATGTAGAAAATAGAGTGTACATGGAATAAAACAATCCAAAACCCTTTAAAAACCCATTATCTCGTCATAATCATCACAATCATGTGAGATCTTGCAGACTATGGGTTGTTAGTAGTTAGATCTAGTGTCATTGGGAGTCTATTGGATATGGTTCCATTGAACCAACTTATATTTACATTATGATTAACTATATTAATATTTAGGGAAATAATTAATTTCCTTTTCAGATCATGATTATTATTGTACGTGACATAGTTTGTTCAAATTTCATAAGAGTAACAACCACATTGAGAGGTCATATATGTTTCCCACTGTGATGAGAACTCAGATTATCCATGAATGTATTCTTAAATATATATTATATAGTTATATGGTATCTTTTTTGGGAGACAAATGATATATGCTATCAAGGGTGTAGACTCATCACACTTTGATTCACCTTCTCATGATATATACCCATAGAAATTTCATGTGAAAGAGATTATTAGAACATGACCCACTGAAAGTTGATCCACATTTATATGTATCATTGTATGTTTCTATTTATAATTATGTGTATTGATCCATATAATTTAATATTTCCATCAATGAATATTTTTAGTTTTATACTATTATATAATTAAAAACCATGACGAATTATGTTTGTGTTGAAATATAATATGTTGGATTAATCATAAGTAATATTTTATTAATGAATAATGTGATAAATTATTATCTCTTATGTTCTATAATGCAAATAGATTCCTTAATCCATTTCAAGGGAATGGAATAGCCTAAATGAATCTATTGAAAATGTGTTCTATGGGTATATTATTTTCCATAAATCCAACGAATGATACATAATGTAATATCAGATGAAGAAAATAGTGTCTGACATACAAGATTACAGTTATCATGATAAAGGGATTATATTACATATTAAGAATCTGTAAGATGTTTTATGTCATTATGACCTTAATGTTTTTTCGAAACATGTTCTATTATGTACTGCTAGATTCTAACCATGGACTTTGAGTGACTCTAACTAATGACATTGAGAAATAGGTCTAGAGGGACACACACTAACTATATCTCAAACATCAGTTAAATAAAAATATATTATATTATTTATCATGTTGAATAAATATCATTACCATAAATGGTTTAATTATTATTCATGTTATCCTGATCATATATATTCAATCACTTTATATTTTTGATAATATTTTTGGGCTAAATATATAATAAAAATTCAATATCTATTAAGTGAATATAATATTTATATATGTTTTGGAGAATAATTCTATGATATTTATTTATTAACTATATTTTTATTGTTCAAGGGCCGATAAAATTTTTTGATGTTTGGAGGGATGAGAATAATGGCCCTGTGAGAAATAATATTGATTAGATTTTATTTGAATATATAATAGTTCATTAATTCATTGGTTTTGTGCTTGTCATGAAATAATAATATTATTATTTTTATAGACATGGTGTTCTATGTGGAAGAATATGATATTAAGGGAACATGTGGAATTATTATTTTATAATCTTAATTGTATTTAAAACCCATTATATTATTTCTACCCCTAAGGGTTACAATTTTTTGTTTGTGCCCAACGACATTCGAATAATTCTCTGAAGCACTATAGATCTGCTCCCCAAGTAAATTCATAAGAACGCAATGGGATTCTCCAAAAACACCTCTCATAATTATAAAGAGATCAATTATAATACTTCTTCAAATTTATTCTCATGGGGATCAAATAAAAATGAATCAATATTTAGAATCTAACACAATATAACACATAGATTCTCGTAGTGATAGTCATAGGTTATTAGAGCACACGTGGATCGCCACTAAAGAGAATCTATAATTAATTACTGATTTGTAATGTTGGTTTGATGAAGAGAAATTGTCAAAATCACCAAATAATAAATAATTCATCACAATGAAATTCTCTAATTATGTAAAATAATTATAAATCTTTATGTTAAGATCATGTGTTTGGTTCTGATGTTCTCATGTCAATTTATATTTAATTAAATTTCATTGATCATGAGGTTCATCATCAATGTACATCTTAGAATAATAACTAATTATGAAAAATAGATTATTTTGGAAAGCCCCATCCAGTGATTACACAACATGTCGAACATTAAATTCAAGAATTTATGTGAAAATGTAGAGAAAATAAGGATATAGGTAATGGTTTCCTTCTTAATCAAAATTGTTTTAGTAATGCTTGGATATTATGGGACAATCATTATTTTATTTGGTATAATTACTACTCTTATGAATTATAATATACTTATTTATCACTAAAATTTAAAAAATCACTTACATTCATGCTCTTCAATGTTGTAGAATGTTATTGATATCTTCCCAAAAATATAAGTGTTTCTCATAACTCAATATTCTTTCTTGAGTTATAATGTCTCACATAGAGATTTATAATTCCTTTCAGATGATATTTTTCTGTCTATACTGGGTGTTCATTTTTTATTCATACATTCCATATTGATGAGTTATATTCCTTATTGAATATTAAACTATGTTAAGAAATATTCTCATTCTAAAAAATGATCGTTTTTCTTCCTTGTGCTTCATTTCCCTTCTTGTCAATGCTCTCCATTTTAATTGGAAACCTTATTATGTATTATATCATGAGAAATTAATTTTAAACTTCTCCCATTTTGAAAAAAACTCTTTTATGATACCTTTTATTAATGTGGTATTTTACATAACTTTATTTTAAAATATTCAAATGGAAATCTTACCCTAATAATTTTTGGATCTTTTATACCACCCTAATTACATTTGGGTTAAAATTTCACTTCAATTTTCTAAATTTATAGATATATTATTACCATTAACTTTATCTATTTTCATATATTTGTGCCTTATATAGTTATATAGTTAAATCTCATTTTATTGATGGTGTTATACAAGTTTTAAGTTTACTTCAAAATTCGTACTTTTAGGTAAACCGAAATCAAGATAACATCCATATTTCATGTGTCATATCGAGCATTACCCACGTTAAATTATTTTGAACTTTAGAGTGAATAAAAAATACCTCATTAGTTTATAGATAACCAAATTGGGTTTTTTAGATTTTTCAAAAAAATACAGCCTTTAATTATTTCATAAAGCACCACCCAAGTGGTTCATTTTAATTATTTCATCTCAAGATTCTTATTATTAATTTTTTCAGTGGAACTCTATGTGTAAGAAATTTCAAAAAAAATTAAATTTCTTATTATTTTGGGATTACTTATGATTTATCCTTTATTTATCACTAGAATATAAATTATTAAAACCAATTTATTCTCATGGGTTTGATCTTTTATAATATTTTTGTATAGTTTCTTTTTCTTACATGGAATTAATATTAATGATTTACATTATGTAACTGTTTATATTACAATTATATATCTTTCTAATTCATTAGTTAAATAATTATATATCATTTTATTTTATCTAAGGGATTATGGAGTGAACCTAATCAACCGTGAGAATTTTTCAGAATTATGTTGATGGTCTTGGGAGTGACCCTTGACATATTTTTGTTATATCATTTTTTATGTTGTTTACAAATCATAATGATCATCTGATATAATTTTCTTATTCCTTGTTTCCATTATTATCATCATATGATTTATGATTTCATATTATTCATTTTGACTCTTATGTTATTTATTATTTCTTTATTTATTCTTTTAAAAGGAATTTTAGATCACATATCTCTATATGTATTTTCCCCATGGCATACTATGTAGTTTTAGATGATATATGGGTGTTAGTACCACTATGTGTATTTTTAAATAAAAATGTTTTTTTTTATTTTTTAGATGAATTATTTATGTTTATAATCATCCAATGATACTTGTTCTCTCAATCAGCAACTTGCATTTGTTGGAAATGTATGTTATGAATCAAAAAATAATATATATTTAATTTTTAGGTCATTATTGATTGTATCAAAGTAATGCATGTTAATTTTTTAATATTATAATGAGATAAAATAAGTGAAAATAACTAGGGATATGTATATGGTATAATCCTAAGTACAGTATAACATCTTGAAACATTAAAAAAGTTTTGTGTATGTGGTTTTCATAGAAATTAAATCCTTAATTGAATTCTAAAATGTGGATGCGGTTGTGTCATAGATGCACTTATGGAAAATAACCTATAAATAGTTTTTTAGTAGTGATTCGATTTTCACCCAAATTTATGATGAGTGGACCTAAGACTATAGACCTTTCTAGATACATTAGGTGATATTCTTCAATTTATCATATGCTCATTACAAGCCACTATAAAGGAATTATTTTCTAGTTACATTGAGGATCTATGTTGATGATTATAGGATAAACCAAATAAAAATAAACCATGCTAAAATTATATAGATATAATTTTGAGTAATTGAATGATAGGATAACGTTATGTTTTAAAGTGGCATAGTGATTTAATGACGAATCCATTTATGTCATTTATCATAATAACCCCCTATGAGATTAATTTTTTTCATATTGTTAACCCTTTCATTTTTAGTGATGGATGAAACCAAAAGGAAGAAATTTTGCCTTAGGTATGTGGAAAAATGAAATGATTACCTCAATGATCATCCAATTATAATGGGTGATGAAATGAGAAATATAGTGATTATTACAAACTAACTATAATGAAACATGATTAAAAATATAACAATAGTTGAAATTTTTAGTACACCCATGATGATAAGGGTGTACGACCATTTATGTTCATAAAAATATGAATATAAATTTAATAAGACACAATTTTTATAATGTAAAAGTTATAGGAAATGTAAATAACATAATTTTCTAAAGGGAACTTAAAGATTCATTACTTTTGGAAGATGGGGTCATCAATCATTAAAACTCCTTTAGAAAAGGTAGTGGCTTGTTAGCATGATGGGATTGGAATACATATATCTAAAAAGAACACTAATAGTAAAATTCCATATATATAGAAAACTGGGAAGGTATCTAAGTCAATGAAAAAATATAAAGGATAAAAAATTTGATATAAATCATGGAATTTTAAGTAAAACAAAGAAAGAGAAATCATAGTCTGTCGGGACTACTAATGTGTGATCAGAAAATTATGTGGATTGAAGAACACTGATCATTAAATCAATAATTGTGAGTATTATTTATATTCCATTTTCTACCCAATCCTTTTTACATAAAATGTTTTATAAGAACATCAAATCATCACCCCAATTAAAATATTTTAAATTAATAATAAATTCTTCTAGTGGTAATATTAATGTATCCAATGTTTAGGTTTATAGGAATATGCCTTCTAAAAATATTATTATCCCTCCCCGATCAATTGTCCATGATTTTTGAATTGGTTTGGATCACTTTACATAGAGAAAAAATACATGGAATAATGAGATCACATTTTATATCATTTTATGATATTTTTTGAATAGTTTATTATGAATTCCATTTATATAGAAATTATATAATGTGAGTCTCGATATCGAATAATGATAGAATCTTTCCTTAAAAAGTTGGATAAAATCTCAATATTATAGAAAATAATATTCTAGGGGAAGCTTTTTCCCTTCCAAATTTTTTAAGATTGATATCACTCCATAAATTATATCTCGGGTCACATATATTCCCATTACACCCTTAGATATTTTCTTTAATAAATAGTAATTCAAATTTTGGGGATTTAATATATTCCAATTGGGGGGCATGTGACACCCTTGGTTTTTAGAAATAATAATCTTTCCACAATCCTCACATTTATAATTCTAAAAATATTCGATATGTTGAAGGAATTGAAATTCATTAGGAAATAAGTCATAAGAAATATGAAATGATCCAAAATGATTTTATTCCTTCATAAAAATAAATTACAACCAAATAATATAAATCTATGAATTACAAAATAAGGATTATTAATCAACTATGTCTAGTACATCCATTACAAGTGGACAAATTATCAGGGAAAATAAATATAAAATAATAAAAATATGTAACACTAGGACATCTCTTGGAATATACTCACTTATGGGGATCACCAATAGAAAAAGAAAACGTATAATTAGGAAGATAATCCAAAATAGATAAAGTTTATTTTTATAACTAAAATTAAATCCATGGATATGAGAAGTTATAATGAAATAGGTTTATTTATATAATATAAAGGAACAAAAATATTACAATTTCAAATAAATGAATTGAAATTATAGTAATTATAAATATGAATTTTTTTAATATATTAATTGAAAATGTGTTTGTTTAAGATATTTTCATTTAACATACATCTAATGGGTATACAATAATCATGTACTGTTAAAAAATATGACTCACAATGAATTAAATACATGACATAAAAATATTATATATATATATATATAAGAGTTACATATAATAATTATTATTATTATAATTAAAATACGAGATGATGTATATATAAAATAAAAATAAATATTTCAATATCAAAGGAGTAGAAACATTTATATTTAAGGATATAAATAATTTATTAAAGTTATTTATTAATGTGTATTTAGTATAAAGTATTTTTTTCAAAGAATCATTTTATTTCGTATTGTATATTATTTCTTAATAAATTAAATTTATTCTTAAAAAATTATTATATATATAATAATATATTATCATCACTTATATTATAAGTTGATATGAAATTATATTGAGAACACATAATTTTTAAAACAACATTTTTTCCATACAGAAAATTTTAATTTATATATTATATTTTGTTACATTTAAAAGAAATATATAATAATTTTAGAAATTCAATTGTTTAAATTAAAATAAATTTTTTAATTCATTATATCATAATTATCTTAGTAAAAAATATTGTGGGTTTTCTGAAATAATTGATTTTTTGGGAAATAGAAAAATTATAATTTCGTTAAAAACTATAATTTTTACAATAAAATAATAACATAAGAGTTTAAGAATCCCTTTTTACATAAAATATATAAATTTTATAAGTAATTTTAATAATTTTATATACTATATATAGTATATGAGACACATGTCTAACATTTTTTAAACTCATGTAATATTTCACACTAAAAACTATCTTACAGGATTCTATTAAAAATTATAATTTATAAATTTTAGAAATTAAATATAAAAATATTTATATTAAATTGGAGTTAAATAATTGAATATTAAATATCATTTTTAATTTAATTATTAGGAAAAAATATAATATTAGTAGGACTAAAATTTAATTACCGTGATAATGATAAAAAATTATTTTAAATGATTTTATTATGAAATTTTTTATTTTTATCTAATTAATCAAATTGATATAATTTGACATATTAAATAAATGTCTCTAAATAAATATATATGTATGTATGTATTCATGTACCTATGTATATTAACACTCAATCAATATTTAGTCAGTGCTAAAAAAATTATAAAAACATAAAGGTTACAAGTAATTTATAATAAAAAAATTGTATTACTATTTGGATTTAAAATAATGATTTATCTTATTTAGAAATTCAATTACAGTAAATAGAAATTAAATTTAGAGTAAGAATAAAAATTTTATAATAGGTGTTACAGTATATTTTTAAATAAAATATAAATTACATAGTTAACAAATAGTTACACTGGTAAAAAACAAAACATAAAAACCTATGGTAAATAACATGAGAAATGTTTAGAATATTTGAGGAAAGTATTTTTTGATATTTTCCATCCCCAAGACCTCTCTAAACAAAATTATTATAAAATTATGGACTCATTGACCAAGAAATTGTGAAATTATATCATTGAAGTGTCAAGGGTATTCCCAAAAGTGCCCCTTTCTTCACTTATAAAAGGGAACCACTTCGACCCATCGATGGTTACAAATAGAAATTGAATTTCCCATGAAAATATGACCAAAATTAATCTCTATGAAGTAATTTTATTATCCTAAATCCAAATATATCAGGATGGTATCTTAAGGCCTTCACATCCAAGTATATATCTAAGAGAAGATCAAGTCTCTGATGTAAGTGTTGCCTTCTGCATAACATTTTTTCCTTAATCTTCATATTCAAAGTTATTTTACCCAAAACAATATTATAAAATCTGTAAAGTTAATACACTAAGGTTTTAATATATAAATGTAATAAAAATTATTTATTCATCTATATCCATAACAAAAAACAAAAGCATCGTTAGTGTGTTTCACTGACTACTACTTTCACAATGTGGCATCTTCTATTGTTCAACACTTCAACTCATGGATAAATAAAAGGATGTAATGGGTGAATAATTTTGGTGTATACAATACAAATACCAATTAATAGTGAAAAAATATTAATTATCTTAATTCCTCATAAATTTTGAGAAATTTTAACATTACTTGTGTGTTGTTGACGCACTCGAAATAAGCATCAAAAAAATCACAAAGGAAAGAACACCAAAGTATAGGTATTATTTTCCCATAGAAGAAATGAAGAGAGATGTTGGAAAAATATTGAAGATCAAAAAATCCTCTAGGAAACATGTAATTGTGTGACTAGCATAGGGTCACATGAAGGAAATGAGTGTAGTAGATAACCTGAGTAGGTCCCTAGAATCCTCCATTAATATGCCCTTTTTCATTCTCAATGGAACCTTGGAAAACCAATGGACATGCGATAGTAGATGAGTAATCTCCCCCTAGCCACGTTGTTTTTTAGTAGTTTGTACCTTAAAATCTAAAAAAATATCCTTAGAATTTAGTGAGGAATATATCCAAAATATGGAGACCCCTTCCGTCAAAATTCTTAGGATACTCATCACTGATGAAGAGTATGATTTTACTCAATAAAATTTAAACAGACTCACAAGACACTTGATCCAGTGTATAATTAAAAAATAAACAATATGGGTAGATATAAGAGCTAATCTTAGTCATAAAAGTCATAATACACACCCTTGTAGGACTAGAGGATATCACGAGACCCCTGTGACATTCCTGATTCATCTCAAGAAATCCCTTTTGATTTTTCTCCTCAAAGCATGAACTTAATTAGGTATGTCAAGGAAACCACACACTCCCCCATTGTATTCCTAAGAAAAAATGGTTTCATTTTTCCATACAGTGCTACTACTTCTTCATAAGACCTTTATTGGTCATACGATGAATCTTCACGTGGTAGAGAAATTATCTTTGACATTACTGAAGTGACTGTTCATGAACCACTACCTTTGGAATGAAAAAAATGGAAATAAAAGAGAGTGTATGAAGAATAATCTCATAGTCGTAAAATGATTTTTACATGCTAAGGATGTCTATAGTGTGGTCTTGTGAGAATCTCGAACTTATAGACTTGATCTCACAGAGACCTCTAAACATTCCATCCTTGCCTCGTGAAATGTCCCATGAAAGTCATCAAGAATCTCATTAACTCATTTCAATGGGGACTCTAATCTTGTAAAATCTTTTAGACACATCAATATGACAATCTATAAGTCCATTGGTATTCCCACATAACTCAATAAGTCCATATAAATAATAAATAATCCAATAAAGTTGAAAGTGACAGGAGGGACTCACATGAACTAAATATTAGGGGACACCCGCAAAGAGATCCACAACAGAGGCTCATTAAGACGTGTGGTGTGAGACCCCTTCATCTACTCTAGCAGGGATTCACGTAACATACATAGTAAAAGACTATTAAAAAAACATGGTGGAGAGGCCTATAAATCCCCAATCCCACCATAAAAATGAACCACTCCCTATCAATATAAAGAGAAGAAACTAAGGGAATTTCACACTATCACTAGAGAGAGTTTATTGAAGAATTTGATATTTTGACTAAAATTTCTTCCATCAAAAAATATACTAGAGAACAACTAGATCAATCTTGCACTGTGCATAAAATCACTTATTATGGTCACTCATAAATCATGTGGAAGACTTATTGCAAGATATGTGAAGACAATACTTCACATCTTCAAGATAATATGGGAATAAAAATAAACAGACACTAAATAAATCTATGCAATTGAAAATATAAGGTCTATAAAAATGATTAATGGTCAAATATTTTAGTGGAAAACATATTTGATGACCCCCATGCACATCATGTGAACCATACAATGCCTGTGACTACACCTGTAATTGTCATCCTAATCTTATGATGATACTTCATCATGCTATATGGGTCATGAAAAAAACCAAAAACTTGTTAGAGAATGTCAAAAGCCCCCTGGGTACACCCTCTTAGTCACGCAAAACCCTATAGGCCTATCACCAAAGCCTTAAAATTTCCATTATATACATCGCCCGAGTCATATAATGGTTCCCAGTAATGTCATCCAAGTCACTCAATCACATTCAGGCATTTCATTTTTATTTTTTGACATCCTTTGGGAAATTTATCAGAGACTCATGACTCCCTCCAAACATACCGGCTAGGTCTAGCGTTGTCGTCCTGGAGTGTTATCCAAGACCCGTGAAACCCTTCAAGACATGTCATACAAAATATCATGACACCCTCCATATTTTTCATCAATATATTTAGAAAGAAACATGGGTAAGATATCTAGATCATTTGACAACCTCATGACAAGTCATCTAGGTCATTAGATGGCTTCCAAGACAATCCGTCTGGGTATTGAGACTTCCTCTATACATTCCATCCTTGATCACATGAAAAACTTCAGATATGACACTTGTATTATGATATTTCCTTTATAAATACCAAATTGATATTTTTATCTTTGATATTCCTGGTAGGTACTCTCCTACATATCAGGAAGATTGGACAATTAGCATATGTTAGGTAGAAAAACATGCAAGATCAAAAGGGAAATCTCATTGTTTAAGTCCCAACAAAGGTAACTATGACACCTCTGAGTATTTCCATACCCATGATACATAAGAAACCTCCCAATTCTTATAGATCTGTATAAAACATCCAGGTTGATCTCGGTATATAAGTACCACATTCAAAATCAATGAAATTAATTACTTTTCATCCCTTATTTATCATAATGAGAATAGCAGAAATGGGCATAGGGATTTTTAATGGTCATGTCAAATATACTGTAAACCTCCAAAAAAGGTAATACAGTAATACCCGATCAAATAATCTAAGAGAATAATGATTCCCACCATGATTGGGATACATAGGATGCCTTTCTAAGGCTCTAGATCCACATAAATTCTTTAAAGGCTTGTCAAAAAACTGAAAGACCCTTACACACCAAGAAATGATATTGATCATTTGTTATCTTTTGTTTCTCACACTGATCATCGTTCACGTGAGCTTATGGAGTTGAAATAGTCATATCATTCCCATAATGAGTCTCCACCATCTTGGGAAACATAAATATGTAAGCCCTAATAAGTTTCATGAAAAATTCACCCAAAGATAATGGAATATACATGGGACTAGTCCCAATAGAAAGATTAAACTATATAAAATCTGATTTCTAAAATAACCTAGATATGTAGGATTACTTCTTATGATCTGAGGTGAAATAAAAATAAACTTCGATTCAATCCTTATGTCGATGTCGTTTTTACCATCAGGAACTAATCATTCCCATTGGATAATCACTCTACCTCATCCTTCACTGAACCGTGGAATAAACTAAACTATAATGACATTGATTCATGTAATAACCATGATATATAGGATGTCATCAAGTGTCCCAAGGTCTATAAAAAACCCTCTTAGGGTAGTTTATGCACATAATTTCCACATTAAATGCAATGCAAAATGATCATTTCCTATACCTTTTTTCTCACACTAAGCATAGCTCACGTGGTCTTAGGAAATTACAATAATCATATCATCTACAAGAAAAGATTATAAAATATTATGTGAAACCGTAGTGTGTAAACCATAAACAAAAAAAATATAAAAACATAGATTATATCCACAATCAGGATATATATGATGTACTCTAGGACTAGAGCATAAAAAACTGGTGTCCCAGATAACCTATATAAGTCTTTTACATAATACGTTAAACTACATGGGTCTAATGAATTAAGTTGGTTTTGCTTCCTAAAATTACCAAGATATGTAGGATTCCTCATAATGGATCAATCCCCCACTCAAAATATTAACAACATCCATGAATTATATGAAATTTTGAAGATATTGGTTATATAACTTCAGCACATAAGAGACCTCTGATTACTAGAAAATGATGAAGAACCTCAAATACATATAGACGGAATCACTACAGAGACCCTATTATTTATTTTCTTGAATGAGAAATAACCCATGATCATTTTGATTGGGTAAGTAGTTCTATATTGGTATTTTGAAGATGTCCTCAAACATATCTTAAATAGATAAGAGAGTCCAATTATAGGTAATAATTCTCTACAAAAGCGTGTGGTGTTCATGTCCTCCTATCCAATTAACCAATGTGAGCCTCGAAGAGTCATTGGGCCTAAAAATCAAGATGACTACATGACTTTAGAAAATAATTCTTTACCCAACTATGAATAAGGGAACCATTGTGAGTTTCTGGTAAAAGAGACAATGGTAACCTAATTTTTAGTATTATTCACAACAAAAAACCCCACACAATTCACCATTGGGTAAAAAAACCCACTTTAATGAGGGTTCTTAATCATGTCTCAAATCCTGATGAAACAGAAAATGTTGATCCTAATGTGGAACTATGTAAGAAAAAAAATTATTTAGTTATAAACCATCAGATGATCTTGTTTTCCATTACATGAAAGAAACAGTTAATCCTACATGAAACTCTCTAATAGAAAAATTATCATGTTATACTGTGTTGAGCCAATTTTTTATACCCCATACATAAACAAAACTAACATACCTGACTTGAATCTCTCAAATGATAGGATGATTTAATAATGATGTGTTAGACCAATTTGTTTTTTATAACAAATACAAACAAGGAAGTAAGACTGTCATGATCTTATAAATGATTCTCTATAACAATAATTCTTAGGATATAAGTCCATCATAATATTGATAAGTCCAAGAGAGAAGAATGGCATAATCAGGATTAAAAGAACATTTTTTTAAACCATGGATATCTAATTGAGAATATAATGCATATGATATTTCACTAATAAATAACCCTTTTCCTATTTGTATACAAAACTAAAAATACTTCTCTCTACATCTCGATTTGAGATAATGATTGTATCATATACTGTTTCCTCTAATAAATCATCTATAGTTGCAACCTCCACAGACTATAATGTGATCTCACATTTTAGAAAACTATAACTTATGGTGGAGAACATGATGCTTTGGGAGTACCACTGATGTGGCACAATCGTTTCCATAGAAGATTCCCATGATGTTCTCCAGACACGTCTACTGGGGAATTATTATATCCCAAGAAAATCATTCATTAATCTTGTAGTCCTTATCCTTAGAACCAACCACTTAGGGATATTATCTTATAAGTGAGACAATTATCTCCTTAAATATATGATGATGGTGGATTAGGAAGCCATGTATGGATTCCTTTCATCAGGTTCCACTGAGGAGGGCGCCTATCTTCCACAATCGCTAAAACTATCCCATTCGTACCCACCAGTCTCTTGCCAAGGGTACCACCCGACACTCTATCGCCTCTGATTCCTTTGCACATGCAACAAGGATGGCTCATCAGAGGATGAAGTTATTGGATACCTAGTAGAGGGATCATGTACCGAATCCTCCGAAAAATGATTTTTGGAATATTCTTGTAGGAACTAGAAAGCATGATCATATCCCTACTCACCCAGAATAAGTCTTTATGCATATTCCCAAAACAGACATAGGGGATGCACATATATTCCTACCCACATTCACAATGTTCATTTCCATATTTCTATGAAACATGGATAACAGAAGTGGGTACATATTATCACTTCAATCGAAGACATCATCTAATCGATAAGAGAGACATAAAATGTGCATGGTTATATATCAACACACAATTTTCAAAATTGATAAAATATTTTAGCAAAAAAAGAAGAACTCTATTGGCATATTTCAGGAAAATTTCAGATAAATGGATATAAACAAACACTTATTGTCACATATCGGGAAACTCAACACATTGATCATTAAGAACATGCAGTTATACCAGAGAAATTGAACATTGTTTCACTTTTCTAGGAGGATTATCTGCATACTCTGATAAAGGATGAGGCATTGGACCTGGATCATACTCCTATTTTAACCAAGGATCACTAGGTTAGAGCAACACAATACTCAAGAAAGTGGAAAATTATTGTTGAAAATGTCTAGAGGAATATTCCAATGTCCTAGGATCATGATAATATCCTATTTCTGGTCAAGGATCACCAGGTGAGAGGGGAACAAGCCTTGGGACAAGCTCATATTCCTATTTAAGAAGTCCAGTGACATAATCTAATGGCCCAGGATCAGGCATATATCCCTGTTCTTGTCAGGGATGACCAAGTGTGAATAGAACAAGACTTAGGATATGCCCTTATTCCTATTAATAAATCTTCATGGTATATTCTAGTAGATCATAGAATCAAGGTGCATATTACTACTTCTTCCAATGAGTGACGTTTCCATCATCATTCCATGTAAATACAAGAGGATGATCAAACCCCTTCCCACATTCTGGAGGTCCGTAGACCTATTATGGTGGGGAATACTTATTTAGACTAATATCATAGTCCTATTTCAATTGGGACCCACTATGTAAGAGGTGGGTGTACCTTAGGGTAGTGTCATACTCCTTTCAAGAATGACAAACAACAAATCCCAATGGATGAAGATTGGGCTCATACTCCCATATTGAATGAGGATCACCGAGATAGAATAACCCATTCCTCAGGATCAGATCATATTCTAATAAATAATGAGATTGTTCGTTGGAATATTCCAGTATCTTCTCAACAACAGGATAATAATCCCACAACATTAGATTGTTATATACATGTTTGGAAAAAATTCATACAGTAGGCTAATATACATAAATAATAATGAAAGGTAAGTTGTTATATTTAGAAAAAATGCAGAACATGGACCATATTCCTAATATTATTAATGAATGTGTCCTTGAGGTCATTAGGGAAAAATTATCATCACTATAAGGGTCTATCAAATCTTCCATTGAAGCGAAAGAAAAATATGTTCATTACCACAATAGACATCCTCTTGGTATTGTGAAGATGGATCACCATGACTCTACACAGTACATCCACCATTGTAATAATCCACACGGAATTATGTCCTATAAAAAACGAAATACTATCCTTTCCTAAAACATCCATATAGTGAGGTGTTTAAAAATAAAGTACCCTGAAATAGAGAGGAGCTAGAAACATCAGGTTTAACTAAATAATATTCCCCATAAACTTACAGAAATTTTCCACTCCTATTAACAGATGACCATTAGAACCGTATTCTATTTTTGGACTAGATTTAGGATCATATGTCTGATAAAAATTAATCCTACATTGACATATACAGAGAGTTAGATAGAAAGAACCCTTACATCATGTTCGGTCCCCTCAGTACGTCTAACTATGATATGCAATAAGATCTTGAAAAGTTGTGCATACCTTATATATGCCATAATGTGGGCTACTCAAAAGTGATTTTACGATTCAAATATACATTATCATGGATTCATGTGTCACCTTCATACAATCAACATACTCTATTGTAAACTACACCTGGTGTAACACCCCAAGCTTCCACGGTACGTTTCCCTTCGAATAATGCAATAGCGTGTGTTGTACGCAACCTCAAGCTCTAACACACACCATAACTAATTAAACTGGCCGTTGTGAATAGTAATACCTAATTTTTGAAATTTTATAAATTTTATTTATCAAAATAGACTTCATATTTGGATTCGGAATATCGAAATTATCCTATGTTGAATTTTTGGTATTTTTCTGAGAACTTCTAATTTTTTATGGATAGTGAAAAATACTTAAAAACAACTTATTAAATCAAAATAATTTATAGTGAAAAATTATACTATTTAGTGGTTTTAAAGTATAATTAGAATATATTTTTACCATTTTATCCAATGGTGGTCATTAGAATTAATTTAACATTGAAATCGGACATAAACAATTGCCAATCTTTTGATATAAATTGTTTCTTAGAAACACGCCATTTTTTGTAACAGTGGGGTTTAATTATAAAATTAATTAATGCAACTTATATGTTTAGAATTTTGTAAAATAGACATCATTTTTGAATTCGGAATATCAATTATAGCTTAGGGTGAAATTTTGGCTTTGTTCTGAAAAACTTCAATTTTTGATGAATAGTGAAACCACTAAGTGGTAGTTAAATAACTGATTTCTCATTTAAATGAAATATTACCACTTCTGTGATTTGATTTTCAAAAATCTGACATACATGGTTGTCATTAAGAAGTAAAATGTGGTTCAATGAGATTAAAATAAATTTTTGGTGAATAGTAACTTTTAAGTTCTTAATCTCGATTAGAGGTAATTAGTGTAGTTAAGGTACAAATAATGTTTTAATAACATGTGATGAGCATGACACATGTCCTACTCCTATTGGATGAGTCATGGCCGACCAAGACAACCCATGGGTCAACTTGGGGACCCCATGGAGCCACTTTAGTTGGAAAATGACATTAATATATATATTTATTTAAT
Organism: Viscum album; assembly: GCA_963277665.1. NCBI lineage: Eukaryota > Viridiplantae > Streptophyta > Magnoliopsida > Santalales > Viscaceae > Viscum > Viscum album. The sequence goes on along the minus strand of OY728155.1, from coordinate 115,623,852 downwards.
GTTAAAAATAAATTGACACAAACATGAGTTGTTTTACTAAAACAGTTTTTAAGTGGGGTTACACAAGTCCGAATTTTGATTATAAATATTCCATAGAAAGCTAAAACTATTTCCTACATCATAGTATTTTTTTATAATTTTTATACATTAAATAAATTAAATTATTAATGACATAATTATGATGCGGCGATGACCTCATTATTTAACGATTTAAATAAAATTAGAAGACATTGCAAAAGCAATGGCTTACACTTGTCCAAGGCCTATTGGATGAAGAGATTTCGAACCCGTATCACCTTATCCACGAATTATATAAGTGTGGGACCTTTAGAATCCGAAAAGCATTGTATAATAATGTAACATTTCAATCTTTCCAAAAGAGCCCCTCCTCTCCCCTTATAAAAGGCCCCCACCTCTACCACCTTATTCACACTTTCAAGCCTTTTGGTTCGGCCAACCTCTGCCCAAATACTCTCCCAACTTCTCTCACTTCATCCTAGAAGCTTCACTTTAGTCATAAAGCCATCATAAGGAGTCCTTTTGATCAAATCAAAAGGAAGAACCCGAAGAAGAGGTAACATTTTCATCACCCTCTTTCATGTTTCTTTCTTCTTCCACTCCCTCTTTGTTTATTATTTCAATTCTAAAATTATAACTCCAGTATCTTCTATATACTGTGATGTTATTATAAATATTGAAAAACCATATTCAGTATTCTACCCATCATTTGAATGACATGTCACCATACGTGCGTACGTACGGCTTACCGTCTCCACGTCGTGGTGTAATTGTTATTCAATATATTATTATTTAGATGGGTATAATAATGATATGTAATTCATGAAAATAATAAATATAACATGATAATGATTCTTTATATATGATATACTATCCAATTATATATTATTTTAATATCAAAATAATGATATTGTCGCTCGTGCGTACGTACGGACTACCGTCTCCACGAACGCGATGAGATTCATTCTCCTTCGTATCCATTCAAGTATAATTATCATTTTATGATTTAAAAATAATGTTTAAGGACATGATATCATTCTGGATATGAATAAGATACAACCTATCCATGAAAAACATGACTTACGTAACAAAACATATAAGAAAACGAGTAAGTTAACACCCGAAACAACGATAAATCTAAGATATTGTTGACAAAGCAATGTTAAAAGATCATATATGATATCATATGAATGTATATGATTCATGTATAATTTAATAACAATTATTTCACCATTATACAGGAGGTTAACCTACCCCAACCAAGGAAAAGTACAAGGTAAAGGTTTACTTCACAACCTCTTCATTATCCAAGGTTGTTTATACATAATTATCTATGGGGACCTCGTTATCATCCACATCCATGTTTCTTCAAAATGTATTTCAAAACATTCTTATTATTTACAAGAATCTGGGTTAAAGTCATTTATACCCTTTTTGACTTTTATAAGAGGAATCTTTCCGTCGTTTTCAAAACAAGGTCCTTTTTAACCTTTTCGACAGAATTGGGGTAAGAATGTTTTTTAACTTATACGGCGGGTGCGGTTATTTTACGCTGTTATAAAATCTTCAAATCTTTCCTTACAAGCTTATAAGAATATTTTCAAGAAAATGTTTTGTTTTATATGGCTCTTAAATGATTTCAAAAATAGAAAGTGATATTTCTCTAAAAAGTGTTTTGATTTCATCTATGTCAACATCCTTTGATGGATTTTACGCTTATTTGAAGTTGATTTATTATAATACAAAACTTCTATATTGTATTGAAGGTTTTGTGATATGTTTGACTGTGGATGTGCTATTTTATACCATTTATAGTTTATGGTGAAACTATTGAAATTTCGTATGCTAGTTTTAATAAGAATGTTTATGTTATGTTTAAACCTTTTCATATGGGAATGCATTGGACTTAATATGTGACGGGTGGAGCCCGCTATAGCTCCTCGATGCATCAGTAGGTCTCATGAGACAAACTAGTGTCTTGGCACAAGGCCTTGACAAAATCTTATTTGTAGTCTTGGCACGAGGCCTTGGCTATGTGGTTATGATTGTCTGGAATTATGCATTCCAACATTATGAAAGTGGTTAGTGATTTTGCATGGGATTATTCGATTAGTAGAATATCCATGTGAATGAGTAAATGGCATTATTTCATTTTACTTTTTCCATATTATGTTGATGTTCAAGTTTAAAAGGCTTTTTTTTAGTTATACATTGCCTTAAATGTTTATTCTTATTTATGAAAGTTTCCGCTATATTGTTATCCTTACTGGGCATTTGAGCTCACCCCTTTTCTATGTTTTATTTTTCCCAGGAAGTGAAGAAGTAAATTATGAATGACCTGCAGGGATATTATGATGGGATAATAGTGTGGACTGTGGAGACAATATGTTGTTGTAGTAGTTTTTCATTTTATGATGTAATGTAAAACTTATGAATATATCTGGTGTTTCCAAGGCTACTAAACCAATCGGTCTTTTGAGATTTGATCTTTCTTGTGATCATGCCAATGTTATGTAATAATGCACTGACTCTGGGTAACTAGGGTCGGGGCGTTACAGTTGGTATCAGAGGAAGTTTAGTACAAAACTTGGAAGCTAGATTTAGATAAACTCTGATTAGAGCACATAGACCTAAGATGAACTTTGAGGATTAGTATAGAAGAACTTCCTAGAATTTTGGTATTGTAGAGATTTTGTGAGTTTTCCGAGCAATACATCCCTGTCTGGATACGAGCAGGTAGAGGCGGCTTTGGCACAGATGTTCCTAGGGGTAAAACCCGAAAACACCGCTTTGAGCTAGACTCGAACGAGAACTGGTGCACGACAACGGGCCTTGCTGCACTCTTGGTTACGACACTCTCGGGGGATATGCTTAGGATAACTCTCATTTTCTTTACAAATCATTATGAAGGGTTTATGAGTATGTACTTCCTTAAAGAAAACATTTTTATGATTATGGATTATATCCATAAATATTTCAATTTATGTTAAGTGTTTTATAAGTATGGGATTATGTATTTTGATTCATAAAATGATCTAGTTTATGCCATTGTTTAGAAATGGCGCCTAGTGGAAGAAATGGAAACCGTATCAATGCACGCACTCCATGTAGGGATTGCCCTTCTTCTCATGATATTTATAGTGGGGATGGTGATGCAACTGGTGCCGATCAGCTAATCACCATACTGGGACAACTTAGCCAGGTTATGAATAATAACCTTACCCGTATGGAGCACCCTGATCCACAGCGTGGAGGATCAATATTAGATCGATTCATGAGGCAACAACCACCAACGTTCAACAGGAGTACAAATCCCTTAGTAGCCGAGCAATGGATAAATTCCCTAGAGAAAATATTTCAGGCTTTGGGGAGCAGTGAAAGGGAAAAAAGTTATCATGGCAGTTTACCGCCTCACTGGAGATGCCGATCAATGGTGGTCACTAATTCAAAACACAAAGGAAGATGATGAATTAACAAACATGGAATGACAGGAGTTCAAAGAGCTGTTCTTAGAAAAATAGTTTCCTCGAGACCATCGAGCGGATATGGAAAGGCAATTTCTGAGTCTGAGGCAGAAGGAGGATGAGAATGTCGCAAAGTATGAGGCTAACTTTACAAGGTTAGCAAGGTATGCTGCAGATTACATACGTAACCCAAGAAGTAAGACTGATCGTTTCTTTGATGGGTTGAAACCATTTCTCCGTCGAGCTTTAGTATCACAAACCTTCTCTTCATACGAAGGTATTGTCTCGTGCGCTATCAAGATGGAAAAGGATTTCTCTAAGTCTTATGACTTTAAAGCAAAGCAAGAGAAGAAGAGACCTGCTAATCAATCTGGGAATGGAAATAAAGGGAAGAAGGGAAAGGTTGAATATCCATCTTGTGGTAAATGCGGGAAGAAACATCCTGGTACTTGCTTGAAGGGAATGGGAGTCTGTTACAAGTGTGGTGAAAAAGGCCACCAAGATCATAATTGCGAGGGGAGGAAGGAAGCTACCAACGTTCGGTGCTACAATTGCAGGGAGATGGGGCATTATGCAAATGAATGTCCTAAGCGTCAGGAGAACTTACCTCAGAAAAGGCCAAGGGATCAAGGCCAGGCTTATGCTATCACTACTGCTGAGGTAGAAGCTCCTAAAGACGTGGTGGTAGGTAATTTAATGGTTTCCTGAAGTTTCGAAAATGTGTTATTTGATTCTGGATCATCGCATTGTTTCATATCTTCCCAGTTTGCTAAGAAAATTAGATATTTCAAATTTGATTTAACAAGGGAGTTGTCGGTAAAAACCCCTAAGGGAAGTATTTTTGCAAAAAAGTTTTGTCGATTAGTTCCCATTAGAGCATCTAAATGTTCTTTACCTGCTGATCTCATCGTCATACCCAAGATTGAATTTGATATAATCCTCGGTATGGATTGGCTTTCAGACCATGATGCAAAAATTTATTGTAAGAGGAAAGAGGTTACGATTCTTGATGATGATGATAAGGAACACCTTATCTTTAGAGCCGAATCGTCGCCACATAATTCTTATCTAGATCCACCCCCAGTAGCTGAACTAAATTCAATTATTTGGGAGGAATAGAAGGAAATTACTGAGGGTGAGGAAAGGAAGATTCAAATAGAGGATGTACCTATTGTGAGATAATATGTTGATGTGTTTTTGAAAGATTTACCTAGACATCCTCCAGAATGAGAAGTTGAGTTTTCCATTGATTTAATTCCTGGATCAAGGCCCATATCAAAGACCCCTTATAGAATGGCCACTGTGGAATTAGTTGAACTAACGAAACAACTAGAGGAATTGAGTAATAAGGGATTTATTCCCCCTAGTGTTTCTCCTTGAGGAGCCCCTGTTCTTTTTGTTAAGAAGAAAGATGGATCTATGAGGTTGTGCATTGACTATAGGGAGGTCAATGCTATAACAATAAAGAACAAGTATCCCCTACCTTGCATTGATGATTTGTTTGACCAACTACATGGAGCTCAATACTTTTCAAAGATTGACCTTCGGTCTGGATACCATCAGTTGTGTGTGAAGAAGGAAGACGTTCCAAAGACCGCATTTTGAACAAGGTACGGGCATTACGAGTTTACAGTAATGCCTTTTGGATTGACTAATGCACCCTCTGTTTTCATGGATCTAATGAATAGAGTTTTCAAGGAATATCACGATGACTTTGTAGTGGTATTTATTTATGATATCTTGGTATACTCCAAAAGCCACGAAGATCATGAAAATCACTTACGCATTATCCTGAAGACTCTTAGAAGACATGAATTATATGGGAAATTTAGCAAGTGTGAATTCTGGCTTCATGAGATTTCTTTTCTTGGCCATATTGTCTCTAAGGATGGAATTTCCATTGATCCTTCTAAAACCAAGGCAATCCAAGAATGGCCAGCACCGACAAGTATAACTGAGGTACGCAGTTTTATTGGTTTAGCAGGTTATTATCGACGTTTCGTCCAGAATTTTGCCAGATTGGCTAACCCATTGACAAAGCTCACACGTAAAGGGATTAAATTTGTCTGGACAAAAGTGTGTGAAGAATGTTTTGAAGAACTAAAGAGAAGATTAGTCAATGCCCCTGTATTGACTCTACCATCCGGGAATGATGGGTTTGTTATTTATAGTGATGCATCGAAGAAAGGACTTGGTTGTGTCCTTATGCAGAATGATAAGGTCATTGCCTATGCATCACGACAGCTAAAAATTCATGAGCAAAACTATCCTAATCATGATATTGAGTTAGCAGCTGTGATCTTGGATTTAAAGATATGGAGACATTACATCTATGGTGAAAAATTTGAGATTTATACTAATCACAAGAGTTTGAAGTATATTTTCACACAAAATGAACTCAACATGAGGCAAAGGCGATGGCTTGAACTACTCAAGGATTATGATTGCACGATACATTACCACCCGGGGAAGGCAAACAAGGTGGCAGATGCTTTGAGTAGAGAAGACCATGGAGTTTTGAATGTGATGAGAATTGAAAGGGATCCAATTTTCTTGGATCTAATGAAGATGGACATGGGAATAACTAGGGAAGGTGAAACATCAATGCTTTTTCAAATGGTTGTCAAACCATCATTACTAGAAAGGATTAAGAGTTCTCAGACCAATGATGAAGAATTTCAGAAGAAGATTAAAGATGTGAATGATGGAAGATTGAGGGACTTTGTGTATAAGGATGGAATTTTGAAATTCAGGAAGAGACGTTGTGTTCCCGATATAACTGATCTAAAAAGGGAATTGCTGGATGATGCTCATAGTTCCAATTTCTCTATACACCCTGGGAGCACCAAAATGTATAGAGATTTGAAGGAACATTTTTCGTGGGACAATATGAAGAGGGAGATTGCTGATTTTGTGTCGAGGTGTATGGTTTGTCAACAAGTGAAAGCTGGAAGGCAACATCCTGGTGGAGTATTGCAACCTCTTCCCATACCTGATTGGAAATGGGATAATATTACGATGGACTTTGTCATGGGACTACCAAAGACTCCTAGAAGGAATGATGAAATATGGGTTATTGTTGATCATATTACTAAGTCAGCACATTTTCTGGCTATACAGGAGGATCTACCACTTGAACGTCTAGCAAAATTATATATTAATGAAGTTGTAAGACTTCATGGAGTACCCCTATCTATTGTTTCTGATCGTGATCCTCGTTTTACTTCAAGATTCTGGAAAAGTCTTCAAAAGGCCTTGGATACTGAACTTTGTTTGAGCACTGCCTATCACCCTCATACAGATGGACAATCAGAACAGACTATTCAAACCTTAGAAGACATGTTGAGATCATGATCTCTTGACTTTCAGGGTATGTGGGATCAATACTTACCACTGGTAGAATTTTCCTATAACAATAGCTTCCATTCAAGCATTCAGATGGCACCTTATGAAGCGTTATACGGAAAGAGATGTCATACACCAACCTGTTGGGATGAAGTTGGTGAAAGAAAACTTGTGGGACCAGAACTGGTGGAAGAAACAATGGAAAAGGTGAAGATAATCCAAAACCACTTCAAATCAGCTCAATGTAGGAAAAAGAGCTATGCCGATAACAGAAGAATGGTTTTGGAATTTCATGTGGGAGATCATGTTTTCCTAAAGTTATCTCCATGAAAGGGAGTTATAAGTTTTGGTAAGAAGGGTAAGTTGAGTCCCAGGTACATCGGGCCTTTTGAAATTCTAGATCGTATTGGGGCTGTAGCTTATCGTTTGGCGATGCCGCCAAATCTCTCCAAAGTTCACGATGTTTTCCACGTATCTCTGTTGAGGAAATACATGCCTGACCCAACGCATGTACTCACCTATGAGGAATTAGAACTGGAACCCGATATTTCCTATTGTGAAGAGCCCGTCAGGATTCTTGATGTGAGGGAGCAGGTGCTGAGAAACCGGACGACTCGTCTGGTAAAGGTTTTGTGGAGAAATCATAAAATGGAAGAGGCAACGTGGGAACCTGAGAAACTTATGATGAAGAACCACCCGAGTCTTTTTATGAAGTAATACCCTAGAAATTGCGAGGACGCAATTATTTGAAGGATGGGAGAATGTAACACCCCAAGCTTCCACGGTACGTTTCCCTTAGAATAATGCAATAGCGTGTGTTGTACGCAACCTCGAGCTCTAACACACACCACAACTAATTAAACTAGCCGTTGTGAATAGTAATACCTACTTTTTGAAATTTTAAAAATTTTATTTATCAAAATAGACTTCATCTTTGGATTTGGAATATCGAAATTATCCTATGTTGAATTTTTGGTATTTTTTTGAGAACTTCTAATTTTTTATGAATAGTGAAAAATACTTAAAAACAACTTTTTAAATAAAAATAATTTATAGTAAAAAATTAAACTATTTAGTGGTTTTAAAGTATAATTAGAATATATTTCTGCCATTTTATCCAATGGTGGTCATTAGAATTAATTTAACATTGAAATCGGACATAAGCAATTGCCAATCTTTTGATATAAATTGTTTCTTAGAAACACGCCATTTTTTGTAACAGCGGGAATTAATTATAAAATTAATTAATGCAACTTATATGTTTGGAATTTTGTAAAATATACATCATTTTTTAATTCGGAATATCAATTATAGCTTAGGGTGAAATTTTGGCTTTGTTCTGAAAAACATCAATTTTTGATGAATAGTGAAACCACTAAGTGGTAGTTAAATAACTAATTTCTCATTTAAATGAAATATTACCACTTCTGTGATTTGATTTTCAAAAATCCGACATAAATGGTTGTCATTAAGAAGTCAAATGTGGTTCAATGAGATTAAAATAAATTTTTGGTGAATAGTAACTTTTAAGTTCTTAATCGCGATTAGAGTTAATTAGTTTAGTTTAAGGTACAAATAATGTTTTAATAATATGAGATGAGAATGACACTTGTCCTACTCCTATTGGATGAGTCATGGACGACCAAGACAACCCATGGGTCAACTTGGGGACCCCATGGAGCCACTTTAGTTGGAAAATGACATTAATATATATTTATTTAATGTTAAAATTAAATTGACACAAACATGAGTTGTTTTACTAAAATAGTTTTTAAGTGGGGTTACACAAGTCCGAATTTTGATTATAAATATTTGTTAGAAATCTAAAAAGATTTCCTACATCATAGTGTATTTTTTATAATTTTTAGACATTAAATAAATTAAATTATTTATGACATCATTATGATGCGGCGATGACCTCATTATTTAACGATTTAAATAAAATGAGAAGATAATGCAAAATCCAAGGCTTACACTTGTCCAAGGCCTATTGGATGAAGATATTTCGAACCCGTATCACCTTACCCACGAATTATATATGTGTGGGACCTTTAGAATCGGAAAAGCATTGTATAATAATGTAACATTTCAATCTTTCCAAAAGAGCCCCTCCTCTCCACTTATAAAAGGCCCCCACCTCTACAACCTTATTCACACATTCAATCCTTTTTGTTCTGCCAACCTCTGCCGAAATACTCTCCCAACTTCTCTCCCTTCATCCTAGAAGCTTTAATTTAGTCAGAAAGCCATCCTAAGGAGTCCTTTTGATCAAATCCAAAGGAAGAACCCGAAGAAGAGGTAACATTTTCATCACCCTCTTTCATGTTTCTTTCTTCTTCCACTCCCTCTTTGTTTATTATTTCAATTCTAAAATTATAACTCCAGTATCTTCTATATACTGTGATGTTATTATAAATATGGAACAACCATATTCAGTATTCTACCCATCATTTGAATGACATATCACTATATGTGCGTACGTACGGCTTACCGTCTCCACGTCGTGGTGTAATTGTTATTCAATATATTATTATTTAGATGGGTATAATAATCATATGTAATTCATGTAAATAATAAATATAACATGATAATGATTCTGTATATATGATATACTATCCAATTATATATTATTTTAATATCAAAATAATGATATTGTCGCTCGTGCGTACGTACGGACTACCGTCTCCACGAACGCGATGAGATTCATTCTCTGTCGTATCCATTCAAGTATAATTATCATTTTATGATTTAAAAATAATGTTTAAGGACATGATACCATTCTGGATATGAATAAGATACAACCTATCCATGAAAAACATGACTTACGTAACAAAACATATAAGAAAACGAGTAAGTTAACACCCGAAACAACGATAAATCTAAGATATTGTTAACAAAGCAATGTTAAAAGATCATATATGATATCATATGAATGTATATGATTCTTGTATAATTTAATAAAAATTATTTCACCATTATACAGGAGGTTAACCTACCCCAACCAAGGAAAAGTACAAGGTAAGGGTTTACTTCACAACCTCTTCATTATCCAAGGTTGTTTATACATAATTATCTACTGGGACCTCGTTATCATCCACATCCATGTTTCTTCAAAATGTATTTCAAAATATTCTTAATATTTACAAGAATATGGGTTAAAGTCATTTATACCCTTTTTGACTTTTATAAGAGGAATCTTCCCGTCGTTTTCAAAACAAGGTCCTTTTTAACCTTTTCGACAGAATTGGGGTAAGAATGTTTTTTAACTTATACGGCGGGTGCAGTTATTTTCCGCCGTTATAAAATCTTCAAAGATTTCCTTACAAGCTTATAAGAACATTTTCAAGAAAATGTTTTGTTTTATATGGCTCTTAAATGATTTCAAAAATAGAAAGAGATATTTCTCTAAAAAGTGTTTTGATTTCATCTATGTCAACATCCTTTGATGGATTTTACGCTTATTTGAAGTTGATTTATTATAATACAAAACTTGTATATTGTATTGAAGGTTTTGTGATATGTTTGACTGTGGATGTGATATTTTATACCATTCATAGTTTATGGTGAAACTATTGACATTTCGTATGCTATTTTTAATACGAATTTTTATGTTATGTTTAAACCTTTTCATATGGGAATGCATTGGACTTAATATGTGACGGGTGGAGCCCGCTATCGCTCCTTGATGCATCGGTAGGTCTCATGAGACAAACTAGTGTCTTGGCACAAGGCCTTGACAAAATCTTATTTGTAGTCTTGGCACGAGGCCTTGGCTATGTGGTTACGATAGTCTGTCATTATGCATTACAACATTATGAAAGTGGTTAGTGATTTTTCATGTGATTATTCGATTAGTAGAATATCCACGTGAATGAGTAAATGGAATTATTTCATTTTACTTTTGCCATATTATGTTGATGTTCATGTTTAAAAGGCTTTTGTTTTAGTTATACATTGCCTTAAATGTTTATTCTTATTTATGAAAGTTTCCACTATATTGTTATCCTTACTGGGCATTTGAGCTCACCCCTTTTCTATGTTTTATTTTTCCCAGGAAGTGAAGAAGTAAATTATGAATGACCTGCATGGATATTATTAGGGGATAATAGTGTGGACTGTGGAGACATTATGTTGTTGTAGTAGTTTTTCATTTTATGATGTAATGTAAAACTTATGAATATATCTGGTGTTTCCAAGGCTACTAAACCAATCAGTCTTTCGAGATTTGATCTTTCTTGTGATCATGCCAATGTTATGTAATAACTCACCGACTCTGGGTAACTAGGGTCGGGGCGTTACACCTAGAATGTATCTCCATGGCTGAGGATCAAAAAACAAGAATACGCAATGAAAATATACAACACTCTTTCCACCATTGAATTTGGACACTTCGACATATGATCATCTAAGTAATTTCATGTATCCATATTTGAGGATTGGTATATTATGGAGTTTTACACTTTTTTCACAACCCTGTAATAATACGACCCCTCATATTCATCATCCAATAATGTTATAGGCTCTGGAAATATTTGGGGACTAGGTAATGCTCAGACCAGTTGGTCACTACAACAGAATGACTCCAATTCAACTATACCTAAAAATCATGAATACAGGGATAAGATAAGAAAAAACACATCAAATTAGGCCCCTCAATGTAATGAGAATTCATTTCCGACATAGAAACCACTGTTTCAATCACCTGGAAAGCTTCATATAAAAAATGGTTCTCATCAAGGGATTCGATATCACCCATCTACTATACTAGCACAACTACACCGCATAAAACAGGAAGTAGTATGATCTACCATAGAATCAATCTAGGATCAGACCTAACCCCATGGTCCAGGGGAATATCTACCACAACCTCAACCCCTTGGATTATAAATTTCAAATAGGATCAATGATAAATCTTCATCAGCTGTAAGCAAACCCCATACCACTAGACTAGGGAAATTATACCTCAATCAACAGTTCCAGGTTCATAATTCCATGATAGTGTCCTAGGAGAATCCCTGGGAGTTCTAGATCACCCCCACCCCATTGGATGGGGGGAATTTATATCTTCATGTACGTCCCATGAATTATCAAGTCCTAGACTGGACTCATTGGATCCTCAACAACAGGACTAGTCAAAGCTAACTGTGACCCTAGAAGTCCCCCACCCCATATGGATTTGGGAATTTTCTCCACATTATCACTACATATAGAATCAATCTTCTCTAGATTGGGAGGTAAAAATCATTATTCGATATCCCACATGTTCCACCCATCAAAAGAAAAAAATCATCTTTCTATGGAAAACTAGAAAATCATGATCGGAAACTCCATCAAGGTCACTATCATTGACCATGATAGGAAGATCATACAATGATGGTTATAGAACCACAATGGGGCCATAAACAAAAATAGAACAATGACCATGTTTTGAAATAACAACTATAGTTAAGGCAATGTAAAATAATTTGACTGTGGTTAATGTAATGACATAACCACCATAGAATAATATGCCTCTAGAAATTTCATCGTTGTCAACATGACATACATTGATTAAAACAAAAATGGAGTGGGCTAAATTAGGGAAACATTACCCCGAGATTATGGTGATTTGGATACAACAACATAGGCTGGCGTGGCAACTTCTCTATCACCTATTATAAGATTTGATATTCCATCTATAGATTAACAAATTTTCACAATATGAGAGTGAAATAATAAATCTCTGGAAACTTAGTGAGGGGATTTTTAAGGTAAATATTCCAATTGAGTAACGCCATTAGGAATAGATGAATATTATACCTCCGATGGTTGATCTTCAAGAAATATTGGTATCTGAAAATTAGACAAGTTTTGGATCCAGATAGAAAATATACATAAATGAGGAATTTTAAAATGATCCTAACACTCATCCATTGTGGAAACAATCTTTCTTTCCCTAGGGAAATAATTCTATAATTAGATGAATCAAGGATTAGTGGGAGATGAATGGCAGACAACCTCATCAGCCCCCTCCTGCTTTATATGGAAGGGAGATGGCACAATAAACAAAGACCCTAGATTATCTTAACATAATAGAGACTCTAAATAATTGAATATAATCCATGGAATTGAAAATATCACCTTTGCATCCCAACATAAATCCATATCCTGACTAGGTGGATGTCACTTTACCTCCTCCCAACATAATTGTTTTTTTATTTTCTACCATTGATATTGTGGGTGACCCCAAAAAACATCTGACAGACATCATATCCTGATGTGGGATGATGATGGTTCGTCGAGATCAGCAGGAGGAAACAAGTTGCAGTGTTCTCTATAGACTCTGATAAGGTCAGCCATTTTTAATACAACAATTTTCTAGTAGGATCTGTTGTATTATGGTAAGACCTTCATTGTGAGTTTCATTATCAGTATAGCTCTATGTTGTGTAAATATATGATCATTGAGTTGATAAACATAAAACAATGTGACAATTATTGAGTGTCTAATTTCAAAGCATGTTAGAATAGTTTAACTTATTCACTCGATATCCCACTCTTGCCATTTTATCTGTTGGAAGTCTATGATGTCACGAAAATGGATTAGTGTCAGCCACCAATGATTCCCATGAAGTATCCCTGATTTTTTATCAGTTTGTAGAAATGACATAATGTCTTGAGGAGTCTATTTAGTGATCCCAATCCAAAACAAAAGTCATGCCCACAACATAGGGAAAAATTAAAAACATATCAAAAGAGGAAGTTGTCACTCTCAAGGCACAATAGATGTCTATCCATTAACCTAAGAAACCTCATAACCACCAAACAGATCATATCAAGTGGTGAAAACCATAAAATATTCCTTGTCTAGAATCAAAGAGAAATCAATGTCACCCGAGATTTGGGGAACAAATAATTTTTTTTTAATTCATTTGAAATGATAGAGTCCCCAGTTATATCTTGGAAGCCATTGAAAATTACATCCGCAAGCTTCCACAGACTAGGAAGCTTCATGATGGCAACATCACCAACCATCCCGACAACGATCCTTACCATAGAAGGATGGGTCGTAACATCCAAGAGTGCATAATCTTGAAAGATATCCATAAAGGCATGGTTAATTTTGGAGAGGTATAATTAAAAAACTTTCCATAAAAGGTGGAATTCATAGTTGTTATCCATGTAGATGATGAAGATGGATGACAGAATGACCTGTCTAGGTTTCCACAAATGTTTTATAATTGTATAAATAAAAAATTGTCGATTGATCTCATGCCACACTAAAATCACAATTTCATATTCACATAATAGCTCTATCACCTAGGTAGGAAACATAAGAAGTGCCTCCCAAATATGGGTGTGACCATCGAAAGTAGGAATATGTAGGAAATGAAGAATAAAATTCATATCCAACACAAACCCTAACTATTATTGATATTTTCTACGCAACATCTGCATCATGAGAATTTCCCAAAAAATGTGATCCTCATTAGTTGAAGATATTATGTTTCATTATTTCAACATAATACACTTGGAAGAACACTTCTTTAATGAGGAATATAATACAAATATGAATTTCCCAAATATAGAAAGGAAAAGGAGGATGCGTGGGCTGAAAATAAGGATACATGGGAGAACACAGATGTCATCAGACCAAATATTTTGTTCATATCCCCATTGAGGACATATATACATCTGGTAATTATGGAAAAGTTCCCTAGAATGCCTAAATGAGGCAAGGAGGTTTCCTATAGCCCTCCACCAGCCACCCACATCTGATTGTCTTATGTGACTGCATAGTAGGGGTCAAATATTATCATCCCAATCAACAGGGAATATTGACATAAACTAAACCACTAATAGAAGATATACCCTTGATTTCTGCACAAGCCTTAGTCATATCCACTTCAAATTACATAGGTAATGAGCTGCATGTCTATGAGAAACCCCACACCAGGGAGCATCATCCTCTGGCTAAAAATTTGACATTCTTAAATAGTTGGCTAAAATCCTATCCAAGCTCTTGATCTTAAAAATGATCCATATTTCAAAAGTACTCATGGGGGCTCTCACTAAATCCATCCAGAGACAAAAACTTTTATATATAATTCACTGTAGCCAAGGTTTATCGAGTGCATACCGTGCCATCAAAATGCCATGTTTCAATCTCATTTACAGACAAAGGCTTGGAAGAGGTCATACAAGGACACATCATGCCCCTATACATATTGATAGGGTTCAATAATGTCAACAAATATAAGGATCTAATTTATAGTGACTTCATGATCAATCTCATCTTGTTTTGAATCCTCCAAAGATTAAGGACTTCTAAAAGGGGACCAACCCCCCACAAAGATAACCATTCATATGTATGTTAAGTGTGATTAATGTCCTCCTAATAAGATCAAACATGATACCCAATTTGGGGAACACCCATATGGAACTGAGTTTTTGTTTACCCAGAAAGACACCACATACAATGTCCTACTTGGAATGCCTCGACTCAATAGAGACATTTCGGTACCGCCAAAATTACATCAGTGCATAAGGTTCCCAATCAATGGAAATTTTGGCATACTAAATGGTTACAATTCCTCTATCGTGTATTGTAGATCCATATTCTATGAAATAGATTTCTATAAGAAGAGAGGTAGGAAACCAATATTGGATGCTGAAATACATGTTACAACCCCTAATGGCTTGGAAACAACCCTTGTACATCCATGGACTATGCATGACAACATATATGCACAACCCATAAATCTAGCTAAGGTGATAGATCTTGTCCCAGAGGTCAATGCCCCTCTGGTCATTAGTGATATTGTAAATGTTAATCAACTCTACCATCTCTCTAAGATGACTCAGATAGCAGAGAATTATAATGTATCATATCCTGTCATTCCTCACCCCAATAGTGATAGAGAAGCCCCTAGATTCCCATATTCTTAAAAACAATGTATCCACAGACATAGAGATTGAATAATATGAATAATACCTCCTGAATTCCACTGCATCATTAGAGGTATGTGTCTCCACCATCGTAGATTAGCTCTGACAGATAAATTTTGAAATAGAACAAGACCCTTGGCCTACTATGAAGAGTGCCACCATGACCCTAAAAGTAAAAGAGAGGTACATTGCATTTCTAATGATGCCCATATAGGTGTTATCTTGGAACTATATAGAAATTTCTGGACCAAATATAGATGTTTCTACCAACCATCTCATCATATCTGATGAAAATTAAGGCTTGAATAAGGATATCTGAGTGCTATTTTGAATTCCATGTTGTTAAATCTCGATAATGATATTATCACTTCACAGATCTATAAAAATATTTGTCTTGTTGGGATAACATAGTTTGAAGATGAACCTGTTGAAATGAACCTTCATGGTATCATCCAAAATGTTCCGTTGATTTATGGTATGACACAATGACATGGAATTTTATACAGAGACGAGTAGTTCTATTTTAGTGATTTTACCCACATAAATCTCAAATAAATTAATGGTCTCCAAGGGAACCTCACCTATATTCAGTGATTCATATAAAAAATCACTGAAAAAGATCTCCCATTCACCATACTAATGAATATGGTAATTTCATACTAGTGTGATGAGAAATTTCCAAAATCCTTTAATGATATTAATTGTTTCTTACTACACCCATTTATTTTGTTACGTCATGCGGAAGGGAATCCACTTCTCTTATATGTTTCCACCATGTAACTCTCAATAGGAACCCTAATCACATAGAAAAATGAAGTGGGAAATGAAATTAGTCTCTACTGACTTAGCTGATTGATGGTCAGTACTAAGAATATATTTTAATATGTCGAGAAGAACAACCATGCGCTCATCTTCATATTAAAAAAGACGAGGCATTACATGCAGCACCATAAATTCCACCTAGTCTCTCTTATTGACCCACTCAAGTACATCCCTAGATGCACCATTTTCACATGGTTCTTGGTCAAATGGGTAGCCACTATATATTAAATAACATTCAATTCAGATCATAGATGTGAGTAAAAGAAAAATCCCTTCATTATTTATTCATGGAACATCCTTCCTTAAAAATGACATCGGAAGATACCAATAACCTAGATGAGGAGGTCTTATATTCCCATGATAATCCCCATACATGAAATATATACTTCTACAAAACCACCCAACGTCTTTTAAGCATAATAATTAAAAAATAAAAGATCAATTGGGGGTTTCTAGGGATTTTATTCATCTCTCACGAAAACAAATGTTGCCCTAATTTTTCTCACTATCCAAAGGATACACAAAAAATGAGCTAGAATACAAAATCCACTTTGCAATATTAGTACTATTTGTATAGCTAAAAATCTCATACTCGAATATCAGAGGGGCTTGGTTTTTTTGATAAATAAAGTCAATGTAGAATATTCCTTTAAAAATGTAGAACTAGACCCCTGACTAGATACGCTCAAGGACTGTTGGCAGAGTTCCCTTTTGATCCCACATTGCATCATGTTCCACATTCATAGAATGCTCATTAGGACACATTGTCTAATGTAACCACTTTAATGGACAATACTGATTTGGAGGAATCAGTCTTCCATATTGCACATCAATGAATTGTTTCGTCAATCATCATATTAAATATAAATGAAATCAAACAATTAATCACAACACTAGATCATGATAATCTAATGAGCACCCCTAGATGAATGGACCCCATAATCGGTTATCTAAAAAATGGGATTATCCTAAAATATTTAGCTGGAAGTGAATAGATTTAGTGAAATGAATCAAATTATAATCTACAAGATTTCCAAATGAATACAAATCCATCAACAAATGAGCCTTTGAAGAAATCCTCCTCGGATACATAGTAGAAGAAGATATTTCTTTCATCATGTAAAATGACCTTGCAGTATCTTCTGTTGCCCACTATTCTAGAAGTAGTCTCTACCACCAACATGGAGGTTGGGGTATTACTGGAAAAAAATGGTACAATACTATTTGGAATTCACCAATAAATCTCACTCATTCCATATCCATGCAAACATTATCCATCATCCCTCATAAATTTTATATAAAACTAATTATTCTTATCCATTTTCCATATGGGGAATTGATATTATTGGGTTATATCCCTGATCCCCTGCTAAGTAGGTTAAGTACATCTTTTTTTCTACCGACATCCTTTCAAAATAGGATGAGTTGATACCCCTCAAAGAATTCAGAATTAAGAATATCATAATATTCATAAAATCCCATATCATCACTATGTATAGGTTCCCTTCCACAAGATGGAAAATGGCACTAAATATAGTTCTATAGTGTTGAAGAAACTTCCCCAGGAGTACAATATTAAGTCCAATTCCACATCTCTCTATCACGTGTTGGAAAATGGATAGATGGAGGCCCCTAATAAAACTCTATCTAATATAAATAAGAAGATGGTGAACAAGGATATGATATATTATCTACAAAAGATCCACTATTCATTACAGTCTTACCATACCACCAAACATACTTCCACACAAGAAACTCCACAATCATTGGTCTATGGGACCAAGCCAGTGTTACCCATACTCATTATCTATTTGTGAAAAACTCTTAGATGATGAATTAATAAAATATTGGTGGGATGAATTGTAATTGATTGTTGAGAAAAAGTTTCACACATTTCACAACACAGAGGTCCATCAAAATTGGATCACATGATACTTTAATAAAAGGGTATTCCTCTGTTAATTCCTCAATAGAGAACTGGTGTTGGCTATCTGAAACATGATGATACCAGGAAAGAATCCTAGAAGAGGGAACTGGAATTGGAAGTTCCTTACATTATATATAATGTCTATTATAGTAGAGCCTACTACCAGGG
This sequence comes from Viscum album, assembly GCA_963277665.1. NCBI lineage: Eukaryota > Viridiplantae > Streptophyta > Magnoliopsida > Santalales > Viscaceae > Viscum > Viscum album. Next base: position 115,605,181 of record OY728155.1, on the reverse strand, counting down.
AACCATGGATGGGGAGCATTTTACCCGACCCACCAATGCGAGTTTACTCAAGAAATAAATTTCATAACTATCAACACCATTGGAATCCACTTAAGTGTAAGAACCAAAAATTTTACTAATTAAATGACTTTAAACTAAATAGGTCCTTCTTATAAAAATAATGATAATCTATATATAGAGATCTTGGAATCAATTTGTTAAACTACAAATCATATAATGTCCTTATTCCATGATGTAAAACCACACAAATCAATAACATAAATTATTATTCACATCAAGTCAACCATTTCCTTACAAAATGGAATTAAACTACATGGGTTCCTTAGAATTTTATAGGGTTTGATTCTCATTTAAAATAAGATATTTAGGGATTAATAGATCTTATATGTTGGTCCATCCACCACATAACAAAACAATTATCCTATCCTAATATTAAATTCCTTTGTATGACTATAATAACCCTTTCCATTCCTTTTTTATCACATAAATCATAGCTCATAAGTGATTAAGATTACAATCAAGGGCTTCCCCACACAAAAAAGGAATTACATCTTTCGGCAGGACAATCTCGGTCTCAAATGACAAACCGTAAAAGGAAAAACATGAGTTTTTTCCACAAGATGTTAAATTGCACAGTTAATGTACCCTGTATCACATGAAAATACACACTTTTATGAAACTCATCCAAGAGGTCCATTGTAGTTGGTATTGATCGTCTACCATACCTATATCCACTCTATCACTATCCATATCAGGGATCCCACATCCACATTGCATGAAGTTAAACCGTATGGTTCTTTATGAACTATATGTGCATTGATTCTCATTTTCATGAGATATATAGTGACACCTAGACATACATTTTCTCCATGGGACCAACCTCAACATCAACTATTTTATGGTCAAACCTTCTTCATTATTATTACATGATATTAAACTACACAGATCATTAAGAACTACAAGTGGATTTATTCCTATCATCACATGATGTGTAGTGATGCCTGAGTATTCAATCCTAGAACAACCAAAACAATTAATAGAAATAATTTCTACCTCTACATATGGGTCATACCTATATAGATTATTTCATATTCAAGAACTACGTGTAACTGATTCCTATCCTCACATGATATATACTGACATCTGTATTAACGATACTAGGATTAGTCATTAAAAATCAATATAAAAATTTCTCCATCTTTACATACTGTTTATAATTTCATAAAAAACATTATTAACAACTATAAGTGTCTTGATTACCAACACCATGGGATACATGGTGACACCCATAATTCCATATTTGGTCCTAACCAAAATACCATCAATTTATGTCATGGGAACCATGTCCTCACCACATGATGTTAAGCTACAAGGTGTTTTAGAACTACATCTATTTGATTATCATTCTTATGAGATATGAAGTGATTCCTACACTTCCAAACTTGGGCCAAAATGCAATATTTCTATCCTTTAATGTTATTTAATCTCTATCCTTGCCACATGATGTTAAACTCATTGGGATTACAATAACTATGTGTGAATTGATTTCCATTATCATGGGATACATAATGAAATCTGGGTCTCCAATTATGGGCCTAGCTAAAACAACAATTAAGAAATGAACCCTATTTGTATAGGAACAAATTCACCAAAGCTATTTTTGATTATATACGAGCATGATTTACACATAGTTTTATTGTTTACATAATATATCATGAAAAAATTTATCACATCTGCTCCCATGTCTTTACCACATGATGATAAACTATATAGATATATGTCTTTACCATAGGACATTAAACTACAAGGAAAACATCTTGGTTGGAGGATATTAAAATTGAACAATAAATTTGTCCTTACCACATGATTATAAATTGCGTAGAAGTATAAAAATTACACATGATGATAAACATCAAGGAAATATCTAGGTCATAAGTCATTAAAAACTTCACAACAAATACATCCCCACACATGATGATAAACTTCATCGAAAATGTACTTAGCACATGACATTAAATTGCCTAAAAAATGTCCCCACTACATGACGATCAATTGTACAGAACATCACCAAATTTTCATTCCTTATCGAAGTACTGAAAGTGCCTTACCCCAGTCAACCATATTATGGGGTGCTTCTATGATATTTTAAAATCACCACAATCCATGGGCCACACATTATGTATTCATTAGCTCAGTTTTCCTCATGACTTTCATAGAAAATGGAAAATAAAAGTGATATCTCGTCTCAGCCATACAATTAATGCATAAGGGCTTAAGACCCATCAAAATATGGAATCTTGGTCAAATATAAATGGAATTCTAATTGTTGTCAACATTACATCATTGAGGTAGAATTCAAAACCATAGAGTGATCTGAACATCTCTCGATATGACTATATCACACACTGTGGTTTACCTTAAATCAATATGTTCAATTCTTGACCACATGGAATAATATAGGGTAAATTGACCTATAACTACTTGTTTCACTTTAATTTCTCTTTTCAGTTAACACATATATTCAGGGACCATAATTTAAAAATTCCAATACCATACTATTCAAGTGGATTTTACATCCTTGATGTGATGTCACTGTGTTTTATACCATTTCTCAATGATATAATGTTAAACTTTATTCCCTAACCATTGATTTCCAAAACCTCATGATTTGAAACGGCATGTCATAGGTCTTTAGCATCATCATCAGGTGTTGAACTACCCTAGGGGTCTAGAAGCCTTCTAGGATAGCCTCTTTTCCATACGCAACTTCATAATCTTTACATTTTTGTATTTAAAAATCACTCACAACCCTCACAAAGAAGAATATATTGTCTTTTTTGGTTCTATAGACAAATAAAGGCTTTGATCCAAAAACTAAAGGCATATAATTCTATTAAGAAAGGAGATATAATCCTTGAGAGCCTTAGAAATTCCATGAGGAACTTGTCACCTCAGAGCATTGTGGGTTATCCCTGATATGATTACTCCATCCCATTTTCATAGAATCAAAATTTTTTGTTATGCTTTATATCACCAACACTCAAACCATACAAGTGGGCCTAATATCCCTAGTATTTCTCCCTCAACTAATATTACTTCCATAACTCTTTCATAAACCTTTTAAAATTTTGAAGCTTAATTTTGTGTGGCCATGATATCAATTCATATATGATTTATCCCACAAACTAATGGAATCTCTCCTTGGTAGAAAGGAACTCCAATAATTATGAGACCTAGAAAAACCACGATGTAACCTATCACCTTAGTGAGTTTTAGTCCATTCCCAACATGTCTGTACCATATTTGTGGTCATCAATATGAAGGTCCAATGAAAAATACCCTAAACTACCGTACATCAAGGTCTGATAAAAAAGAACTTAAACTATAGTACATCTAGGTCTGAGATAAATGATCCCAAACTACAATACATATAATCCCAGGATAAATACATTAAACTATAAAAAATCATGTTTTGAGCCAAAATAATCTAAACAAAAATCCATCCAGGGCTGATCTAAAAGTCCCTAAATTACATTACATCCTGATCCGAGATAAAAGACCCAGTACAATAGTACATCATGGTTCGAGCTAAAAGACCCTAAACTATAGTAAATCATAATCCCATCTAAAATTCCCTAAATTATAGTACATACAGTTCTTATATCAATGACTCTGAACTATAGTACATCTATGTATGAGTTAAAATTCTATAAACTATAGTATAACTACGTCTACGGTAAATGACCCCAAACTATAGTACATCTAGGTCCAAGCTAAAAGTCTCAAAACTATAGTACAATAAGGTCCTAAATATTGATAATCTAAGGAATAAAATTTATTTAGAATGAAATATTTTGTAAGTCACACTATGTGTCCTTATCAAAATAATGTTACTCTAGACAAGCCTATAATATTTAAAGAAATGTAGAGCACTATCCCTCTGGAAAATGTATCCTATCCAAACTATCCTTATGAAAATTAGAAGATATGAAGAAAATTGGAACAAATATGTTAGTATAGAATCTATTATTGGTGGGAATTCCTAATTGATTCTCAAAAGGTACCTGTTATGATTTAAATATTCAAATCCAAACTTTTAGGATTACATGATGTTATGAAAAACATGGGTAGAGTTGGAAATTCTTATAATATCAGAGCAATGAAATTACATGAAAATCATGAATAAACGCAAATGGATATTAATATGGAATTTTCATAAATTTCATTCATTTATAGTGTAATGATATAGGGAGGAATATCCATATTTTGGAGTCTAAAAAATGGAATGCTCCATAGGGGTCAACCTAAGATAAACGTTTATTAGTTGTGCTGAAAAAAGATTCAAGAGTTTTATAAGAAGCATGGATGGAATGATATGGTGCCACTTGCACCAATTCTTATTATTCTACTTTGAGATGAAGAGTCTCATACAAATCCATCAAATCCAAACCCTATATTAGGTGGTTTCCAAGGAAGATGACAATGTTGAAAGATCAGACCATAGATGAGTATGATTTCTCACATCTTCATATTTGTGTAGTCCAAGAATCCATTTGAGCCTACAATTTGGAAATAAACTGATAACCTTGATCCAATTCCTTCAATATCCCACTCATCTTCCTAGAAAGAGAATCTTCATCTATAGAATCATTTAAATATATATCAATCGTGACTAGATCTTGCTGAGTCAAAATTGATTTGCTTCATAATTTTATATAGGTGATATCAGTCAAAAATAAATGACCCCATGTCATGAAATAACTTTTGATGAAGTTCCCCTCAGTTGTTAAATAAGTCCAAGGGGTCACACGGATCAAGTCATGATTATGTCTAAATATCAGAAAACATTTTTCCTGACCCTGAACAAAAGACAATGTAGGCATGACTTGAGAAGAACACACTAGTTGATCCAATGTAAAAATAGTAGAAGAAGCCCCATATAACCTTATATTAGTATTGTACCATATTTAGGCCATGATGGAGGATTAATTTCTTCAATTGAGTCTAGTTCACCATCATAATAGTCATCACTCAAATGCAGTCTCTTTCTTAACCTATGATCCAAATATTTGATCATCTCCATCGTCACCCCATCGGGGTGGCCAAGGGCATATCCACATGATGGACCAACTAGTTTATCACAACACATGGGTTAGATTATACAAAATAATGTGCATAATCTTAGGTATGAAATATGGAATCATCTGTAGGAATATGTATGATCTTGACCATGGTATCATTACATGCTAGCATATTCCAAATTTAGAGGATAAATATAGGATGTCACTCCCCTTGAATGAATACTAATGGAAGAGGGGAGACACCTTGAATTTATACAAACTAATCATACAATCAATAATGTCCATAAAGATTAAAGATAAACAGCTTTTCCACTATGGCTATGAGAACCCCATCACAGATATAGGTTATATATGACTTTTCATCAAGGGAATCACTGCCATTAAAAATGATTGATCTAGTCAGTGAAGAAAAAAGTAAAATCAAATCTTTCAGATTGTATCAGTGAACATATAACCTTATAAGGGCTTAGAGAAACGGCTCAGACCCCTGATATATTAAAAAATATAGGATGGGGTGATGCATTGGGGATCTAGGTGGTATTGATATATTCATAATAATTAATGTGATCCCCTATCGAACTAAACAGAAAATAGAGAGGTATAATTATCATGTATTGGGTACTTTATTATTAAATATGACCTAAAAGTTGTTTAAGACAGGCATGTAATGGCCCTAAAAATTGTAGGTTTCATCCTTCCAAATGTCTCTCCAATGTGATTAATGTGCTAAAATGGATCATGAGCCTGAATCCCTTGATTAGATAATCCATCCATTAGAAAAATTGATATTAAGACTACATTAGTATGGTATGGAGAGATATCCAAATTTAAATGGTATCCTCATGAGGTATAATCCTAGATTCCATGAATTCCCAATATGATCTAGTTCTGTAGTGAACTTAATGGAAGGGTACTGATGACGACGTATAACAGTTGGATTGTCTTTTCTACATCAAAGAAATAATGTTGACATAATACTCGAAAGAAATTACTAAAAATATTGTTATATTATTCCCTAAATTTTCATGTATGAAAATAATAATTTAACCGTTAAAGTTCTTTTCTACCATATCATTGGAAATGGGTTGGCGATTGAGGATGAATTATGGGCTATGGTTATGGCTATCTGATATGATTCTTATCATGGATGGATATTTTTATGGATGGAATCTGACTCAACTTTGGTGGTTGAAATTCATAGAAATCATTCAAGTAATGTTCCATGGAGGATGATTTCAACCTGGGATGATTGTCTCACACTTGTGGCGCAGCATTGTTTGGTTGTCACTCATGTTTATAGGGATTCCAATCGGGTTGCTGATTCAATTTCAAAGCGTTCTGTTGAGGAGGTTAGTTCTTTATGGACCTTTGTAACACAAACCTTATATTGTGGTTTGGTGGATAATGATGCACATGGTGATGTGTATACGTGTATTTGTTGAACTCTTGCTTTCTCACTTTATTTATTAACATTTTTATTAATAATATTTCTAGGAGTGGTCTTACCTGCTACTAAATCTTCTAGATATAATAAGAATTTGACTCTCCAAAACTAGAGCATATAAGGGATCACCTCAGACATCCATAGCTAGAAGTAATTCATTATACATCTATCCAAGATGGGGAATACCTCCCAGCTGGTAGATGTCCCATTAGTTGATACCCACTTCACCAGGGGATTGTTGGGACGTGTTACTGCCCAAGAACTAATGACTGCTAATCTCCTGAAGAAGGTCAGGCTAGCGGTAAATGATGAAATAGTAAATCCATGTAGATTCATATAGATGAACTCAATATATGTGATCAGAAACCTCTACGCATCTTTCCCTAACCCATAAGGGCCAAGCCCATTCATCGGAGAAATTATCTTAAGGATGGATACCCCACATCAAACTCCATCCCAAAGCAAATTTGTTCATATATGAATAAAATAAACATGAATAATGATGATAAATTGGTTTACGACCAAACTAAAATCCCTATAGATCTAAGAGAGAGTTTTCCAATGTATAATATTGTTTTGGAAGCTGAGCTGTTATCAGTTGAGCATCCTAAGAATTTTTCATTTGGATATATTCAAGAGAATATGTCACCTAGTGATATAAGAAATTGATGTATGGATGGAGGACGTGAGCATCATCAAACATACCAAACTTGTATAGAGGGAATCTTTGAGATAGAGGGTAATCTAGAATCTTAGAAGAGAGGAACCTCTTCAGAATCACATTATCAATATATACATGATATCAAGGGTCATTGTTGGGATTCCTAACAATAATGGACTTTTTATTGGTCGAACATTGGGAATATCAATGAAAACTAAAATCCATCTAAACAAGAGTAAGTGGAATATGTCAGACATAGCTGACACCCCTCATAAAATCATCCCACAAACCATCAAGGTCAATCATGATTAATGTAACCTTATTAATTCTTTAGTTTTTCATACCATACAAACCTAAAAATATATTTTTGTTCTCCATGTTGTAATTCAATCAATTCATTATACCTTAGTGATCTTCTTGTAGTGGGATAATTTGGGAAAGTATCATGTTATGAAGGAACTCGTAAGAGAGAGTCCTAATATCTAGAACCCTAGTGAATCTAAATACTAAACATGACACATTTCTTTTTTAAGAAATGTTTCTTGATCAGATTAAACAACCCTCATTATTTTTGTGTCATTTTTATTGGAGATATAGTGTTGCGACTCATTTGTTTTCCCATATCGATGTTTCATTAGGTATGTCTTTACTTAATAATACTGGATGCTCTAAAACCTAGATAATATGACTAGTATAGAGATTATGTTTTCCTTCTTCCTCCTGTGCCACCTAGAATTAATGGGACTAACCACTAAGCACATGAAAACCCCCTCTACTATTTTAAAATGAACATAAACTCAACACATTATAGGATTCCTCTATGAACCACTTTTCATCCATCGATATCCATTTTGAAAAACATGCTATATGGGTGATTAGATTCCCATAAATGCGTGTGAGCTAGATCCTTGACTGATAGTAGTTGGCCTCTTTTTTTAGTAAACCCTCATTAAAAAAATTAGAATAATAATCTTATAAATTCCTTAATCTTACATCAATACACCAAATAATTTCTATTCTCATCAACTTCATTATATAATATATTTCTCTAATCCTAAAATTCTTTATATCTGTATTAATTTATTCATCCAAAACAAATTGATGGCACTAATTCAAATTAGATCTAAATTGAAATATTAGTCATCATTATGAAATCTAAAATCGTATGAAATTTATTTTTTCTTCATAATAAACATATTAATGAAACATAAAATATTCATTCACATTTTTTCCTTTAATAATAAAACTCTAATAAAATACAAATGACAACATAATACATTAATCATTTGAATTATGAAAATAATATAGACAACATTTTTTGGTTCCCTTAATAAAATGTCGAAGACATATTTTCACCCGATAGATATTATTTGAAAACAAATATAATTCACCACAAATTGGTTTCCATAGTGTATTAATTTTAATGTAGGGGAAGAGAAGTCAGTTTTCTTTATTATCCTTTATTGGGAGATAAATTTTACTCCATTGTGAAGAGGATTGGTTGTGGTGTGATGGTTCACATTTTATTCTTATTTGGGGGATTCATTGGGATATTTTAATACATGGCCTTCAATTTATTTTACACAAGTGAATGGTTTCCCCATTAGTGATAGAGTTATAACATGATATTCTAAAAGCTCTTTATGTTCACCATGCATGGGTATATTTTATTATGCAGTATATCAGAATTAATATTTTTTGGATATTTTAATTTCATATTTTTAGATTCAATTATATTGTTCTTATAGCTACCATGTAATGAATTTATAGATATTTTATTCATGATATCTTCCTTTTCACAAGTCATTATGCTAGAATACTTATTTTCACACCATGTATTTGTTATGATTAATTAGGCTTTGGGTGAAGAAGCTAAAGTGTATTCCATTTTTTTCAAAGAATTTAGTATTGAAACACTGTGTACTTTTTTGTGCCATGGTATTTTTTAAATACATAGAGTGAAGGAAATTTTTATCATTATATTTTGGGAGAGGTACTGGGAGAGCACGGTGAAATTTTTGAAATGAGCCTCAAATTCTCCACATTGGGGCATAGTGACCCCTATCACACTACATATCATTATTTTCCATATCTAGTTCAAAATTGAATATTTATAATGAATTTAACTCTATTTATATAAATTTATCCAAACCCTAGATGATTATAGATTCATCTTATGATATCATTAATGATTATTTGTTTGTGTTTTCATTTAGTTTTAGATGATCAAATCTTTATGATATGAGGGTAATTCCTCTTCCCTTCTCCTTGATTATCTTCTTATCCATTATTCTATGGGAGTTTTTAAAAGTAGTTATGATCTATTATTTTGTTTTTGTATTGGGGTTTTGATTTTTATTGGTCATGAATAGGCCTAAAATGTAATACTAGTGTGTTTAGGTGTTTGATTTGATGTTTCATAATTATCCCATGGAATAAATATTGATAATTTTGTTGAGGTTGGTAATTGAAAACTTCTTATTATTTAATTATCATATAATTTTTGTTTGATCATTTTTTTATATAATAGATCAACATAATCTATATAATTATATTATTTCTTGAATATTTACTGGATATTTTGTGATTCACATGTTCTTTATAAAACCATTCTTTTTTTTCTAATACATTTATATTTTTATTATCATTACTCCTAGATATTTTTATACTCTATTATGATATATATATATATATATATATATATATTATATGCATGAATCAATTTTCTTAATGGGTTAATGGCATAATTTTTTTATTTTTTGGGATATTTGGAATTAAAGTGATAATATTCAAATATAAAATTCATATTTAATAAGAAATAATAATCCAGGATATAATCTATAATGTCAAATTTTCATATGTTTCACTTACATTTTATCATATATAGGGGCCCTTCTTATTATGATTTTGGGGTAATTTTTCATTGTGAATTATTACAATGATATGGTGTTGGTTTATTAGGTAATTGGTGGATGGGTTGTCAAGGGATTATGGTTGTGGTGGTATGGGTGTCTATGTGGAAAGGAAGTTATTTTTTGGTTGTTGTAGAAGCATTTCGAATACGATTCCTGAAGGATGAAATAATGATGGGTTTTTTTTGATGTGTAATTGTATTATAGTTTTGTTGGTAGAATATAATATAATAGAATTTAATTAAATTTTTAATGGGTTATTATATAGAATTGATAAAAATAGTTGTGTAAATGATTAATGATAATTGATATAATGGTTGTAATTATTGAGTGGTAATGACTGGTACAATTGTGATTCATTATAAATGAAATGGTTGTTGTCTATAAATAATGTTGGACTAAATGAATGTTATAATTAATATATTGATTCTAGTGTATGGTAAATCTATTGTGTAATGAATTATTTAAATAATTGGGAAATTAAGAATTATGTGATGGTTTTTGTTTTTATTAATAGGGATTGTTTGTGGAATAGTGATGATAGATACTACTAGTTTGAGGTAGTAATAAGGTTGTGGATTTTGTGGGTGTTTATATCACTAATGAGGTGAAATACATTAGGTTGGGATTGTGTGGATATATGAAGTTTATTTTATTTTCTTATCATCCACCATGATCTACAAGCCATTTCTTTAATGAAATATAACATATAGTTTGGGACCGAAAAAACATAGCCTTATAGTGGTACATTCCCAAGTGAATCTTGAGTCCTACATTCCATGTACATTGATTGAAACAACTTTTTTGTTCACTCCAAATGGAAAGATAATAGAATTACATGACTTAGTTCTGAATAAGGTAAACAGAAAATTTATAGAATTTTATATACAAGTTGTTGTTTATAATATTTTTTCATATATTTTCACCGAGGGTCCATAAATGTGTATGACAATAATCTATTTTGAGAATTTTACATTGTATATAATGATAGTTTGGTCATAGTTTCTATCAAATACTATTCATTTGGAACATGATTTTTCGAGGGTCATAGCTCTATAAGGAGATAAATAGTTCCAAAAATGACATTTTGTGGAAACATAGATGGTTTATTACCTTGGGGGTATGCTAATGATAGAGTATATGTATCCAATATATAATATAGAGTTGATTAATCCACCATGGGACCACAAATTGATTCTTTCATTATGTTATGGGGTTAATACATCCTTTATCCTAACAAGATGAGTGTCCTTCATACGAGTCAGTACACCATGAAAATATGGTGTTCAAGATCTCAATCCATGGAGATTGTGTGGGTACCATGGTCGTTGTATGCATGAATTTGAGTATGGTATGGTTTCTGTTTGTTTTCAATCATCAGAGAAAGATCAGAATGTGTGCCGACAAAGTGATCAAACAGAACAAGCAAATAACAGTATTGAAGGTGACACCATTTTAATCCTAAAAATAGAAAAATGAAGAAAAGGTGTTTTTGGAAAAGAGACTTGCGCACTGTTGAATTTAAGGAGAGGATACATGTGTGCCATTTGTTTTTCAAAATCAGAACATGAAAATATGGAAAAGGAAGAAGGGCGTCCAAGTTTTGTGTTTGGTCGCGCAAGTACTTGGGCACCAAATCTTGCACGCCGAGGGAGGAATTTCATGCCGTCACACAGGCTATCCAAATGCCTATAAATAAGGGTACACCCCTCCTCAGTTAGTACAAAGTCCAGACATAGATAATTTCATAGCTTTCATCACACAGGTGTAGTGGTCGCGCATGTGGTGGTGGGTCGCGCAAGTTGGAGTTTCCTGACAGTTTTTTCTGCACATCCAAGGAGGTTTGGGTGATAAAGGGGTTGAGTCGCGCAAGTTTGGAGCTGGAGAAGAAGGTGTCACGTAGGTGGTGTGGTGACACTTGTGTGCCATGTTTTGAAGAAGCATGACAGTTTACAGTTGCATGCCAAAATTTGTTTTGGAATAAAAGGAATTGAGTCTCGCAAGTTTGAAGTTGAAGAAGAGTGAGACGTGAAAGTGGGAGAGTTGGACTTGCGTTCCATCCTGAAACGTGTGCGCTGGATTGGAGAATCGCACCAGGTGTTTTTGAAGTAAAACTGTCTTTCTAGGGCTGTGCGAAAGCTAAAAATTTTCCCTTTACCATTGGTGAAAAGTGTGATTTGTCTTCGGGTGGAATTTGGACTACAACAGAACATCTACATAAAACAGATGATGCATTCATTAGCAATGATGAAGATAACTACACATCTATAAATGGAGTGGGGCTTCATCAAAGGTAGTGATCCAGGGGGAGTCAATGGAAGTGACCCAAAGGGAGTCAATGGGAGTTACCCAAGGGATGTAGTAGGCTATCCATGAATAGTTGTAAAGGCAATGATCCTAGGATAGAGTGATTGTTCTTAATCCTTTGTAATCCCCAACGAGTGAAGAATATAGGAATTTAGTATGACAGATAACCTGTCAGCATACGCTCCTTGGACGGAGCCCTTAGTGGTGAACCAAGTAAAAAGTGTTGTGTCATTTCTTTTCTTATGAATGTTTATTTATTCTCATATCAATCATACAGGTTATACTAGTTTCTACCAAAGTGGGAACAAGATCCTTCAATTTAAAATAAAAAGTTGACACACTGATTCACCCCTCCACTCTCAGGGTGTCCCAGGGTCCTTCAAGTGGTATCAAAGCGAGGTTGGTGGTGTTTGATCTGTTTTATATAGCCATGGAAAATTCAGCCAGTTTTAAGGGAGGTCCTCTCTTTTATGGAAGTAGTTTTAAGATTTGGAAGAGCAGAATGAGATCTCATCTAAGATCCCATGGAATAGATGTTCTGTTTTCCACTATGCAACGTATACATGTTACTGATCTAATAGGGCAGGCTATGACTGATACAAATATGAAAACTCTTGATGCAGATGTTAAAGCACAGAATGCTCTCACCACATCACTTTCTGATCAAATCTATCTAAAAGTGAGGATTTTCACCTCCACAAAGTCCATGTGGGATAAACATTAAAATTTATATGAAGGAGATAGAAAAGTAAAGGAGGTTGAACTAAAAGTCTTGTCCAATAGGTTTGATGATCTGAAGATGCATCCTGATGAGATTGCCGATTCCTTCTTCAATTGAATTACTGAAGTGGTTGGAGCAATTCAGGGTCTAGGTGAAGAAATAAAAGACGTTGACATTGTGAAGAAAATATTAAGAATACTTCCACCCCTTGAAAATGCAATAGTTTTAGACCTTGTATAAATAGTTCCTTCCAAACATTCTATGGATAATCTGTTGAGCAACCTAGTGGCATATGAAATGAGAGTCAAACCAGATGATGCTACTACATGAGTAAGAAAGGAAATGACGTTCAAATCCACATAGAAACAAAAAATTTCAAAATATAGTTGTGGTGAAGACGATGAGGAAAAATAAATTCCTTCTCTCATTTACAAGAAGTTCCAAAAGGTAAATGGGAAATTCAAAGGGAAGTTTCCTCTAGCTTTCTTTTGATGTGGCAATGTCGGGCATATTTCTTATCGGTGCTTAAGAAAGATCGATGATGATGATAGCATTGCTGAAAACATTGACACGCCTCAGAAAAGGTTTACCAAGAAAGGAGACTTCAAATCTAGAAAAAATGTTCTGAATAACAGTTTTTTCTATGAATAGGAAGATGATAACAATGAATTCTGTGAAAAAGATAAACTAGAGTTTAAAACTGGAAACTGTGCTTCCATGATGGCCACTATTGACAAATCAGTAGGTAATGGTGGATACAATCAGTTAAAAACTATTGGCAATCCCGAGTTGCCACTTAAGGATACAATTATCATTCTTAATATGAAATGTAAGAGTTAAAAAAAGTGGAAATAAATTGTAGAGGAATCAACAGAATATGTTGATTAGATTGAAGCTAAAATTGAAAGACTATAAGAATTTGTGAAAGTACAGTCTAAAATCCTTGAACGTAATGATGATGTAGTGGATCTGAAGCTGTGAATTGAAGAGCAGGGAAAGGACATCAATGAACTCACATCCAGACTAGAAGAAAAGAACAAAGCTTCTTAGGGTCTTGAGGAGCAAGTTCTTACTCATAGCAGTAAACATGAGACTGAATCAATTTCAAAATAATCAAGGAAGAAAATATAGTATGGAAGCATCTCAGATGTTGAGCTAATGGAGAGAGAAAAATGTGGATTTAATGGAGTTGAAAATATTTTAAATGATAAAAGACCTTCTGGTATAGGAAATAGTTGAATTGTCTGTGAGGTAGAATCGTCAAATGCTGCAAATAAATGTGGCCAAAATAAAGTCCAGATGAAAGTGTGTGATGTGGGGAAGTCTTCTAAAGTGATGAAATAGAAACCCCCAATTCAATATGAAAGAACAAAATAAGATTATCCTAGAGCCATGTGGAAAAATGATCCCTCATAATATTATCCCACAAAAGAAGAAATGTGGATAAATAGAAGTGAGAATCATTTCCTCTCACGAAGTGTCAGTTATGTCGATATTTGGGCCACACCATGTCTTATTGCAAAGAGGCAAGACGCTTTCTGAATGGAGAATATATAGGAGTTCAACAGAGGAGAAAAAGTTCATATCATAATTATTATAAAAGGAAAAAATTCTATGGATATTGTTTTTGTTGTTCTATTTTTGGTCAAAAGGCTGGTAATTGCAGGCAGAGAAGGAACATGGACACCACATACCGAATTTCGAGACATGTCAAGTATCGTCAGCAAGACATTGTTGGTCTTTCAAACAGGTTTTCTCCTCTCAAAGAAGACCTCGACTATGAAGAACCTAGGTACATAGAAGAGATAATTGGAAGACCACCAGTGCTCTTTACTGAATCCAATGTCTCATGGAAATAAAAGAAGAAAATTGAGAAATCAAATCATGTAGAGGTGGACCTTAAAGCTACTAAAAGCAATAGTACCTGGATTCTGGATAGCGGTTGTTCCTCTCAAATGACATGTAATGCTGACCTATTAATGAATATCAAAAGAAAGGTAGATCGCAGAGTACGATTTGGAAATGATGGAGCTCTAAAAATAAAATGAAGTGGAAGTAATGAATTAGTTAATGGAGAGCTAAAGAAGAATTAAATATTTTATGTAGATGGCCTACGTCATAATATACTCAACATGAGTCAACTCTCTGACTGGGGACTTACAGTTACTTTTAATTAGAAATGATGCACTATCTAGGGAAATACATGTAATTCACTTATGAAGGGATGCAGAATAGAAGGCAACTTGTATCATGTTAATAGTAAAGAAAATGTTTGTTACATGACTGTTGAAGAAGAAAACAATTTGAGGCATCAGAGACCAGCAAACATCAATGAACAAGACATGGAGAAAATATTAAAATTGAGTATTTTCGTGGACATTCCCAACCTGATGTGTGAGCATGAAAAGTCTTGTTATTCTTGAATTCGGGAGAAGCTGGTCTGCAGTTCATATAAGCCAAAGAATAAAAGGGCAACCCATCTTCTTGATCTAATTCAGACATATGTATGCGGGCTGATAAATGTTTCCAGAACTCATGGAGAAAGGTACTTTGTCATTTTAATTGATTATTACAGTAGATTTTCATGTGTAATGGTCATTCACAGGAAACGAAAAGTTATTGACTGTAAGAAAACATATCGGCGAATCACCGAGAATGATACTGGAAGAACAATCAAAGTGTTTTGATCTGAAAATGAAGGGGAATACATGTCCATTGAATTTGAAAATTACTTAGATAAGCATGGGATAAAACATGAGGTAGATGTTGTGAGAAATCAACAACACAATGGAGTATTTGAACATAGGAATTGATAGGTGAACAAGATGGCACGAACTATGCTGATTGAGAGTCGAATTCCATGAAATTACAGGAAAGAGGTTGTTCAAGATTCAATTTATATTCAAAATCGAACAAGACTTTATATGGGTGAGATGAAGACACCATATGAATTATGGAATGGAAGGAATACCTCCTTGAAATAATTTCGTGTTTTTGGATGTAAATGCTACATCAAAAACAAAGAAGGAAATCAAGGGAAGTATGATGACAATGCAGATGAATGAATTTTCCTTGGATACTCAATGAATAGAAAAGCATACAAGTATTTTAACAAGCAATTAGGAAGGATTGTGGAAAGCAGTGATGTTAAGATAATTGAAGAGAAAACCAAAAATGCATCAAGGATGTCATATACTGATGTGATAGAAAGTGAAGAAGAAAGTGAACATGGAGAAAATAAAAATAAAGAAATAGAAGAAGCAGTACAAAACACTCAGTAGTCACATCATGATGTTGACTCAGAAGAATAATATGAAGAACAAAATTTGGCTGCGGAGAATGCAACTAAACCGAAAAGAAGAACTCGTAGAGCTGAGATTGATTCGTCTAATATAATTGGGGATAGGAGTGCACCCACTCAAACAAGGAGGGTTAAAAATAGAACGAAATATCCATTTCTATCAATTATAGATCCATCCTCATTTGAAGAAGCTGCAAAGGTTGAATCATGGGTGAAAGCCATGAATAAAGAGTTAGATCAGATTAACAAGAATCAGACATGGGATCTTGTCTCGAGAATCGAAGGTCACAATGTGATTGGTACAAAATGGATTTTCAAGAAAAAATTTTCATGAGCATGTAAGTGTTATTAGAAACAAGGAACGACAGGTATGTAATGGGTACTCCCAGATTGAAGGTGTTGATGTTGAAGAAACCTTTGCTCAAGTGGGTAGGCTGGAGTCAATCAGGCTTTTCCTTGCCATGTCACTCCAAAGAGGATATAAAGTATATATAATGGATGTCATGACAACATTCTTAAATGGTGTACTCGAAGAAGAAGTCTACATTGAACAACTATTGGGTTTTCTTATTGGTACTGATGAAACAAAGGTCTGAAAACTAAATAATTCACTTTATGGCTTAAAACACGCACCATGGGCATGGTACACCTGACTGGATTATTATCTCAAGAAGTTGGAATTTAAATGAGGAGGACTATATCATAATCTATATTTGAAGAATTTTTCAAAAGATAAATTCATGGTTCTATTCTATGATGATGATATCATATTTGGTGGTAGCAGGCAAGAATCGGGGGTTGATTATGCTAATAACATGAAATCAGAATATGAAATTTCTCTTATTGGGGATATCACATATTTCCTGGGGCTGCAGGTGATTCAATGGAATGATTACACTTTTATTTCATAGGAAAAGTTTGCAAGAGGGCTGCTGATGAAGTTTGACATGCAAGACTCCAAACCAATGTCAACTCCAATTACAGTTGGAACCAAACATGGTAAACATGAGGATGGGACATCTGTAGACCCAACCATGTATGGGAGGATAATTGGGAGCCTACTATACCGGAAAGCAACACGACCATATATTATCTTTGTAACCTATCTAGAAGCCCACTTTCAGAGTAATCCAAAGTAGGAACATATGATATCATTAAAAAGAATCATGATGTATATTCAAGGTACTCACAATTGTGGCTTATACATTTTTGTAGGACGATACAATGAATTATCAGTATTTTATGATGCTGACTGGGATGGAGATGTAATGGATAGAAAGTCCACTAGTGGTGGAGCATTATATATTGGGAATAAATGTGTTGGCTGGTTGAACAAGAAACAAGAAAGTACTTCTCTTAGTACTACTGAAACTGAGTATATATCCACCACAAAGGCAGGTACTCAATAGCTATGGATGAAGAAACAATTAACATATATTGGGGATGGCGTGAAGCAACCAATGCTGATTTACAATGATAACAAGAGTTAAATTGATCTTACGAAGAATCATGGTCAACATTCTTGTACAAAACATATTGAAATCATGTATCACTTTATAAAAGAAAAAGTTGAGCAAGGTGTGATTAGAATAAATCATGTGGGAACTGATGAGCAAGTGGCTGATATCCTGGCCAATCCACTGTCAGCAGCTATGTTTGAGAAGTGTCGGTTGAACCTCGGAGTTCAGCCACCTTCCAGTGCATAATGAGGTTACTAAATTCCCCTCTCCCCAGTTATGTTAATTGTTTTTAATCTATTTTTGGATGCAATGAATATTTTTGGGGGATATACTATCCCGGGGGAGTGTAGTTTGAGATGAAAAATAAACATTTACCAGTCTTTCGGTTTATTAAAAATGGGGGAGAATGGAATAAATTCATGCATGTAATTCTTTTGTGACACATTGTGAATCTAGTGTCGATGATATGATGGGAAGGAATACATTGAACATGTAATGCTTCTATAACACTATAATAGAATTTCTTTGGCGTCTTTGAGAATTCCAAGACATAGTAACCCAATTCACACTTTCTCTTTTGTTTTCTACACCAAGAATTGCTTAAACAGACTTAGGGTGTTGGCTAAGTTTATTCTTGCATTTATGGTTTTCCTGTGGATGGTGCTATATTGAATTGTTTTTACTGATTTCCAAAAACCCAATGGGGAGATTGTTGGAACCATGGTCATTCTTTGCATGAATTCGAGTATGGTATGGTTTTTTTTCAATCCACACAGAATGTTCAGAATATATGTCATAAAAGTGATCATATAGAAAAAGAAGATAATAGTATTGAAGGTGGCACCATTTTGGGCCTAAAAATAGACAAATAAAGAAAAGGTGTTTTTGGAAAAGAGACTTGCACTCTAGTGAATTTAAGGAGATGATACTTACAAACCTTTTGTTTTTCAAAATCAGAACATGAAAATATGTCAAAGGAAGATGGGAGCCCAAGTTTTGTGTTTGGTTGTGCAAGTACTTGCATGAAAAAACTTGCACGCTGAGGAAGGACTTGCGCGACATCATGTAGGATATCCAAATTCCTATAAACAGAGGTGCTCCCCTCCTCATTCGATATGAAGATCAGACTTATTGAATTTTAGAGCTCCCGTCGCGCAGGTGTAGTGGTCGCGCATGTGGTGGTGGGTCGCACAAGTTGAAGTTGCACGATAGTCATTTACTCTGCATCCAAGGTGGTTTGGGAGAGAAAGGGTTGAGTCGCTCAAGTTTGGAGCTAGAGAAGAATGTGTCGCACAGGTGGTGTGGTGACACTTGTGCGCTAGATTTTGAAGAAATGCGATTGTTCACAGTTGTGCGCCAAAATTGGTTTGGGCATAAAAGGAAGTGAGTCACGCAAGTTTGATGTTGAAGAAGTGAGAGTCGCGCAAGTGGGAGATCTAGACTTATGCATCATCTTGAAACTTTTTCGCCGACTTGGAAAGGCATTCCAGGTGTAGTTGAAGTATGCCCATATTTTTTGGGCTGCGTGAAAGCTGAAAGTTTACCCGATACTGTTGGTGCAAAGTGAGATTTGTCTTCAGGTGGAAGTTGGACTTCTACAGAGCATCTACATACAACATAGGATTCATTCATTAGCAATGATGAAGAGTCCTTCACATCTATAAACGGAGTGGGACCTCACCAAAGGCATTGAGATAGGGGGATTCAATGGGAGTGACCCAAGGGACAGAGTAGGCTATCCCTGAATAGTTGTAAAGGAAGTGAGGCTGGGACCGAATGACTATTCCCAAGCCTTTGTAATCCACAACTAGTGAAGAATAGTGGAATTTGGAATGGCCAACAACCTGTCATTGTATGCTCCATGGAAGTAGCCCTTAGTGGTGAACAAGTAAAAAATTTATGTGTCATTTCTTAGCTTGTGAATTTTTATTTATTCTCATATCCATAATACAGGTTAAATTAGTTTCTTCCTACTTGGGAACAAGATTCGTCAGTTTAAAATAAAAACTTCACACCCTGATTCACCCCTCCCCTCTCAGGGTGTCCTGAGGTCCTTCAGATTGTACTCAGTTGGACAAGTAATTTGAATATTTCTATATTAATAATAATGTTGTGAGGATATATGATGTTAATGGAGGTGAAAAAAATATGCAATATGGGTAATTTTTTATGAAATGTTTTTCATAATTGGTTTCCTTTAAGATATAACTTACAGCTAGGCCATTATATTTGGTCTATATGGTACATTCAACAATCTAGGGATCACTAATTTCTTATGACACATGATCATTCAAGGAGATATACTTTTTTCTGTTGAAAATATTATACCAATAATTGTTTTATTAGAATTTGACGAAATCTAGATTTATTTCTATTTCAATCAGTCATTAGTTCTGAGCTAAATTTTGGTTTCAAATTATTGTTATATTTTTATTTAATCCTACTAGGTATGTATATAATCACACATATATGGGTATTTTCCAACATGTTTCATGTTAATGATGAGAATATATAGTTAGTAGTTGTCCTTTATGGGTGTGGAGTTGGTAGAGATGGAAGATTGGATGCATTATTGCGTATAGTAGTTTAGGGTAGTTATGAATATAGTTAGAGATCATAATATGAGAAATTTTTGTGAGGATTTATTTTCTCTTATCATTTCCATCATATTAAATGACATTATCCGATCTGTTTTTATCATTGTAGATTCTTTTGTAGTTTTATACTTGTTGTATTATGCCTCTCACACTTGCATTGTTATATAGTTATATTTATATATGTATGGTTTTATTTATTTCACTAATATTAATATGATATCAACTAAAGTAAAGTGTTATTTCTATATTTGATTCATTTAATGATGAAAATGGTTATTTAATTGATAATTAGCACATAAATTATCAAATTTAATTTTCATATTATCATAAAACATTCCAATATCATTATTGGTTTCTCAAATAAAAAGTGTTCCTAAAAATGGTAATTAGAAGATATGTATACAGTTTTTTCAAGGGAAAATGGAAATAAATGTTAGTTCTTATAAAAATATGAAATAAGAGATTTTTCAAGATAGTGACACATTTTTCTTGTACTGTTTCATTTTATTTAATATCCATTAGAAATTAAGTTTATGCAACTCATAATATAAACAATTTACATTTTTAGGATAACATAATATATAACTTATTATACCCTTAATAAACCTAATAATACCATTAACCATAGTCATATGGGACTCTTTCTAGAATCAATAGATCTTCCACCCATATAAGAAAAAACATAACTTTATCACAACTAACATAGAGATATATAAGACTTTCAATCATTCCTTTGTATGTATTTTAATTAATATAATTCCCAATCATGTTATAAGCTAATTTATATCTAGTAAACATAGGTATCCTTCCTCTTCCACTTGAATGGAATCCAATACATTGATCCAATTCCATAGACTACTAACTGAAATTTAATTATATCCCATAATCTTCTAAGATGATTTGAAAACCATGAAATAATTTTGTTTTTCTCTAAAGGAGCATTTAACATTTAATAATTATATGTTTTTGAATAGTCATTAAGAATATTTATTTTAGGATCAATAAATTATTTCATCCACATATATCTACCTATTTAATATGTTCATTAAATATTTCATAACAAGTGATTAGGTATCAACCATTCCTTTCATGAAATAAAACTACAAAGGAAAATGTGAAATTCTCTCTTATCAAGTACAAGGGGATTGATTTAGTCTATATATGGAATTAGTAAACATCTAGACATGATGAGATAAATTGATCAAATCCAAACCAAACAATTCTTTATCAAACAAATATTATGGAATGAATCCATTGAAGTATTAAATATTTACATCTATTCTATTTACCTTACATTCTACATGAGAAACATCTATTAATTTAATCAAAATTTTTTATAATCTATACATTTTTAGGAAATAATCTATATTCTATTTTCATTCATCTTTTTTATAACCATGAGGTACTAAACTAGACTCAATTTAGGAAAACTGTCATGATTTATCAATAATATTCCTAAAAATCCTTTTAGTTTTATTTATATTCTAATTATTTGGAGGACACTAAAATTTCCATAAATTTTTTTACCAGTGAACTGGTTTATGTCCTTGAAAGAAATATCTTAACATGGATCTTTAAAATCTCAAAAATATAATCAATATATATTTGGTATTAAAAAATATTATACTAATAAAAATATTTTGATTATTCCTAGTCTGAATTATATATCACACTCTATCAATGTGGTGATCAGTACAATTTATCTAATATCTAGTATTATATATCTCATGATCCACCTCAACCAAATCATCATCATTTTCAACTACTCCCTCGAATGGCTATGATTAAATAATCTTTGATTATCCTAATTCCTCTTCTATATAATCCATTATATGGAACTTATTGATAGGGATATTCTCATCACACATAACATGAATTGATTAATTAATAATCCTAATAAATTAATTCTAAAATAAATATGATTTATGATTAGTTTTGTAGCTCAAATATTATCATTCATCTAAATTTTGAGAAAATTTATCCAAATTATCCTATATGCATAAGATAATAACATTAGAACTAAACCCTATTAATTATAATAAAAATTGTTTTATCAATTTTAATAATTCATAATTTTAATTATTAATGATATGGATAGATAAAGTATTATTTATTATATAAGAGTGTTTTAGATGAAAAATTGTGTTGAAGATGGTTGATTACATTGATTCAGTTTTCTGTAATCATTCACTTCGTGATAACTATTTTCAAACGGCTTCCAATGGGATTTTTTCATGGATCCAGAAACACACAATAGTTATATATCCATGAGGGACCTTTTTGAAAATGTAGAAGCTCATTAGGTATTTTGACTAAAAATACTTAAGAACTCACATTAGTAGAGAGTATGTGAGTTCAAATGCATCACACTCATTAAGGGGTAATTCTTTCCTACTATGTTATTATCGTATAGATTTATGATATGTTCATGAATCCTTTTTTTATCTCCCATGTATGGCATGTCTTTACCTTGAATTAACAATAAATTATTAGCATTTACAAAATTTAGAATCATATATATGTATATGATTTCCATCATTGATTGAGATATCTATATGTATCTCAGGGTCTCCATAAAAGTTATCATATTAATTTATAATTATACATTCTTTGGTATTTAATAAGAATATAGTTTTTCATTCTCACAGTGGGGTGCTCTGGAGTGTGTCTTCATCTAGGGATATGAGAGTTGTATTGATGTTGGGATTTTACCCATGATATAAGCTTCCTATATTTCCTTGTGAAAGGATTCAGAACCCCTGTAGTTTGGTGGAACTTAAGGTGGAATATCATACATTTTAAGGTGTTGTGATAAGGGCCAAAGCATGTAGTTTAGCATCATATGACATGGATGTCTATGTAGAAGCTACCTATTAATATTTGTTTGTGGGATATATGCCAAAATATCTCAGGGAACCAAGAAGGGATGTGGATACACAGTTTGAATAAAACTCTACTGGGAATGTTTCCCAGAGAGAATATGTTTGATTTTTTGGGTTGGTTTTACACATCAGAGATGCTTCCTACATATCAAATTTATACGAGAATTAAATCCCTTCTAGTTTGGTTTTGAGGACCCCTCATATGGAGGCCCTCAGTTTTTTCACATGTATGTCCATTTTAGAGGATTAATTTTTGGATTATTTATAAAAAAAGGTTTCCCTTACTTGATTTGTGGTAATGAGATGTGACTCAACTAATGGTGATTTGAGGGTTTTATTTTGGGCCAACAATTGAGGATTATTCCATTCTATGAAAGGATGGGGATTATACCAAATAATAGTCTCATTGATTTTGTTTTTCCTGGAGATTACACTTTAAAAGGATTCCCAAAATACTTGGGATCATGTGGATGGAATGTACAATGTTATCCTTTAACCCAAGTGAGTCATTCTTAGGGTGAGAAACGACAGGAAGCAGTAGGTCTGAGAAACCCCACAATCCACTTTTACCAGATGTTGAATACATGACATTAAGGACTCACACATATGGAGACCCATATAAAGAATGATATAGGAAGATCTCAAAGAATATTCATGGCCAAAACTTGCATCAAATTGTATGGATTTTGTGATCATGGATATATCTTACGTCAACATGTGTCCTGATGAGTCATGAATGAATGTTTGAGGCAAGAGGTAATAGAATATCCACAAAACCACACAACCCATTCCTATAGGGGGAGAGATTGGGGATCTGGGAGTAGAAGAAAGTCCTTTGATATTCCAATTCCCTCTCCCATTTCACATCCAATATATTCTCATATGAGTACACATCTGGGAATGACCCATGAGCTAAATTTGAAAAATTGTGCAACATATTCGAATAAAGGATATGGAATAAATCCTATGGGGATCCCCTAAAAGTGAATATGAGGGGCGGATCTCATTCCCTTTCCAGGGGAATGGAACGTGTGACCCTCACCATTCTCTCATAGAACCAGAGGCTTTGGGTCTTAGAGAAAACTAGGGAAGGGCATGGTCCAAACCCTAGTACTCGAGACTAGGACTTCCATGACACAACACTTAGGTTAGCGTCATCATGAATGTTTGAATTAAAATCAAATTGCACCCACAAAAACCTACCCATCATGTAGGATAAGTGTGTGACACCTCTAACTGTAGGAATGCATATACAAATGACAAACACACTAGTTTTCTTCTTTTCATGGGTTTTATATTCAAGAGGCTTTGTTAGAGGTTTTAATTTTTCCCCTCTCATAAAAGGTAGTTGAAGGAAGATAGTACTTTCCAATGGTGTCTTGGGAGAATGCCTGCGAAGTGGATAACAAAGTGTAGAGGCTGGGTGATCCATGGGAGTCTCGTGTTGGGTATAGGATGGGTGACCCAAAGGTGTCTCAGAAAGAGTATAGGCTAGGAAATCCTAGGATTGATTCACATGGGTAGGTCTATGTGGGATGATGTTACATTGGGAGATTCACCATCTAGGAAACACTACATGGGTTGGGCTTTGCTTAAGGCTATAAAGGTACCTAAAGGTGTTCTCAGAAGTGTATCACATAGGTCCATAATTGGGGAAGGGTTTACTTTGAAATACTTCTCATCAACCTTGGGGGATAGGGTTCCTCAAAGAGGTATTAGACCTTAATAATACATTGTTTTACTGCCCCATAGAGTTTCATTTTCATTAGGATTTGGAGGGCTACCTCGATGTTTTTGTAATGATTAAGGGAAGGACTAGGGTAAGCAGAGCATCTAGTGTTATTCAAGAATGCTCATCTATAAACCTGAGGATACTCAAGGCCTAGTTATAGATAAATATGGGACTATAGGTGAAGGTGATGTCTCATTGAGATGTGTTGTGTTGTATGTTACATAGATCTATCACACAGACAGATGCACATGTACATCACAAAGGTTGATGTGTATGTACGTTGTTCCCCAACACTGTTTGAGGGTAGATATGCAAAGGGACTTTGGAAAATGGGGGTGGTGTTGACTTTATTCTCTTCCCTTCATTCATTCTCCCCAATGTATTTTTCTTTAAAATAATTTCATCCATGTAACAAAATAGAGTTTAAATAAAAGTAAACCACCTCATTAGATCACATCAAAATAAGAAGGGATGATCCTGTGTTAATGGGATGGAAAGGGAGTATGTATCTTGAAGGTATCCCACATATTTCTATATTAAAGGTTAGTCACATAGGTGGGATGTACAAGTGGGTTATGTAGAGGGGCTCCCATATCAATAAATTGGGTGGTTGTTTCGGTGGACAGTCCACACAACTCGATAAATACTATCTCAATGTGCTATTGTTTCATGCAGATCATTCGTTTAAGAATATTTTCAAAAACACTTTTCACATTTCAATGGTTTGGCCCTACCTACATAGTATAAAAAATTGGGTGAGTGGCCTATACAAGGCCTATTTGGTGAGGGCCTGTGTGAGTTCACTTGCACGGTAACCCTGTGGGAGATCATCCCATATCGAAATTTCCATCTTTTTGTAAATTTTTTTAAATGAAATATTTTTTCTAATGAAGATCATGGAGATTCTTTCTATATTAAATCGATGCTAAAAGACTAGAGTTTCTATTGAATAGTTTAGAAATATCTTTGAAGAGATGGATAAAGCTATATACCCAGACTACTATAACGTACATTGTCCTACTTTACCGGAACTGGTTTGAAATATAAAGAAGTTTCATCGCTCATACCCTGATATTGTTTATGTACCTATTTAAGGAATTGGTCTTTGGAAGGAGGTCCCCATACCAATGTTAAGAAATTATAGTCCTCTTTTCTAGTTTCATTACATGAGTAACATCACTTGTACCAATGCATCAGGCATGGGTGAATATATTCATATCAATAAATAATCCATTACTTGTGGCATGCATCACATACAATGTGCTTCATATTTGAAGCCACTCAAAAAAAAATAATGTTGCACTGTTACCCATACATCTTCAGTGATTCCAAGACAGACTTGTAACAGGGTTGGATGGAAGACTAGGACATCTACCCTAGAGGGGGTGTTAGGAATGATTGGATATAGGCATACAAAGTGTGTTAGAAATTCAATGACTTTTCAACCTGGTAGAAAGTATTGATTATCAATAAATCCATTTGGGTTTCCAAAAAATATGTATAACTGAACTCTATATTAATCCTTGAGCTTCTAAGATGATGGGTAATTCAAATGAACTCCTTCAACTTAATGCATAGTGATATTGGTATCATCCTGTTGGATATCTACAAGATATCAGGGGAGTATATTCTTGTAAATATATATTATGATTTCATCACAATGAGAGTGATGTAGGTTGACTCTAAAGGAACACCAATTCAAGCACATGAACTGGTAATGATTACTTGAGACATTAAGATTGAAGACCCCCCACCAAAGTGGGGATATCCATCCTAAAGTGTAGATGAGTGCTATCTGGAGTCGAAGTGGAACATCCCAAATTAATAATTATCTATAAGGTGTCCCAAGATGGTGAAATATAGTGATCCTAGTATATTTTGGTTAAATTTGGAAAAGTGGGAGTACAACCAATGGGAGTACAAACCCAACTCTAGAATACCAACAAAGACATATATTGAGAGATTTTTAGCCATGAAGTTTTTCATCTACCAGATACCTATCCATTACTCTAATGGTGGAGTCATATAATATGCCTAGATTTTTTTGAGGTGTAATTTTTTTAAAATAATTTTATTTATTTGATGTCTTTCGTTACACTCAACACCGTCTTAGCAAGCATTACATACAACAATGAGTTTCTAAGAAACATATTTTTGTTATTATTATAATATAAACAAGACAATAAAATAGACATTATAATGGAGGGTATGAAATTGATTAACTGAATAATGAATTTATGGTATACACATGTATATATAATTCTTTGATAAATTAATTATAAATTAATCTAAAACCCATTTTAAAATAGAAGTTATTGTTTTTTTGAAAATTTGTATAAATTTTCAGAAGTGTGTTTTCTACCAATAAATAATGAAATAACTCTCATTGGATCATATTAATTATATATATATTATTCAATATAATTCTTAAAATTAATACTATGTTTTTAAAAATCATGATATTAGAACAATTCCAATATCATGCATAAAAGATATATTTTTAATAAAAGATAGTTTTACTACCATTTGATGAAGAACTTGTTCTAAATATATATTTTCTTAAAATTTCATATATTGTGGTTGAAAAAATAAATTTCTTATTTATAAGTGGTATATAAACATTTACTTTGGTTGATTTTTTGTATTTTTTCTGTTATCATTCATGTTTTGATGAATAATGAAAAATATTGGAATTTTTATGAAAACAACATTATCATATAAATAATTGATTGTATAAAATTATATTTTTAATTTTTATCAAAGAATAATTAAATAAAATATTTTATAAGTTAATTCAATTTAGGTCATTGTAATAAATTTCACATTGAGTTTTTATATAAAAACATTTCAATATTTTGAACGTTTTCACTTTAAAAACTCATTATTTCATCCCATCCACATGATTAATGTGTAACAAATATCTGAATAATTATTGAATTGAATTTGTAAAAATATATTAAATATTTTCAATTTGAATTTCCATATTTATTAATTAGTTCCCTTTTATTTGTTTTGGATAAAATGACTATTAAATTTAATAATTTTTATTACCAGGATTTTGGATTAATCAGCTAACTGAGGTTAAGAATAATATTCTAAATATTATAAAACTACCATAAAACTTGCCAAATATTTATATTATGAAGTTATTTAGGCCCTTAAAACATAATTATCAAAAATTTATAATTTTAGGGACACTTTTCCATGACAAATACATGGATATTGTTAAAATCACAGAGGGTGAAAAAATGTCAAACCTTTACATTTAAAAAGTATAATGTTTATAAAATGGGTATAAAGAGAAGATATTATTAACTATATATATTATTATGAAACATAATCGATTTATTTATACATTTAAAATTTATTTCATATTTTTAGTGAAGAAATAATTATCATAAATAATTACACAACGATGATATAGTAATTATTAAATTAATGAAAAAACCAAATTAGTAGAATTAAAAATATGAAAATAAATACATTTTAAATTAGGTATGGTGATACAAGAGATTTATATTATAATATGAAATAATATAGGTTTATAAATGTAAATTGTTTTGAATTTAGCTTACATTGTTCCCTTTCCTAAAGTCAATGTAATGAATAGTTTCTAATCGAGACTAATGATATTTTCTGAAAATAACATTTTATTAAATTATTAAGAAATTATAAAAATCATGAAAAAGAAAAAAGGTATAAATTATGGTATTAAATATAATAAACTGATAATTTTAGGTTTAATTAACAACTTATAAGTAAAAATATCCACCTTTTAATATTGAAAAGTTTGTTTCAATAGTAGAAATTGAAAAAGCTTAACGAATGTTTGATAAAAAATATAAGTTTTAAAATTACAAAAACAAAATATCTAAAATAATTTTTTTATAGTATTAAACAATTTCCCACATTTTGTTTGAATTTAATTCCATTTAGGGGATTTTGGAATGATATTTAATTTATTATAAATTAATATTTTGAGAAATATCCAAAGTGCCACTCAGCTTCATTATAAAAGGAGACCACCACCCTTATCCAATTTTACCATTATTATCTTTTTATATCAATAAATATACTCCAGGTTATATTATAAAAGTATCTACATACATTCTAGAGGTTTGAGTCTTCCCAAAAAAACTAACATTATAGTTCTTTAGGAGAGATCTAATGGATCTGTTTCGTTGAAGAGGTAATCTCTATAACCGATCACTCTCATTTTATACTCTTATATTACTTTTAAAAATATATGATATATATCATAAAATAATATTTTTAGAATCCCAAATATTCTGACATGTTATTATGATTCTGAACACTCTATTATACAATCCTTTTCCCATCAACCAATAAGTGAAAGAATCACTGATGCGTGCGTACAGATTACCGTCTCTACGTAGCAACACAATTCATTTTCCATCGCCATATTTTATGAGTGGAAATAAAGATGTTTTTAATGATTATATATTATAATTATTACATTATTATAAGTCTATAATTATAATATTATATCTATATTTTTACCATTTAAACATTTTGAAAATGATAACTTCGCTCGTGAGTATATATGACTTACCATCTCCACGACACATTGTGATTTGTTTTTCATCAATATTTCAAATGGGTGGAAATAAGGTTTAATTTTATGGATATAAATGAAATATATTAAATTAATATTATTTTGGAGTTATAACATATCATATAATTTTCTTTCATTTTATTTGAAAAGAAAATAAAAATTTTTTCATCTGTGCATATGACCTACCATCTCCATAAATGGTGTATTTTAATCTTTATCTATAAATTTTTTGAATCAGAATAAATATATCTTTAATGAATATATATATATAAGATATTTTTATCATCATTATCATTATAAATATGATGAAATCCTTATATATCTAAGAAGACCAACGATATCAAGTAAAATCGTTAACAAGAGTAATAGTTTTAACCTGAAACATAACATTATCCTTCAATTGTTAATAAGAGAGTAATATAATGTAATAAAAAAATAATATATGGTATAATATATATTAATATGGGTTTTTGAATGATTTATAATAAAATTATTTTTAATATATAAGATTTTTGAATGCATATGAATGAAGACAAGACGTATGTTAACACATTTTTGTCTCTATTTTATTTCTATGGGACACATGCCTGATACAATAATTATTTCTTCTAAGTGGTGTATATACTTCCCATGAATATATTTTATGTGACTTATTTTAAATATTAGGGTATTATAATATCCAAATAACTTCTTTTATATCATGGTGCATACAATACATCTAAATTATAAAATTTTAAGTGTTTATATGACACTACCATCGACATTCTGGTTTATTTCATTTTAAATGTTCATTGGGGAATATTTATCTTCTACATTGATGTTTCCTAAAAAAAATTTCAGAATATTTTTTACTATTATTATCATAATATTTAATGTTATTTGTACTCATGTTTTACCAGTTTACTAAATGGTTTTAATCAAATCTTTTATCTCTTTTTCTAAATTAGGTAATTTGTGAATTTTCCTAAAAAGTAAGAAATTATTTTTTTAACTAATATATCATGAATTTATTTATATACCATCAGGATGCCTTAATGACATGATGATTCCCTTAAAATAAATTGAGGATATTTTCAATGAATAGGTTTTCCATTAAAAGAGTGAATATCTTTAAAAAAATTCATAAAAGAATGGAAATATTCTTCAAGAATTATTTCAACTAATATTTAAAAAATCATTTTTCATCTAAGATAAATAATTTAATAATAATTATGATTTCTTGTGGATATGATCCAATGATTTCATTCTTATTATTTATATAAATGGTTTATTTTTGTGGTGGAATGATACTTATAAAGCCCATTTCTTTTCCATAAGATATGTTATGATGATGTGTTTATGAAACCAATTTCATTCCATGTGTTCAGACATGATGAAATATTTATGTTCTTGTGGAAAAAATATGTATGGTTTTCATTATATGATGGGTGGGACCTATATCTTCCTCCAATGAATTTGGTAATGATAAATGTTCTCAAAGATAAAAATGGTACATGGGATGACATCCTAAGATCGCAATAAAATGGTACATGAGAGGTCATACTAAGACCAAAATAAGAGGGTACGTTGGAGGTGATACTATTTTTGAAATAATAGTTTTCACATGAGGTCATAATATTCTCTCTAGAAGATGGTACATGGGAGGTCAACCTAATCTCAAAATTAAAAGGTACATGAGAGGCCATTCTAATATGGAAGTGGGTACTCGAGTGATTAACCTAAGCCTAACATAATAAGAATATATTTGTAGGAATCATTAACAGAATATATTTTTTGAATATGTGAATGCTAAAATACCCATGTTTTATTTTGATAAATGTATTAAGATCTTCCAATATTTATGTCATGACTCATGAATATGTTGTTTGTTATGAAAGGTATGATCTCATATTATTTTAAAAATGCATTAATACACTTATGATCCGGTTATGATTACATATCTTCCAGGTTATCCCATACAGTGCATCATACCTCACACTTTCAAATGTTTTCCTTTCTCAGGTTATAAAGAAATGTTTTATGTATGAGTAGTAAATGAGAATGAATTTATGGGAGATGTTGAAGATCATTCAAAAAATTATAAGAATGTGTTCAATGTTTCTAAAGGCGCTAAATTAGTTTGGCCCTCAAGAATATGTTTATTTTAATGTAATGAATATTCATCTATAAATATGTAATATCTTTGTTGAGAAATCATTGGTCATTTTAATTTGGGTTAGAGGAAAGTTTTATTCAACATTTTGAAAAAAGGATGATAAAAACTTAGTATAATCTCTAAAGGTAAGTCTATATATAGGTTACAATCCTCGAGACTCTGAATGATCCGAAATATCCTAGTATTAAACATAATATGTCATAGATTTAAGGAAATTTACCTTTATTCTGATTTTTTACAAATATGATTTGTTTATCTCGCTCTATTAGTTTTTTTATTTTAGTAAATGGATTGTACCTATAGTAACCACATTAATTCTAAATGTGTTGGGAAATAAAATCATTTTCCTCATTCATTTTAAATTAATATGGGAAATGTAATGATAAATATTATTTATATACACACATAATACATCAATAATTATGTACATCAATATTATTAAATTTTGGAATAAATTTCTATTGAATCATTCATGGGGAAAGGCCCACCGTCTTTTAGTGGGATTCTAATCCACTAGTTAAAAAACAATTGAATGGTACAAATGAATGGGTATTTTCTATTTTTCAATATTTGTAACACGATAAACTCATTATGGAAGTTTATCTTTTAGAAGGTTAACCTAGTCAGTGGCAGAATCTTATTAAGAATATGAGGTAAAAAGACGAAATTGTATCTATGGAATGTTAATTGTTTAAGGGGATATTTTTCAGTAGTTACTTCCCTAATATTCTATTGAAACATTTAGATAATTAATTCCTCGATCTTAAGAACAAGGAGGATTAATCTATTGGTACAAACTAGGAAAATATTACAATACATTCATGGTACCCAATTGGGTAAATCATAAGACCTGAAAGAAAAATCAATAAAATATTTAATTGCCCGAAACAAAGCCTCTTAAAGTTTGTGTTTATATGAGAGCTTAATTGATACGAATAAGTCATTTGATGTGCACTAGAGGTAGAAATGGAAATTGGATAATTCAATCATTCCTATGGTATTTAAAATAAAAGAAAGATTATGTCTCATCAAAATTTAACTGGTGGAAATAAATTACAGGTATCTATATGGAAAAATATGTTTAGAAGAACTTAGGTGAATTCCTAAAGGGGAAATAAGGGAATTTTATGTGTGAAAAAAAGGTTATCGAGCCTCTGAATGCAACTGTGATTGGAAGAAAGTATATAATGATGTGAATAATTGGAAAACACTCCAAAATACACATCCCATAATTAAATGATTCAACTATATGGTTTTTGGGTATTATTCTAACAAGTTCCCCAATCCATGGTCTAATATGGATGATAATCAACAATAACCTCTATGTAAAAAAAGGAAAATATTCTTCTATCACATTGGGTGATGTGAACATTGAAAATTAGGGAATAGTTATCCTTATCTTCTTAATTTGGAATTTCATGTTTAATTTTTTATGAATGAACCCTAGGGAAATCTTATTGTTCATACATTAGTGAGATTTCATGTGATTATCTTCATGGATTTAAAAAAAATGAAATCAAATATTTTACTAGTACAAGGATGAACCCAATCTTCCAATGAAATTTTTTATTAAGAAAATATCTTATAAAAGAAATGAAAAAACATGTGTGTATTCATTATGGTTTTACAAACAATACATTAGGAAGTTATTCACATGTCTGGTATATGATAAACAAGAGATAATTTAGGATATATTGGGAATAAATGAAAAGATATTTTTGAGAAATTTAGTGGCCTTAATTATAAATATTTAGAATATCAAAATTCAGAAGGGTTATATGTTTATCCATTTATGAAATGATTTATATTAAACTACAGATGATGTTATATAGGTTAACTTATTGACTTTCCATACGAGGACTTATGCATATTTGATATCCTATGTTAACAATTTGTTTTTTAATTTTATGAAATAGGGAATAATATAACATCCCATGGATCTCATGTTTATCTAATACTTAAAGAATGAAAAATTCACCTTCATTTAAAGCAAAAATAGATTAAGTTGAATTTTCTCATAGAACAACTAAAAGATAATAAATTAAAATGAAATGTAATGAAATTACGAAATTATTTCATATCATGAAAATTAATAAAATCTAGGGAATATATCTTGAACTAAATTTTTTATACTTGAACAATATTTTTTGATGAATTTAATTGTATATTAGAACATTAACTACTTAGGGCCATGTGATTTTCAATATTCTCTTGACCATGTTCTTTATCACTCACCATCATTACTTGATATTTATATTTCTCTTCCATGTATAAATTTTCACTTCCCACCAATGTTCTTCTATGTCGAAACCTAGTTCTGAGTTTCTCTGGATAACTGTCATGTTTCTGACTTATTCTTTTTAAAGATAGTAATAGCTTTAATTTTTTATGATGTGGGTTTCTATGAATGAACCTTATAAGTATTATACCTATAATTACCCAGATGAATTTCGAGGGAAAATTATTTTTAAGGTGCATAGAATATAACTCCCCAATATTTTAATGAGATTGATTTCTCTAAAAATAATTTCATTAATTTGAATTCATATGTTACATGCAATAGTTTCCTATCTTGTATTACATGAAACACTAAGTTTCTATGAAACATAATTTTATTATTATATTTTATGAAATTACATACTTATAGCCCAGCCTATAGAATGATGATTATGAATACTATTAATTGAACTATGAAACAATTTCATAAAAATGTATATATAATTCATTGATTAATTAATTATAAGTGAATGTAAGACCCATTTTAAAATAAAATAAATTGTTTTTATGTAAAACAATTTAAATGTGCACAAATTTTATTTATAACAATACATAAATAAATAACTATTTATTTATTATACTAAGATTATATTTATATTATATATTTTATCTATATTTTAATATCCTATGTTTTTTATGGAACACTTAATTTAAATCATGTTTTTGAATCTTTTATAAATTATATATCACAAAAAAAATTTATTTTTATTTAAAATAGATTTTTCATTTATATAATTGATATTGATAAATTATATAATTCATTAGTTTTAAAGTTTAATTAGATTAACATTTTATCATTTAATAAAAAAAATTACATTATAATCAATTTCACAATAAATTTTGAAATTAAAACATTTTAATAATTTTAATATTTTCAGATTAAAAACTCATTGTTTCGTCTCATATCTTGGAATCTTTTTTAAATAATTCCTAAAAATTAAATTAGTTTAATTTAAACAAAATATTAAATAATTTTATTTATTTGGATAAATTTATTAATTAGGTCCACTTTATTTTTGGACAATATTAATAGTAACTTTAGTAATTTTTATTACCACCGTTAAGGTAAAATTATGTAACTGTGGGTGAAAATAATTTTATAAATATTATAAAACTACTGAAAACATTAAAAGAAAATTTAGATGAATATAATTTAAGCCTTAAACATAAGTATAGAAATTTTATAATTAAACAGACAATTATCCATAAAAAAGACAGAGATATTATTAAAACCATAGAGAGTGAATAAAAGTCACACTCCTACTTTTAATAATTATAATATGTTTAACATGGTGTTAAAGAGAATATATTATCAACTTTATATATTATAATGAAACTAAAAATATTTAAATGCATAATTTAAATTTATTTTTAATTTTTTTTAATAAAATAATTATCATAAATAATTAGCCAATAATGATAGAGTAATTATTCAATTAATGAAAACCTTATTAAGTGGTATTAAAAATTTTAAAATAATTATAATTTGGATAAATTAATCATCACAATGAATTTATAAGTTAATGTAAAATATTACCAGAATATTAGAGTAATTTATTAAATGTTTTATTGATGATTGATTTTCTTATAGTCAATATAATTAATAGTGTCAAAATTGAGACTATAGATATTTTATGAAAAAAATATTTTCATAAATCAGGTAAAAATTATAAAAATCCTAAATAAAAATATAGAATAAATTTTGGTATAAAATATAATTGATTGAACATTTATGGTATTGATTACACCATATGGGTAATAATAACCACCTTTTAATATTGAAAATGTTGTTACTATAGTAAAAATTTTAAAAAATTAACAAATGGTTAATAAAAAAGATAAGGTTTGAAATTACAAATCAAAAAGTATAAATCAATTTTTGATGGTATTAAACCCTATTCCATGTTATATTAAAATTAATTTCAATTTGGATTAATTTTCATTTATATATAATTTATTACAATTTCATCTTTTTTGAAATTACCAAAGTACCCCACACATTCATTATTAAAGGAAACCTCCACTATCGAACCATTTCAAAACATTAAGCCTTCTACCATGACAAATATATAACAAATTATCTTCTCCAATTCCATTTAAATATTATATAGGTTTTGGTCTTCCTAAAATACTAACGCTAGAGTCCTTTTTAGGAGATCTAATGAGTTGTTTTGATGAAGAGATAATTTCTCTAAATGATCACTCTCTTTTTCAACTCTTATACAACTCTTATAAATATATGATATATATCATAAAATAATAGATTAATGACCCTTAATATACTGATTTGTTATTTTAATTATGAACACACTATTATAAAACCTTTTTCCCATAATACAAGAAGTTAAAGTATCTCTCATGCGTACGTACGACTTGCCTTCTCCATGTAGAAATATATTTAATTTTCCAGCTAAATATTTGATGAGTGGGAATAATTATGGCTTTAATAATTATATATGATATTTATTACGTGACTACAGATTAGGAATTAGAATATCATATCTACCTTTTTACCACCTACTCTTTTGGGAAATGATAACATCCCTCATGTGTATGTATGGATTACTATCTACATGATGTGATGTGATTATGTTTTCATCTATATTTATAATGGTTGGTAATAAGGAAAAATTTTATGAATATTTATTGTATATATTTATAATAAAAAATATTCTACAGTTATAATATATCATATTCATTTCTTTGTTTCAAATATGATAATAAATTTTAAAAAACATTCATGCATACGTATGACATACCATCTTGGTGAATGGTGTATTTTATTTTATATCTATAAATTTTATGAATAAACATGAATACATATATACTAAATATATGTGATATATTAATATCATTGGTATCATTTGGTGGATGATGAAATGATGATCTATTTAAGGGGACCATGGAAAATAGGTCAAAAGCATGAATGAAAAACGAAATAGTTGTTACCCGAAACATAACTATAACATGGAATTATTAATTAGTCAGCAATATAAAGTTTCAAGTAAATAATATATGGTATTATATATATGAATATAGTTTTTAAAAATATTTATAATATAATTATATTTATTATATAAGATCTTTGAATGTGTCTGAATGATGTTAAGACAAAAGGTAAGGGATTTTTGTCTCACATTTCTTCTTGTAGGACACATGCCTTATAAACTACTTGTTTGTTCTATGTAGTGTATATATTGTCCATGAATATATTTTATGAGGCTTACTCTGAATATTTTTATATTTTAAAATACATTTATTTTTCATTACCTTTTGAGGAATGTTCTTTAACTTGTTATAATGTTGTGAGGTTTTATTTCACAATCCCATCAATATTCTGGATTGTTTCATTTTAAATATTTATTAGGGAATATTTATCTTCCATGTACATGTTTTAGAAAAATGTTTTCAAAAATGTTTATACTATTCTTATAATAATATTGATTGTTATTTTAACCTATTTTTTATCTATTTAATAAATGTTTTTAAAGGAATATTATTTCTAATTTTCCAAACAAGGTACATTTCAAATTTTATGAAAAAAGAAAGAATGGATTTTCTTTATCATATATAACATGAAGTGATTTCTCTTACATAATGAAGCCATAATTTATTTAAGATTACAATACAATCATATAAGGATATTTTCTATGAAAATTTCTTCCTTTATAATTGTGTTTATCATAAAAAATTATAACATAAAAAAGGATTTGTTTCGGTAGGAATTATTTCAAGTAATATTTCAAAAATCATTTTTCATCTTATGGGTAATTATTTTATGCTACATAAGCATTAATAGAGATATATACCATGGATACCATATTTATTTTTTCTATTAAAAATTTAATTTTTCCATTGAATGATACTTATGAAATATATTTTCTCTATAAGTTATTTTATGATGATGAATTTATGAAACCCATTTTATACCCTGGGTTATAATATGATGAATGATTTATGTTCATTGACACACATATGTAATATTTTCATTATCTTACTAGTGGAACCTATATCTCTCTTCGATGCCTTGGGTAATGATAAATGTTATATGATCCAAAAAGTGTGCATAATGGGGAGGGGGGTGGCATCATTATCATGACATAAAAGGGTTAATGGGAGGTCATCCTAATCCCATCAAAAGAGTGTACACATGAGGTCATCCTATACCCATAACAATAGTCTACATGAGAGGTCATCCAACACTCGTAACAAGAGGTCATCCTAAAGAAAAAACAAGAAGGTACATGATTTCCCATCCCATTCCCTAATTAGTTACGCATATGGTTAAACCAATCCTAACACACTAATAATTTCTTTGTAGGAATTATTAACAGAAGATATTCTAAGAATATGTATACAAAAAATATTCATTGTCTTATAACATTTATATACTCTAATGGATCCTATGATTTTATTTTCTTATGAATAATGTCTTATCATCTGAAAATATATTTTTGATGACTCAATTATATGATATTTGATATTCATGTTATGATATTCAAATGCAATAATCATGTTATTATACCATTATGATCATGTTATTCTTACATATATTCCATTTTTACCTTTACTGGGCATCTTAGGTCACCCATTATTATGTTTTATTTTATTAGGTTATAAAGAAATGTTTTAAGTAGTATCACTAATGGAGAAGATATTTTTGGGATATGTGGATGATAATTCAAAAAATTATAATAATGTGTCCCATGATTCCAATGTCACCGAACTATTATGGTCCTTAGGCATGTGTTTTTTGTAATGTAATTAGTATTCTTCTATAAATATGTAATATACATTTTAGAAAATTTATGTTCATTTCAAACGAGGTTAGGGACATTCATCATTATAGCCCTTCTATGTGAGAATAAGTAGTCAGTGTTGGTAATCCATATCATTGAAAATATTTATTGATGCCTTATATGTATTCCCATAGGGAAGACCCTTTTTAGAATTACTAGGTCATTCTATATATTGTGGGGATAGGACACATCCCACATTATATCATACACCATGTTAAGTGGGTTTGAGATTTTTGAAGGCTAGTTTCAATTAATTTATTGAGGTTTGATCTAGTATTCATCCCATGTTCATGACGCCTAATGAATTATTGATGAGGCTAAACCTATTCAAAGAGTTCAATTTCGTTCTTTATGGAGACCCATCTACTTGGAGATTTACTAATGATGGAAAGGATGATGATGAGCTAAGGTTTCACATGATTTTATTTAGGTATTGCATGATGGTGACCCATATTGATATTTAGGTCACATTTGATGCTTATCATCCATGTAGGTTTTTAAGAAAATTCATGTTTTTGAAATAGATAAATTTATATCCTCCATTGTGTGTCTTCTCAGAAAAACATCCAATGGTAGATACAATGCATTGGATGATTACATCTATGGAGCTAACTTAAGTAGTAATCAAACTGCCTCTAGTGGGTGAATCGATTGTATTGTCCTCTTGGTATTTTGACGCCTGAATTTCATCCTATCCCAAGAGAGTGTTAGAGGAATCTATCCCTTGAGACATGGTTGTAACAACTGTCAGACATAGAATGAATGGAAGAATAGACCCCCCTCTAGAAGTGGTTTTTTCTCCCACGATGGGTGATTCATTCCCTTTATAGGCTATAGATGATGAGGTCGGAAGTTCATCTATAGGACCATATGCATGGTTGTATCTTCCAACAAGAATAAAAATGGATTAAACAACTAAGGCAGACCCTATAAAATCCAACCTTTATCATCAAGAAGTTTCTCAGACTCTATTTTCTCATCCTTTAAAGCTAAAAGAGAAAGTGGTAAATCCTAGGAATTCTAATATCATTGAATCGACATCACAACACGATGATACAACCTATCAATACATGAGATCATGGGTTGTTCTATTTTGGATGAACAATCCTTTTGGTGATGAGATTGTATGGACACTTCTTTATACAATACAATAGATTATAGAAATAGGATATGCTTGAGCCCCAAACAAACATCTCTTTAAGGATAACCACAATGAGGGGGGGATTTATATCATGGAATTGTAGATTCATATTTATGAAATTGAGAATCACATACCTTCCATTATATGGGTAGAGGACATGTTGAAATGAGGTGACACAAAAGGGATTATCCACCCATATTTTAAGGAATATATTGATAATGTTGATTCTAAGAACATAAGTTATCTAATAATTCATTCTTATTTTGTTATTATTTTATTTTATTTCTAACATAGTGTTACTTTTCAGGTTAATTTCATCTTTATTTATAGATGGATAGGGGAAATTAGTTGAGATTTCATTGACTAAATATGGCCAAAATGGCACCCCACTAGGATCTTGTGAATCATATCCTGAACTAGAAGCGTTATCCCAAGGCCAGCATGTAATGGAGGCCAATATATAGGGTTAATTTCAACTTCCACCTAAAATGCATTTCTTTTAGGAGGTTAGTACTTCCCTTACAGCATCCAAAAGTAAATAACATTATAGAATAAATTCCTTGGATAAGTCCATTGCCAATGAAGGTTAGTCCGCATAGTATTATTTATCTATATTTAATCCAGAATTTTTTTTAAAACCTCTCAGTGTTTTAGAATATCCTTCCCTAACATCTCTCAAGGGGTTTGTAAATGAGCCTCCATGATCTGATGAGGATTTTCTATACCAAATTCGTATTCCACCTGGTTATTCTGATCATTTTGACTTAAGAAAAGTCAATGGTTGATGATAAATTATCTTATATTGGGAAAACTCTTTCCACTATACATATGGGGAGGACAATGGTAATTTAAACAATGCATCATAAGGATTCATGTGATGACTACAAAATTTTACTCCTTAAAATATTTCATGTTCATCTTGTGCAACAGATAACACTACGATGAATACATTTGACCCTTCGACTATCTCTAGGGAAGTTATTCAGGGTCTGAGTTCATCAGAAGGGGGTGTTGTACTGGGTCTTGTTTCCAATGCTTTGGGAAACCCCATGTATTCCCTACA
Organism: Viscum album; assembly: GCA_963277665.1. Classification (NCBI taxonomy): domain Eukaryota; kingdom Viridiplantae; phylum Streptophyta; class Magnoliopsida; order Santalales; family Viscaceae; genus Viscum; species Viscum album. The sequence goes on along the minus strand of OY728155.1, from coordinate 115,564,072 downwards.
ACATGGTTTAACACATAAATACAAACAATGATAAATAATTATATTAAATTTGATGAAAAATTATAATATGTAACTATTTAAAAGATATTGATGAATTTAATAGGGCATTGTATGGATGTGGGTCTTTATTTTGTGTGAATCCAATTTTATGCATGATTTTTTATCACGAGTTGTTGAATTGGGAATCTCTTTCCATGGTTAATGTTTCTAAGGTGGCGTGTGAGCAAGGCTTTTAAGTCCATCGTGATCCCACTATTGCAGGGGGACCAGCTTAGATGGATCTTGATATGGGAAGTCTTCATAACCCCCCCGTAGATAGCTCCAGGAATAACCAGAAGAGTTCCCCTTATCAATAGTTCTGATCTTGAATCACCGAGGTATCTAATTTTAGAGATGAATCCACCCAATCTAGTGATATATCACTAGTTCAGTGTCACTAAATACTTTTACCGTCCCTACCTATTTTATTTGTTATCATTTTGAGGATAATAATGAGAATTATCTATGTCTAGTTCCAACAACATCTATAGCTAGTCCCGAGGGAAGTGATTCTGTGAAGATGTAGCCAATAATGGATTGAGAATAATTACTATCCTAGTGGGAGCATGTAAGATGTTGCATTGAGTGCACTGGTCCTAGAGTATACTCCTCCCTCTAATAGTTGTTATGAGTTGGATTTGGATATGTATTATTCCATTCGCATCACACACTATGAATCTTGGTAGACATTTGGAAAATATCCCAAAGGCACCCTAAAAAGACCTTAATTTCCCATTCTATATACATTCATTATTTTTGAAATGCTGGGATATGATAGTTTTGATTACATCCATATTCAAGTAGTATTGAAGGATGTTATTCACTATAGGTATTTAGAGCACGAGCTTCAACAAAATCTCAAATAGGAAAAACTTCATGTCAATACTAATGATCATTGAGCAGCATTATCCAAGGTGGTGGCCAAAAATACTAATATTTAGTTGAATTTCAATATTGTATTAATGAAAATACCATTAAAATATAACACCATCAGTAAGAATTTGATGCTACCTAGGAGGATCTTTTATAACTTTACCATTCCCTAGAAAAATCCCAAACTGAAGGGTTAACTGCTATTGTGACTATGGTTGGTGAAATTTTCAAGGTCAAGGACTCTAAAGTTATTTATTTCTCTAGGATTCAAGAAATTTTCAATAGGTATTGGGAGGCCATTTAACAAATAAATATTTATATTGTCAGTCCTTTGTAAAGTGTGAAATAAAGACTTTATCTTATAATCACTCATCTAATTTTTCATGTCCCATAAATTAAAAGAATGTTGATTCTAATAAACATTGTCCTCATTTCTATTTTTCTTCTTGTATCATAATGTAACATTAAAGATCATTTTCATAGAAGGATATCTTTTTCATCAGCTATTCATAACCACAATAATCTGGATTGGTAGATTATGTAATTGTTTCATAATTCATAAGTCCTAGATAGTGATGTTTTACTATTTCTACTATCAAATGGAAACCCCTATATACTTTTAATATTCTGTTTAATTATCATAATATTTTCCTAAGTCCAATATAAAGAACAATTAGTAGGTGATACTTATATTTTTCTTAGACTGCCATTTTTGGGGTTTTAAGCGTAAGAATGTTTCTTCTTACTTTCTTTCATTTCACGATTTTCTGATAAACTGCATTTATGGTTTCTCTAGAGAGCTGAGACTCAACAATATTCAAGAGTTCCTTTTGAATGTATTCAATTTTGGGAATAATATCTCTTTATGTGATAATTTTCAAGCCATGAAAGGTGGACTAAGGATTGGTGATTTAGGTCCAACATATTTTACCACTATCTTTTTTTGAAATGATGCCCCCAACAATGATTTTATCATAAGAATGTTATGAATTTATTCAGACACCAGATAGGGAGTTTTGATCCATGGTTTTGTGGTTCTTGAATATAAAACATGGTATTCTAAACTAGAATAGGCCTATCACGGCAATGTAGTTACCATCAATTGTAAAACCCAATTTGTGGGTCACTTTATGCAGAACCAACATGGGTGTATTACTGCATTGTCAAATAAGGGAATCTTTTGGTTGATAAGCCCTAGAATTCTGTGGGTGAAACATGAAACTCCAATTGGGCATGATACAAAATATTAATGAAAAGGTGTTACTATAATTCCCGACATTATATTGTTGATGAATGAAGGATGTTTATGAAGATTTATATTTCTCAAGACCACAGTGGGTGGTTTTCCTAATGGAAGAGTTCTTATAATTAATAGATAATCTGTATTATTATTTTACATGAATAGGAATCTGATCCTACAAGAATTTTTCTTATGTGATGGAAGATATATTTTTATAAATGACTAATTTATTGGGAATGGTTCTTTTCTAACAAGTGTAGAAGAATCAGGATGTTCATTGTCTTAAAACACCAACATTGATAGTATAGTTTAACATCTCATAGAGAGGAGGTTTTTGTACAATTTAATATCTTGTCACTTGGATTTTATTCTAAGTAGTATAATATCATACAATAAGATAATTATTCTATTCAATTTAAATTCTTACAACTAGGTAATTAGGGGGATACAATTTAAGGTCTTAATATTTGATGGAAAACTCTCCCTTTTCTGATTAACATGTCATGGAATACACCTTCATATTAAGGTATGAAGAGGATAATGTTGTAAAATATAATATGGGGATCTTGGGATCTATTTTGTGTTATGGGGGAAAGGGATTAACATGATATAGGAGGTGTATCCTAAGGAAGAAGTATCCATTAGATGAAACCCCATTTTTTGGGTACATTATGCAATACCAACTGGGTTGTGTTAAGGCAAAGTCAAATAGTTTCATCTTATGGTTGAAAAACCCATTTCGTTGCTGAATTTATTCAATTCAATCTATTTAATGTTAAAAGATAGTCAGGAAAATTAGTTCCCAAAGAATTATTACATTCTATTGCTACTGGCTGAAGGAAATTCATGGAGATTCATTTTTCCCTGGATAAAGAGTCTGGTTTTGCGGAAGGAATGAATGTGAATATAGAATGTTATTTTAAAGTACATATTATCAAATAATTATAGGAATAGGTTCCCTATGTAGGTATGACCCAAATGAGGGACGTATGGTGTTTTTAGTTTTAGGTCATGTGACTATGACCATAAAATTTTGGGAATGATAGGTTATATGTGGCCTACTGGACCAAGGTAACTCACATATACATCAGACATTAGGAAGGAAATTTTAAACCATAGTATTAAAAGTTATTATATCATGGAAAATGATATGGGAAAATATTTGAGGTTTGACCACATTTAGAATCGAATAATGGGTTCAAACATAATTTCATTAATGATTATGATGTTAGAAGATGATTATCCCAAGGGAGATGTTACTGCTGGTTGAGAAACACAATTTTTGCGATACATTATACAAATCCAATAGGTTAATGTCACTAGATATTAAAATATTGGAATACTATAGACGACATCCCATATTTTGGGTCAATTTATTTATAGAGAACTAGGGTGTGTTACTGTATAGCCAGGAAAAGAAACCCTTAGTTATTGTAAATTCTATAACTAGATGATGGAGTAATATTATGAATATCCAATGTGTCCATGATTAGGAGTATGATTTGTGGAAGGGATATACCTAGGTATAAATTAAGAGTTTACAATGATATTGGCCAAGATTTGTAGAATCCTTTGCATAGATCTAGGTCATATATAGGATTGGGACATCTCTGTTTCCTTGGTGGACCCCCCAATGAGGGGTCCCAAATTAAGAGATTCTATATAGATTTATGTTTATACATAAGAGAGGGGGATGTATTTTTACACAATAGATGGTACTATGACATGATTCCTAGGGATCATTACATATCTCACTAGTATGAGAATAAATCGACACATAGTTATTAATGTACAATAGAGTTTAATGTCATGTGTCTAGGACATTATTCACGTAGATTAACATCACACGGTGAGGAAATATAAGAAGAAGGTTCATCGATGTGATTGTGTATAGACATGGGTATATGACACGGGCATCACTACGTGTCTTGTTAGAGTAAGAATCAAGCCGCATGATGTTACAAATTAATATTCTACCAAACTAATTGAATTCATGTGTGGAGGAAAAAGGTGGGTATTTTGTTTTCAATATGGGATCACACAGATGATGATAACCGATATTGGATCCTATCATGTAGATCTGACTCATACATAATAGGATGGAAGAATTTCCCATATTATGATGTGACTGGGGAAAATATTGAGAACTTGAATGTCACTCTATATCTCATTGTAATTAGAATCAACCAACATGTATCTCTTGAGGAAATCATGTAGTTTGTTATTATGTGACATAGAAATCTTATGTGTGTTATATAGTCTTATCTCCTATACCATAATATCCCAATTGTGAATTTAAATGCCTTACTCATGTAGGGAATTATTTTACCAAAACTCCAAAGCCCATATGAGTTTTTCTCACTGTGATAAACATGGAGTGGAAAAGCTGTCTTCCACCACAAAAAGGTAATACAAGGGAAGGATAGAAGCATTTAGATTTTTTAGTGGATAGACCAGGATGTGAGATCCCTGTTTCCCTACATATCTCATTAGAATGAGAATCAAGGCATATATAGTTAATGAATCCAAAGTAGTTTAACTTCATTTAGTAAGGATGATGATAACTAACAAGAAAGAGTTGAAATGTTGTGGTTGAGTCCAAGGAAGGAAATCTATGAGTCACTATGTATCTCACTAGGATGAGGATCAAGCCACACATAGTTCTTATAAGGGTTCCTATAACAAATTGGATTGTATACAAAGAGTGGTAATTTTTATTACGGCTGGACCGAAGATTAGGTATTTGGGTGTCACTACATATCTCATGGGAATGGGAATCAGTCCATACATAGTTCTAGAAATATCATGTAGTTTATCATCATGAAATGAGGAAATTTTACATATATTTTAACATCATGTTCTAAGGATGTGGGTGGCCCAACATGGAACGTAATATTGTGGATGGATGAGGTGATATGACATGAGTTTCACTACATAACTTGTTGGAGTATGAATCAAGAGATGCATAGTTTTTAAAAATTATACCCGACATAAATCAATATTTGACTTGGGGAAAAGGGGCCTTTAATATTATTCAGAGGGATGGATGGTCTCAAGAACTGAGGGATTAATGTCACTATATATCTCATTGGAAGGAGAATTAATCTATTCACAGTTCTATGAATGTTTCTTTTCTAGTTATTATTTTCACATAGGGAAGTGGGGAGTTTATTTCATTAACATGGATAGACTCAGGATGGGATATTTGAGAATTAATATGTATATCATTGGATCGAGAATCGAGAAATATGTAGTTTTTGAATGAAGGTGTGGTAGGGGTTATAACACTATATTTTTTGATATACTCATTCATGGATCGAAATGTTGTGATCTTTTATTTCATGAAACAAGGAAATGATAACGGTGGTCTTACACAAATAAAGGGGTCCCAACTTCTAATAAGGGGTGGAAATGATTTATGTGGTGCATGCACAGGAGAGATTCCTGTCCTTTTATCGTTGTCTCTATCCAAGAGGGAAACCCAACCTACTCAGGGGTTAGAGGTTTGTGATTAAGTCTTACACCTAGGATGAAGGCCTAGATTTTAGTGAACATGAGGAGATTACCATATCATGGTATATTTGGGGATTCATAACATTAAATTAAAGGGACAATAACCATGTTGTTTAATGGAATGCAGTAAGGAAGAATGGTGCATTTATGTTTTAGGAAATATGAATAGTCCCATATGTTGTGTAGTTTATCATTGTATGATAAGAACAATGATTCCATATAGTTTAACATCATGGATAACAGTCATTAGTTTATGCATTTTAAGGTCATGTGACAAAGACATGATATACAGTTTAATGTCTTGAAGCTGAGATGAGGATGGTGTGATCACCAAAAATATTTATTTAAGAATATTTCACTAGATGGGTTCATAATGATATCTACATCCATTGAGATTAAGGAATAATGTATATTAGAGTAGACCTTGTAGATATATTAATGTCCCTCATACTATGAAAGGTGTGAAATATTTTCTCATTGATACACTCCAATTAAACTAGTAATTTTTGGGAATTATCATCCATGTATAGATGGTAATAAATATAAATATAGAACAATGAAAACTAAACCTAGACTGGAAAGATTGATTCTATTCTATATTATTGTGGGTATAAGGTCACCCGTGTGGTGTACATGATGTATTCTAGTGAGCTCATATCTAATTTAATAGTTTATTAATACAGGACTTATTGTCCTAATCAACTACGTTTTGGAGTATGTTTTAAGGGGTCTTTTTCGAAGGCATCTGACTCTCCATTACCCAGTACATGATAGTGGGATGAATGTATGGACTTGATATTATACTCCTCATATAGCTTCCATACCTTTACTGAACAAAAATTGGATCCATTATCTATTAGTGTTTTATGGTGGAAACCAAATATAGTAATGATATTGAATTTCAAGAAGTTAACAATATTTGTGGATCCATCTTTTTGGAGGGGAATTTCCTCATGCCATTTGGATAAGAATTCAGTAGTGATTAAAAATTATTTTATCTAAATTGATATAGATGGGGGGAATGATCACACAAAAACCATTCACAATATGGAAAATTTCCAGGAGTATTTGGATGTATGTATCGACTATAGGGGTGATAGATGAATTTTTCAAGAAATTGGTCAGAATGAGATATCATAGTGAATTCATTGTAATCCTATTTCACAGTGGTCCACTATTACGCAAGCCTTCTAATTTGGTTAGAAAGACAATATCCTGACTTGGGGTCACTACAAGATCCTAGGTGTACTTATTTCATGACCACAATATTATATTCTCCAACAATTCATTGGATAAAGACTCCATACAATCCCCATTCATAGGTGACTTACTAATGATTTGGGCTATCATTGCGAGTGAAGTTTATTTCTCACCATCAAATTTTCTCTTTTCCAACTCTATCAAATTATATTAGTCCATTTGAAAGGTAGTCCATAATTGGAATCATTCACCTTGGGATATGACCATATGGATTAGGGACACAAATTATCTCATTGATCTATTCTATTTAGACTGCAAAAAATGTGATACCATTCAGAGATGCGCAATTTTGATGATTATTTCATCCCGGTTTTGATCTGAAAGAGTTGTAGCTGAATTTTTCAATGCATCGTCCTAGGAATTCTGTGATCACAGGATATGAGTCAATATTTTCTAATAGGGGAACACTACCATTATCCCTTTAAAATATTCAAATTAATGGATTAGATCTTATTTTTATGGAATAATCCCCAATGATATGTTTTATTAACAACTATAAAACAAATTTTACCTCTAATTGGTCCAATAGTATTTAGAGTTCCAGTTCCAGTCCTACATTGATGACTTGGTATTCTACCACCTTACTTGTACAACCTTATGATAATAAAGAGTAATGTTAACCTACCTTTAATAGGTAAATGAGCAGGATCCATATCCCGACGATTTATATTAGGTTCTTCCATTATCTTCCATATTAGGCTCCAAGATGGTCCATCAAGATACATTTACCTTCTTTGGGGGTGCCCTGAATAGAAAATATCTCATCATCAAGAAATTCAGTATTTGATGATGTTTTTTCTATAGATGGGTGTTTTACATGGAAATCATCCAAGGTCCGATGTTTCACTTATTTTTGAGACATTAAATGTATATCAAATTTAGGTATAATAACCACCCACTTTCCCAAAATTCCTATCAACATAGGATGAATTATGATGTATTTTAGTGAGTTATTCAGAGAGTCCATATAGATATGATGGTGTTGCAAGTAGTGCCTCAATTTTGGAAGCACTATGAATAAATCTAGGAAACTCTTCTTGATAACTGAATAATGAGTCTCAATTTAGAACATGATCAAGAATGTAATTTTAATTCCCATCATCATTCATTTTCTAAAGGAAGGGCCCTAATAATCTCTCATGGTACCTTAAAAATAGAATTAATGGATTTACCCTAATAAATGTAATTAATAATGGTCGTATTCAGATGAATTTGATGAGGTTTTCAAATGGTTATTGATAGTTATGTTACCACTGATATGTTACCTCTATCTAAAGCCATTTGGTGAATGTAAAACACATTCCTACAAGGTTGAAAATGATGTTTTAGATAATGTCCAATTGTCCTTGAGGACCAATAAACTCTTTAAGGGTTTGAAAAGGGGACATGATGGGGATATACTTTTTTTCTATAGGTCAACTTTCATGTGTCGATGGTTCATTAAAATATCAAGAAACGTTTGAGTGGTTTACATGAATGTTAATTTTAAGTGGTTTATATTTAGTTTATGTTGTCGTAGATTGTTGAAGATAGTACCCAGGTCATCCAGGTGGTCAAAAAATAATCAATACATAGATAGTAGATATTCAATGAAACAATTTAAAAATATCCCCATGAAGGGTATGGTGATGTGATTCATGACATGTTGGAATGTTGTACCGAAATATTCAAGACACGGGGAATTAATAGATAGTATAATATTCCCTTGGGGTCCATTAGGTTTGTGGATTATTTAACTTATGGGGAAATTCAAATTTATTTTTACCATGAATAGACATATATGAAGGGGAGAGATTGATATCCAAATGTCGTATCAATCAAGATTTATGTGATTGGGATAAGGAAGTAATATTTCATATAGTACTGAATGATATATCTGATGTTGACGTAATCTATAATTTTCCCATTATTATCCATCCCATGAAAAATATTGTATATCTATTTGGGATACTATACCACTTGGTTGCAGATAGATTTTGAGAGTTTCTCCACTTCAACCTAAATGATGGAGCCATGAGTTGGGTGTGTCAATATAACTGGATGTTTGTATCCCACAAGGTCTTCTAGAAAACCCAAGAGATGGTTTTCCACCTTGGGATGTTGAGTCAATAAGGATATCTTATGACTTCTCCATTCCTTATGCTTTTATGTTTTGAAAATTACAAACACTTTTTCTATTTTTTGAATATTTTTATGTTCGTAATTTTTATTGAGATCTGGAATTGTCATTCCATTAGGTTTATAGATATATCATTTCGTTTTCTTGTTCTGTTAGACTTATAGATATAACATTCCGATTTGCCATTCTGTTATACTTACAGATCTATAATTACGATTTGAAGTTTAGTTTTTATGATTCTTAATCCGGTGTATATATGATTCAGTTGTTTTCAATTCTAAACCTGATGTATATATGATGTTTATATTCAATACCGAATCAGATGTATATATGATTTCGATCTTCAATATTGAATCTAGTGTATATATGATGCCTATTTTCAATACTGAATCTGGTGTATATATGTTGCTGATCTTATTGATACCGAATCCGGTGTATTTGTGACTCCGATTTTATGATTTTATTTTCTTCAGAATGATATTTATAAGAATCCATTTTCATATTTCATCAGATTGCATTTTCTTGATAATGTTATAGTTGTATAAATGTATCATTAAAATGATATTGAACTTTAATTTTTCTTATACATAACATCGTTTCTGTTACATGAAACAATGTCGTACAATATTTTATAAACTAACCATTGTATGTTTGACACATGTACAAGTCCCTCCAAAAATTAAGTAATATATGACCATTGGAGAGGAGCCGATCGTTGGGAAGTTTGGAATATAAATACAAGCTCATTTGAACGAGAAAATAACCAAAACATTAACTTTGAAACTTGACAGTGAACAAGCTCATGTAGTGATTTCTAGAGAGAGAGGCTCTTACAACACTCAGTGCCTCGTGTAGATGTTGTGAACAACTTGTTCAGACATTCTTAGTGCAGACTTTGATCGTGCTGATCATGGGCTTCTAGGATTAGAAGACAGAGATTTTTATTTCCTTCTAAATCAAGGTCTTGCGGGGATAACAAGAAAGATACCGATCTTAGGATTGAGTTTTTATCTAGGTTTGGGTAAGATAGACATTCTTGAATGTATAAATCAAGGAACATTTATCAAAGGTTGTTGGATACCCTACTCTTTGGGTTAAAAGAATCACATTGTTACATGATTCCAATTTCAAGTTGTTTGAATTCCGCTGTATTTGTAACTTTGTTAATGTTAGAAAGTATATATTTCTTATACTTTGTAATTCCATTAATTTGATTATATTATAGATTTTATATGCTTTAATGTAGAATCATTATTTTAATAAATTAGAAAAGTTTTCTTTAAGAGGTTTTGTGAATGTTTGTTTAACCTTGTTAAACATTACTTTAAAGGTTCCAATGGAATTTTTGAAGTATACAATTCACCCCCACTCTTGTCTGTTGAGCATCTCATTTTTACAGATTCTATCCTACAATTAGTATCCAAGATTGGATACCTCATACTCTGAATCAATATATCAATTTATATTAGAGGAGGTCATAGAAATACATATATCCACATATAATATTTCTTCCTTAAGTTTTCCTTTTCATAATTTCTACATATTTGGTCTTAATCTTTAACAGCTAATATGTTTTGTGGAAAGAAATACCTTTTTATTATGGTCGGAATTCATGATGGATCTCTAGATAATCACAATCCTACTAGACCACCAATCATTGATGAGAATGACTATGAGTACTAGAGAGACATAATTAAGACCTTTGTGATAAACATAGTTGTAGACAACTACGTTATGTAAACTGAAGATTATAATATTCCTAATAAGGAACTTAGAACCTTTACTAATGTAGAAAAGTTGGAATATCAGCTTAACTTTAAGGTATGTAATACTTTTCTATGTTCCATGACTAGAAACATTTATAACCATATTTCATCATGTTAAGATGAAAACAGTATTGGGAAGAATATTGAAGTAACTCACTTTGGAACTTCCGAAGTTATTGAAACTAGAAGAGAAATGCTTAGGGCTGAGTATCATGGTTTCTGCTTCCCTTATGGAGAACCTGTATGTATGGTACAATAATGATTTATGACTGTTATCAATACCTTACAATCCATGGGTGAGAAAGGTTTTTATGATGAAGCTCTTGTAGAAAAAATTATAGACATCATTCCTAATGAATGTGAATTGAAGAGGACTGATATTGATGAGAATAGTAATGTTACTCAGATTTCTCTTAATAAATTGTTGGAGCCCTTCTTCAACATGAAACCATAATGAAGAGATATTCTTATAATATTAAGATGAATAATTGAAATGGAGGTGTTTCTTTTACAACTACATCAAATCATACGAAAGCCAAGACTCCATAGAGAATTACAAGATCTAAATCTAAGAAAGTTGATTTTTAATTTGAATCTAGTGAAAGTGAAACTTTAGAAAATCTGTTAGCATATCATTCTCGAAGGATTAAAAATATTGTTGGACAGAAGAAGTTTCAATATATATACAAGAAGATGTTTGGAAAAGATAAGAAATATGGAGAAGTGACATGCTATGAATGAATTAGAACTAGTCATATCAGACCTGATTGTCCCTTTCTTAAGAAGAGAGACAAGAAATATAGGAATTCTAAAAGAAATAATAAGAGGTTCTACAAATCAAAGCATAAGAAAGTATTTAAAGCCAATGACACTTGGAGTGCTAGTGGTGGAGATTATTCTAAGGATTCTTCAGAATATGAATCTTCTGGGCAAAATAATATTAGTCTAATAGGCAGAGCTCCATTTCAAAGTCATTGTCTTATGGATATGGTATGAACTGCTGAATCCCTAGTCAATATTACTTTCAGTTAAAATTTTTGATATATAGGTTTTTTTACAGATGAAGAATATTTTTCATCAGATAATGTTAATTATTTTTCCTCCTATTAGGAAGTTTCTATATTTATTACACTGTTAAAAAAGAGAAATTTTAACGTTTCTAAGAAACATGATAAAGAAATTTCTAGAGAATCTATCTTAAGAAAATAAATTCTATATCATTCAAAAGATCATGAAGAGAAAAATGTTGTTTTAAAAAATATTTCTAAGAAACATGAAGAAGTTAATTCTGAGAAGGACAATCTTTCTTAGGAACATAAGAATTTGTTCTTAGAAAAAGATGTTTTAGAGGATAAACTTAACTCTAAATCTATTATTCTTGAGTATATGAAATTATTCATGAGGCTAAAATCTGAAATATTTTACTTGAAGAAACTTCTTTCAATATTCACTTTTGTTAAGGAAAATTTTGACAAGATGTATTCTCAAATCCTACCTCATGGTAATAATGAGGGTTTAGGTTATTCTCAAGAAAAACCTGTTTTTTAATATAATTATTTTGTTCCTTTTAGAGCCCCCTTTTTTATTAGATTTTAAAGTGGTAGGGAATTGGAAGAAAAAATGATCTTTAAATAGAGTGAAATACCTTGGATTTCATAAATCTTATTTTTCTAAAAAAATTTGTTACCTATGATCTTATTAACAAATGATTCTTGATCCAAGCAAGTTTGGATTCCAATAACCTAACTCTTCCTTTTTTTCAGGAGAATGAAGCAAGTACCAACAAACTATGGTACATGGATAATGGATTTTCCTAGCACATTACTGGTAACAAAAACTATTTTAAGAAGGTCTTAAAAATTAAAGGTGGAAAGGTAACTTTTGGTGATAACTCTCAAGGAGAAACTTTCAGTATTTGTAACATTATTCTTCTTGGTTAAGCTGTTATTTCATATGTTCTTTTTGTAAAAGGCCTTAGATACAGTCTCATGAGAATAAGTTAGTTATTTGATTAATGTTACCTTCTGAATTTTCGAAATGATAAATGTTTAGATCACAATTCCAAGGATGAGTTTATTTTCACTGCCCTTTTGCCTGAGAATGTGTACACCTTAAACCTAGATGACCTTTGAAATCAAGAACTACCTTTCCTTAGTTCATATGAAGATCAATCATGGATTTGGAATAGGATACTAGGACACTATCACTTAAGGAATCTAAGTAAGCTTTCTGAGAAGGAACTTGTTCAGGATCTTCCAGAAATTAAGTTTGATTCTTCAAAAGTCTGTGATCCTTGTTTATATGGCAAGAAACATAAATTTAGCTTTAAACCTATAAGTGATGTTGCATATTCTAATGCCTTAAAATTAGTGTACATGGATTTTTTTGGTCCAACACAAACATGAAGTATTAGAGGAAAATACTATGTGTTTGTCCTAGTTGATGACTACACTAGATTTACTTGCATCTATTTTCTCACAAAGAAATCTAAAGATTTTTCTAATTTCAAAATCTTTAGAGATCATGTTAAAAATTAAAAAATCCTACTAATGATAACTATTCATAATGATCATGGTAGAGAATTTGAAAATTATAATTTTGAAACATTTTGTATTAAAAAGGGTTTTACTCACAACTTCTGAGCTCCAAGAACTCCTCAAAAAAGTGGTGTTGTTGAAAGAAGTCATATTCTTAAAGAGACGATAAGAACCATGTTCAGTGAATATTCTATAGCAAAACAATTTTGGGATGAAGCTATAAGTACTGCTTGTTATACTATAAATTGAGTTTTAATAGACCATTTCTTAATAAAACATATTATGAGTGGTGGACTGGCCAGAATACAAAATTTTCTTACTTCAATGTTTTTGGTTACAAAGTATTTATCTTCAATATCAAGGACAACTTATACAAATTTTCACCCAAATATGATGAAGGAATTTTCCTAGGTTAATGTTCTAACTCTAAGGCATATAGACTTTTTAATAAAAACACTTGTACTATGGAAGAAACAGTACATGTTAATTTTGATGAAAATGATCCCTTCATTTTCAAACTACCTGAATATTTTTCATATATTTTTTCTAAAACTGATAACCAACCTTTAATAGAAGATCTTTCAAAAAAGGTTAACGTTGAAGAAAATGTTTCCAAATCATTTACTCCAGAATATCTTCTACGTTATGTTGATGAACATGTTTTTCAAAACCCAAGTTAGTTGTTACATAAGAATCATCCCATTGATAATATCATTGGAAATGTTTATCAACCGGTAAGAACTATAAGTTATCTAAGGAATGAAGTTTAACATGTTGCATTTATTTCTCAATTTGAAATAAAGACTCTTCAAGAATCTTTGGGTGATGGTGATTGGATAATTTCTATGCAAGATGGACTCAAGGAATTCGAAAGGAACCAAGTTTCGAACATGGTTGAAAACCCTAAGGAAACTTTAGTTATAGGAGTAAAATGGGTTTTTAGAAAAAAATGCAATGAAAATGGATTCATTGTTAGAAATAAAGAAAGATTAGTTGCAAAATTATATAACCAACATGAAGGCATTGACTATGAATAAATCTGTGCTCATGTATCAAGACTTGAAGCCATTCATATACTTCATTCCCTTACAGCATTAATTAATTTTAAACTCTGTCAAATTGATGTTAAGTGTGCTTTTATTTACAGTTATGTATAAGAGGAAGTATATATAAATCAACCTTATATATTTGATGATACAAAATATCATAATCATGTTTATAAACATACCAAATCTTTATATGGACTTAAACATTCTCCTAGAGCTTGGTATGATAGACTTTTAGGATTTTTGCTTCAAAATAACTATGTTAAGGGAACTGCTGATCCAACCCTTTCCATTAAGAAAAATGATAAATATGTTTTGATCGTTCAAATATATGTTGATGAAATCATCTTCGAATCAACTCAATAATCCGTAACTGATTCCTTTTGGAATCTTATGAAATTTGAGTTTGAAATGAGTATGATGAGTGAGTTAACATTTTTTTCTCGATATTTAAATTTCACAAGAACTAGAGGGAACTTACATATATCAACATATGTATACCAAATATCTTCTAAAGAAGTTTGGGTATGAGAACACTAAGTGTATAAGTACTCCTATTGGAACCTCTAATACTCTTGATATTGATGAAGCAGGGAAGCCTCTAGATCAAACATCTTATAGAGGGATGACAGGATGTTTACTTTACATAACAGCTAGTCGACCTGAATTAATGTTCTTAGTATTCATATGTAAAATATTTCAATAAAATCCTAATGAATCCGATTTAAAATCCAAAAAAATTCTAGTATTTAAAGGGTACATTAGATTTGGGACAATTTTATTCCTCTTGAAATGATTTTGAACTTAAATTTTTTCAGATGATGACTTTGGAGGTTGTAAAATGGATAGAAAATGTACATTCAGATCTTTTCATTTCTTAAGATATTCTTTAGTTTCATTGTCTTGGAAAAAACAAAATTCTGTAGCACTTTCCACTGATTAGGCTAAATATGTAGCAGTTGGAAGATGTTGTGCTCAAGTGTTGTGGATGCAACCCACACTCACAGACTATGGTAATAGTTTTACTAAGACTCAGATTATGTGTGACAACACAAGTTCCATTAACCTATGTAAAAACCCTGCACATCACTCTCATGAAAAGCACATTGATATTAGACATAACTATCTTAGGGACCACACACTTAAAAAATATATTATTCTTCAATTCATTGGAATGCCAGAGAAAATTTCTGAGTTTTTTTAAAAATTCATTACCTCATGATAGATTTTAATACATTAATCAGAAGCTAGGAATTATTTATATAAGGTAATCATTCATATCTACTTCTTGTTGAATCATCTCCTAACATTAATCTACTCCTTATTTCAGCAGGAGAAAAATGTTAATTTATTTTCTGGATTTAAAAATGTCAGATTTGAAAATTTCGGATTTGAGAATTTTGGATTTGAAATTTCAGATTTGAAAATTTTCGATTTGAAAATTTCAGATTTGAAAATCTTAGATTTGAAAAAATTGGATTTGAAAAAATTAGATTTGAAAATTTCTGATTTGAAAATTTTGAATATGAAAATTTCGGATTTGAAAATTCTATATTTGAAAATTTCGAATTTGATAATTTTGGATTTGGAAATTTAGGATTAAAAAACTCCCAAAAAAATCTTATAATACAGATAATACTCTGAGAGTTTTCAAAAAGGAATTCTTTCTTAATCATTATTTTATTTATCTTACATTTTAGTTGTTGGTATTCCAAAATTTCTTAAATTCTTGTTTACCTTACTTCCAATGATCGGAATTCATATTTTCTATATCCATTCTCAACCGTCAGATTAGATCAGCTTTTTGTCACCCGTTTGATTATCTTATGGATGATGAAAAGTCATAGCTATGTCTATATAAAGGGTTCCTATTTTTCAAAGTATCGCAACATCCTACTAATCTCAGTGCCGATGTTTTTTTGCATCAAAGCATTCATTCCAAAGTTATCTTTCTTCGAATGACTCTAGATTCATCAGCATTTCAGATTCCAATTAGCAAGAAGATAAAGGATGGGTCAAGCTTTAGAGAAAGCATGGTATGTCCTGGGTTCTTTTAGAAATATTACTCCCATATTTCTAATGTAATAATATTTAATTGATGGGATAGTGTCAGTTTTGCTAAGGAGAAATATCAGGATCCGGTTTATCCTAACCTCTTTATTCAATTCTATGAATTATTTTCTTTCTTCAAAAAGGATGGTATGGATCTGTTTAAGTTCAAGTGATATGATAAGACATATGCGGTTCCTTATAAGAAGGCATCAAATGTTCTCAATATTCTGTATGAAGGGGAATCTCTTCTATGCTCTCAAAAACATCTTGAGAAGGAAGGTTCTTTTGAAATTTCCAAGGCTCTAGAATTTATTGGTCTTAAATTTGTTATGAATTCGAAGATCACGAATCTACCAATGAATCACAAGATGGTAGCCGTTTGGATTCAAGGATTTCTTATTCCAAGAAATGGAGATAAGGATTCATTGAATAAATGTTATATATATATATATATATAAATTCCTTTTCTAGATAAGGAAGATGAACTTGGTGAAATACATCTTTCTCACCATCCATGCAATTAATGGCGGATCTATCAGATCTCATATTATTATGTACCCAACAACTATTTCTAGGAAAATTGTTATGTGTCTTCAAGAGATTAATGTTCCTTGCTGATTAGTCTCGAATTCGTTCAAGATATTGTTGCTTAGTGACAACACTCTAAGGAGGATGAAGGTATAGTTTATCCCAGAAGACAAAATCATTGAATAAATAGTTGTTCAGGATAGGGGTGATGTTCCAGAATCCTCAAAGTCTGCTCCTATGAAAAGGAAATTTGAAGAACCAATCTTTCCAGTACCAGTTCCTGATGTCCCGGTATCCACACCTCCTCTAACTAAGAAACCAAAATCTTTTTCAGATGCAATAGTTGCAATGTAGAGAGAAATGGCAGCCACCAGAAAGAAAGGAGATCCTTATTTTTGTTTGAATCAAGCGGAGGCTATGGCTCTAAAAATCAAGCAAGCTGAAAATCTGGAAAAAGAAAAGAAGGAGAATATGTGAAAGAAGAAATCCTCAGAAGCAATAGTGTGACTATATTTATTTAAATCCTTGGAAATGAAGTCTCAACAAGTTCAATAATATGATGTTTATAATAAAAATCCAGTGGCCACTCTGAAAATTCAGAAATCTAGGAAATTTCTATCTTTTTCAAAATATGTTCAAGGAGTAGAAGATGATATAGTCCATGAAGATAATGATGATGTTTTAAGGGAATTGGAAGAATATTTTGAACTCCTTCGAGTATAGTTTCCAAATATATTTAAATAGAAAAAGATGTAAAACAAGTTGACGAATAACTTGAGGAAGAAATTGAAGTTGAGGAAGGAATTGATGTAAAAGATGGATAAAAAGTATAAACTGAAGGGGATAAAGAATATAAAGAAGTAGTTGGACAACAAGGTGAAGAAGAGGATTAATTCCAGCAAGAAGATGGACAAGGAGGACCTCAACAACATGAGTCTGAAAAGAAGAAAATGAATAGAAAGATCTAAATGTTATCTATGTTACAGAGGAAAAATATCTTGTTCAAAATTCTCTCAAAGTTAAGAGTCGCATGGATGCCTCATCTAATAAAGAAACGCCTCATAAGTCCTCCATGATATTAGAAATACCATCATCCTTAACTCCAAAAGGATTTGATGAAAGGGAAAGATGTTTCAGGGTCAGAGTCCTCTTCATCTATTGAAAATGAATTTGTGAATATATCATTAAGAAAGTTGGTGAGCACAATTCAAGATCTTTCAAACATAGATTCCCAAATTCAAATGATGCAAGAAACCCTGAACCAAAAGATGGAATCGACCAATATGCTTATGGCCATGGTTTTCATGAAAGAAGCAGACATTAGTAAACTTTTAATTGATTACAAAGCCTAGAAGGTAACTTGTACGAAAGTCTTTAACCGCACAAAAACCATTAATGAAGAGCTCAGTCAGTTTTGTGATTTCATGGATTCCATAAATGGAGCTTTTAATTTTTGCAAAACTGAATTCAAAAATGTTAAGGAATCAATATCTAAGAAGGGTAGTCAACTCAATTCTGTTGCAAGATCTGTTAGTAGTGAAAAAAAAAGTTAGAGCCGAATTAGGGAAAAAGGTTTCTACACATTAAGAAAATATTTTGGCTTTACAAAATAAGAACCAGGATCAAGAGATCTTACTGAAGAAGTTTAATCTACGAGTGGGAGAATCGATTATGGGGGAGCTTGGAAAGAAAAGAGAATGTCCAAGTAAGGGGGAGTTTTCTTTTTAGAAGACATGTTTATCTAAGGGGGATTTATTCCCTTAAGAAAACCCAGACTTTAAAGACCAAGAAAACGATCCTTGGGAAACATAACCTAAGGGGGAGTTATTTGTCTTCATTTATAATATCATTCAAAGAAGGTGATAAGTTTTTATTACTTAATTGTGTATGTCAATATATTCTTACTTAGAAACGTTTTTTGTGCTTTCCATAATTGGGGAGATTGTTGAGTTAATAAGGATATCTTATGACTTATCCATTATTTATGGTTTTATGTTTTGAAAATCAGAAACACTTTTTCTAAGTTATGAATATTTTTTAATTTTTTTGTATTTTTCTTATGTTCCAGAATTGTCATTCCGTTATTTTTACAGATATATCATTTCATTTTTCCATTCTGTTATACTTACAGATCTGTCATTCAAATTTTCCATTCACTTATACTTACAGATATGTCATTATGATTTTTTGTTCAGTTTTTATGATTTCGAATCCTATGTATATATGATTCATATGTTTTCAATTCTGAATATGGTGTATATGTGATGCCAATATTTAATATCAAATCTGGTGTATATATGATGTTGAACTTCAACACCGAATCTGGTGTATATATTATGCTGATTTTCAATACTGAATCTGTTGTATATATGATGTTGATCTTCTTGATACTGAAACAGGTGTTTTTGTGACTCAGATTTTATGATTCTGTTTTCTTGAGAATTCTATTTCTAATAATCCATTTTCCCGATCTCTTAAGATTATGTTTTCTTGATAATGTTTGAGTTTTTTTAAATATATCATTCTAATGATATCAGACTCTATGTTTTCTTATACTTAACAATGTTTTTGTTACTTGAAACGATGTCGCACAATCTGTTATAAACTAACCATTGTATGTTTTCCATGTGTCGAGGTCCCTATGAAATTTATGGAAAATATGATCATTGGAGAGGATTCAACCGTTGGGAAGTTCATTCTATAAATACAAACTCATTTGAACCAGCAAATAACAACAACTTTAACATTGACACTAGACAGTGACCAAGAATGTGATATGATTTCTAGAGAGAGGCTCTTACAACTCTCAGTGCTTCGTGCAGATTTCTTGAACAACTTGTTCAAGTGGGAACAACTTGTTTAGACTTGATTAGTGCAGACTCCGATTGTGCATCATGGGCTTCCGGGATTGGAAGACAGAAGTTCTGATTTCCCTCTAAATCAAGGGCTTGAAAGGATATCAAGACAGAAACCAATATTTGGATTGAGGGATTACCTGTGTTTGGGTAAGATATACTTTATTGAATGTATAAATCAATGAACCTTTATCCAAGGTACTTAGATACCCTTTTCATGGGGTAAAAAGAATCCCATTGTTACTTGATTCCTATATCATGTTGTTTTTGGTGGGGTAGGAATTACGGAAGGAATCGAACCCACAAGATGGAATGAGAGAAACTTTGAAAACCCAAATCAATGGGAGGGATGGGTTTCTGGAATCTCCTTCTCTTCAATGATTCTATGTTGGCCAAGCAAGGATGGCGCTTGATTAACCGTCCTTCATCTCTCTGTGCACGGGTTCTCCGGGCTAACTACTTTCCCCACACTGACATCCATGCTTCCTCTCTCGGTCCCCACCCCTACTTCCTATGGAGAAGAATTTGGGGGAAAACGGCTCTTGGATAAAGGACTAGGATGGAGGATTGGGTCTGGCTCATCGGTCAATGTCTGGACTGATCCTTGGCTTATCGATAAGGATGGTATGCGGGCTACATCCCCCGTTCAACCAGGTTATGAAGATGCCACTATCAGCTGACTTCTTTCTGACCAGGGACAAAGGTGGTGTGTGGAAAAGATCCTTGATTTGTTTAACAAAAGGGACCAAAGAATCTTCCTTAGCATTCCATGGATCCCTGACACAGGCCCCAACCACCATTTCTTGACCAATGACATTACGGGCGAATACACAGTGAGTTCTGGCTTCAGACTGGCCCTTGACCACCAAACTGTCGGTCGGGATGAGGGACTATGGAAATCGATCTGGACACTCAACGTTACCTATAAAATTCATCAAATATGGTGGCTGGTTTTCATGGGTACCCTCCCAACCATGAGCTTTCTCACTGACCGACATATGGCCAATTCTGCCTTTTTCCCTTTCTGACCGAGCACTATTGAAACTCCCTTGCACGCCATCATTTACTTCCCATGAGCTAAGAATGTCTAGATTAAATGGGACCCATCCTCTACCGATTTATTGGATTTTTCCTCTAACCTTCCTGATCATCTGATGCATTGGTGCCCCTCTCTTCCCTCAGTTCTCTCATGTTCTCTTTGCACGATGTCCTGGATTATTTGGATCCGACGCAACGATGTCGTGTTTCTTCAAGCTCACAAATATCCTGAATTCTGGATTGACAAGACTTCTTCTTGGATTGAGGGCTAGAAAGACCACAATGACCATTTTATGGCCAGAGCTACCCTCATCCCACCCTCTCAGTGCAACCCCCCAACAGATGGTACTCTTATGATTAACGTGGACGCGTCTCTCCAAAAGGATGGGCTTGCTTCCCTCGGCCTATTGGCCCCTAATCATCTATGGAAAATCATTTCTGGAAAATATGTTCCTCACCAGGATTTTTGTGAGCCGGCGGTTGCGGAGGCCATGGCCTTCCTTGCTGGTTTTCTATTTGCATTAGAATTTGGATGGAGTGACATTTTGTGGAGTCTGAATGCCTTACCATCACTAATTATATCAACTACAACGATGGTGGACTGCATCATTTTGGTACCATCATTAGGAGGATTCTATCACTTGTCCAGTGCTTCTCTTCTTGCACCTTCTCCTTTACAAAAATGTAAGGAAACAATTTGGTCCATCAGCTAGCAGCCTCAGGCCCTTTTGACTCCATCCATCTCTGGCTAGACAATTTCCCTACTTGGCTTTTTTATTGTACTTCTGCTGATTTTAGTCATTAAGGAGATCTGTTTTAATCAAAGAAAAATTGTTGTTTTAATTATTTAATATTTTTAACATTTTTAAGGTTAAAAAGTATAGATCTCTTATATATTGTAATGATTTTACTCTGATTATATTATTGATTCTATATGCTTTAAGGTAGAATCTTTCTTTTAAGAAACTAGAAAATGTTTCTTTAAGAGGTCTTTTGAATGTTTGTATAACCTTGTTAAACATAACCTTAAAGGTTCCAAATGAATTTTTGATGTGTACAATTCACCCCCCCCCCGCTTGTATTTTTAACATCTCATTTTTACATATTCGATCCTACATTGGATTAAGGCTTTGTATCTTTGTATAATTCCATGTGATCACTTCACTGTGTTTATATAGGAAGGAAGTATATACCTCTAATTCTTCATAATTCATGGCCGCACAGATTATTTTGGGTCATGTATCTTCATCAATACCCTAATTTATTTCTCTATGTTCATAAATAGTTGAGGATACAACTTAATAAAATGATTTAGGGGTATCCCTCTGATCTTCCTCCACATCATTATAATGCTTTATATTTTTTGTCTCTTCTTGGGAAGTAGATGATGAGTCTTGTTTCTCGGAGTTATGGGAGGAGTCGACATTTGCATAAACATAAGATAAATAAAACATTTATATCTGAATTCATGAAATGGGGAAATTTTGGAGATATTGAGGATAGATGAGGGACTAAGATTGATAATCATTATCTTCTCCCATTTTTAGGAAATCTTCTTCCAGCACAGCTGAAGAAATAGGAATTTGTTGAAGCTCATGGTATATAAGGAAAAAAATTAGTATGGATTTCAGTACTTGTCAGAGAGTTGAAAACATCGTCTATGATGCAAGGCTCAGTTCTCATGATTGAAATTAAAAGAAATTTGAATGTGTTCTAGAATTCAGATCCATCTCCTCAATTTGGTTGATTTAAACCACAAACTCTAAATTGAGACCTTCGAGTGGGTTAACCAGAGTCATCTCCAGGACATTTGGGGAATTCATTTGAGCAACATCGTCAATCATTGACTATTTTCCTTCACTTTGTGAGAATCATACCTTAATATATTGTGATTTATCTGATTTGAATTGGGTTTTCCACAATGAAACGTCCCAATTTTTCCATTGATGCAATATTTGAGGCATTAGTGGTTTGATAAAGGTATAGATGCATGATGATGTATCCATGTTCTTGTTAGTATAATGTTGAATGAAATATACAAAATAACAAACATGAATTATGATTCATACATGAGATCCTCAAACATAGTTTTGAGTTTAATTTCTCTAAGAGGTTATTCTTATTCTTTTCATATCATTGTAACATTAAAATGGAGGGGGATAAGAGAGATTCGTTGAAACCCATTTGAAAATGTGTTTGTATTAGAATGAGGTTGAGTGTTGAGCAATTTTTAATGAAGGATCATTTAATATAAATGTAATCTATCTTTATAGATATATTCAAGGGTAAGTTGATCCCCTATATGATGGAATCCACATCCTAGTCTGTGAAAGAGATGACTAGCTGGAATTTCATAGGATCATTATCTAAACAATACACTAGTGAATCGACAACCCCAAAATCAATTTTCTAAGGTCTCTACAAGGCCTCTATGAATACTTCTTTGATGTATATTTATTGATATTTATCATGAAATATGATAAGATTGTCTAAAATTAACATTAACTTCTTAAAAAATCATATTTATGGTATAGAGGTCCATGCTTCCAAGCATGGGGATACTTTTTAGGTGATTTAGAAGATAAATAACTTTATATGGGTGGATCCACCATTGGAATATGAGCTTAAGGAGCTCCTTATCTATGTGGATTAGGTCAAGGATAGTTTCCTACACACTAAGGATGAGAAGGTTATGGAATATTATCTATTCAATCTTTTAGAATGATCTTGTCAGGATAGACCTTTTCATGTCTGGTGGAACTTGGTTTCTCAGTCTTAGCTCATTGGGGAGCTCTCCCATGAGTTTTGGCCACATATATGGTTCTATAATGGATGTGGTTAGAGTAGCGAATCATATCACAGCCGCATCATTCCATGTATTATTGAAATTGTTGTCATCTTCCAACAATTCACCAATTTAATATAGGGAATTAGAGGTCACAATCATGATCATAACCTAATAAGGGATCTATTTAATGAAAAACATTAATGTAAACTAGGATCACTGTTTTGTCTGATGGATATTTCATCCAAATGGATGAATCTTATTGTACAATTTGTAATTATGGTTCCCATGCTTCTAGGACTATAGGAATTAAGTCTACTAAAGTCAAAAAAACATTTTTACATAAACATAAGATCATATTATAGAGTTTCTTGTGGATATTAAAACCATATATTTTTTAAAATGCTAGATTTCATAATAATGAGTTGACGATGGAGTTGGTTGTGTTGTAGATGAATTGGTAGGGGGAATAATAGGCTCTTATCACTGTGCTAAGAGTATAGAACAATTTTGGTTTATCATATCTCTGACCATCCAATTACTAAACTTCTTCATACCCTTGATGTAAATTTCATACCATTCACTCCCCTCTTATGGATTTGTGGTAGAAACACATGATACATGAACAGGTGGCCTTCCCAACATCACTTCCCAAGAGTCCACCATATTTTTCATGATGTATTTGAAGACAAAACATTCATTGATGTTACAAACTGATGATTAATGGAAGAGGAAACAGTTTAAGAGATTAACATCATCGTACTTTCTGATCTTATTGGGATATGAAAACATGATAACATTTTTTCCCAGTATCGAGATGATATAGCCATGGACTTGGTCTCTCCAAAAAGGATATTCCTTTTTCATACTCAAATTAAAATTATTTCTCCTCTAATTCTATTGGACATCTCGATGATACTATTGCTTTATATGACACATTGGAGGAATCATTACATGATACAATGTAGGATTTGGAGCGTGAGTCGGTACATGGGCCTACTTATGTGTAACAATGACAGAAAATTTCATCTCGTTCTCTTCTAATAAGCTAGTGGAATTACTCGGGACTTATCTTTGGTTTGTCTGATGGAGTGATCAAGTCCATTAGAAATCATAGTATGGTCTTAAAATTCTTTTGAATAATAAAAATGGATAATCAAAATTCAAAACAGATCCTAAAGATTCCCTATACTTATGGGAATCAAGTATTCTTGAGGTAGAGGTAGGTTTAAGGAGTATGTTAATCCTTACCATTAGGAAGTGAAATATGATACCTCTTAATTTAAATGTTGTTTTATCATTGACATATATAGGACTGTTTTAATTTGTATTATCAAGCTGATATGAAGGGAAACTTGTGATGGGGGTCTTCCAACCTAGTATTTCATCGAACCAACAAGATAGTGTACCATACAATGGATGGCCCATTAAATTATTTCAAGAAGCACCTCAGTTTCACTACCATATATTGTTTAGGGTCCTCATCATGGTATCACAATGAGAGACTAAATGTTTCAAATTATTTTTTTGGTCTCCCAGTCCATTAAAAATTGGAAATTTTCATTTCCCAAAGTTTAGTGGTGTAGGAGTAGAACCTATCAATTCTAGAGAAGGACTATTTTTTGGTTGTATCATCATGTTACATTCCTACATATATTCCTATTGACCTATTAGTGACTGAATAGTATACATGATCCCTCAAGAAATGTCTGGATGAGCTGAATCTTAAATACCTCCATCAGCCCGTGGGACTAACTATGGATGCACTGTTGGTATATTCTGTAGGCAGCCTATTCGAGAAAGATGGTGAGTGTGAACCTAAACCTATTCTTTAATTGAACCAAATGGATGGAACTTCTATTATATTTTATTGGGATCTATGTATATTGGTATTTAGTATCCATTAATTATCAAATGTTCTAGGTCCACTTCAGGCAATATGACGAACCCTATTTGTTGAGGTGTTCCGGTTGGGAGTGCAAGTTGTTGATATTCCTCAAAAACATATCCACTAGGAAGGATTCTTTGGAGTTGTAATTTATTGTGTTTCCTAAATTATTTAATCTCTTCCTTTTTTTGGGAAAATATTTCTCCAAGTGAAAGTTGTTCTACCACTCTAGGAGGTAGGTGAGGGAAAATATTACACATATCATTTATCTTTTTATATTCATTCCCAAAAATATGTTAGTGAAAGCAAATTTATTAAAAAATAAAATGATAAACCCAATTTTAAATAGTTTAAATGAGAAACCATTAAAAATAAAAAGTCGCATAGGCACATAGACTTATTTATTATTGTCCTAAAACAAATAAGATATCCTAAAACCTATAATCTAAAGGAATCATGAATGGAGGAACCTACCAAATCCTCCATCACAATAGTGGATAACCTGATCCTACCACCACATGAAGTAATTTCACTATTATCACTCTCATTTTTTTCCTACTCCCACCACCAATGACAACGATGCATCCATCTATGCATAACTATCACACCAAAGACCTCCAGATTTGAGTCAAGATATTTGGTGGAGCCAATTAACCCAAATCTGTGTGAGATCTGAGTCAAATTAATGAATCACTAGATGAATCATTGATCACCTATAAAATCTAAAAAACAGTGAAAATACTTACCTATATAAGACATATCTAGTCACTGAGTATCCTATGGAAAGAGATTTTCCTATCATGTGATGCGTCGAGATAGATCTGAACACCACCTCAACGTCGTGGCCATCACCATGATTTTCCCCTTCCAGAAGACATAACCACTATCCACCCAATCATGGTTCAAAGATAAATCATCCCATATGTGGCATTAATGTTTATAACATCTAAAGAAGACTTAATATGGAAGATCCATGATTCCAATGAAGATCAACATATCCTCGATCAATTTTCAACTATGCCAAAGAGGCTGAGGAGGTGAAACCCTAGAATGAACCTAAAGATCACAACCGAACAGGGTGTTAGATTACGTTTTAAGAGGTAATGGTAGAAAATTTTGGGGAAGGTAAAAATTGAATATGTGCCTCTTATTCTATGCATACACAACTCCTTCAATCATTTCATTATGTGCTGTATTTTGAACCAAAACATGCTCCGCCAATTCTTCTTCTGAATTGGCCTCATGTTCTGTAGTGTCTATAGGGGTAGTGTTTATGAAATTCATTGATGAGCAATAAATTTCAAACATTATATTAGTTTCTTGTTGAGAAATTCATTATATATTCCCTCTAAGAGGTCTTATCCCTTCCATGGATGACTCTATGGGATTTGTTTGACGAGTGATTATCTGAAAAGAATCTTTAGAGAGTTTATTTGTGAATGTTACTAGTGAGGGTAATGAATTACATTATGGGATGAATGAGGATGATCCATTATTCTGAAATTCCCCTAATTATTAGACGGCTAATTTATACTATGGATGAGGTTGTTGAGGTAAAAATTTACCCATTCCTAAAGGATGGTGATATTCTCGATCCCTTTTCACTACAATTCAAGACATGTTTTCTGACAATTATCATTGGGTTAAATAATCCCCAAGCCTTGTAGACTATGGTTTCTCTTGAACTATCTTGTAGTCTTCTTTAATGATATAAATTATGATTTTAGGGTGTTTTTTTCGAACATGGGATGGGTGGATCATTTTTCAGGCACTTGAATTGCCCATTTCCAATGATCATCATGTTATTTCTAACATTTACACTATATGATGGATGACTTCTATTAATCATGAGACATGATCAATATTTTTAGATTCATAATGAAAAATTATTTCAAGAAGCTTCTTTCTACTTCACAATTGTTATTGAGAGTCTTTGAAGGACTATTTTTGTTGATCATATAATCAGTTGTTAAGAGAGTCTATTTCTTGAATCTAACACAATGTTATGACTATAAATGATACCATATTTGGTAATCATTCATGGTGGTGAATCATGGTGAAATTTAACAATCCATGTTCACCCAATAATCTAATATGAACATCAAATGGGGAATCAAGGATAAACTATCAAAATCATTCTAACGTGATGATGTATATGCATTTAAGGGCTCTTTAATGTTTCTACCAATTTAATGTTGTGTTTCAAGAAGGTCCACTAAGTAAAATTGGAATTTAATCCATTATATTACCTTTATGTGGCTTAGATACTCGTTATACGGTAATACTTTTTCACTCAAGTGATGAAGAGTTTTCTATATATTGAGGTAGGTGAAAATCACACAATATTCCGATAATGCCTCTATAATGTTGAACTGAGTGGGGGATAAATGCTATAAATGACAGTTAAGTAAACATTAACCATATTTTTTCTCATGTTTAGTATGTATTCATTATATTTCTCCAAAATCTCTTCAACCTAGTCTGACTAAAGTGGATGATGTTCTGCTACTTTACCATTAAAAAAAATATTGGTACCAACTTCCTCTGTTATGTTTGAATACTGGTGACCCCAGGTTGGTATGAAGAATGAAATCATTATTGGTATATCATTCATATGATATAAAATTCTTCTTTTCAATGGATGATGATCATACAAGGTCGTCCTTGTTTCCCAAAGTGTCTCATGGTAGAATGGGTTTCTCATAATTACATCACCAAGGTGACGAACCTTCTATTGAACTTTATAACTAATGAAGAGAGAAATTTCATTGTTAACACCATCCTGGGGAGGATTACCATGACGGCTTATATCAAGGGGAAGATCCTAATTATTCTTGATATTCTAGTCAAATGGAGGGATGTCATGATAATCGCTTATAGATAGACACTTGATACTGATCATAATACGATCAAGAATCCAGTCTTCATGGGGTTTTTTTAATGATTGACTTAATTATTACTAATACTAATATTGTAATTTTGTAACATTATAGTAATATCTTAAAATTCAATATATCTGAATATGAGGATTTCAATAACTCCATTATTATGTTGAGTGTGATTGTATATTGGATCATCATTCTCAAAATCCCTCTAGAGAGGATTATTTTAGGATTCCTTTTTTAACGTGACTAATGAAACTTATTGGGGAATGTTGTACTCAGGATTTAAATATTGTTGAATTACTTCCCGAGATGCTGCTAGAATTTATCGATCTGCTCCTATAAATCTGGTATGGATTTATCACCTCCTTGGAGTTTCCATTGGAATAAGATGACAACCTCATATCAAAATGTGTGTATGGTCCCAATCTAGTTGTTCATATATCTCAATGGAGTTTTCCCCACGACCCTCCTAGACATGAGTAGATGTATGGGTATGTTCTAGGGTGACATGATGGTGATCCATCACATTTATGGATAAAGAGTTGTGTTTCCATTATTCAATCACTATTTTTCACCATAATGATGTCCAGATAGGTCTGTTGGGTGTGGGATAGAATTTGTGTCTACCCATTCATCATTTTCCAGATAGATTTGGCGATTTCATTGATTGGAACATTGATATACGCCCATTCTGTATCTGGTGCTAAGGAATATTCCTTATCCTACACTACATTTCCTACTATTTGATTATGAAATACTCATTAATGGGGGTATAGAGTTGGTAATTCCCCCTTTTCATCTTTACTACTTTCTGATTGACTACCCTAGATGCTGCTAGATAAATCTGTTGGATGGTTTGATGAATTCCAGATGGTTTGTTCACCTTCTTTTGGTTATCCACAAAACATTATTGGTGGGATTCTTTTAAAACTTATAGGTGACGTTGCTGACAATATTGATGGATGTGTGTTATGACATTAGTTTGCAAACAGATTATATCCAAATCAGATTAAAGGTATTTTTTGGTGAAATAATATGTATGTTTTTCTCTCTGTTTTCTATCATATTTGGTTGGTGGGATTTTATAGGTGCTTCTAGATGAGTCTACGACAAGTATTTATTATTGAGGGAATGTGTATGTTCGTGTTTACTATGTGACACTAGATTTTAATGGCGGTCTTCCCTAGATGCTTCCCATGAAGTCTGATGGCTTGAGGAATTTGGGTGGCTGTGTGTATGTTCACTCTCATAGTTTGACACCAAATTTGTATGTTTGGCTAATTTGGAGAGGACATAGCTATGTACCTGCTCAATATTGGCCGGTGTGTACCCACGGTGGGCCATATTACCTACCCAGGTCTAGATGACCTGTTATGGACATATGACGATGAAACCATCACAAAGATGAGGGATTGACTATAATGCGATGTTTGTGGAAAAGACTACTACCAGGATCCATTTGGAAGCACCCCCATGTCTATTGTATGAGGTCTTTTATGGCCTCTTTATGCACCTTACTGATATAAGGAAGGGACTTATTGTTTAGTTTCAAGGATTAGCTCATTAAACATTTGAAGATGGAAATATATTTCTTCTACTTATAGACCACCAGCCATTGTTGATTGGAATATTATTAGAGCTTCATGAGATATATGACATCTCTGGTAGCCTCTAGGTTCTAGATCATACTAATTTATATAAATTATTAGACTAGTGTGTTTGAGACCCAGCATTGAATATGCTGGGTTGGTGATGATGTTATCTCTTTTGATAAAGACCCGAAATGAGTAGTATATAAGGCATAAGTTTTTGGAAGATGGAAGGAAACCATTATATTTAAGGGTGTTCTAAGAGAATGTGCTTGGAAGGTGACAAACACAAAAAAGAAAACCCTATCAGAGAATCATCTCATTTAAGTGAACACATTCGTGACTGATTTTATTGTTTAACCATCATTCATTTTGAGATGTAAAGGGGCCTAATAGG
Organism: Viscum album; assembly: GCA_963277665.1. Lineage (NCBI taxonomy): Eukaryota > Viridiplantae > Streptophyta > Magnoliopsida > Santalales > Viscaceae > Viscum > Viscum album. Next base: position 115,533,662 of record OY728155.1, on the reverse strand, counting down.
TGGGTGACACCATAATCTTGTTTAAGGATTCGCATTGGGTGTAACATTCATATTTTTAATGAAAACCCATGTCACTCAAAGATTTATTATATTGGGTTGAATTTTATTTCATCATTCACTTTGAGAAGACTATTTTCGAATCGATCATAATGATATTTTTTCTTGTATCATTCCACACACAAGATATATATATATATATATATATATATATAAGAAACAAAGGTAGGTTCTTATTTGGGAGTTTGACCAACAATACCTATTAACTCAAATTGTTCAAGGGGATGAGAGTTCAGGCTCATCACACTATTTTGGTGGTTTTTTCCCTATTGTATGACTCTCTTTTAGATTTAAGATATGTTTAAAAATACTTCATTTAATCCCGAGATTGACAGAGGTCACCCTTTATTTGAAAATCAACTTTTAGCTTTTTTGGAATTTAGAATCATCTGTATGTATATTAGGATCTTCATCATGAAGATATTTGTATATATATGAGGTTCCCCATAAATAGTATCTTCTTATTTACTAATTTGAGATTCTTTGTTAATTATTAGACTATGATGTTTTTGAGCCACATAGTGGGGTGATCTAGAGTATGTTATCATCTAGGGAGGCTGGAGTGGTTTTGATTTTTGGTTAGACCCATGAGATGGTATTATCGTGCATCCTTATTAAAGTAACCATAACTCATGTAGTTTGGTTCCACATTAAAGGTCACATCATACATTTTAAGGTCATATGATAAGTACCAAACTATACAATTTAGCATCTTGTGTCAAGTCCATTAAGATGGAATGTTTTTTTCCATATTTGGTGTGAGACATATGTCAAATCCGCCTAGGGAACCTAGAAGAGATTTGGATTCTATGGTTGAATATGACTCCACTGGGAATGTGACCCATAATGAATAGGGATTTTTTAGGGTGTTGGGTTTATCCCTTACGGTGGCTTCCTATATATACCACGTAGATGAAAATAAAATCCCACATGTTTCGGTTGTGAGGACCCATTCCTATCGAGGCCCTCTAATTTTTATCAATGGAGAGTATGGTCTTTTGTGAGGATTAAGTTAGGGTATATTCCTGAAAATAAGGACCATTTTTGTCTTGGGGAAATGAGAAGTGACTCAACTCATGGAGACTTGGGGGTATGGTTTTGGGATTACACCTGATGAGTATTCACTATTTTGAAATGTTGGGGTCATACCAAGTAAAAGGCCCATGGATTGGTTTGGTTGGGTATTACTCTTGAGGAGGATTCCCAAAAGGTTTGGGGTCATATGGATGTCATGAAAACAATAAACCTCTAATCCCACATGAGTAATGATCAGTGTGAGAAAAAATTGGAAATATGAGATATGGGAAACAAATAATCCTCTTTTCTATGAGGTTTGATACATGGCCTTGATGAGAAATGCCTATGGATACCCTCTAACGGAACGTGATAGGAATATACATAGGAATATTATCTTCTAAAGCATGCATATGACTGTATGGATTTCCAGATCATAAATATCCTATATGCCAACATGATTCATGATGAGTCATGATTGAATATGGAAAACAAGAGGGATCAAAATATTCATCAAACCACAAAATTCCCCTTCCACTGGTAGAAGAGGATGGGGATATGGGAGGAGAAGATAGATCTTTTATGTTCATGTTCCCTCTCAAATATCATATCTAGGATACTCACATTGGACTACCTATCTAGGTATGACCAACAAGATGAAGAGGAGCAAGAGTGAAACATCCCAAAGGAATGGTTATGAGGTCACTCTAGGTGGGATGCCCTAAAATTTGTTCATGGGGTAGGATCTCATTCCCTTTGAATGGAAAATTATAGTGTGGTCCTCACCCTCCCTAGCTGGAACTAGAGGCTCTGGGTCATGGAGACAACTATGTAAGGGCATGGCCATGACAATAGTAAATGGGACTACTAGTTCCCTAAAACCACCCCATGATTTGGGCTCTTCATGACCATGTGATTGCATATCTTTATGCCCCTCGAGGAACCTACACATCCAGAATGACAAGGATGAGGAATATCAAATTGAAGGAATTCATATCTAAATGGGAGACACATTTATGTGTCTCTTTCCAAGTTTTTCAAAGTCCCATGGATTTGGTGGAGGTTTCAATTTGGTACATATTAGGAAAGGGATCCAAAAGAATAGATTCATTTCCATTGATGGCTTTTGAGAATGCCTTGGAAGATTCTTGTATAGAATAGAGGCTGGGTGAGCCAAGGGTGTCTCGTAAAGGGTATCACATGGGTGATCCAAGGGAGTCTCTCAACGGTTATATACTGGGTGATCAAGGGAGTGCATCACATAGATAGGCCAGAGTAGGATGAAGGTACATTGGGTGATGGACCACCTTAGAAACAACACGTGGTAGAGGATTTTCTCATGGTTCCAAGGGTCTCAATAGGTGTTCTCAAAAGAGTCTCACATAAGTTCTTCTATAGGGAAGGTTAACTCACACTAGTGTTCATCAACAATAGGGGAGAGGGTTCCTCACATATTTGTTTTACCCTAAGTGAATTTTGGTTCTACAACCAACATTAATTTCTTTTTGTTTAGTTTTTGGAGGGTAACTTGGAAGATTTTAGAGGGCCTGGGTGAAGAAATAAAAGAAACAATATAACAACCCTCTTATTTATTAAATATTTAAACATGATTTATTACGTAAGCTTGCAAATAATACAACTCTGAGGATTAAGAGTTCTAGTGTATTTGGAAATTAGGAACATTATATAACAACTTAAAACACAAAATAAAAAATCATTATTTAAAACTTATTTTACATGGCCACAAAATTCCTTCATACATATCATTGCATGGGATAACCCGAGGACTTATATAAGAAAAGATTGAGCTATAAAGACCCGTAAGAGAGTAAAAAAGGAATAAAATGAATAATACAGTACATGTTAGGCAATGGTAATATCAATGGAGAACAATAGAAACATGAACATAAATGCATTATATAGCATGAATATCATAACATGGAAATGTCGAAATGACATACAACATGATATTAGTAGGATCCAAGGCTCATTGCACATGGATTATCATGAGTAAACCCTCATTACATTTGAATTAGCATTATTCTATCCTAATAGAACTTGAATTAGAATGAGTAAACCCAAATTGCCCATAGAATATCATGATTCTAAGCATTTCCATATGCATTGGAGCTCTATCAGGGCACACCCTTCATAAACATTTCATTTCTTGCATAAGTGTGCCACATGAATAATATAAAATGGAATCATTCAACACAATAAGTTATTACATGATTAATGAATGTTGAATACATAAATTTAAGTACCATAAAATATGTAAGTGTTCATAAAGGTGAATACCCTTGATAGAGAAATGGGTATGGTATTCACTACATATGATTTTGGATTGGAAGATCATGGTGCAATTTCTGATCATAACGATGTGACATAAAAATTCATAAGAATGGGTGATGAGAGAGAAAGGGTATCTAATCATATGTACATGAAATTTATAGTAAGGGTTTCACATAGATACATGTCGCAACACATGGAATCTTGAAATAGAAGGTGTAACATTATAAAGAAATAGGAAGAAAGAGGAGAAATTGAATAACTCTTAATATATTACGACATGGTAACAGTTGTACATTAGAGGGATTAATGTGATAGAAGAAGTATCTCATCATTCATATATAAATAGAGCAGATCGGGGGAGGTGAAAATCATACCCCAAAATTTGTAATTGAAAAATAAAAGGGTATATAACATAATGAAACATGGACAAAAATATGAATGGAAGAAATACATTACTTGAGTGTGTGACTTGAAGAGAATGAGGAGGAGATTAATGAAAGAATGGGGCTCCTTGGGAGTTTTTTAGAAAGAGGAGGGAAGAGTAGGAACGTGCTCCAAATATTTTGAGTGATGTGTTGTGGGATCTTCTGTGATTTTATATATGAAATGAGAGGAGATTTCATTAATATTTCACAAACATAGGTTTTAAAATCTATATAAATAAATATTCAAAACTAAAAACCTTCCCATGGGTTTTTCCAATGGGTTTTTCCGAAGGGGGGTGTGAATATTTTTTATAAGTTAAATGTTGAACATATTAAAATATTATGAGATTTTATGTGGAGGTGAGTCACACTCTGAAGGAAATAGTTTTAAAATGTTAAATTATTTTATAAGTCTTTAAGGGTCCACTTAGGCATTATAAAATTAATCAAACAAATATAAAATCAAATTATTTTATAGGTAAAATATTTATTGTATGAATATCCATTTTTTAGTATTTTATGACATCTATATTGGGTCATTATGATGTCATAAAACACATATGTTGTCTAAATATGTGAAATATCACTTTTAAAATAAATATTTCCATTTATTATAAATTGACAAGTTTTGATGAAAACAGTTTCCATACTGTAATAAAAATTACATTTGACTTCGTAAATGATATATGATAATTTATATATAATTTAAATTATATGATAATAATATATTATTATAATATTATTTATTAAAAAAATTATTTAATTCTTCATAATAAAGACATTAATTAAAAATAAAATTTCAATTTTATCGTATGAAAATATAATTCTTTTCAAAATGAATACGTAATCATTTATGGAGTAAAAGAATTAATGAATATAGTAACCATTTATAATTAATGAAAAAAGTATTCTTATACCACTATTATGAAAACAATATTAATAAAACATCAGTTTATATATTTCTAAAAAGTACCATTTTTTCTGAAAAATAATTTATCTAATTAATTATATTTTTAAGATAAACTATTCTCATACAAGAATTGATGGACTAATACTTTTATTTATAGATGGTATTACACAAAAAGTAACAAATTCCTTAATAAATAACCCCTTATAACACCACCATAAGTCCTAAGGGTAAGTTGTGCGATGATGATAGACTCTTGGGGTGGCTCAGATAACATCGCATGGGTGGTAATTTAATTTAACTTCCACTTATCACATAGTAGATTCACATTAAGATTAACATGAAGCTCAGCTTGGGATTGGTCAAGAGTGATGCCCAGTGATGCTACCTCCATCCCAAGCTCTGACAAATGTGCTTCGTATGGCTTGAGTCTATTGGATGAGGTCATCCTCAAGGTTTTCTATGTCGAAAGGATTCTTTTTGATAAACTTAACTTTATATTAGTTTTGTTATCATTGTTCAATGTCTATATTATCAATGGTAATGATACTGAATGGTAATTGAATCAAAAAAATAAGAATTAGAGTATGTGTTTTCTATATCCATAAGAAATTTAATTAAATAAAAGAAAGGGAATTTTATTCATGAATAATCATGTCGTTACAATCATCACCCCTTATGAAATTTCTCTCTTGAGATTTCCTTTTACCTCACTAAAATATATGGGGGTCACAATTCATCCTCACTTACTTCAGTTCCCAAATTTCTTCTTCAAACATATGGTATCTCCATAACACATTAAAAATGAAAATTATCTTATTCGATAAAACTATTTCTCTATGATCAAAGATTTTTTTCCACTTCTTTTCATAGGAGAGGTAATTCTCCAATGGTACCGCCTATGGATTTAGTACATGTGACGGGTCATATATGTACTTCTTCATGTATGACACATGGAATACATCATGTTCTTGAGAATTATTTGGTTGGAGTGCTAGTCGATAGGCCTCTGGTTTAATTTCATCAAGGATCTCAAAAGGGCTGATGTAAATTGGAATAATATTAACCTTATTTGTAAATATCATAACTCTCTTCCATAGTGATATGCGGAGGAATATCATGTCTCCAACATAAAACTCTAGTTCTCATTGATGATTATCAACATAGATCTTTTTTCATTTCTTAGTAGATTTAATGTGAAGCTTGGTGGTCTTAACCTTATACACAATTTCTTCTATCATTTCAAGAACTAGGAGTTTTCAGTGCCCAAATTCATCCCAACATGTCTGTGTTCTTCACCTCTTCCCATGAAGGGATTCATATGTTTCCATTTGGATGCTTGAGTAGAGACTATTACTATAAGAGAACTCAACCAGAGAAATATGATGATCTCATCCTCTTTTAATGTCCATTGATCATTCTCTCAACATGTCCTCAAGTGTTTTCATTGTCCACTTAGGTTGGAAATCATTTTGAGGATGATAAGTTGTAATGATGATCAACTCATTATTTAGAGCATGTTAGAGACTATTCCAGAATGTAGAGGTTATTCTTTAATCCCGATTGAATACAATCGACAGTGGTACTCCATACAGGCTTACCACATTTTTGATGTATATCCATGCCATTTGATCAAGTGAGAAATCATCCCAAATTAAAATGTAGGGTGAAATATTTATAAGATGATCCCTAACAACCTAGATAGAATTATTTTCATTGGATGTCTTTGGAAGAATAGTGGAAAAATCCATGGAATGTTTTTTATATTTCTATGTTGGTATGGGCAATGGTTGCATCGTCCCCTTAGACTTATAACGCATAGTCTTCACTTTCTAACAAACTAGAAACATTTATTTATACTCAGAGATCTTCTTTTTAATTTTATCCCTCCAGTAATTATTTTGGATATCTCAACACATCATTTAGTTTCAAAGGTGAATGGAGAAATTCAAACTATGCACATCATCCAAAATATCTTTCATTAACTCAATACATGATGGAACTCATTTTCTCGACCCAAATCTCACAATTCCTTCTTTATTAATTTTGAAAATGAAGGATTTCTCTTTTCTGATCATTTCCATTTTTTCTCAATTTCCACATCATTCTTATGACCATCCTTTATCCATTCCAAAAGTGATGGTTGAAAAATCCTTTGTGAATGTATTGATGATTTTCCCTTCATTATGATTCCCATGTCCATCTTCATCAAATCTAAGAAGATTGGATCCATTTCATTTCTCATCAATAATACAATAACTAGGTCATTTCTATATAGAGCACCCACCACCTTGTTCAGATTTCTAGGGTGGTAAAAGGTTTGAACAGTCTTAGTCCATGACCAGCTATAACAATCTTCATTTTCACATGTTCAGTTCTTTCTATGTGAATATATACTTGTTGCTTTTATGATCCGTATATATTTCACACATCCCCCCAAAGAGGAAATTTTGCCTATTTATTAATGAAATGATTACTACAGCCAAATCCAGATCATGTGTTGGATAGTTTTTCTCATGAAATTTATATTTCCGTATAGCATAAGCAGTGAAAATTTGGTTTTTCATTAACACATAGCCCATTCCCTTCTTCGAAGAATAACTTAATGCCACATAACGTTCTCCACCAGTGGGTAGTTTAAGAATGGGAGAAATGATAATCCTTCTTTTTAACTCCTTGAATCTATTTTTGCATTCATCACTCCATGTAAACATTACCCCTTCTATGTATCCTTTGTTATAGGGTTGGACAATCATGAGAAATTTATCACAAACTAGAGATAATATCCAGCTAACACAAGGAAGCAATGGATATCAGTCATAAATGTTGGCCTCAACAATCCCACAATTGCATTTTTCTTGGAGGGATACATAGATATCCCATTTATTTTGATGATATGACCTAAGAATTATACTTAATTCAACCAAAACTCAAATAAATTATTTTTCATTGAGCTTATCATTTCTCAAGGTCTCTAGTACAATGCCTAGATGCTTTTTATGCTCCTCCTTGGTTTTGGAGTATATAAAAATATCATCTATAAATACTAAAATATATATGTCGAGAAAGTCTATAAAGACTTTATTATTCAAGTCCATGAATATTTATAGTTAATTAGTGATTCTGAAATGCATTATTATAAATTCATAGTTCTTGAACCTTGTACACAAAGTAGTCTTTGGGATATCTTATTCTTCACTATTACTTGGTTATATTCAAACTATAGATCCACCTTAGAGAATTTTTTTGCTCCACGTAGCTGATCAAAAAAGTCATATATTCATGTAAGATGATACTTTTTCTTTGTCATGATTTTGGTGAGTTGAAGATAATCAATGCAATCCCCATTGACCCATCATTATTCTTGACGAAGAGGACTGCTGCACCCAATGGAGATGCACATGGGCATATAAAACCTTTATCCTGATTCTCCTATAGCTGTTTCTTTAGATCCTGATGAACAACAATGTCCATTCTATATGTATTCATTGATATTGTAAAATCCCTAGGTATATGATCAATTAAGAATTTAACATCTCTACTAGGATAAAGACTACACAATTCCTAAGGAAACACTTCAGTAAATTCCCTCACAATAGGCATTTCATAAATAATGGTTCCTTACTTATGCTAAATCTTATGATCAACATACACAAGATCATAGGGATTTAATTTCCACACTAGAGATGATAGTTCTGATGATGATTCATCCTCCACCTTCCACTTGTACGGAATTAGGGGTCAATTCACCTTATAGTGAGTGATTTTCCTCTCACATCAATTTATATTGGATCCCTAAAGTGAAATCAAATTCATTCCATGTATTAAATAATATTAAAATAGAGGGAGTATAACCAGGTTTTTCAGGAAGTTCATTACAAAAATATTGACAGGGGAGGAGTTATATTCATGGGATGAAATTCTTGCCCCATCTTCTATTCTCACTGACATTTGTACTTCCATAATCTGTGGTGGTGCATGTACTATTCTACTATACATTTAGGATATTAAATAATTCATAGAACTAGAAATAAAAAGTATGTTCAATACTCTTTAATGAATAAAATGTGTATTTATCACCACTTTGTTGTTGGGATTTTCTTCAGCATTAGTGATGGTAAAATCTCTCCCTTGATGCCTTGGTGGCTGTTGGTTTCCTCTGAAAAACCTTGGCATAGGGAACTTGTTTGAAAAGGTCTTTTGTTCATTCTAATTAAATAAATGAAAAATGCATTGAGGGTTGAATGGAGTGTTCCTATTCTCTGTTTCATCAGCGGTTTTTTCTTGTCTAAAATTAATATCCTTGTTCCCTTCCCTTCCATAGCTAAATAATTTCCTCATCCCCTTCATAAAATTTCTAGAGTGCTTCTTTATTCACCTTTGGCAAGTGGGGTGCTGGAATTTCTTAACACCATTGTATTTTCACATCAGACAACTAGAATTAAAGTCCACTATCTTCTTATTATCCCCATGATACCCCTGATATTCTTTGATCTACACTTCGACATTGAAGGCATATCATATTGTTTTTTCATAGCTATCGAAGTCATGGAACTCTAGTGATTTTAACAGGATAGGTTTTATCCCACTAAAGAAACTTTCAACCTTGATTTCAAGGGTAATAACAATGAAATAGGTGTATCGTGCATTCCTTGGTATGTTTAACTCTTATTCTTTGATCTATTCTTCTTGTTTCGTCTTGAGGGAAAGGAATTCCATTTCTATATAGAAGTCGAAGGGTGATAAGAAAATATTTATCGAAATAAATTTTCAGGGAATCCTTCCATTCCAACGCCTCTATATATTCTTCAAGATTCATATTCTTTATTTATTACCACGATTTATTATATTCACCCTTCATACAATAAGTTTCAATAAGAATCTTCTATTGATCCGAACAATGAATGATGGAGAAGATCTTCTCAATGGAGTTGATCCATTGTTCGACGATTGAGGGATCAAATAATCCCTTAAAAGAAGGAGGTCTTTGACCCTTGAAGCTCTCTTTTGAAATATTCTATTTCTTAGGAGGGGTTTGACGTTATTCTTGAACCACATAACTATTTAAAACATTAGTTAAGTAAGAGAGTATCATGACAAAGTTTGTGATTCTTTCTCCCATTAGTTTGGAATCTAATTAGAATAGTCACCACATTGATATTCACATTAGATGTTAGCCTGAGTCCTCCTTTTACTGGACATTGGATAGAATAAAAGTAAATTTAGGGGTAACATATATTGGGAAATCCAATGTAAAAAGGGATATCTTATAAATTATATTTATATCCTTAACATATGAATTTACAGGCTTCAATCTATGTTATCCATGATATACTTCCCAAGTTATATTCTTAGAGGGATTTTTCTCTTAATAATGTATCATATCAATCATATGAATTTACCAATGAATATACCATTGAAGTGTTGAACCAAGAGCCCAACAAGGCCCATTTTTATGCACCAATTCTCATTCATTTCTATCTCAGAGTGGTGTTTTTGGGTTTTTCTCCAAGATAAATTTGTGCCATAGCCACCTCTACCTGTTCATATCTTGATAGGGATGTATTTTCTTGATAAACTAGTTAAAATATATTCTAAAAAATTAATGGATGTTTCTATTATACTTTGTCTTATCTTTATGTCTTTTAGTAGGGTTCTGAAAATATACTCCAGAAAATTAACTAAACCAATCTTTTGATACCAACTATTACAACCCTTCTCTTTATTAGATATTTAAAAATGATTTATTAAATAAAATTCCATGAAAGAAAACTATAGGATCAAGATGTTTAGTTTTCTGGAAAATTATAAACATTTATTTACAAATAAAAACATTAAATATGACATCATATTTGAAAAATTCTTTTACTTGACCACAACATTCCTTCATACTTAGCATTGCAAGGGATTACATGAGGACATACATAGAAAATGGTAAGGTATAAAGACCAGTAAGGGATTAGAAAAGGAATAAAATGAAGAATAATGTAAATGTTATGAAATAGTCATATCAATTATGAAAAATAAGAAAATGAATATAAATTCATGATATATAGTGATTATCATAACATGGAAATGTGGTAACGACGTACAAGATGATATTAGCAAAGGCCAAAGATCATTGTACATGGATTTGCATGATTAAAACCTCAGTTCACTTTATTTAGAATGAGTAAACCCTCATTGAACATTAATTATCATGATTAAACCCTCATTACACAATTAATATCATGATACTAAACATTGCCCAATGCATTGGAATGCTATCAGGGCGCATCCTTCATAAATAGTCCATTTCAAGCATAAGTATTCCATGTGGACCATATAACATGGAATCATTCAAAAATAATAAGTTATTCCATGATTATGTAATGTGTAATACATACATGTAATTAAAATTAAAAATGTATATGTCAATAAATTTTAATACCATTGATTGATAAATGATAATTGTATTCACTACACAATGATTTTGTCTTGGAAAAGCGTGGTGTAGTTTTGGTAACATAATGGCATGAGGAGGGGCTTCATCAGAGCGGGGGGTTACTTGTGTGTTTTCTAGAGAGTGTAGGGATGATTAAAGATCGGTTCCATGGATTTTTTGTGAGGATAGGTTTGATATTGGGTGGGTTTATATAGGCAATTAGAGGGAAATTATTCAATATTTCACAAACATAGGTTTTGGAATCTATATAATTAAATATTCAAAACCACGAACCATCCCATGGTTTTTGCCCATGGTTTTTAACAAAGGGGGGTGGAAGGAATTAATTTATAATGATAATGGCCAAACTTATTAAAATACTAGGCTTTCTTATGTAGAGGTGAGTACCGATCTCATGGAAATCCTTATAACATGATAAAACATTTTATAAGTCTTGGAGGGTACAATAAGGCATTATAAAATTAAGAAATAAAATCTAAAATCACATTATTTTAAAGTTAAAAAATATATTGGACAAATATTGCTTTAATAGTATATTATAACATCACTATTGTGTCATTATGATGTCATATAATACATTATATATTTATTCTATATTTAATTTTTACCTAAAAGTTCGATTTTCTCAGAAATTAATGAAAATTTCACCATTGGAAAATTTCAACAACCTGATTCCCAAAATAATACAAATTTTATCTTAAAATTGTTCTAAATATGTGAGTTTTCATATGTGAAATAAAAACCCTCATTTTTTAGAAAATGACTATTTTTAACCAAAAAAGGTTCCAAACCCTAATAAAAATTACATTTGACTTTATAAAAATTATATGATCATTTATATTTAACAAAAATTATATAATAATAATATTTTATTGAAATATTATTTATTCCAAAAAATCATTATTTCATAAAAATTAATTCATTCATTAAAAATACCATTTATGTTTTATCGTATGAAAATATAATTCTTATCAAACTGAATACATAATCATTTATAGAGTAAAAATAGTAAGGAATATAAATCCAAATATAATTATAAGGAGTGTTCTTATAACACTATTATAAGAATAATATTAATAAAACCTCAGTTTATATATTTCTAAAAAGTATCATTTTACACCAAAAATCAATTTATCTAATTAATTATATTTTTATGAATAACTTTTCTCATACATGAATTGATGTAATAAGATTTTTATTTATAAAATGGAATATAAAAACAAACTAATTCCATGTTACAAAACACCTTATAACACCGACATAATACCTAAGGGTAAAGTGTCTTATGGTGACTGAATCTTGGGGCAGCTTGGATATCATCACTAGAGTGGTAATCTCTATTAACTTCTACTTATCTAGTAGGAAATTCCATTCTAGCATAACATGATGAAGATTATATTTGGATTGTTCATGAGAGAAAACATGTGACACTAACTCATTTTGGATATATGAAAAATGATCTTTGTATGTCTTGAGTCTATTAGAAGAGGTCATCCTCTCCTTTGTCTATGTCGAAAGGATTATTTTTAAAAACCATAAATTTATATCTATTATCTGATAACTATTCAAAGATTATATTAACAATGGTAATGAAACTTATGGTCATTTAAACCAAATAATGAATAAAAAATAGTTCACATGTTTTCTATATCTATAAGATATTTTATTAAATAGAAGAAAGGGAATTTTATTTCTTAATGTACAGGTCATTACATGAAGAACCACAATTGGTCATTAAGAATTTTCATCCATAAAAATGAAGCTCCATATGGGTAAAACTTATAGGAAAACTTTGGACCCTAGAAAAAGGTTCTATATCATGAATGTTTTTCATGTAGGCTGATGCACAGGTCTGTAACACAGGCTGATGCATAGGTTTAGGATGTAGGCTGATGAGAAAGGACTATGTGTGTTGCTACTCTTTGGGTAATAACCGCATTGAAGGCCTTTTCTGAAGGGGTGTGTTTTGGGATTTCATTACATCCCTTATTTGTTTATATTTAATTTATTTTCATTTCACTCATTTTCATCCATTTTAAAAATGGAGTGTCAATAAATAAGAGTTATTAATATATTCTCCCCAAAAAAATTACCTTTGATGATTATTCTCCTCAATCATAGCTCTAACCATTTCTTGAGTAGAACCTTTTCTCCTTTAATTTATTCCATTTTATAATAGTGTTCCTAGAGAAAAAATAACTTTTCCATTTTCATTATAAATTTACACAAAATTATTATTCCACCACTCAATATTATGATCACTTCTTATAGAAAAATTAACAAAAATATTATCATTTTGAAGTAAATTAATATAATATGAAAAAATAGAGAATGTATAATTCGTATGAGATGAAGAAATTATCCCAGGTTCATTTTTTATAACAACATAGTCTAATATTAATTATTTAATCCATTTAAAAAAAGATATTTTAAAAAGTTGAATGAGAACCTAAATAAGTAAGTAACAATATATAATTTTCCAAAATATATGTTGAGTCAATAAGGTTTTCCATATTACTTTCACATTCCTTCATACTTGGGAGAGATTATTATGTAAATAAGTTTTCCTTCTCACTTTACCATTCCTTCTTGTTTGGAAAATCACAAAAACCATATCTTAAGGAAAATTTCATTTTACCCTGTGTTTTTCTCTAATAATAAAAATTTAATTCCTTAATGAAATTCATCCTTACCATGTTATTCATTGTTCATTATCATGTCTAAATGAAAAATTTGGTTTCATATCTAAAACGTCAGAATCATGTAATACATAGATAAAGAGAATTCTATTTTCAGGATCTGAATTGAGGTTCTTATTTCTCTGAATTGAGACTCTGAACTCTTCGGAGTTCTGACTCTGAGTTCTATGAATTCAGACTCCGAACTCTTCTGAGTTCTCACTACATGTTCTCTGAATTCAGACTCTGTACTCTTCTAAGTTCTAGCTCTGATTTCCTTGAATTCAGACTCCAAATTCTTCTGAGTTCTGACTTCGAGTTCACTAAATTCAGACTGCAAACTCTCCTGAGTTCTAACTATGAGTACTATAATTCAGGCTCCAAACTCTTCTGTGTTCTGAATCTGAGTTGTCTGAATTCAGACACTGAACTCTTCTAAATTCTGAATCTGAGTTCTCTGAATTCATACTCTGAACATTGTATGTTCAGACTCCGAATTCTCATGAACTCTAACTCTGATCTTTATAAATCCATAATCCAAAATTCCATGAAATTCAAACTTTGGAGTTCTATATAGTTTTGGTACTAAATTAATTAGAATATAGAATCTGAATATCCTTGTATTATAGACACTTAATGTATTTTTGGTTACACTCCGAACATTTATTTGATTACATTTTGGATATTATATTTTAGTTATGTAACCATATTTTTTTCTTATAATTTTTTTTGTTATAAAACAAGGCGGTCATTTCAGTTACTAAATAACCTTTTTTTAGTGACACGAATACATGTCACTCTGAAATTCAAGGAAAAAATATGATTGTTGTAGGAGGGAGCTGACTGTTGGAGTTGTGCCTATAAATAGGACCACATTTCAATGAGATCATAACATTTAACGTTTACTTTAACTTTTTTAATTTTCTTTTGGCAACTTTTCCTACATGTTGTTGAAGTGATTTCTAGGGAGAGAGGATCTTATAAACTCTCAGGCTTCATGCAGAAATATTGAATGGATTGTTCAAACTTTTCTTCAAGAATATTTTTTTCTATAGAGGTTCGAGTTCCTTGAAATCATAGACATCTGGTTGTGAAGTCAGATGTGTCAATTTCCATGCAAATTTAGGGCTTTCGGGGCTAGCATGAAAGATAACAATCTACGGATTGAGGGTATACCTGGGTTTGGGTAAGACATACCTTATTGGAAGTATAAATCAAGGGACCTTCATTCAGGGTTATTGGATACCCATCTCTTTGAGTTAAAAGAGTTACTACTTGTTACTTATAGTGTTTCCGTTTTTGTTTTTTGCTGAAATGTTTTTTAAGGAAAGTATAACTATCTTATACTTCCTTAAACTTATACTCTGATTATATAAGATTATATAAGCTTTAAGGTAGAATGTTAGTTATTGTAAGCTTTTTTTATCTTTCATTTCCGAAATCACTTTATGTATTCATAAATGTTATTATAATTTAGAGGTGTTGTGAATTTTTTTTATGAAAAATTTCCTTAAGGATTTTTTAATGTATATAATTCACCCCCTTCTTTTATATTGAGTATCATAATCATAGTTTGATACTATAATCAATATCACATATATCATACTATAGATCCAATAATTGGTATCATAGGTTGGAAACCTTGTACACTGAACCGATCTAACAATTGGCTTTAGAGTTTTGGTTCAATCTGAATTAATCTCACAATTATATTCAGGAGATTATTCTTCTTTTCTTCTTTTCAAAATCATCATTTTGGATTCACATCTTGGTATTATTTTTTCTTAGAGATACATTAGTTCTATATTTTTCTTTCTAAGGAATATTTTCCTTGTTTACAAACTATTATTAGTAATAAGTTTTTGTGCCATTATTTTCCTTAAGATGGAAGGTTTAAATGTATGTTTTATTGACAATCTAAATCATACCAGACCTCCTATTTTTTATTGAAATGATTATGATTACTGGAGAGATAGGATGAAGACATTCGTTATTAATACTGGAGTTGATAACTACCTAATTCTGAAAGGGGACTACAAAATTCTTGATAAAGAATTATGAACATTTACTAATAAGGAGAAATCAGAATATCAAGCAAATTTTAGAGTTAGAAATAAATTTCTATGTTCCATGACTAGGAACATCTATAGTAAAATATATTCATGTGAAGCTGCAAATAGTATCTGGAAGAAACGTGAAGTTACACATTTTGGTATCTTAACGATACAGATACAAGAAGAGCTATGTTGAGAGACAAGTACCATGGCTTTAACATTCTTTATGGAGAACCTATAAGCAATGTTAATCAAATATTATGACTATCCTGAGTAGCATATAGACTATGGGAGAAAAAGGTTTGGATGATGAGACTATTGTAGATAAAATCATAGGCATCATGCCAAATGAGTGGGAGTCCAAGAGGACAACAATTGATGAAAAAACGAAAGTTACTCATATTTCCTTGAATGAATTGTTTGGAACACTTCATCAGCATAGGAATATAATGAAGAGAGATGATGATATTGTCAAATAGAAGAATGGGAATGGAGGAGTTGCTTTTACAACTACTTTTAAACATATGAATTCCAAGACTCTAGAAAGGGTTACTAGATCAAAATCCAAGAATGTTACTATTCAGTCAGAATATAGTGATACATAAATGTCTGAGAATGAATTAGATAATATTTATTGGATAATGAACAAGATATTTTCTCAAAATAAAAATCATAATAACTTCAAGAAAAGAGACAAAATTGATAAGAAATATGGGGATGTTACTTGTTTTTAATGTAGAAGAACACGTTATATCAGACCTGATTTCTATCTATTGATAAAGAAAGATAATAAAGAAAAGAATTCCGAAAGAAAGAAGAAGAAGTTTTATCAGTCAATGAAATGATAAGTCTTAAAGAAAACGATACTTGGAGTGCTAGCTGTATAGACTCTTCGCGAAGAGAATCTTCTAAATATGTATCATCATGACAAAAAATTATTAGATTCATTACTACCACTTCGTTCACAAATACATGTTTTGTTTCCATGGTACACTCTACCAAGGCTTTAACAAATTTATCTTTTGGTAATAATTTCTATTATGATTATATTAATTAAAATGAAGATACTTCATCTTTAGATAATTAAGAAATACCATCATATGATGAATTATCTAGATTTTCCAAGTTGTTAGAAGAAACAAATTGTAAAATATATAAGAAATTGGACAAGGAAAATACTAGAGATGAAGTTCTTACAAAAGAGATTTTAGACCTCTCTAGAGATCTTAAAGATAATGATGAGATTTTAGAAAAACATTCTCATAACATTAAGGAAGTTAATACATAAAAGGAAAAACATTATAAGGTTTTTAAGAATACTATTTTAAAATTAATTTTTTTTGGAAAAGTATATCCTTAAATAAATATTTCTTGATGACAGAAATTTATTTATCAGACTAAAATATGAAATATATTCCCTTATGAAACTTCTTGCAAACTTTACTTCTGGTAAGGAAATTTTTTCCAAGTTGTATTCTCAAATGAATCCTCAAGGAAATACTACTGGAGTAGGTTATACTCACCAAAAACTAGTTTTCAAGAACAACAATATCACTCCTTCCAAAGCCCCTTTTTGTACTAAATTTCAAAGTGGTGGGAATTGGAAGAAAATTTTATCTTTGAATAATGTTCAATCTCTTGGGTTTCATAAAGATTATTTCTCTAAAAAATGTGGATACCCAAAATTTTGTTTTCTAACAATTCTGGATCCAATGAAGTTTGGATTCCGAATGTTTAACTTTCTTATTTTCAAGAATATAAAGAAGGTACTAACAGGAATACATGGTATATGGATAGTGGATGTTCCTAGCATATGTCTGGAAACAAAAACTTTTTTGAAATGATTATCGAGACGAAAGGAGAAAAAGTAACTTTTGGAGATAATGCTAAGGGAGAAATTATTGTTATAAGTAACATAATTCTTCATGAAAATACCATGATTTCAAATGTTTTTTTATTAAGGGTCTTATGCACAATCTCATTAGCATAAGTCAATTATGTGATGAACATTACCTTGTGAATTTTAGGAATTACAAGTGTTTAGTATAGAACTCCAAGGAAGAATTTATTCTTTCTACCAATAGGTAAGAGAATTTTTATACCCTAAACATAGAATACCTTATGAGATAAGATAAACCCTACCTTAGTACAATGGAAGACCATTATTGGTTATGGAATAAAAGGTTAGGTCACTGTAACCTTAGGAACATATGTAAACTCTCTAATAAAGGACTAATTAAGGTTATACAGAAACATAGATTTAATTCTTTAAATGGTTGTAATCCTTGTCAATATGGAAAGAAACATAAATCAAGTTTTAAATCAGTCGGTGAAGTCTCAACCACTAATGCACTACAGTTGGTACATATGGGTCTTTTTGGTCCAACACAAACTGGAAGCATTGGTGGAAAATTCTATGTATTTGTCTTAGTTTATGATTACTCTAGATTTATGTGGGTCTATTTTATAAAAAATAAATTTGAGGCATTTTCTTATTTCAAATGTTTTAAAGCCCAAGTCAAAAATGAGAAAAATCTTCCTTTGAAAACTATTTATAGTGATCATAGAACAGAATTTCAAATTTTTTATTCTGAAACATTTTATAGTAGAAAATTCATTACTCATAACTTCTCAGCACCTAGAACACCTCAATAGAATGGTTTTGTTGAAAGAAGAAACATAATTCTTCAAGAGATAATGAGAACCATGTTGAGTGAGTATTATGTAGACAATATTTTTTGGGATGAAGTTGTATGTACTTATTGTTATACTATAAATTGAGTTTTGATTAGACATTTTCTTAACAATAATCATTATGAGTTATGGAATGGTAGAAAAACTAGACTTCCCTACTTTAAGGTTTTTGATTGCAAGCTATTCATTATGAATAATAATGATATTATTCACAAATTCAGAAGAAAAAATGATGAAGGAATTTTTTTACGATACTCCACAACATCCAATGGTTATAGAGTTTACAATAAAAATACTTGTACTATGGAAGAGATAGTACTTGTCAAATTTGATGAAACTGGTCCTTTTGTTTTTAAACAACCCCAACCTAAATCTTCGGATGTGTTTTCAAAAATAGATTATCAACCTTTGTTATAAGATCCTTCTATTAAGGAAAATGCCCAAGAAAAGTTTTCTGAAGCATTTACCGCAGATGTTTTCTTACTCTATGTTGATGAACGGGATTTACAAAACCCATACCAGTTGCTTCTAAAGAATCATCCCAATGATAGTATCATTGGTGTTTTGAATCAACCTGTAAGGACAATAATTTCTTTAAGAAATTAAGTAGAACATCTAGAATTTCTATCCAAATTAGAACAAAAAAGCACTGATGAATCTTTAGGTATTGATGATTAGGTAAAAGTTATTCAAGATGAACTAAATGAATTCAAAAGGATTAAAGTATTGACATTGGTTGAAAGACATAAGGAAACTTCTATTATTGGAGTAAAATGTGTCTTCAGAAAAACGTTTGATGAAAATGGGATCATAGTTGGAAATAAATCTAGGTTAGTTGCTAAAGGGTATAATCAACAAGAGGGAATAGACTATGAATAAACCTATGCTCCAGTAGCTATAATTGAATCTATTCATATCTTACTTTCTTTTGTAGCATTATTCAATTTAAAACATTTCTAAATGGATGTGAAATGTTATTTCCTTAACGGTTAGGGTAATGTGGATGTTTTTGTTTAAGAACCTCCTAGTTTTGAAGATACAAAACATCTTGATCACGTTTTTATAATTACCAAAGCTTTTTATGGACTTAAACAAGCCATTCGGGCCTGGTATGATAGAATTATAGGATTTATGCTTTAAAATAATTATGTTAAGTGTAATTCAGATCTAACACTTTTTATAAATAAAGATACAAAAAATGTTTTGATTGTACATTTTTCTATGAAATTATATTTGGTTCAACTCAGAAATCCATAACGGATTCCTTTGCAGATCTAATGAAATTTGAGTTTGAAATGAGTATGATGGGTGAGTTAACATTTATCCTTGGTTTTCCAATTTCTCAAAAACCAGAAGGAATATATATATCCCAACATCAGTATATTAAATCTCTTATTAAAAAGTATGGATGTGACAACACTAAGAGTATAAGTACTCAAATAGGTACCTCAAATACACTTGATCTTGATGAAGCTGGGAAACCAGTAGATCAATCATCTTTTAGAGGTACGATAGGAAGTTAACATTACTTGACAGCTAGTCATCCAAACTTAATGTTTTTAGTATGCTTATGTGTAAGATATCAATCTGATCCTATGGAATCTCATTTAAAGACAGTGAAAAACACTTTTCGCTACTTAAAGTGAACCATGGATTTTGGACTCTTTTATACTTATTTAAATGATTTTATTCTAAATTGTTTTTTGGATGCCGACATTGGTGGATGTAAAATGGATAGAAAGAGTACATCCAAAACTTTTCATTTCTTAGGAGATTCATTAGTTTTTTGGTCATGTAAGAAGCAACACTCAGTAGCACTTTCCACTGCAGAAGCTAAATATATTGCAGCTGGAAGTTGTTGTTCTCAAGTATTGTGGATGATACACACACTAACAGACTATGGTATGAGTTTTATCAAAACACAATTTTTGTGTGATAATACCAGTGCCATTTCTCTAAGTAAAAACCCTTCACATCACTCTCATGAAAAACTCATATATATTAGGCATCACATTCATAAGGATCACACACAAAAATGAGATATCTTTCTTCAATTAATTAGAACATAAGATAAACTTGCAGATATTTCCACAAAATCCTTACCCTCCGATAGATTTTAATAAATTATATTGAAGTTAAGAATGATAACCTTGAGGTAATATTCCTTATTAAATTACTATTGAAATCAATCTCCTTATAGTAATAAACTCTTTTTCATAGGAGGAGTACATTTTCTTGTTATTTAAATGAAAATTTTTCATAATGAAAATTTTTCGTATTCAGTTTTTCATAATTTTTCATACTGAGAATTTTCGTAGTCACTTTCTCAAAACTTTCATAATGAAGCTTTTCATACACAAAATTTTTCATAATGAATATTTTCATTTCATATTCATTTCTTTTGGAATCTATAGTTCTTTAATGAATTTTGTTTCCTCATTACAAGTAATATTCCTAGAAATCCAAAATGTATTATTCTTTTCTTATGTTTTCGTAATAATATTTTACTTGCTGGTATTTTCATTTGTTGTTTAAAAATTTTCAAATTCCCTTTTCCTAAAATATGAGCGTTTAACCCTAAAAATATTAGATTCTATCAAGTTTTCATTGCGGTTATCATTTCAATCATCAGATCTAATTAAAATTTTTCTCAACTGTTGGATTGACTTTGGAAGTTCAACCATCGCTTCAAGCACCTATATAACGGACCCCCGAAGGGCTCTCCCACATCGGATTTCAAGCCTTTGAGAGTTGGAGCTCTTTACCTTATTCAAACTACATTCTGATCCTCTCTAATCTTGGTCAAATTTGAATGTCTGGTGAAGTTCCTTCTCAAGAGATGTCAACTATCATGTTGATTTTGGAGTGGAAGATTTACAGAGAGAGGTTGGTGCATTCGAATTTATTTTCCAAGTATGATTCCATTATATCCAAGAACATATTATTAAATAGATGGGAAATCGTTTGTATATCAAAGAGAGGAGCTGAAGATGTATTTTATCCCGATATTCTTGTGGAATTTTATGAATCTTTGATTTCCTTCAAAGAAGAAGAGAGGAGTAAGTTTCCTTTTAAAAGCTATGGAAAAACATATTCCCTTCCATACACCAACATTTCTATCTTGGTGCGGTTGTCTTATGAAGGGTAAGCTGAATTTTGTTCTCATAAATTTTTGGTTGTTTGAAGATGTTTTGTCAAGATGAAAGCTATAGAGTGTCTTGTACTTTCATATGTCAAGACTCCGAAGATTTCCCATTTTTCAAAAAATAATAGGATCCTAGAATTATGGGTTCAAGCTATTATCATTCCGAGAAATGGTGATAAGGAAACCTTGAAGAAGAGCGACATGTACATCAAAGATTTTCTAGTGAATCTCAGGAAGATCAACTTGATGAAGCATATTATAATTACGATTGTGAATATTTAGAATAGGAATTTGAAAGCTCAGTTAATCATGTACTCAACCATTCGTTCAATGTTAACAGTTGGTTCCTTGAGTCTTTCAAGATTCCTTGTTGTTCCAATCCAATGAATTGCAAAGTCATGTTAGTAAGTGATGATACATTGAAGATAATGAATACTGGTTTCTCTAAAGATTCCATAGAATTTTATGATCTACCAGAGGAAGAGGCTGAAGTTGTTCCGAAATAACAAGAAGTTCCTGAACCATTAAAAATCGATGAAAGAAGAGGAAGTTGAAAGAAGTATTAGTTGAAGGTAAAACCTCAGAGGCTAAAGGAACCCAATCAGCACCTCCAAAGCCAAAGAAACAAAAATACTATCCAAAAGAGGTTGTATCCAAGTGGATAAAGACAAGAAAAATAGGAAGGAAGGAGAGCTATAGTTTGTCTTGGATCCTGCATAATCTAAGGCTTTAAAAGAAAATACAGCTGATGATCTTGCGAAGAAATATATGGAAAAGAAGAATAAGAATAAGATGTCGAAGGCTGAGATTGTTCAATCCATTCTAAGGTATACTTAGAAAGAATCTGAGAATATCCCTGTACTAAAATCGTTCTTGATATAGGCCTTACCTAAGACAACGGGGAAGAACATTCTAACTCCAGAAAAAAAGAAAAAGAAAATATTATTGAAAAATACGAAGTTGTGGAATAAAAACAAGAAGAAGAAAGCAGTGGTGAAACATAAGACCTCATAAAGAATTTTGAAGACTTTCATGAGAGGGAAAGTGCATCTAAGAAGTTGTCAATCTAGAAATCTCAAGATAGATCTTCAATTCTTTTTACTCCAGGGTTAGATGAAAAGGAAGAAGATGAAGTGAATAAGCATTATGAGGAAAAAATTTATAGTCATCATTTCATTCACACTAAAGATTTTGAGACAGGAGGTGAGAAAGAAAAAATAGATGAAGATAGAATTTTTCAGCTATCTGATAGTGAACAAGTGTCTCCGACTAAGGAAGCAGTTCAGAGAACTGATAAAGGTATATAAGTGGTTGTTGATACATCAACTAAAGTGGTTTTGAAGAAGAAATATGTTGGTGGATCATTAAATAGGGAGCATGATGAGCTATAAAAATATACTTCACCAAGAAAAGTCTTGGATTTGTAATCATCTTCACTTAGACATGATTTCATTCTCCAGTCTTTAAAGAAGTTGGTTTGCACCATTCCAATCTTTCCAAGAATTTACTTGAGATGTCAGATGCTCTAACACAGCATGAGTCAAAAATTGGATTCAATATCATCGGTAATGGACATGTTTGTAGTGTTGGAGGCCGAAAACAAATCTTTCCTTAACAACTACGATGCCAAAAGAAGGACCTGCAAGAAAATGGTTGGTTGTTCAAAGAAGTCAGTTTAATATTTTGGAGAACTTGATGAGTTTCAAGATGGTGTCAAGGAGGATGTTGACATAGAAGATGGTAAAATCGGGGATCTCACAAGTAGCTTTGAGGAAAAGCTAACCCTTGAGAAGAATGCCCGGATTCACGAAGTAGAAGATCTGAATGGGATGTTGTATTCTGTTTCCTAAAGATGGAAGAGGGAAAGGGATCTTTGGATAGAGATCGAAGAGAAGCTATTTATGAAAGATGAGTTGTTAAAGGTGCAAGCAGAGGCTCTGAAAGCTCTGGAAGGAAAGATCAAAGCATTAGAGAAGAAAGAAGAGGATTACGATCAACTCCTATAACATATAGAGGAAGAACATAAGGAACTCCAAATGATAAATACCATAGTGAAGAAATTGATACCCAGGGATAAGGAAGGAAAATATAGCCAATCCAATCTTCTGTTGTATTGTTTCATTGTAAAACAGATTCCTACATTAATGAAAATTTTAGTTTCTTGTTTTTTTAGATGCTTTGTACTAATATTTCAAATACAATAATTTCTTTTCCATTCCTCTATTTTTTTGAAAATCATAGAGGAGAAAGGAAAACCAATACTAAGTAAAGAAGATATATCCCTAAGTAAGGGAGAATTTTCATAATGAAGATTTCCGTATTCAAGATTATGAAAAATATCATTCCGGAAATGTAGAATATGATCCTTAGATATCCAAATTGTTAAGAGGATTTATTCATATTCATCATTTCCCATATTATAATGGAGATAAGTTTTACTTTCAATGTCTACAAAAATATTATCGAAGAAATTTTACTCTATTTCATAAGGATGTTTGTGCTTTACAAAAAAGGGGAGATCACTGAGTGAATAAGGGTTTCTTTATGACTTTTCAATTCCTTCATACTTGGGGGATATTGATGATTCAATAAGGTTTACTTATGAATTTTCCATTCCTTCTTGTTTTTAAAATCAAAAAAACATTATCCTAAGGAAAATTTCATTTTACCCTATTTTTTTCTCTCATAAGGAAAGTTTCCTTCCTCAAAGAAATTCATCATTACTATGTTTTTTATTTTTCATTATCATGACTAAATGAAAAATTCTGTTTCATATCTAAAACCTCAGAATCATGTAATACTTAGATAAATAGCATTCTCTTTTCAGGATCCAAATTCAGGTTCTAAGTTCCCTGAATTCAGACCCTGAACTCTTCAGAGTTCTGACTCCATGTTCTCTAAATTCAGACTCCAAAATCTTCTGAGTTCTGACTCCATGTTCTCTAAATTTAGACTATGTGTCTTATATGCTATGACATCGAGTTCTCTGAATCCAGACTCCGAACTCTTCTGAGTTCTGACTCTGAGTTCTTTGAATTCAGACTCTGAACTCTTCTGAGTTCTGACTCCGAGTTCTATGATTTCAGACTCCAAAATCTTCTGATATCTGACTTAGAGTTCTTTGAATTCAGACTCTGAACTCTTCTGAGTTCTGAATCCATGTTTTCTAAATTCAGACTCCAAACTCTTCTGAGTTCTGACTCCTAATTCTCTGAATTCAGACTCCAAACATTGTAAGTTCTGACTCTGAATTCTCATGAACTTTGACTCCAAACTATGTAAATCCAGATTCTGAATTTCCTTGAAATTCAGACTCCAGAATTCTATAGAGTTCAGGTTCTAAATTCCTTAGAAAACAGAATACGAATATCCATGTATTATATACACATAATGTGTTTTTGGTTAGACTCCGAACTATTATTTTCTTAAATTCTGAATATTTGATTTTGGTTATGTAACCATATTTTTTTTCTTATACTTTTTTTTTATAAAATGATGACATTATCCTAGTTAATAACTAACAATTGTTTGAGTGACACGTGTACATGTCCCTCTAAAATTCACGGAATAATATGACCGTTGGAGGAGGGAGCTGACCGTTGAAGTTGTGCCTATAAATAGGATCTAATTTGAACGAGCTCAGAACTTTGAACTTTTACTGTAAATTTTGTTGCTTAATTTTTACAACTTTTCCCACAAGTTGTTGAGGTGATTCTTAGAAGGATAGGCTCTTGTAAACTCTCATGCTTTGTGTAGAAATTTTGAAAGGCTCGTTCAAACATTTCTTCGTGAAGATTTTCTTTGTGTAG
Organism: Viscum album; assembly: GCA_963277665.1. Lineage (NCBI taxonomy): Eukaryota > Viridiplantae > Streptophyta > Magnoliopsida > Santalales > Viscaceae > Viscum > Viscum album. Next base: position 115,508,142 of record OY728155.1, on the reverse strand, counting down.
AGGTGGAATTTCCTTGAAATTAGAGTCTTTCGGGTTGAGAAGTAAGAGGATACAATTTCCTTACAAATCGAGGTCTTTCGGGATAGCAAGACAGATACTGATCTTTGGATTGAGGGATTACCAGGGTTTGGGTAATACATACTTTCTTGAAAGTATAAATCAAAGGGCCTTTATAAAGGGTTGTTGGATACCCTTCCCTTGGGGTTAAAAAAGTTTCTACTTGTTACTTGTAATGTTTCAGTTTTTTTTCCGCTGCAATTTTTGTTGTTAAGGAAAGTATAACTATCATATACATACATTAAATTTTACTCTGACTAAATAAGATTATATACTCTTTAAGGTAGAATCTTTTTTGTTGTTAAAAAAATTATGTTTCATTTCCCAAATCACTTTTCCTGAATCAAGCAAGTTATTAGAATTTAGAGGTGTTGTGAATTTTTTGTTTATGAAAAATTTCCCTAAGGTTTTTTATAGTATAAAATTAACCACCTCTTATATATTGAATATCATCATCATAGTTTAATACTACAAGTAGTATCACAACTATCATTCTATCGATACAACAATATATAGAATTCACCTTTCCATTCTAAATAAACATTGATGTGTTGGTACCTTACGTCCTCTGAAGAATCTAAACTGTTAGGAATTTATTTAACTTTGTTCCAGTGTAATTAGGATACATATAATAGAATTCCCTATTGTCCCAATAATATATGTACTATTCTATATTAATATTCCATTAATTAATGTCTTATATCATTATTTTAACATTGAATTTGATCCGTGATGTTTTTTATCTGTTGACATAGAATAAAATATGTATATAATTCATCCCATCGAAGTATTTTCATGAGACATTAATTACTGTTGAATCCTCTTCCATATCCTCCCTAGTGTGATAACACAAGTCCTTATCACTAATATCCTCTCATAATTTCATTATTTCCACATTATTGTTTTTACTTTTAACCTTAATGATCAATAGTTAAAAGTTCATAACTAGTCTTGGCATTCATTTTAATGCCAGATGCTACCTCTTCGTTTCTTTTTTATAATACCTTCAAATTTAGTCTGATGAAAATCCCTTGGAAATATATCTGTATTCCATGTGGAATTTTATTTCAACATTTATCAAATATTCTTACACAATGATATAGTGGGAATCATCTTACAGAGTTTATTAAAACACTTATATTTCATGGGTTTCTTCCCATTTTAATATAATGGCATCCCAAATCAAAGAATCATTTCCTCTCATTAATTTTTAATTATCAAGAATACTTATCCAAAAACTCATCTTTCTCATAGTCATAGGATTAAATATAAGGTTTATAGTCCCATTTTATTTCCTCATAGGGCTCATTAGGTATCAGTTCAATAGGTTCCACTATTGGTCTAAATTTTACTACAATTTCACCAATCATCTCCATCTTCTATTTATGGAATTTATTCTTCCATAAATTAGATTTATCAATAACCATGGAAAATAAATTTAACTTAAAATAATTATGAAAATTTTAGAATACATGTATAAAAATCCAAGACTATTTACATATATTATTACTTGATTTTTAATATAATCATTTATTAAATAGAAAATAATAATTTAAATACCTAGTGTATTTATAAAACTTAGAACATAAAACATGTACACAAAAATAAAACATCATTATTATAATATGCATAATGAGCTCCTAAATAGCTTTGAGCTCCTAAAAATACAAGAGATACATAGATGGTAAAAATGTTATAATAAAGCATAGTAAGTTATAAACTAATGAAATAAGTATAACATACGAGTCAATGTTATACCATGATATTAAAAATTATAAGGCTCAAGAGTAATCAATTAGGAGCATAACATAAACAACATGGTATTATAAGAAAATGGAAACATAGAAAATTTGAATGAAATTGAAATAATGAAAGAATCATAAATCATGGATAACTTATAAGATAACCTCACATGGTATACAAAATCCTTTCAAGGATTTTGAATACTCCCAAATCCCATACATAATATCTCATGAGACTAAAACTATACCCAATGCATTAGAGTGTTGTCTAGGTGCACGAGTAATAACATTTTAATAATAATTTTTTCCACCAAAGAATAGAAAACATAAATCATAATCAGAAGAATTAAACCATGAATGAAATGGGTTTAAAAATATTTCATCATATTATAATCAAAAGGGATTACTTAAAAAATATGTTTGAGAAATGAACATATGAAATTTATTAAACCATAAAATGAAGCGATGAAAATCTAGTTATATATTTTATAGAACTATATATGTAGTTTAGTTTTAATCAATAATAATAAATATAGAGACAATGTTAGTTAAAGTGATAATGGACATAACTGGAAGAAAAAGCTTGGTATAAAGTGATCTTATACCTTAAGTCTCATATTTCTCCACAAAAATTATAAAACCATTTATATTAAACATATAATAATTAAGAATATATTACATAACAATAATAATATATATTTCATACCACATATGTTTTAAATATTATATTTTGAATCCCATTTGTAATTTATTCTTTATTAAAATCACAGTTTCTGTTCATCATTGCCACAATTTTCATGCATTTTTCTTAGTTCAAAAGTCCCCGTATTTATAAAATGATCATGGTACCATCATTAAAATTAAATTAAACCAAGGTATTAATGTTATAAATATTTATTATATATATTGATACATACTCATATTTAGATATATAAAAGATAAATTATAACATTCATGGAGACAGTCAGCCGTATGTACACGTGAACATTCTTTATATTTTCGATGGAAGGAATTAATGTAACCTAATTAATAATTACACTTTATAGAATCATAATAATATCTAAAATATCTTATATGTTTATTAAATCCATTGTTATAACCAATCCTGATAGGTGTTGATGGAAAACAAATTACATCGCATGGTTGTAGTCCTTTGTATACTCATATGATGATTTCATTTCCTATTTTGTGCAATTGAAGATAGATTTAGGTAATTACATTTAAATAATAACACATAATTATATGAATTTTTTTATATTATTTCATCATTTTTGAACAAAATACTTGAATGTGGTAGAAGAAGAAATAGAGCTAATACATTCTTTTAATGACTCTACATATTCTTTAAACAATTTTTTTTGATACTTTTAATACCTATTAGGGATGGTATTTTAATAAAAATAAGATGTTTATAAATTTTTTATAGTTGTAATAAATGTATTTATGTAGGTATTGGATTGAAGAAATGGAGTTTTATTTGTGAAAAAAATAGGATTAGATGTTTCCTTTCATAAGTGACAGGAGGGACACTCTTTGATGTGAGAAGGATATAAACTCATATATGATGAATATAATAATAGAATAGGCTTAAATATTATCATTAAATATATCCTTTACCATTTTGGATTTGGTATTGATAGTAATATATACACATATATAAATTTGTGTTAACCCTTTTTGACAATTACTATGATATCATGTTTTTATTCTTTAGGGGTGAAGATAGTTACTATCAAAAGATTATTGAACCATAAATGGATCATCATTCATATTTTACATTGTATAAAAATAATTTGTCCGAAAATAGTATTATTAGTATTTCTTAGTCATTTAATAATTCTTTTAACAAAAAATATCAATTATACCATTTTCACACTATTCATTAAATTTGAATTTGAAAACATCATTAAAGAAAATTAATTAAAATATATTCCATTAACAAATAAATAACATGATTTATATATCTATAAAAATACTAAATAATAATAATTAATTAAAATTATATGGATTTTAATATTTTTAATATCATTTATTTTATTTTTCTGTTAATTGAATAAATACCGTGTTAGTGTTGCGTTTGTATTTAAGGTAATCATTTCATTAATGAAAATTATACTTAATTTGATAGCATAAAAAATAATTTTACTTTCAAATAAACCATTAGTAATCAAACTCTACCTATATTTATCAATATGTCAAAAATATAAAAATAATATAGTAAATAGAATGAAATTTTTTACTCTTCCTAATATTAACTAATATAAAATATTAAATCAACGATATATAACACCATTTTGTCACATAAAATAAAATATGTTAAAAACGGATGAACAAAATTGATCCAACATAATAAAGGCATGTTATAGGGTCAGTTTTTTGTCCACAACATATTATTTTTATCTTTAATTACTTGATTTATCCTTACCGTGGGGAGAATGTTTTTATTATTTCCACTATTTATAATGAAAAAAAATAAATGAGAACAATTTTCTATGTTTTTAATGCATAAATATAAATATTTAATCCATTTTCAAGATTAAATTTTTATAAGTGACATATATGAATTTAATATTAAAATGAAAAATGAAATTAAAAAGTTGTTAAAAAAATGCTAGTTTAACTATAAAAATGTTTTATTAAAAATTTCTAGTATAAAATCTAATAAAAATACTAAAATTGGATTATTATGAATAAATGTTAATTAATGAAACTTTAAAACAAATACAAAATATAATTTTATTTTTAAAGAATTAAAAAATATAGTTTTAAATATATACCATTACTTTCATTATTCAATGAAAAATCACGCTTTTTAGAAAAATCATAATATTTATGCATAATCTAAATATGATAAGATGATTTAAAAATTTATATTGTTTTTTGAAATAATATTTCCAAATGATTTATGAATTAATTATAATATTTCTCACATAATGCAATAAAACTAATTTTTTTAAAAAAACATATATTTGATTAATAAAATGAATTTACTAAATATTGAGTTTTTATTTACCATGAATTTATCAACATACTTATATCAATTAGAAAATTTAATTATATTCCAAAATTTAGTTAATCCTATTAATACCCACCAATTTAACATCTAGGTTTCAAAATTCATATTTAAAGAATAATATATCATTGCTTATTTAGGATGAGTGTTGCAAGTTGTAAACTCTATCAAATATAGTTTCCTTTTTAAAATCTAAAAGTTTTAAATTATTTCCCCCTTAAAAAATTTCACGCTTGAAATTGTATATTACATACTCAGGTGAAAATAAGTGAGGGTACATCTGCTTCAAGGGTTCCTCTGTAATCCATCTTTTCTTCTAATATTTATGGTTTTCAATAGTAGTTTTATAGGGTGAGTTTTCATAATTTGTAGAGATTTATATCATTGGTACAAGATCTTCACTCGATTCTTCTCATAAGTAATATCATTTTCCAATTATACCACCAATGAAATTAGTACATTTGATGGATCTGTTATGTACATTTTCAAGAGGGATACATGGAACACATTATCCATTAGAGATAGAGCTGTTGGGAGTGATAATCAATAGTCCATATCTCAAATGTGATCAAAAATATCAAATGGTCTAAAATATAGAGGACATATCTTACCCTTATTCACCAATATCATGACTCTCTTGAATATAAATATGTTGAGAAAAAATTTATCTATGACCTCAAACTCGAAGTCTCATTTATGTTTGTCGGCATAATTATTCTATCGACTCATAGAAACCCGGAGGTGTTGATGAATAATCTTGAAATTTTATACCATTTCCTTGACTATTTTAGGTTCGACAAAGACGATTTAACCAAATTCATCCTAAAACATATGTGTTAAATATGTCTTCTGAAAATGTAATTCAAAAAAATCTATTTGTATTCTTTAGTGAAAACAATTCTTTTACGACAACCCAACCAGGGGGGGATGGTAACCCCATCCTCCTTTGTAGTCCATAGAGAATGATACTAACATATATTCATGTTTTTGTATATTTTTCATACATTGTCCATAATTTTAGTTCTAATAAACCAAAATTATGTTCAACTCAGTGTTTAAATAATTTTCGTGCATTTTTCAAAACATGTAGGTAGATTTTGGATATCTATCAGAAGAAATCAATATTGGTGTTCAATGAACTAGCACCACTTTTCTAGTGTATATTCTATAAATATGGTCAATTTAAAAGTCCCCTATCATTACAATGATGTGATTATTATAAATAATGTTATACATGGTTAACCATATAACATTACTTCCTCTTGATGTCTTTAGAAGATCAACAATAATGTCTATTGTGATTTTTTTTCATTTTCATGTTGGTATGGAAATAGTTTCACCATCCACTTATATTTTTTCCTTTATACCTTCATGTTCTAATATACCATTAATTTTTATCTATATTTCTCAATTAAATTATTTATAATTTCCCACCAATAGTTCACATGGAGATCATAATGCATCTTCATATTCCCTATGTCGATGGAGAAAGTAGAGCTTTTTGAATCAGTCCACAAATACTTCATTATCTCAGGATTTTATTTGATACATAGTCATTCCCCAACTCTTAAAACTCATTCTTTGTAAATTTGAATCACATAGGATCTAAGTTTTCTTATAGTTTCCTCCATCGTATGAATTTCCAAATTATATTTTTTAGCATACCTGGTCTTCTCCAATAGGAATGTCCAATCAATTATTAGAGAAAGGAATAATGATATTAATAACATTAAAATTACCATGTCCATCCTTATGAAGAGTATATATATTTTACCCTCATTAATTCTTATTTGTGATAATGTTTCTATATACTTTCCACTTAGATCATTTGAAACAGTATTTTCATTCCTAGGATGGTAGTGTATTGAGTCTTCATATTCTTTAATTAGCTATAACCATCATTTATGTAACATATTATGATCACTCTTATGAATATATATTATGGGCTCCTATGATCTATATATATTTCACAATTATGCCCTTAGAGATATTCCATTTATATTTTCAATGCAAATATAACTACATAACATGAAAAGTTACACAATTGTAGGTCATGTATGTATTAGTGCAATGATAAGCCCAATTTTCAATTTATTTAAAATACCTTCATATTTTATAGTCTAATAAAATCAATCAATTACAAGATAAATTGGATAGTAGGTATGAAAAATTGCATGAAATTTACTACATATTTTTGGAAATACACAGCATATCCAATGAATATAGGAATTTATATTACAGATACTAGAAAGTCTAGTCCTCGGTTTCCTTTCCCTTATAAGGCTCCACAAACAACCATTTATTAGTGATAAAATTATCCAGGAATGATATTTCATTAAAATAGAATTCAAATTTACTTTACATTATATATAAATATATATTATCATTTCAAAATTTCCTCAACACATTATTGAGATTCTTCTCAAGCTCCTCCTTAATTTTAGAGTATTTAAGAATATCATCTATAATAAATAATTTTTTTCAATTTAATATATATAAAGAATATATTTTTTAATTCCATTAATATTATTGGAGAATTAGTGAGTTTATAGGGAATCCCTACAAACTCATAGTGTCTATACCTTGTTCAAAAGGATATATTGGGAATATATTCTTTCTTGACCATTATTTGGTGATATCCCGACCAAAAGGTTCACCTTAGAGAAATAAAAATATATGAAAAAACTTATAAATAATAAGTTAATAATAAAATATGAGTCTTTATTTTTCAATATTTGGCATATAATTCAATTTTCCTATTATGTTTTCAATAATAACAATCTATTCGAGTCCTTCATAATGGTTTATAGAGATTTGTTAATGTTTTTCAAGTATATCCTTCAAGAGTTTCAAAATATGTGTGAAACAAGGAATCATTTTCAAGAACTAGGCGATGATCCCTTTTCGGAGTTATTAGCCCTAGGTACAACTTTGGTAAATCCTTACACACTTTTTGTATCAAAAAATGGATTTAATTTGTCAGAAACCACTCACTCTATACTTTACCATCATTATAGGATATCTTCCCATATATAGACTTATCACTAAGATTTATACTAAATTTTTATACTCTGAATCTACCAAAACGTTTATGCCCTTATTTGATAACATCTATAAAGGACCATGAATTTTTACACATACTATTTTATGATTTTTAACATCATTATGAATTAAATAAAAAAGGATCTAATGTCTTATTGTATATGTAAAACTAGGTATAAAAATAATTAACATAATAATAATGCATCACTATTTTAATTTACATAATGGTCCCCAAAATCCCATTGAGAGCTCACAGCTGCATGAGATAACTTGGTGGATACATAGAGAAATTTGGCAAGATAACAACCAGACAAGGTAATAAAAATGATAAGGAATAAAAAATGTGAGTAAAAAGAATAATTTGATATAATAAATGTTAATGAAAATGATTAATAATATAGAAGCAGAATGTAAAGATGATGGTTTCATGAAAGTATAGAAATATAGGAAATGTGATTGAAAAAAATAACAAAAGAACAAGTCAATTAAAATATCCAATACAATATCACATAATGGACAAAGTCACATCATATATTAGGATTACTCCTAAATCCTATATATAACATCTAATGAGATAGAAACATTACACAATTCATCAAAGTGGTATCTGGGTGCACCCATCATAAATTTTTTCATGACTGTGTTTTCCATAAAAAGAAAGAAATCATATGTAATAATTAAAATAACTACCCATGGAATGAAATGGGTTCTATAATCTTTCCAAATTTCATAATCAAAATATATTTCTTAAAGAATGACTTTTATAAATGAATATAAGGATAATATTAAACCATAATTGGAAGGGATTATAATCTAGGTATATATATGAGAGTTATATATATATAATTTATAATAATTACATGATATTAAATAGATATTTATAGAAGATGATTTAGAGAGATAATGGTCATGACCGGAAGAAAATAGGTGTTTCAAAGAGATCACATACCTTAAGTATCATCTTTTATTGTATGCGATAGAAAATATTATATAATAGATATTAATTTATAATACATTTGTTGTAGAATAATAATAATAAATATCATAGCATATAATATTTTATTATAACATCTTACAACTTTTTTATTAACAATTATTTGTTAAAATATCTATTCTATGTGATAACTTCTTCATTTTTCATGCATGTTTTTTGCAGCAATCATTGTATTTATAAAGTGTTCATTGATAAATAATCTAAAGAATTTTAACGTTGATATTAATACGATACTTATTAATATATATATATATATATATATATATATTATACCATTACTGTAGGAGAAAAAATGAATTACATCATTCATAGAAATGGTAGGTCATACGTATGCATGAACACTATTTCTATTATGGAGGTATGGATTGAATGAAATTTAAATAATAACTCACCATATTTGAATAATAATAATATCCTAAAATATAAATATAAATATATATTAAATAAATTAATACAACCACTTATTAGAGACGGTGATGAATAAATAATTATATCAGTTCGTGAGGCAGTAGTCCGCTATATCAATAAATAATGATTTAGTTTCCAATTTGATGGATGTGCATATTGAAATAGGTAAAAATATTGAAACAATAACATATATTTATATTTAATATACTAGTTTAATTATATAATCGTGTTTTAAAATTATTTGGAGATATAATAATAAATAAAACAAAAATATTTAGATAAGGACTATACAGCTTCTTTGGACAACTTCATTTTCACTACAACCTAAAACCCATTAATGTTGTTATTATGACCAAACTAAGACCTATGAAACATGGGTGTGGGTCTTAGTAACGTATTTGTTTAATAATATAAAAAATAAGTGTATTTTTATGTGTGAATAAAAGATAAAAGGAGGTTGTTGTTTATAAATGTGTGGAGGGGTACTATCAGAATTACAAAAAATATTAAATTTATATAAAAACATTTTCAGGGAAGAATGGATTAAAACTAATATAATTTGAAGAAATTATGATTATGGGTAAAAATAATATCAATCAATTAAAGATTTTTATGTTTATATTTTATTTTTACCCTTATCACTTTGTTTTAACCTTTGTTAATTGTAATTAATAAATATTTTGATAACAATGTATTTAGCCTTTGTTGGTCAAGATAGTTACAATAAAAGGAGAACTGGATGATAAATGGACCCTAATTGATATTTTAAACTATATCCTTATAAACATGAAAAATAATTGTATTTTTGGAATTTTAAATAGTATAATAAAATTTTATTTAACGTAAAATATCATAAATGCCATTTTTGACAGTATTTATTTAATTTTATTTTGAAAATTACATGAAAGGAATGAATTAAAATATAATACTTTAAAAATAACTAAATTGTTATATTTATATATATAATTCATGTAACATAATAATTAATTAAAATTTTATTAATTTGATTTTTTATTAATTTATTATATTTTTATATTAATTGAATTAATACTTTAGTAGTGTTTCTTAAGAATTTTAGGTAAGTATTTAATTACTAAAAATTATAAATAATTTATATATAAAAAATAAGTTATATTTCAAACAACCCTTTTATTACTGAATATATCCACTTTTTATCCCCATGTTAGAAATTTATAGATGATAATACAAAGATAATGACATTTTGACCTTTTTTATATAAAATAATATAAAGGAAAAAATCAAATAAATATGGCACTAAGATTTCATATGTTAGAAAATTGTATGGAAATTTCAGAACAAAACTCATAAAATAGGACAAAGTAAAGTGTTAGGGCTATTTTTAGTCCTTATAATATTGATTTTAACTTTACTTATCTAATTTACCCATACAGTGTTAATAATTATTTACTATGGATACTCTTAAAAATGAAAAAAAACAAAAGGGAACTAATTATCAAATTTGGCTCTCTATACATTTTCAATATTAAATTTTACAATGTGTAAGAAATAATTTAGGATTAAACTATAAAACCAAATGAAAATAGATTTTTTTCCGGAAAAAATGGGTTATCAAATATAATTTTTTTTAATACCAAATTCTAGTATAAACTTTATTCCAAGGAATATAATTTGATTATGTTAGATAGAAATAAACTAATTAAATTTTAGAACTAATCATAAATTTAAATGTAATTTGTAAATAATTTAAGTTGAAAAATAATTTTTTAATTAAAAATATAATTTTTCTCTATTTATTAAAAAAAATTCAGAAACATCTCAAAATTTCACCATTAGAAAATTTTAATTAGTTTATTTCAAAAATGATATCCTTTTTATCATTTAAAATGAATAGAAGTTCCAATAATTAATTATAATATATATCATATAATGTAATGGAAGCCACTTTTGAAGAAAATTAAATTTTAAAGAATAAACTGAATTTACTAAAAACTAAACGTTTATTTTCTAATAATTTATCAATATATTTATATAAAATTGTAAATTTTTATATATTTAATAAAATATATAATCTTATTAATACCTACCAATTTATTATATAGGGTATTAAATTCATATCTTAATAATAATACTTCATGGTTCATTTAGGCTCAGTGTTCCATGTCATATATAATATCGAACAATGTTTTATTTTTAAAATATGTGGGCATTACAATATCCCTCTTACATATTTTCCAGGTTATTATGATGTTTTATTTATTTCATGATCCCTGAAACTTATTTTGGCTTTGTATGACCCTGATATCTCTCTTTGACTTATATACTCTCTAGAAATTACATTAAACACCCTAGGTCCACAAAAAACCAAAGGTAAAACCTTAAAACAATGATATTTCTCCTTGAATTAGTTTTCCATAATTCTATAAAAGATAATCTCAAACATTTTCCTTCCATATTTTCTATCCACTACATCATGGATATCACATGAGAATCACATTCAACAAAATTGATACTAACATGAATCTCATAACTACTAAAAAAGTGTGTCGCACACACATTGGGTGGAGTCTTTCCTAGGAACATAGCTTCAATGAAAATTGGGACTTGAGTCCTCCCCCTCGGCATCACCTTGATCACCAATGACGAATAAACCACAATACTATTGGACAAGTAGGTATAATAGGATCGATGGAAACCATACTGAATATTACCTCATTAAGATCATATTCAGATGTTATGTTGACACTAACTTCATTTTAATTCTATAGGTTTTATAATCAACTGGTGAACATATGAAAGTATTCATTAATTATATCAACCATGTATTTATTATTTTCAAAATAAATTACTAAAAAATACTTACTTAATAAGGAATATTTTTTTGATATTTGGAAGATGTTAATTCAATCTATTATTTTCATCAATAACATACATATGCTTCTATTTAAGATTATTATAAAAAAAGACTTTTTTATTAATTTTCATATTTAATATTTTTTCTAGGATGTCCGTAATTAGTAAAACTCTATGAGTATTTCATTTCCCTTAAATCTATTCTCTTATTATTCCTATTCATATAACCCCTCTTGAGTCAAGGATAATTATTATTCATCTGTATTTTAATTAACCTATCATAGTATGTTATAATAGTTGAATTATAATTCAAATTTGTTGTGTTATATTTTCTTTCCTTCCACAAGTGATATAATTTTGCATCTATCATTTTGTTTTGGGGAAACAAAACATTTCATTAGAGTCACTAGGATTAATATTTTATGTCTTGGCCAATTTTTTATCACTTTTATACACATTACTAAAATCATATGTGTAAATAGTTAATCCAATAGTACAATTTAAATGGGGAATTATTTTACTTATTATGATCCTCTTCAAGTAGGCCCATAAACTAAACATAATATTATAGTTCTGAGAAAATATTTAATCAACTATCAATTATTTGAAATGCTAGATTTCATGTACGGAATCCTTTTTTTATTAAATTTATTTTTTAATGGTCCTAAAATTATTTAATCCAACATAGATTTATCCATGTTTTCTCTTAAACCAGACACTATTTCACTATCATTGAGAATAAATGATATATTTTTTCAACAATATAATTTTAATTCATTGTGTAGTCTCAATTTATCCTTTCATTTACCAAATATTCATTTTATGAAATGTTCTAGTTCCCTTGGGTGTGAAATAATTTTTCTCCAAATATAATTTTTTTGTTCACAATAAATCATGGTTAATAAATTTATAATAAATTAGTAGTATAATATAATTATATCATTTTCATAAAAGAAACTTTATTCTATTATTAAGAGATAGTGTATCCAAATGAATTTTTAATAGTGTATAGGATTTCACCATACATGTTATAACATCTCAAGCCTTAATGGTACTTTATTACATAATTACTAACATACTATTCTATAAAAAATGATTAAGATTTCATTTATATTTGTAAAATTAGATACATAAATACAATATATTAAACAAAAACACAAATAATTTATTTAATACTCCAAATAGTTCTTTTATACCCATAAGTCCGCTAAAAATCATAAGATATAATGGGGAAAAATACATATATTAAAGAGTGACCTAGAATCATAGTATGGTAACGGAGATAGAAATTATGAATAACATGTTATTCTAGAGGAGAAATGTTATGTCAAAAAGAGAATGATCATAAGAATCAAAACATGGCATAACGAATGATATCATAAGAGTGTGAAATAATAAATATATTGAAAAATCATAAATAGGACATCATAATCATTTGTCAAGGACCACAAACTATTCCATCATCATCATATTTTAAGGATTACTCTATGTAGCATAATCATATTCCCAATATTACATCATATTCCATCATCATTTTCCAATTATTACTCCCTGGGCCATCAAAAAATATTATGTTTAATTAATCATTTAATTCATATAATCTTATGAGGATTTAAATTACCAATCTCATAAGAGTGAGATAATAAACCAAACATTAACCACTTATTCTAAATTCAATAATAATATTTACAAGCATAAATGTGTAAAAAAAGAAAAATAAACTGCACAAAAATCACAAGAAAGATAAAACATATGAGTGGAATGTTGGTATCCCAACCGTGTCTTTAAGAATAAAAAATGATATTTCATATGTATTTGTATGATAATAAGAATACAAATCACATTCATAAATATTAATTTCAAAAAGGTCAACATGACTTGAACAAGTATAGTCATTTTAGAAAATAATTAATAGACGAATTAAAATAATTAATAATAAAAAAGTAACTCTATGTGATGAAATTTGAAATGAGTGAAGGAAATTTTAATGAATAAAAGGTAAAAAGGTTTTTTAAACCATAATCTAAATAAAAATGTATTTAATAAAATATACATGGGTTTTATAAACACACCTATGTTGGAAACATTATATGGGGTGACACATTACAGAACTGTAATAAAACGGAAGTTCCCTTTAAACATAGGATTAATTAATATAGAGAACCTAGTAGGGAACATAAAAATATAATTTCCTAAAAATAAAGTTAAATAAAACTAGATATATATATAAGTGGCACATTAGTATAAAATTTGGATTATATAATTGAAAAAAATAAAATGTAAAATTGGGAGAAAGAAAGAGAATGTGTGACCAAAAGGTAATAGGGGTGGGTCCAAGGATCCCATTACATTATTTATGAAAGAATTATTGGTATATACATTACATTATCAATAATTTAATTTTTCTTTAAAACCATAATAAAAATATTATTTTTCTATATTTAAATTATATGGGTCTATTTATTTTAATAATCAATTCATTTATTAAATATTTTCGTCTCATTTTGGTTACCTGTTGTGGTTTGGATGATTTTTGCAGGGTTATCAAAACAAGTAGAACATTGTTAGGTTTCTTTTTAAAATAAATTAAAAAATTATATATTTTAAATAGTGTTTAAAATATCACTTCTATAATGAAAAATAATTCATGATGTTATTCAATATTAGTGGTAATGGAAAAAAACGCGTCGCTACTTGGGGCGGTAATCCTCAACTATACACAGTCGTCAATTTTATTTTTAATAAAACTTTTGGGTGGTAGAAATTTAAATGAATTATCATTTAATATTCATTATATTTTTATAAATAAAATTTATATTCAATAAAAACATTTAAACTATATATTCCACACTATAAAGAAAAATACAGCACGTCGTGAATGGAGACGGTAGTCTGCACATAAACATGACAACAAGTTTATTTTTTGAATGGTTTTTGAGGAAGTAAAAAAGGGGATATTCAATTTGTATAAAAATATAAAATAATTAATACTTATTTTATAATACTCTTATAGATAGAAGATATTATAGGTATTATAATAAATAATGAGTTTGAAACGAAGGTTAATAAAGATGAGATACCTTCATTAAGACTTTGAACATTCACCTAAAAATGATGTTGAATATGGAGGAGTTTGGATATCATATGGTGACCCGAGATTAAAATAATGCAACATACTTCTATGCGAGCTAATCGTGGAGTATTGAGTAATTATAATATGAGGTCATGTATGGATATAGCGGATTTGGTCTCCTTTTATAGGTGAAAAAAATGGAACTTTCGAAGGAAATGAATGTTATATAAGGGTTCTGAATGAAAGTTCATGAATGTAAGGTGAGTCAGTTGTTGTAGGTTTTGTGAAATATTTTGTTAAGAAATTAAAAAATAAAAATAAAAGGTATAATTGTTATGTAAACTTTGGAATATTCGAGCCATTTTAGATTAGTCTTTTAAACACTAATTAGTCTTAATTTAATTTTAATATTTGTACTAAATTTATTAATAAAAATAGAAGTGGTCCATTTATAGAAAATTAATATGTGATGAATCCAGGTTTATCATCAATTTAATATTTTTTAATTTTTGAATAATATAAATTTACTCTTGAATTAAATGAAATAATATTTTGAAAGCAAATTTTAAAATAAGATTCCACTTATGTTAAAAATGTTAATCATGGGTTTATAAAAATGATTTATTAAATATATAAAATATATATAAATAATTTTAATGAATAATAGATTCATAAATATATAATTTGAAATATTTAAATTATTGATAATATTAGCTAGGACTGCTATTTTTCAATATTCACCTAAAAAATTATTTTTCATATAAATCTCTAAAACTCATACTAAGATGATTCTGGTTTTGTAGAATCAATAAAATATTTAATTTTATATAATTAAAATTTATTAAATTATATATTTAAAATACAAAAGGGATAAAACACTTCAACATATAAATTTTTTAAATAATTTGGTGTTCTTAAATAATGTTTTATACAAACATTACAATTAAAATAATTTCAATATATTATTTCACATATTGATATATAACAATATTTTAAATGAGATAAAAATAATATAATAATTCCTCATAATATTAGTTTTATTATATGTGAATAATGTTATCAAATTTAAAGGTAAAAAATGTACTAAAATTCTTGGATGTTATATTCTACCCCCTATAGAAATTTCACCATCAATATTTCTTTACAATAAACTAAGTTGAAAAACAATAATGGTGTTTCCATATAATGTTATAGCAGGTATTTAATGATTCAAATTATAAATTATGGTTCCTCTAGATTACTTTAATAAAGTAGGATAACTAGTTGAATTTTTTTTTGTCTTTATGGTCCAAGATCTCCATTAGATCATCCTTATAAGAGAGATCATCCTTCAAATACCGAACCTCCAGATTTAATACATGTAAGTGGTCCAGTATGTATATACTCAAGAGGGATACATGAGATTACATTGTGTACATATTCTAAGTTTGGAGGGAGATATATTTTATATGCAAATGATTAGATGTGATCAAGCATCGCACAAGGGAAAATGTATCTCAGACATAAAATTCCATTATTTTAGAACCTAATAACTATATTCTAGGGTGCTATATAAAGTAAAACATAATATTTTAATTGAAACTCTTTATTCAAAAACAATTAATAGTATATGTCTCTTATCATGTTTTTTCTATTATGATGAATTACTGAATGATATTTACTTTTTGTACTATTTATTCATCCATTATAGTTCGTAGAATATGTCATTTACCAATATCATCCCAACACATATGTTTTCCACATATCTTCCCATATAGGGATTTATATGGATCCATTTGAATTATTTTGTAATAACTGTTGTTGTTACAGAACTCAATCCTAGGAATATATTGGTACCAGCCTCCCATTATGTCTAAATAGATATCAATCAATATATACACAATTCCCTGGATATTTTTTATGATTAACCATTAGTATTTGGGTGGTAGGAAGTACTAAATTTTCCCATGATGTTTGAAACGGGCGGCATATCATTCCTTATCATTGAGTTAAAAATCAGAAATAGATTAGATATAATCTATAGAGGTGTTAAATGAATCATCAAATCATCTTTATGTGTATCGTTGAAATTTGAGTCAGTGATAAGTACACTAAAATGGAAATTAAGTGATAGTTCTTTGTAATACGGTCCACTATAACCCATATAGAATTATTCCCTTCTGATTCCTTTGGAAGACTCATGATAAAATATATAGTGATATTTTTATATATCTATATTGGTATGGGTAATGGTTTCATCAACCCTTTAGACTTTTTCCTCTCACCCTTCTCTTACTAACACACTAGTAACATTAATGTATATTTCAAATAATCCTTCACCATATTATTCAACCAAAATTGTTATCATTGATCTCTATATATTTTACTATTTTGTGGTGAATAGTTAATTTTTTGTTATGGGGATCATCCATTAACTCCTTTATGTATGGTTTTTAGGGTACATATAACTATTTAAAAAATCTCACTAGTCCCATATAATCAACTATAAACTCATCTGTTTTTCAATTATTCAAAGAATCCACCTTATTGAAGATCTATACATCATCCTTTTGATATTTATTATCATTCACATATTTTTATGGATGATAAATCATTTGATAATAACAAGATGATATTCCTTTTTTTAAAGGTTGGGGCCTAACCCTCAATTTGTTATTAAAGCAAAGACCTCTTTAGAAAGGGTAGAGGGTGATCCATTACATAGCTGGAAGGCCCAAGGCCAAGTGGCCTACATACAGGGCTAGAAAGCCCATTTTTTGGCCCAAAGGACCCCTCGGTGAACAGTACTGCTACAGTACCCACGTAGTTACAGTACCGCCGCCGCTACAGTACCCTGCTACAGTCCCTCCACCGCTACAGTGCTGCCGCTGCTATAGTCCACCGCTACTACAGTGCTTCTTCAGTGCCCTGCTACAGTAACTCAGGAATTTTCCCCTGCCCGGATTTGATCCTGGGTCTTTTGGATTCCAAGAATGAGCTTGAACCACCAGGGTACAAGCTCGTTGGCGAACAAGATGATATTCCTTTATTCTTGATCCCCATGTATATCTTTCTCCTCTCCAAGAATATTAGATCATTTTCAATCCTGGTTTTGTATAATATTATTGGATCATGTATACATATATAGTCTTCTAATTTGTTCTCCTTCCCAGGATGGTAGTGTATTGAGATACAATAATTATTATTCATATTTAATCACCTTTACAGATGCATGTAGATCTCTTTCTGTGTGAATATATAATTTCAGATCTTGTGGTTCCTATATATAATGAACTTCTCTCCCAATAGATAATGTATCTAAATATTCTAATGATGACTACTAAAAATAACATGTAATTAATTGGATAATATCTTCTCATTAAACATTAACAATATTAAGGAATATGAAAATATATTATAATTTTGTGTAAGAAAAAAATCCACACCCTTTATAAATTAATCACAATAAATAAAACATTTTCCACTTATTAAAGGTAGTGTAAGTGTATGTTCTATAATTAGACACTTATATGATTCGATGCATATTTTATCACATTCGTTAATAAAATTATACTTCACTCCCTTTATAGTTAGTTAATTTAGAGATTTTGACATTCCAATGTTCCTAAAAAATCGATGATAATGCCTTGTTATTCTGAGGAAACTATAGATTTTTGTAACAGATGATGGTCTGATTCTTTTTCCAATTACCTTTATATTTGATTTCATCACATACATCCCTTCCCATGTGTTAACATTCTTCAATAACGATGCCTTATCAAGAAATAAATTACATTTACTATACACTTTGTATAAAATTTCATTCATTAATTTCATTAGTATATAATTAATATTAACCTCATCTTCCTCCTTGGTTTTTATATATTTAACAATAAAATCATTAAAGACCTCCAAAAATTATCAAAATAATTTTTAACGACTCTATTAACTATGTTCATGGAGATTAATGGAGCATTTTTTTGTCTAAATTTCATAACTATAAACTCTTGTTGCCCATACGTTATATGAATTGTTGTCTTGGTAATATCCTACTTCCTTACCTTATTTGGTGATACCGTAATTGTATATCAACTATTGATTGGTATTGATTTCAATGATTCAGGATTCAAAATATTCTCCAGATGATTGATTTGTTTGATGTATAAAAGAGTACACCACAACATGTTATCTCGTAGTAGTAGAAGGGAGTTCAATGTGATTCATGTTATTCACTATAACCTAATAATGTTTTTATAGTCAAACCATTATGTTCTAAAAATCATCTTCCATCATGTTAGGAAATTTTTTTGGGATATCATCAGTCTACCCATCACATACATTGTTGATATTGTTCCTCCTATTTCAAACCATTTTCTATAATTAAAGGATATTAAGTGTGAGAATCCTCAAATTAATATTCCTGTAAAATGAAAGCATGAACATTGATGAAAAAATAAATAATTACCACCAATAGCATAACTTATGAATTTATAATATTCAAAATAATTTATTCATGATAAATTTTTAATTGGTTCTCACCATCAACATCCTAAATAATATAGTTAAATCATTCATATTAGGTTGTAATTAACATGGTAATTATCTAAAGAATATCCCCCATAGTAGAAAACTGTGTGTGTGGTATGGTCCCATTCACCATGCAGTAGATTGATGGTTGATAAATACTCAAATCCTTATTTTTGGGTTTATTACCACCAGACGTAGATGTAAAAAAATAACCTCCTCTTGTAATATCCATATCATGATTTATTAATAAGAAAACTATATAATTTATAACTTATAAAAACATTTATATATGATACTATAATTAGGATTATAATTAATTTTTAACTGAATTCTCTCTAATCCTAATATTAAAGAATAACTAAACTAACTTTTGATACCAACTATAAGAACTCAAGTCTTAAAAATACTTTATTACATGATTCTTAACACAATATTCTAATAAATACACACTAAGGATCTATAGATATATTGTATTTGGGGTATTAGAAATTTAAATAACCTATATAAAACATAAATTCAATGAATTTATTTAAAAATTAAAATGGAGCACGTACTCTCACAACTCCTCAAAATCCTCATGGGAAAACCTCAGTAAAATATATAAAAAAAATGATGAATTTAAAATCATAGTATGTCTATAAAAATAGAAATTAATCATAAAATGATCATAAGTAGTAATAATGTGATATGATAAAGATAATATTCATAATCATGAAAACATGATGTAAGGAATGATATAACATTATCAGGGCATCCTAAATATCTGGTAACATTAGAAAAAATACATCATCGGAAAGTTAGAAGGATTACTCCCTTGTTCATCATCATCATATTCCAAGAATTAATCCATAACTTGTCATCATATTCCAAATATTATTCTCTATTTCATCATCATATTCCAATGATTACTCACTAATCCATTGAAATGGATTATTTTTACTCCCAAATCCCATATATAGATTCTCACGAGACTTTAAAATTACAAATGTATTGTAGTGATATAACATAAATAAGTGTTACAACATAGGATAGACACTATCATTATATTTACAATATTATTGGTGCCACAAAACTGATAAATAAACAATAGATAATCATAACAATTATAAAACCCATGATATTAAAGTGGGATCCTACAACATTTTCATAAGGAATAATCAAAGGATATGAAATATTAATATAAAAGAGAATATATAAATAAATTATTCCGAAAATTAGTCATTGAAAAATTTATATAGGTTTCCATAATGGGTTGTAAACTTAAAAAATATTTCTTATAAGAAGTTGAAGAAAGAAATATAAAAAAGAACCACTTAGTAGAAGATTTCCAAAATGAGTGAAGGATCTTTTAGACATGAAAAAGAGAAAAATGTTTCCTTTAAAATACTCACTTGAACTAAAAGGGGTTTTTTATGAAAAAAATATGTTTTATATAAACATTCATGGTTATAATATTTTATTGGGGTGATACTTATCTTAATTCTAGACAATACAAATTTCACATTAAAATTGGGTTTTTTGAAAAGATAAATTTTCAAATGAAACTATATAATGCACATTCCCCTATAAAAAAGGTATAATAAATGGGGAATATTTTTAAATATAATATATATAATATGGAATGTATTCTTGAGAATAAGATAAATTAAATTGTGTATAATGAGAAAGTGTGTGTAGCCAAATTGTAATTTATGTGGTTTGAAAAATCCTTTATCTTTATGTACAATATCTTTATGCACATGTAAATAAATACCAATATTAGTAATTTAAGATCATTAAAAACCTTAATAATAACATTATGTATCTATAATTAGTTTCTTATAGTAAATGTTTTATTATTTATTTAATTAAATATTTTTTTCTATTTTAGTTTCTTGAGGAGGATTGGATGCTTTTTACATGAATCTGATAGTGTGTTGACCACAGGTAATTTTATTTTTAAACTATGTTCATAATGAAAAGAATATAAATAGAGTGGAAATTTTTTTTTTGTGTCCAAATAATTATTAAATTTATCAAATATTTGTTGTAATAGAAAAAAATGCTTCACTACATTGTTGTAGAAACCCGCACATACCCATTGTTGATAATTAAATTTCCAATAAAATGAGAGGGAGATAGAAAGTAAAATTATTTAGCATTTAAAAATAATAATATTCTTCTGAATAAAATATTTATTCATAAAAAAATTAATTTCAACCATCAATGATATTCCTCTATGAAAAATAGAACATGTCATGCAAGGAGGTGGTAGTCTGCATCGGCGCATGACAACATTTTTATTTTTTGTATTGTTTTAGAGCAAGGAATAAATAAGATATTACATTTTTAAAATATAATAACAACATATAATTCATACTAATTATATAATTCTATAAATACTGTAATATATTATTATTTTTAGATTAAATAATTATTAAGAAAGAAATTTTAGGAAAGACAAGATACCTCTATCGGGACATAGAAAATTCTCTTGAAAGTATTGTAGAGAATATTGTTATTATGTTTTATAGTTACCAAGAGATTTCGGTAATGTATGGTATTTATAGGAAATTTATGTTGTTATGTTTTTAAACATTAATTAGAATGAGAGTTCATGTATTTAAGGGTTAAATGTTTCCTCCTTTTATGAGTAATGAATTGGAAACTTACCATGGATAAGAATGTTAGATGCAGGATAAGAATGGATGTTTAAAAATGTTAAATGAGTTAGGTGTGGTACAATTGGTGAGAAATGAGGGTAATAATTTACTACTTAAAAATGGGTTTTATAAGGTACAATGGTCAAATAATACTATGAAAATTTGACCAAATTTAGATTATACATATAAATAATAGTTATTATTAATTAAATGTTAATGATAGATTGTGTTCAATTTATTTAGAGTTAAATGTGTTTATTAAAGCGAATTTCCATGGGTTTGATGACTTATATCCCCCTTGAGGGTTCCCAATTATATTGTAACATGTTTCCCTTCTGGTTTTTTTAAAAAATTTAATTTTCAGGAAAATATATTATAAAGATTTACAGTTTTAGATTAAATTTTTTATACAAATATTTTAGTTGAAAATATAAAAATTAGTGATAAAATTTATTAGGGCTAATATTTTTCACTATTCACCTAAAAGATAAATATTTCAAAAATAAAAATAAAAATATTACCAATAAGGTTATTTTTCTTTTTAAATAAAAATAGATAATTTTTTATAAATAAAATTTTAAAAATTATATATTCAAAATACACAATATATATATAACTCTTTTATTTACCAATGGTAATTTTAATAGTTATATTTTTATAGTATTTTTTAAAACATCCTGATTGAATGAATTTGAATATATTATATCATATAATTATACATAATAATATTTTAGTGGTTATCAATATAATTTATTAATGTACTATAATTTTAATTTTAGTGTGTCTAAAGAAAGTTATAAAATTTATTCTTAATATAAATAATAAAATATTAGTGTGTTTTATTATCCCCCCTAATGATATATCAACCATTAAATTTCATTATAAAAACTATGTTGAAAAAATATTAGGGTACTTTTTTCTTATGGTTTCTTTTGTTTCCCACATTGTCTCTTCAAAATTAGGGTTTCTCCAAAGTACCATGATAAGGATATTTTTTTGTTTCATAGAATATTATCTCTATAGCCCAAGATCTCCACCAGAAGCTCCTCATAAGATATACCATCCTCCAGTTGCACAACTTCTAGATTTAATACATGTGAGGGGTTTGGTATGTACTTTCTAAATAAGGATATTTGGAACACATCATGTAATTTTTTCAGGTTATGAAGGATTCCTAGTCGATATTTCATACCTCCAATGCGATCAAGAGTCTCATAGGGGACAATGTATCATGGAATTAGCTTCCCAAAAATAAAAAACTCATTAATTTCATTTAATGATATATATGAAAAAAACATTTATTACCAACTTCAAACTCTATATATCACCAAAATTTATTAACATAATTATTCTATAAACATTGATATGTTCTGATGTGTTACTCTGTCACAAACCAACCAAGGTCGACCCTGAACCGATCACATGAGTCATTCCATAGCAATGCCCAAAGGGTGTTCCAGATCCCCACAGGCTGGCAACTAGTTTCAGGCATTAAAATATAACTGATGGGAATGATTTGGCCCTTGAAAAAATCATCAAAAAACAAATAAAGATAGATTATCAAAAAACTCGCAGTAGAAAGAAAATAAAACCGCACATACCTCCATGTGACCTTCTATGTCACCACCCTACCGAAGACCAACATTACTCCAGTAATGAGAAACTCAGCTATGCAAACCTGATCAATGGGGAACTACAACTCAAATGATAATATAAGCATGAGGATTACATTTTTAGTAGGGAGGCCATGAATAAACCACTTAGTCCATGATATTCCTTTCCCAAAATATTCCATTAACTCTAGTTTTAAATACAATTATAAAATTATGTTTTCCATATTTTAATAAATCCACATAATTTACACATTTCAATACTCAGCGCACACCATATACCATTTACAAAACAAATTACTATTTTTCAAACAGGAGCAAAATAGGGAAGACGGGGAAGTGTTAAAATAAATATGTGAGTTGTACGAGCTAGAAACTGATAGGGAAGAAAATAAACATGAAATTTTGATAAAAACCACAAGTGAGCCTATGATCCCCAGAACACCCCTAGACATAACCTGTTTGGAACGACCTACGACATATGGTGAAGTCCCTACGTCAATAGCCAACTAGTTTCACAAACCTAGCCTCCCTAGTGGAACATCCCTTTAGGATTGTCTACAACTCCAAGTGTTATTAACCTATCTAATCGGCGTTAGAAAGCAACCATCTCTCTGTTAATTAAAATAGTCCCACAAACCCATGGTGGTATTAATACTATGTAATTAACATGCCCTCACACGAATGCCTAAATTCACCTGTCATCACCGCATTTTCCTACCCCAAACCCAAACACCCTATATGATTACCCATAAAGGGATATCCCCTTATAGAGTTTCCGACTAGATATATATATATATATATATATATATAACATACATGTATTTTTCATAACAACCAAGGTGCCAACCATTCCGTCACATCATGTCCATATTGAAACGGTTTTCTAAAAATATTTTAAACTCGAACCGGTAACACACAATTTCCAAACACAAACCATTATAACGGTTAACACAACACCGCCCATGAGTTGGAATAACTAAACATTCCTATAATTATTACCCCACCAAAAATACATTTTCAATGATTATTTCCAAATTTCCATTTTTTCAAAAAACAAGAAACTAGTAGAACATACCAAACATTCCCTTAACTTGATACAACTATGAACACAACCAAATACCTCACATTTTCCAAGTGAGAATTTTTATATTCGAAACTCACACTAAATCATTTTCATAAACATCCTTCAAAACTCTAAAATTAAGACACCTTTATAAAAGAAATCAAACAATTTATCAACAATTATACAAAAAAATAATTTATAAACAACTATATAAAAAAAATAGTTTATAAACAATTATATAAATAACCCAACCAGTTTATATAAACATTTTATAAACAAGCTATCTATTTTATAATTTTTTTTATAATCAGGCCAAACAAATGAAATTTTTATTTAAGAAACGAAAAACCTTTCTAGCAATTATATAAAAAAATTATACAATTTATAAACAATTCCATAAACATCTCAAATAAATTTCTGAAACTATAAAGAACCATGATATACAATTGAAGAGTATCACATGATGTGAGTACTGTTTAAAACATTATTAATGTAACTTTTGACATCAAAAGAAAAGAATTTCCACAAGCACATAAAAACATAACCAAGGAGAATATTTCAAAACAATATTTAGAGAAAAAAATTAAGATGAAAACACTATACTATATTAACAAAATATATTACAATGGTGAAAATCAAGTCAAGGATTTAAATAAAAGCACCCAATATTTAAATTGTCTTAATAAAAATGGAGAACCCAGATTCTCTTACCTCAATGGCATGTGAATGTGACGTCGCTTTAGAAAAAGGAATAACTGAGGTTTTTAGTCCCTTATTACACCCCAAAACCAAGAAAAATGAACCAACATACAATAAGATTTGGGTTTTTCCAAATTGACCCCCGAAAATTTTGAAGGAGAAATCGCCCGAGGAAGAGTTTACTAATGAAGGATACGCGGCTAGAATGATGAAAACTAGAGAGGAGGGGAGGGGCACTGATATAAGACAGAGTGGTGGCTGGAGCAAGCTGGACAGAGGCTAGAACTATGGGGTGGGTGCTCCGGATCAAGGGAGGGGTGAGGATAGAGCACGAAGGGGTGATGGCGGTGGTTGGGAGCTAGGGATAAAGGTGTTCGGAGAGCATATGGGTGAGGGCGGCATTTGAAAGTAAGGGAGAAGGGTGCCTGGAGTGGCTAGGGTGTGAGATATAAGGGGAACCAGGGGTGATGTAGTAGTTCCATAGTAGGGTGGTGAGGCGTACTTCATGCTTGGAGGGAGAAGGGGGGACATAAGTTTTTTTCATATATCATTTTATTATAATAATAATAATAAGAATAATAGGACCATTAATATAATAATAACTTTCTTGATAATAATTAAAATCAAATTTTCTCTTAAAAACAATAACAATAACAATAATGATAATTTCAATAATAATAATAATAATAAAATAATATATTAATATTCTTAATAATAATTATTATAATACTAATAATAAACACA
Organism: Viscum album; assembly: GCA_963277665.1. NCBI lineage: Eukaryota > Viridiplantae > Streptophyta > Magnoliopsida > Santalales > Viscaceae > Viscum > Viscum album. The sequence goes on along the minus strand of OY728155.1, from coordinate 115,481,714 downwards.
TATTATTATTATTATTATCAATTTTTTTGAAAAATTTATTTCACTTTATTTAACTTATTATCATTTTATTTTATTTCATTTTCCACTTCATTTTATTTACCATGCAATCAAATTACTTATTTTAAAAAACATACTAGGTAATTGTGCGCTTGTCGCATGACTTAATATACCATGTTCAAATAGAACACTTCAAATCAGACAACTTGGTCACCCGAACAAGCACCAGGGTTGAGCACATGGTTACTGCTAACCATGTGGTTCCCATGCACTTGTCTGAAACCCACAAAAATTATTCAATGTCAACTGATTTAATCTGGGTCTCATCCCAAACCTTGGCGCGAGTATCCAACGCCATGAAATAATAAAATTAAATAAATCTTTTGGTCTGGGTTTTAGAATTCTCCCCACCATAGACACTTTCATCCCCCATTACGTCACCAAGAAGAAAGTAAACCAACGTTTAGTCCAAGCCTGAACAAAACCTGAAGAAGTAAGAAATTTACAGGGTGATTATTTATTCCCAAAGTTACACCTAACTGATCTAGATAAAACCAAAACAAAAAACAATAGTATAACCCAATAGGGTTCTCCCCACCACAAGGATTATACAAGTATGAAAGTTTAACACCAAAAAATTATACCCTAGGAAGGGTGGGGAGCGATGAGGGAACTCCCCACCGAAGCACCAATACTAGTGGAAAACTCAATGAAACCCCCCCCCCCCAACTAAACAACATACTAGAAACACTCATCACCTATCTCACAAAATCTAATATCCCCAAACGAGTTCCAATAAATTGATACCATCCATAGAAGGGTGAAACACACATTAAAGAAGACAAATGATTCAGAAAACCATATCCAGAAAATAATATTATTAAAATTATAAAAGAATAAGTGAATCACAATCTCTAATAGAAGAGATTTACATACAATGTAGGAAAACCCTCAACCACATAAACAAATAATGAAAACTAAATAAATGTTCCAATACCAACATGGAGCAAAAAACCCAGAACAAGGCTTCACACTCCCACTAAATTCAAACTCTGCTCAAAATCCACCCCGAGAAATGTGTTTGGGGCCCCTTTGGATGAAATAATCTCCGGCCTCATAGTTAGGTGTGAGCATCGTTCATTCACAACATCTTCCTCATGTGATGATTTCTACAATACTTATCCAGATGACCTATACATTGGTAATGATGCATTTGTGTTCCCTAAATGTGCAGACTGATGGAACACTATTGAATAGTCCAATGACCTAGAATCCTGAACAGCTGTAGAGGACTCTTTAGAAACAGGTCCCTCTAGAAAACCCTACTTTCCAGATAGGGAACCGTAATGAGAAACTTGTTATGTTGGATTTCCAACCATCAATGCTCTAGAGACCAACTCAAATTGGAATTACTCATCCACCGGCTTATTGAAATTATGGTCCTTAGAAGGGAGGAACTGGTCCTTGATCTCGATATAAAAATCCTTTATTAAGGGAGAAGTCTTCATCAAATCCTACGATGCTACCTCTAGAGAAAAGGAAACAAGTTCCTTGAAATGGTTAACATATTCCTCCACAATCCTCTGGCCTTGTTGAATATGAATGAGATCTTCCCTTTATTAATCTTCACCTTTATAGTTATGGACCATTTGAGAAGGATTGATTTAAAGACATCACATGTCATCCCAACTTGCATTGATGACGGGGCGCACAACTACAATTCACCCAAAACTGGATCCTCTAACATTCTGAGGACAACACCAACTCTAAAATACTCTGGAGTTCACAACATCCAAAATACACCCTCGACAATTTTAGGGTATATAAGAACTTCTAATAGACCATGATCACTATGAAGAACATGGAATGTCCATGAAGGACCATAAATAGTGCATGACTTATCAGAATCCTTGGGGACCTTTCTAGGATAAAATTTCTGAACAACTAATTAAACACAAATCGAAAATTAATATCATGCTAAAGAAAATTCAATGAAATATCCTTCATCCAAAAAGAAACATCCCAAAAACCAAAAAATTACAAATACAACCAAAATACATCTATTTCATAAACCACCATTAGACAATAATATTGATCCTTAAATTTATAATAAATACACTTTCCATTCCACCAACTATTCCATATGTGACAATCCATTCTACTTCATCACCAATTTCAAACAATTACCAGTTTTTCAATCCAAACCCATTTTCATTTATAAATAGTTTTTCTAATCACAAAACCATAAAAAATGAAGCATCATCATTTCCATAATCCTTATGGTTTTCAAAAATATACTTACACAAACTATAACAAAAAAAACTTAAACCCATCTATCAGAGAGAGGGACTAGTGTCTATTACCAACTAGGTGACATGATAGTGAACCATGACCCATGTAGGAAATAAAACTAGGTGAAACTTGAACCGGATACGTGGTTATCACATGGGTCACTAGTGCATGCGAAATCACAACATGACATCAGCTCACCTCCATATTCATACCTCAATCTAAAAAAGCATAATAATAATAAGAATCACACCCCAGAATACCCCTTGAAACTAGAGGTTCAGAACAAGTGTGGATTCATTATTCCCATCATGTACCTACCTCCTGGGTCATGATAGATTATCGCACCGCAATTCACTGATTCATTTTAACCCTTACACCACATTGCTAAACTTGTTTTGTATTGAAAATTATATGAATAATAATAACTTTCACTTATTTTTTGATTAATTTATTTTTTTCTATCACTATTTAAAAGTTAAATGTTACTTGTTTTGATGAATTAATTGTAGGAGGAGGTGATTTGGAGGGCCCAGAGACGATCTAGAAGGAAATGGACCAAACTGAATGGAATCTCACTGCAAACTGTACCCTTTTTTGGTCACTAAAAGAATTAAAAGCCTCTAAATGATCTGAAACATTGTGGTCCACTCGATAATTTCATGGGATACAACTCTTATCAAGTAACCCAATCACCATTAGACTAGTAAGGGGACACACTGACCCATTCTATCTTGGGGACAGAATCTGCACAAATTCAGAATTTTGCTTTAGTATTTTGACAATATATCTTATTACTATGTCAAATAGTCACCAAATTAGATAGAGAGACAGTCACGAGGCCAGCCTAAAACACATATCTTTTTTCCAAGTCATGATATGGTTGTTTAATTTTCCAAAACCAAGAATCTAATTGAATAACCAAAACTGGGTTCCCAAAACCACTTACAATTTTGGATTTAAATGGACACTAAGGAACCACATTTGTATGTTCGATGAAGAGAGTGAAGAATTACCAAATATTTGTTCTAGAGGAGTCCTTAAATTTTCTTGGATTTTTTGGAACTCCCTATCCTCATAGAAAAATCTTTAATGAAGATGGATATGAACCTGAGCTTCCTCATCCTCTCGATTTTGGGAAAAACAGTGGGCATCCGTTGTGAGGGAGCTACACACCTGAAAATAGAGTTATGATTTATATAGTAGATACTATTTTTAAGTAATATTGGTATTTAAATATAACATTCCATGTAACTTATATGATTTAATATTTTAATTCTTGTTTTTCATACATGTGAATGTTAGGATATTAATTTGTAATCGATCAGTGTGAGGTTTTGAGGGTGTGATGTGTGTGATGGGTGTTGTTTCAATTAGAGAAAATGAAAATCCATTTCATACCAACCTTTATGAGATTTCAATCATTATTTGTTGCTTTTATTCTATGAATATGTTCTGGACCTTGACCATACGATTGTTATGTCATGGTTTGATTTTTTAACCATTGAAATAAAATTTTAAGAATTAATAAGGATTTTAATTAATTTAGACCAAATAATTACTCCAAAAATAAATGAATATATATGAAAAATAACATCAAATATTTGTAGTGAAATCAAAATGATCCCTTTTTTTTATATGTTTCATAATTTTCTTGGTTGGTCAACTATTAAAATCTTTAAGATAAGTTATTTTCATAACACTATTTCCAAAATTCCCCTTCTTATAGTAATCTTTCTTAAAAATACACATTATAAGAAACCAATAATCCTTGAGAGATGACCTAGGATCCTCTCTATACAATAAAGAAACCTTAAAAACATAATAAATTTGATGTTTCATAATAATTCATTCAAATTTTTGTGTCGTTGTCGGGGAGGGCTTTTGTTTTTTATGCGTTTTTTGATAAGATATTTGTATGTTTTTTAAATATTTATTTACCTTTTACATTTTTTATATTATGATTCATTTGTTGTGTAGCTTAGATTCATGACACATTCAGCTATAGTAGATTTACCTCATTTTGACCCTGAACCGGAGTGGATTCTACATCAACCACACCGAGACATAGAAGATAACCATTTGAAGGAGGATATACAAAACATCAACACTCATATTGAGACATATACTTGATATTCTAGAACCCAAAACAAAACAGAAAAAAAAAATTTATAAAATGGATGAAAAAAAATAAAACTAAATGAACTAACCTCACCTGATATCAAAATCTAACCCACATACATTCAATTATAAGGTGATACAACCAATGTTGAACTGAAATCTTGTTTAATTCATCTATTACCAAGATTCCATGGAGTTCCTAGAGAGTATCCAAACAAGAATTTAAATGAATATCATAATGAGTGTTCCACATTAAAACTTGTAAATGTGGATGCAGACCAAGTAAATCATAGGGAATTTCCTATTTCATTAAAATAAACTACAAAATACTGGTTTTAGTATGCTAATTCCCCAATAAAAGGTTGGGCTGACATGAAACACAATTTTCTTGAAAAATATTTCCCAGACTATCGAACTGTAATAATATGGAATGAAATATATGGTATAAGACAATCTCATTGGAAAACACTTCATGAATATTGGGAAATATTTAAATGATTATGATCATTTTTTTCACACCCCCAAACATGTGATCAAATTATAATACAATATTTGTTTATCAAGGTTTAATTCCAATTGATCATAATATAATTGTTGCTATTACAGGTGGTGAAATAGTAGATAAGACCAAAAATAATTTAAGAACTCTGATTCAGAACATGGCATAGAATACTCAACAATTCAGTTCAAGGACTAGTGTACCAATTGAGGTGTCCAAGATGTGAAATCTAATGAATTCGAGAAGAATTTTGACATAATGCTCGAAGTGGTAAGTACCATTATTCAAAAACTAGATCTTCCCCAAGGGAAATCCCAATATCTTCCTCCCATCCATTGTAGTATATGTTCTTCAATCACCCACTACTCTGAAAAATGTGCCTTATTGAGAGAAACATTTGATAATTGTGGGAAATATTTCAAGGCTGCCCCTATAACCAACCTTTTAGGAAGGAAATTTTCGATCCATCCAACCCTGGGTGGAATGAAAACCAAGCCTATTATAAGGGGATGTATTCAAACCAAACACAACAACAATGTTACCAAATGGGGAAGAGTATTCATCCACCACCACCTAGAAATCCTCAACTACCCCAAAGGGCATTACAATAACCCCCCCCCCCCCTCCAAAACTCAAGCCTAGCCTATAATATATAATTAAGAAAAATGATACCAACAATCTCTAATTCCAACAAACTACTTAGGCATCCATACAAGACCTCAAAACCTAACTAGGGAAAGAAACTAACTCAGTGGGGAATAATTCAAACCCATTGGTTGGGTAAACTATAATATCAACCATTATTCAGACCTATAGATAAGGAAATGTTAGTTCCATCATCATTTGTAGTGGAAAACAAGTACAAAGTAAAATGAATCCTCCATTAGAGTCATCCCACTTGAGGAAACCTCCTTCACAACCATTAATAATGATCCAAATGTTTAAAACCCATGTCTTGAGAGAATCTCTTCCAATGTAAGGACAGTGTATGCCTATGAGTCTCCTAGCCAACCCGTTCTTCATCAATTTTACAAATGGGCCACCCAACCTAGAAAATTGAAGGAAAATGAACATGATTAGGAAATATTGGAAACATTCCAAAAAGTATACGTTAACATCCCCTTGATTGATTCAGGGAAGCAAATTCTAGGAAACACCATGTTTCTAAAGGAGATGTGTACACATCAAATGTGACTTCATGGTTAGGAGTAGTTGAGCTTGGGAAGAAACGTCTCAGCATTGATAGAGACATCACTTCCAACAAAGTGAAATGATCCTAGAACATTCTTAATTATGTGCACCATAGGGGGTATTATTCTTCTTATGTTATTCATGATTCTGGTGCCTCAATTAATGTGATGCCTTACTCCATTTACTCTTCATTGATGGTTTGGGAATTGAATCCCATAGGAATTGATGTTTACCTTGAAAATTGGAGTAATTCAGACCCCTCTAGTGTGTTGGAGGATGTTCTTGTGATGGTGAAACATTGAATTTTTTGAACTTATTTTTATAAGCTAAAAATGAAATATAATTTGATAAATGGACACGCTTGAATTATATTGGGGGCCTTACTTGAAAACCTCCAAAACCATATTTAATGTCTATAATGATAAATTATATATTTAATTTAGTGGTAAAAAAGTCCATTGAAACATCCTTAATGTCGTGAAGAACCCCTTAGAAGAACATTCTCCCCTCTCAATAAATTCAATTGATGTAATCCATTCCCCTGAAAACACATTTCTCATTACCCTGATCCCCTTTTTTAGTTTTCATCAGCGATTAAAATTCTTAGTATTGAATCATGCATTAATTGTTGAAGTGGTCTAGAAATGTTTCATGCTTGTTTATTAATTGATAATTTATTAATCATTGAGGATCTAATGACCATTTATGATATTGATAATCTTTTAAAATCACCATCGTCATTAGAGGATGATACCATTGATTGGTTAGATTATATTAGTTACCACTCACTTTGACACACTCCCACTAATCAAAAACTGTACATGAATTGGAACTGAAACAACATCAACAAGATTTAAAATATTCATATCTTAAGAATGTAAAGAATTTGTCATTCATCATTGCTAGTACTCTCCCACTTGAGATTGAATTTCAACTACTTCAACATTTTAGGGAGTATAAAAAATCAATGGGATGGACACTTTCTGACATTATTTGTATTATCCCAACTATTTTTACACATCATTTATTGTTAAATGATGAGGCTAAACCAGTGAGGCAGACAAAACATCCACTAAACCTAAATCTCCTAGAAGTTTTAAAAAGGAGGGAAAAATATTTGGTCGCTAGAAAAATTTACCCCATCTCTGATAGCCAATGGGTTTGTCCCGTTCATGTAGTTCATAAAAAACTGGTCTTAATATAATTAAAAAGGGAAACAATGAATTGGTTCAAATCTTGTGTAGAATAGTTGGTGTGTCTGTATATACTATCTCCGACAAAATCAACACACTAGTAATAACTATTTCCCATTTCTATTCGTTGAAAAAAATTCTCTAGATAGTTGTGGGAAATTACCATTACTAAAATCATGATGGGTATTCTGGATATTTTCAAATCTATAATGCCCCCGACGATCTAGAAATGAAATCATTCACATTCCAATTTGTCACATTAGTATATAAAAGGATTTAATTTGGTATGTTCAATGCTCCAAGAACTTTCTAGAGATGCATGGTTAGTATTTTTTCGGATTTCACGGAAAATTGCATGGAAGTATTCATGGATTATTTCACTGTTAATGTATCAACTTTTGATAAATGATTGATTAGTCTTAGTTTAGTCTTATTTCATTGTGTAGAAAAAAACTAGTATTAAATTACACGAATTTCCATTTCATGGTGAAAAAAGATATAGTTTTGAGACAAGTAATAAATGGGAATGGTTACGAAGTCGATAAATCAAAATTGTTTGTCATTTCTTCCTTAGAATTCTCAAAAAATGTACAAGATGTGTGGTTTTTTCCTATGTCATGATGGATTTTACTATTGTTTCTTATATAAATTTAGCAATAATTTCCTCCCACCATCCCAAATACTCCAAAAAAACAAAAATTTATTTTTTATAAAGAATGTGAGGATTCTTTTAATAAGATATAATGGATTCTCATGTCACCTATTATAATACAACGACCTCGGTGGGGTTTACCATTTGATCTCATGTATAATGCCTCCAACTATGAAGTTGGTGTAGTATTATCAGAATGGGCAAATCGAGCTCCACATGTCATTGCCTACACCTCAAGTACATTGGATTCTTCCCAAAGAAAACTATACAACAACTAAAAAATAATTTTTTCCCATTTTATTTTCCATAGAAAAATTGAGGTCATACCTTTTGGGGTCCAATGTCATGGTGTCCTCAGAACATGCAACCCTTCGGTATCTCGATAAGAAACTAGATGCCAAACCATATCTCATCCTCTGGAGTTCCCTTATCTGAGAATTAAACAACTAAATTAGTGTTTAAAAGGATCATAGAATGTGGTGGCTGACCATATCAGTTGGATTCACCCATCTGTGGACATTAACTCATCCCCCTGTATTCCCATAAATGACATGTTTCCATATGAGCAATTTTACTGAGTGTAATATGTTATTCCTTGGAATGCTGAAATTGTAAATTATTTGGTATAATCTTTCATTTAAACTAATTTCACATAAAACCATTCCAGTCATCTAAAACATAAGTCTTTTTGGTACATTTGGGATAACCCATACCTTTTCAGCACATGTAGTGATCAAGTCCACAGGCATTGTGTTCTTGAGATCAAGTTTCAGACTATCCTTAAATTCTACCGCACTCTTGTTTCTGGGGGCCACATTGGTCCCCAATGGGCTTCTTGAAAATTCTATGAGTCTTTCCCCTTTTGGCCAAACAATATTTGTGATGCCCATTATTTTTTAAATCTTTTCCTCATTCTCATTGATTGGGTAATGTCTCTAATGAAAATGAAATTCCCCAATAACCATTGCTCTTTCATGAAAACTTTTTGTTCCGAATATTTACATTATGGGGCCATTTCACTTTTACTTTGGAAACATGCAAATTAGTCTAGAATTTATTTACGTTTCCAAATGGGTAGAGGCACGAGCTAAAGGATTGATGACTCTTCGAAAGTTATAGAAATTTTGAGAACCCAAATCTTCTGTAGGTTTTGATTACCTTGGTTCATAATCGGTGACTAGGGTTCTCATTTCTGCAACTGAACAATGAAATTACTTGTACATCAGTATGGGGTCAGTCATTGAGTGTATACATCATATCACCCATGGACCAATGGTAATACCAAGGTATCAAATAAATAAGTAAAACAAATTCTTGAAAAAACGGATCGACCCAATAGAAATGTTTTTAGTCTTAGACTTGATGATTCATTATGGTCTTACCATACTAATTTTAAAACCCCAATTGGAATTTCACCTTATTTTATTTTCTTGGAAAGAGATGTTGTATAACTATTGAGATAGAGCCTCAGGGATTCTGGGACATCAAACAATTCAATTATAATCTTTTGGGTGTAGGTTCTCAAAGGAAGTTGCAGATTCATAAGTTAGTGGAAATGAGAAGATATGCCTATGAGAACTGAAGGATTTATAAGGATTGAACCAAGGCTACCCTCAACCGTCCCATCCTTCATCATCAATTACACATTGGGAAAAAGGTCTTCATCTAAAATGTGTGGCTGAAGTTTTAACTAGATAAGCTTCATTCCATCATGTTTGGACCATACATTGTTACTAATGAATCTCAATTTGGTGTTGTTCAGGTTCAAAATGAAGAAACCAAGAAAACCATCACTGTCAATGGGTAGAAGGTAAAGCAATTCCAAGTGTCCCTTCCAGAGTTACTGATAGAGGAACTCCATATTCAAGAAGAAACATACCTATGACAACCTCTAGGTTTTATTCATTATTCCAACATTCTATTTTATTACAGTGTGGACACTGCATGGTCTAGGTCTGGGGGGATTGGTACAAATCCAGGTTTAGTTAGGAATTTTCATTAATATTTTTTTTGAATATTATGGTCACCTTCTCCCTATTTTATCCGTCTCTATTATAAAATTATGATAATTTTATAATGGAAAAGATGCCAGATTTAAAATAATTATGAATCAATTTTCATTCTTCAGTCGATTGAGTGGAAAATTCAATTATTTTTTGAAAAATGTTTTTCAAATGAATGTTGATATGGAATATTTTTCCAGAATACATATTTGAAAATCATTTTTAGGTGTTTAATGTATTTTTGAAATTCATGCCTCATTAGTACTGAAAAATATTTTAATCCATTACTTGAGAGACATTAAAAAACCGTTATTTCAAATTCTATCATTTTAATCACATTCTTGAGAGTCTTGGGTCTTGTAGTGAAACTATAACTTTCCTTGATTATATTTGAATCCATATGATTCAAGTGTGCTAAATCAATGATAGAGGACATCATTCATTGAAACCCATTTTTAAAATTAACCTCTAATTTTTCCCACCATGACATTTTACCCTTATTAAGACTTAATGACCATGAAATTCTTATTAGGTAGATACATTATAATCTTATTTATCCCTACATAACCATCTCTTGTGAACATTCTTTTTTTTACATTCAGCAAGTGTGGGGGAGAGGGAATTTCCATGGGAATTTTTAGGAATGAATGATTTTTATGGGTTGATAGAAAGGGTTCCAACATTGCTCTTGGGAATTGGGTTTATAATACATATTGTATCATAGTTTTACATATTTTCCTACTTTATATCCAATGAAAATTGTAAAATAATGAAAAAATATTTTTGTAAGTGTAAAAAAATAGAACAAAAAGGGAAAAACCTAATTGAGAAAAGAGGAAGTTTATTCATTATTATTCATTGATTAGCTATGACCCTCACAAATGGACCATAGGGATACTGAGTAGTAAGTGATATAATTTTTGAGGGGATGAGTGTGTACATTTATTGAGAACACATGATGAATTTTGACATTTTTTTAATTAATAAATTAGACACTCTTCTTCTGCCTCATATTTTTTATACATTAAATCCTACCTACCCTTGAACCTCAGAACAACATTTTGGAATTCTTCTTGAGGGGAACACTAGATTCTGTCGGAAGAGAACATAGAATCTTGGAAAGCATAGGGGATGATCAGATGAACTATGGGAAAAGAGAATAATTGCACTTTTATATATTCCTTGAGTGAAGAGGTAAAATTACTTATGTGAGGTAGGTTGTGACTTGTTTCATCTGTCAATAAATGAAGTTAAAAGAATTCAAATGAGAGAGAATAAAATTATAGGAAAATTGATTTCATAATTAGGCATGATAAATTTAATTTAAAAATAATCTTGGAAGTTTTCTCAACATTATTTTATAAATTATATTTGGTTACGATATAAGACATTTCCTAGGAGTGAAAATGGTTCGGTGTGGGGGTATCATCGCACCGTGATTCACTATTTCATTTTTACCCATACACCATTGTGCTTAACTTTTTTGGTAATGAAACATATAGAAATAATAACACATTTAACTTCACATTTGATTAATATATTTTGTTCTTATCACTGTCAAAAAGGGTAGTGTTACATGTTTTGATGAATTCGTTATTGGTAGAGGTGATTTGGGGTCCCAGAGATGATATAGAAATAAATGGGACAAACTGCATGGCATCCCATGGACATAAGTACCATTTTATGAAAATTATGAGAATTACATGCATCCAAATGGTTTGAAACATATTGTACCACTCAAAAACATTATGGGCTACAACTCTTCTCAAGGACCCCAAGCCTCATTCGTCATGTATAGGGACAAAAACCACTTACCATTTTGGCTATAAAAGGGAACCAAAAAAACCTCATTTGTAGGTTCGACCAAGAGTGTGATTTTTTCCCAAATTGTAGTTTCTGAGGATTAATTTCACCCCACTAAAGGTTCTAGATCTCCCTAACCTCATAGGGAGAAATGGAATGATGAAGGAGATGAACCCAAGCTTGCTCCTCCTCTTGATGTTAGATTAAATAGTGGGCATTCATTGTGAGGGAGATAAACACATGTCAAGGGAGTTCTGATGCCTATATTAGGTATTGGTGTGGAGTAATTTGGATGACTGAACATTATATTCCGTGCACCTTACATGATATCATATTTGAATTCTTTTTTGGATATATGCGAATGTTATGCTCTTAATTTCTAACTGATCAGTGTGAGGTTATGAGTGCATGACTTGGGTTTTTATGATTGGACATAACAATAATCCTTTTCATAACCACTATATTGAGATTTAAATCATCTTTGGAAGATATTTTTATAGGCATAAGCGTGGGACCTTGACAACAAGATTGTTATGTCAAGGATTGGTACATTAAGAAATTAAAGAAAATCTTAGGAATTAATAGGGATTCCAATTAATTTCAACCAAAGAATTACTCAAAACATAAATGAATATCTATGAAAAATGAACTTGATATGCGTGTAATGAAATAATAATGAACCCATTGTCTAATATTATTCAAAATGAACTTAGTTTTTTGACTATTAGACTCTTTAGGTATCGTTATTTTATAAAACTTATTTTCCAAATAATCCCCTCTATTAGTAATATTTATTAAAAATACACACTATATGCTACCAATGCTCCTTGAGAGACAACATATGATCTACGATATGCTATAAATCAAATTTAAAACACAATAAATTTTACGTGTCATGAAAATGTGTTCAATAGTCATAATCTCCATCTACCAGACACCCCAAAAAACAATGGCCTCCTCTTATAACATTTTGTCGCAAACCGACCCGAGTCATCCTTGAACCTATCACTTGATCTGATCCATGAAAAGGCATGAATGGAATTCCCAATCCTGATAAGCTAGAAACTAGTTTCAGACATTAAAATTTAACCATTGATAATGATTTGGACCATGAAAAAAATGGTCATGAAATAAATAAAGACTAATGATAAAAAAATAAAAAATAGCAGAAGAAAGAAATTAAGACCGCACAAACATCTTTGTGATCTTCCACATAACCACCCTACCAAAGACAAACCTTTCTCCAATAATGAGAAACTCAATATAGAGAACCTGAGAAAAGGGAACCTACCACTGAAATTACAAAATATGCACAAGCTTTAGATTTCTTAGTAGGGATGCTCAGAATAAATCACCAAATCCATCCTATTCCTTTCCCATAAAAATATGTTAATGGCAGTTTGAAATACAATTATAAAATTAGGTTTTTTACATTTTTAAAAATAAATATCATTTACCCATTTCAAAACATAATGCACAACATATATCATTTATGAATTTAATTACTATATTGAAAACGTGATCCAAACAAGGAAAACATGACAGTGCTAAAAGAAATATGTGAGTAGTACAAGTTGTCAACTTATATAGAAGAAAATAAAAAATCAATATAGATAATAACCACAGTTGATCCTAAACATCTCTAAATGACCCTTGAACGTAGTTGGTTTGTAACAAATTTCATGTGTATGTTAAATCCCCTATGATAATAACCAACTAGAAACCCTAACCTCGCATCACTAGTGGCACATCCCTCCTGGTTTGTCTACAACTCTAGGGGTACTAACTCCTCTAATCAGGGTAAGAATGAAACCATGAATTGATCAACTAAAATATTCCCATAAACCCATGATGGTTTTAATACCATGTTAGTATGAGGCCATCACATGCAGGACTCATCTTACCTGTTGTCGTTGTACTTGTCTACCCCAAACACGAACACCCTATACGGTAACCCACAAAGGGATACCACCTATAGAGGTTCCCACTAGATATAAATATATGTAACATAGATGTATTAGTTGTAACATCAAAGGTTATAATTGGGCCCTCACCTCATGTCCATATCGAAACCATTTTTGAAAAACATTTAAAACTCCAACCGGGCATACATAATTTCCAAACACAAATTATTCTAAAATTTAACACAACATCGCCCATGAGTTGGAAGTGCTAATCATGCTTTTATAATTTAGTATGTATTAACAGAAAATTTTATAAAATGGTAAAAAATAATAATAATTTGAATAAATTTAAATAAATTATAACAAATAAGAATAAATTAACAAAACATTAATAAAAAGTTTATAAAACAAGGTAAAATGATATGAATTATTATACAATATTATAAAACTTCTATAAATTGATATAAATAAGTTCAAATTCATATATGTTTTTATAAAAAAAATTATATTCATTGGATGTTAGTGTAAATTAATAAACATTATTATAATGTGATATAATTTATGTAAATTTGAATAAATTATTCAAAATTAGTAATAATTAAGAAAAGTTAATATATATTAGTAAAAATGGATAAAAATAAATAACAATAATTACATAGTTGTATAAATAATTATAAATATATTTAATCTATTATAAATTGATATAAGTTATTAACCGTACTTGAAATTTGTATAAATTTATAAAATTAACAAATATTATAATGAATTGTTATAAATTAATATAATACAATAAAAATAATTATAACTGATTATAAATTACTATAAATTGATGTAATTTAGTATAAAATGATATAAGTAAATATAATTTTATATAATTTAATACAAAGTAACATAATTTATTATGAATTACTCTTAATTCCTCAGAAGTTAGTTTAAAATAATATGCATTTATATAAATTCATTTAATTATTAAATTTTCATATAAGTTAGTGTAATTTAATATCAATTAAGAAATAGTATTTTAATTTAATATAATGTTTAAGGAACTAGTATTAATTAATATAAGTTAGTATAACAGAACATAATGTATGGAAAATTATTATATATTAGTATGACTTAATAAAATTGACATTAATTAGTAAAAATAAGTATAAATTAGTATAAATTGTTATAAATTTCCGTATTTTAGTATAAATTAAAATAAATTAGTATTAATTCCTCAAAAATTCGTATAAATTAGTATAATTTACATTAAATTGATATAAATTATTATAAATTACTAAAATTAACATTAAATTAATAAAAAATGTTATAAATTCATAAAAAATTGAATAAATTAATATTAAGAACTATCAATTATTAGAAATTAGTATTATTTATTTTATGTTGTTAAAATTGGTAAAATGTAGTATAATTTTATAATAGTTTTTAGACATTTCTATAAATTATTATAAATAGATTAACATGACCATAAATTATTATTACTTCTTCAAATATATGTATAAATAAATATATTTTTAAATAAATTGATATAATTTACTATAAATTATTTACAATTTCTATAATGTAATATGAATTAATATATATTCTAAAAAATTATATTAAATGTCTATTAATTAATTGAAATTATTATCATTTAGTATAAAATAGCAAAAATTGATATACATTAGTAAAAATTAATAAATTTTTTTATATATTTGTTTCAATTTTTTTAAAATAATATATATTAATATATATCATTATTTATTCCTGATAAATTAGTATAAATTAGTATAATTAAAATAAATTAATACCATTTAGTATAAATTAGTATCGTTTTGTATAAATTAATAAAATATAGTATAATTAACTATACATTGATATAACATAGTAATAATTACTATTAATTAGTATTAATTCCCCAAAAATAAGAATAAAGTAATATATATTAGTATAAATTGAGATCATTATTATAATTTAATAAAACATAGTATTAATTAGTATAATTTACTATATATTGATATAAATTAGTATTGTTTACCATACATTACTATTATATCATTGAAAATTAGAAACAATTAATATAAATTAGTATTAATTAATATAAACTAATATAAATTAATGCCATTTAGTAAAAATTGATAAATATTTCTTTAATTAGTATAGTTTACTATATATATATAAATTTTAGTATAAATTACTCTAAATTTGTATTAGTCGCTCCAAATTGGTATAAAATAATATTAATTAGTATAAATATTTATCATTTAGAATAAATTGATTAAATATAGTATAAATGTTTATAATTTATTGAAAATTGATATAATTTAGAATATTTTATTATAAATTAGTTTTAATTCATCATGAATTTTAAAAATTAATAAAAATTAATATGATTTACATTGAAATGATATAATATATTATAAATTATATTTAATTAGTATAGATTACAAAAAGTACACTAAATTAATATTTTAAAATGAATATAGTTGTAATAATATTTAAAATAATATATTTTATCAAATATATTACGAAAAATTTAATTAACATGTATTTTAATGAAATAATTTAATATGAAATATTTTATATAATAATAGAACAATTGTTATTCTTTTAATAAAACCATAAACCCAAGGAATATACATCATTTTTTAATAAGAGGTCATGATTGGATAAATCAACATAGAATTTCGATGAGATATGGTATAAATCATATCTATATCATTTTTATAAAATCATTTACGTGATTCAGAACATCAAAATCAAATAAAAATCCTAGAAGGAAACATTATTTTCCCATGTAGTAAGTGTGATCAGAGAAGATATGAAACATGTAATAATATAGGGGTTATTATTTTATGTTTCGTTTTTTAATGATTATGTCATTTTTCTTTAATATAGTGAATGAAATTCAGATGTAAATACAATTTTGTGGTTCAATAATCATTCCCATTTAAAATTTTGTGCATGAAGCAATTTACCAAGTTTTCATGATAATAGACTCAAAATTACAATTCTAATCCCTAATTGGAACAATATGGGATTTATTATTTGTTATGAACTACAAAGGAAACATTATATCTCAGATAAAAGACTACAAAACATTATTTTGTTAATCAACTAATGGATATTAAATCATATACATGATGGAAAAATAGTTTATTTGATAAATTATTTTCCATAGTCAAATCATAGTGTCTTGAAGAGAATATATTTCAAGAAAATATATATGATATCAAGTAATTTGTTCATAATTTGGGTCATATTTATCAAAATATCTATGAATGTTAAACTCAATAAATCTTATATTATATAGAATATGACATGTTAGCTAATTATCCAATATTTAGACAATTGAGGTATAAATAGGTAAAACCATGAATTTATAGATATATTGTCATTAAAAATTGTCGTAGTTTACAATTACATATAGAGTGTAACTTTTGTTTATGTATTGAAACACAACATAATTGGTGACACAGAATAGATCAAATAATTCTATTGGAAAAAGATTAAATCTCATTATAATTTTGATTCTTGGACACTAATTAATCATTTGAATCCATATTTTTATTCAGAACCTCATAAAATGATTTTATTTTTCTAGTAATGATTTCTATCCATTTGGTGATATATAGAGTCAATATTTTTCTTAGACTATTCCATAAATATAAAAATATTAATTCCTTATATGTTAATTATGGAGCAACATTGATATATTTGGTATTAATAATTCCATTAAATCTGAAGAGGAATATTGATTATTAATTGGTAACAATGATTGATGGGTTAATTTTTTTATGGTAGGATGTTGTATCTACATATGATGTAGTTGCAGTTCATAATTCCATACTAAAAGATGCATTAATGTGGACAATTAGTAACATTTTCACTTATGGTATATTATCTGGATATAGTACACATGGTCTAAAATCAAGTCTATATTTCATGGTATACATTAATGAATTTATTACTATAAATAGAATAATACCTTGTTTTTTCTACATTAATTAATTATTTATCATCTATAATCATCACTTCTGATGGAATATTAATAATTTTGAAAAAAGAGAGTTTTGAATTAGATGAACCTCAAGTATTTATCCCAAATATTATATAGAAATATATAATTTCTTCTTTAATAATATTACTTTTTGATGAATTTTAAACACAAAAATAGGTGGTTTTGGGAGAGATCACTATTAGATAATGTGATGAATTTATTTTAGAGTTTATATTTGTTGTTTTTAAGTTATTAAAATGTTTTATGTAATGAATATTGAGATGAATTGTTTTTAAAAACATGTTTTATAGTGTTTGCGACATACTTAAAAAAGTCAAATGACACTATATAAGGCATGGAAAGACGTTGGCCAAATATTAATTTATGATAAACATGAGTTGTTTGAAAATAAAATATCTCAAAAAATAACCAATCCAAAATAAGATTATACACTATATAAAGAAATTGGATTATTGTTTAAGGGATTAATTATTTTATGTTAAGTGATGTATTTGATTCTAATTAGACTCATTGATTCAGAAATGGACGTATTAATAGATTAAAAGTTTGTAACTGTGATTTCATCATTAAAATATTATGAACAATTATCCTCAAAGGGTTGATGCATTATTTAATTTGGGATGTGTTGAATGAAATATAATATTTCTTATGAGACATTTTTACAACAAGAAGGAAATAATTCATAGTGTACAAAATATATATATATTTTATAATTTTATTAAAATTAGAAAACATGTTTCTAATAGGAGTATTCAATTCAATTGAAATTATAATATTTAATTTTGTATATGAATCTAAATGTGGCAGGAAAATAAAATTATGATGGATGTACACGTTTGAGAGATGCTTTAAAAAATTATGAAGATGGTGTGTAATAGAAATTCAGATGAAGAGTCAATTTCTAAAGTGTTATTTTAGGAAAAACTTTCAATTTTTTCAGTTTTTATTTTTAATCAAAATTTCATTCAAAAAATAATAAAATGGGTCACAATATATCACAATATATATTTTTTTCAATTCAAATGACCTGAAAAAATTTGTGTAGCATGTATTACTTTTACATATATTTTATAAAAGTAAAATTATGAAAAATTTTCTTTAGATTATATGAATATCATATCAAAATTTATTCACATTAATTAAACATTCCTCTCTTGAAGAATGCAAACAACATAATATTACCTAGTTGTTTTAATGGCTGGTAAGATAAATTATTTATGACTGAGTATATGAAATCAATTTTCTATTTAATATACTTTTAATTGTTATGTTTATCAAGGTTTAAAAACATATAAATAAGATTAATAGTTAATTATATTCAATGAGTAATTCACCATTCCAGTTGGTCAAATATTATAATTTTTATGTGATTAAGGGATTTTAATTTCATACAATAAACTATGTAGAATAAAAAAATGAATATTTTCGTTTTTTAAAAGGATAAAAAAAGAAATTGTTATTGGATTTTATGGAATTCTGGATAAAATAGTTAGGTTTTGTTATTAGGGAAATATATTATATTACAATAATTAAATGCTGTTGGTTTTATAAAGAAACATAATTACATTTTAATCCTTGAAATGATAATCATTGATATAGAATAATAAATTATTCTTATAAAAAATGATACATTTTGGATTGAATATAATGAAGGTCAAGTTTATTAGGGAAATTCACATTCTTCTTTAAGATATTTAAATGATTTGTGAAGTGTAAAAAATTTTAAATCTCCTCAGTTTTTTGAAAATTAAAGTGGTGGTGTTAAAGTGAAAATTGTTGATAATTTTCAAGAAACATCACCATATATATCTATTATGTTATTATGGAGTTGATAATGTTGATAAATTGATAAATGAATTTGATATTACAAGAGATGATGAAATTTAAGATCTTATGGAAATTGATGATATAGAATAGGAAGATGAAGATATTGACACAGATGGAAATTAATATGAAGATGCAGATAGAGAAGTAGATTTATGTATTAATTATTTTCAAAAAAAATTATCAATTTTTTATATTTGATATATGTATTAAAAATTAATATGAAAATGATAATTACGGAATGATTCTAAGACAAACATATGATTTTATACCTGGTGATGAGCCTCTTGATTCATAAGTCAAGGGTGTTGGCATCACATATGCTACTTGGAGGGGTCTAGGCCTTGAATTATTAATGATTTTATATTCTATTCTTGAGCAATGTCTATATATTTCATTTGATTTCTGTCAAAGGAAGTATGTTTATAAATTAATTTAATGTAATTTTTATTTATTGTATTCTATTTGATTATTATGTTGTTTATGATTACTATTTACATAGGTTTTCACATATATCCCTTGGTTAGGCTTGTTCTCTTTCGTGGAACTAATTTTATGATCAATGGGGTTCGTGAGATCATGCTCATAACAAGTTATTATATCTTATATTCATGAATAGGTTAGTACATAAAAATAAAAAGTGTTTATTTTAAATTTAATTAAATTCTATTTCACTATATTTTTAATGTTTTGAATTCTGTATTGTCCAAATTAATTATATCCTGATGCCCACTTTTTGAGAGGCATGTGAGGATTTAATACATAATTTATTTAATCATTTTTTGTAAAACCATTATAGGAAAGATGTTAAGAGAGAATATTTGAATGTGTTTGATGAGTTTTGCAGGTCTCCTCAACCGGATTACATCCCCACTTTGGATTCAGAGGGATTATACATGTGCTGAATATGTGATAATTTTGAGAGTAAAACTGATTTTTATTTTCATAATTAGGGGACACAGAATATTACACACAATTTTTGGAGTTTTAATTTCAATATACCTCATAGAAATTTGGTATGTATTATTATTTAATATATTTATATATATATATATTTAATATTAAATTTATATGAAAATAAAAAGTTATCTTTAATTGATCTAACTAATACAATGTTTGTTGTGTGTATGAAGATGTACATTGATAGTTGTATGTAATATACTACCGATGATAGAGTATGACATATTATGTTTAGTATTATTTTTATCAATTTTTTCAATTAACATTATATTTTTTAATATAGTCAATTTCAATTTATACAGTCTTTAGATTCATTAGATATGAAGGTATTTTTATTTTTTTGGTGGAAACATGAAACTGAAGTTCGTGGGGGATGACTCCTCAGGTGAATCATGTTTTAATGATATTCATAGATGAGATTGATAGAAATTGGTCTTCAGAATGGATGGGATATTGGTATAGGTTAATTATCTATTCCAACTAGTCACTATGAAACTAAAGTGATGTAATCATATAGAAAACATATTCCTCATCCCTTTTTTGATGATATGTATTATGATGTGAGGATGTGTGATCAGGATGATGTTACATATAGGTTGAATATGAAGTAGAAAGAGAAGTGATGGTAGTAGGAAGAGTATTAAAAAAAGGAGTAGGAAAAATTATTATTATAAGATTAAAATAGTGGAGAAATGATGATGTTTATTAGAAACATACGCATGGTTTATGGATGGAGTTTTCTCTTCCAGCTAGGCTTTAACCAACCCCCCTAAAAAAATTTATTTTTATATTTACTTCTATAAAAATGAATTTAATATATTCTATGTAATTTGGTAAGGAATGTTTGTTTTTTTCTTATTTAGAATTCTATTTTTGTATGATAGAAATAGAATTCTATCATAAATAAACTTAGGAAATACTTTTTATGACTCAATGTTGACTCCATCTTAAATAATTGTTTCTGATGTAATATTGAGTCCACCAAAAAAGTACTTTGGATGGAATTGAATTCACATTGAAATGTATTATTGATAAATATTTATTTGTATTCAAAAAATAATCCATCAAAAATATTTTATCCCATTGTCTTATTGCAAAAATCTATTCTGAATAGTAGTTTTTTTAGCTTTTCAATAATAAACTATTTGTGGTGATTTTGATTTCCAAATATGTTTTTTTGACTTAAATATATCTCAAATTACCCCACAAGAAACATAAATTTCATATTATGATGAATTAAAGATTCTATTATACTATTATTTGAAAATATTATAGTAGTGGATCATGTAAAGGAGGTAAGGTAAAATTAGTTGAAGAAGAACATACTCTATGAATATTATTTGTTGATGGGATTTTCTTAGAGAGGTGATTCGATATTTAAAAGAATTTTTATAGAAGATAACATGGTAGAACCATTGACCCAATTAGTTTATTATTTGAATAATAAGAGTGATGCAACATATAAGGAATGAAAATTTATTATTAGTTCGATTGAATATATAGGGGATTCAATTAGAGTCGGTTCTCTAGAAGTAGCTTCTTTATACTTTTGATTACTAGTACAAATTCAAATATGTGTATATTAAATTTCATATCACATATCGAATATTAATCAATGTGAATATAATGTAATAATATCCTAGAGTCTGTATCACTTTTAAGAGTTCATGATAGTATCCTAAATTTATTAGATCTTCTAAATTCTATGATGATAGTAATAAACATTTGTTTTATAACTATATGATGTCATTTAATGGGAGAATACATGATACTATCTATAAACTATTGGATACTCATAAGGGGATGATATATCATATAATCATGTTCTCACTAGGTAATCTCATTGTTGAGATATTATGAGGATATACCTGCCAGTAGGTTATACACATGTTCTTATGTCATTAGATATTTCTATATATGAATATATAAAATTATATTTTCACATTATGATTATTATGAATATATTATTCTACTCATACACTTTAATGTATTGGAAAACCCACGTTTCTATATGTTCATGAGAATTAAGATATATTGGTTATGTTAATAATGATACATTATTAATGCATAATTCATGAAAGGATTTATGCATTAAACTTTTATGGATTCAGATATCTCATCCCTTGGATCGGGTTAAATCTATCGAACAAAATCAATTAATATTATGTATGGAATGTTTTTTTCAATATATTAAAAGGTATACATTTCATGAATATTGTTTTGAAGAAGTCAGCATGCAACCCTCTTGATGAGATATTGGGATAAAGGTATAATATTACATGATCAGTGCTTGTATGTGGTTCTTATTGTTGAAACATTAACTTATTCCTTCTCAGTTCGTTTATGAGCTGATATAAAATGATAACATATGTTAGTTTAACCATCTAAATTTGACTATGGAAGAATACTAGTGGCTCTCACACATAGGGTGTCTATTGATTTTAAATATATTCAATTTTATATTAATTATTTGAATAAATATTATACTCAAGATCATATTATTATGTTTGCGATTTATTTATCCAAAAATTACATCCACTGTATTCATATGTGAGTCATGTATTAAGTAAACAATTATTCACAATACAATGAATATAAAAAAACTAATTTATTTATTGAATGATGAAAATTTATTAATTAATGAGCCATAAAATTATAGGATGTTCCGACTGACTTGTCAACAAGATTAGTGTTTTTCAAGTCAATAATAATAATAACAATATTTATATATGTGGTTCATTTTGGATTTAAAAATAATAAATGCAAAATGTTAAATTATCTATTCTCTAAAATATCCCTATAAATATGTAGTTTTATAATTTCATAGGGTTAGATGATGTCGTGAAGAGTACACCCCTCTAAATACTCCCATAACTTAAAAAAACTATAGAACTCCCTCAATGATAAGAGAAATTATTGCACCATCCCATAACGTTTTAACAATGAGACATAAGAATCAATCCATTAACCTTGAATGATTTATTGATGATCAAGAGGGGGAATTCAAGATGATCAATATCATTGCTCTGTCACCCGAATTACCATCGATGACACTTCAATATCATAGGGGAATGTGTGGATTAATCTATATGGATTTTTATTTTGATCCACATGATACAATATTAGTCTGATCGAATGGAGGTTCGAATTATCAACATTGTATTCGAATAATGTGATCTATAGACCAAGGTAATTATTTATTTATATTAATTATAAATTTAACATCAAAAGGATACATAATCTTGGTTTGAACATTTATTTTCAATAATCCTTAGTTTAAATTTTTGTTCATTACAAATTCATAGTCATGTACAGATCAAATTATTCAATGATTGAAATAAAAATAAGAGTTAGAGATACCCTAATAGTTTCTTCTATTGTATCTACATCCTTCAATAAAAGAGATTTGATGTACAAATATATAACATGAGATAGATACATAAATTATGGGTTTATTAAATATAAAGGAGTGGAAGAATAAATACTCCCAATTCTAGAAGTATAACATGATTTATAGATCTTATTTCAAAATGTTGGAATCTACATTATTCAATATTAGGTTATAACCCTAGTATATAATGAATATTAAAATAGATCCCTGGGTTTCAAAGATACATGAGAAATAATATCGATAGTATCAATTAAAACCACTACCATTGCATGGACTAACCATTATATAGCCTATATGATGATCCTCAGTGATATATTCATTAAATATTTCATTATAATTCTAGAGTTAATTCCTTTTCCCCATGACGCATGGATGTGATAAATATTTTACACTAAATCTATTATAATGGTCAGTTAAATGGTTGATTACATGGGATTAATACTTCAAATATTAAACCTTATCTATTTACATGAGAATATGTTGTTTAGCCCTTCCAATTTAATTCTATTATAAGATTTATGGAAAGGAAGTGGAATGTAATAATATTATATAATCCTTATAGAAAACCAAATAACATTCTTGATTGTTCTGGGATTCATTAAGCGATGTGAATGAAATATCATTTCATCTATCCCTTTTATCTACTGTAATAATAGATTATGATTACATGGAATGTGGGTATGAGATAATATTTCATAACCCTTTTTAGATATACATTGTAGGTCAAAATATTATACTATTATAAAGAATGTGACAATAATAATCCATGAAAGTCATACATTGTGAATATCTATATCATATGATATAATATATCCCAATTATCATATACTAATGTATTTAGGGAATATATGTCCTTCAATCTCATTATTTCACTATACAGATATGAGCTCATTCTATTCCATCATAAATATTATCATATATGATAAATTTTGAACTCTCTAGAAGAAGATGTTCTAATTTTTTTTCAATACTACTTCATTTGTGATGATTTTTTATATGGTATTTATGTCAAAGACATGTGTTTTTTATTTATGCAACACTATCTTCTACATGAGTTCTAGACTTATGAGGTGATTGTAGGAGTTAAAAGTATAGTCTAATTGGTTTGTATAAGATGGTGGTTATGATCATCAGTTTCAAGAAAAACGTTTTTATGGTGGGAATTAAAATGTTGGTGACTATGACTATCCATTTTGAGAATATATATTTTTAGGTACCATTTATCAAATGAAAACCATTCCACTCTTCATTATAAATTATTTTTTTACTATGACGGGTTAAATTTGTTTTGAGAATGATTTGAGTTGGTTGGATGATTATTCTAATGAAATATTTAATTATGTAAGAGAGTTAATTATGACATTGTTTATGACTTTTGTATTGATGATCAGTTCATATAGAGAATGTTATATATAATTAAGATAAAACATTAACATAAAGGCTATTCCAAGGTTAAAATACCATGATGTTTTCATTCAGGATTCATCAATTATTAAATAAATAAGTGGTGGGAAACATTATACTACAACATGAGACCTCATGATTACAGATTGTTTTCCTAAACTATTCATGTTGTTACAATTATGTAAATGTATTAAAAATTAGAAAAAACAGATAGAAAATTTTCTGATATCATGGGGAGATATGTGACTAAATTAAATAGCCGATAATTTTGGATAATTGAAGTTAATATTTTATAGTTATTTTCTTCTTGTTATTTTAGTTAATATACTAGAAATAATATACATGAATAAGTTTATGATATGTTATCAATTTTTTATATAAATGTGTGAAAATATTCTAAGTGTTTAGAATAGTCGTATTAGATTTTTGTGGGAAGAATAAAAACACAACCCAGTTTGGATTCAACTAAGTCTGTGATATCTACATTTAATTTTTCTTTTTTGGGTTTTTTTGGATTTCAACCATAATGATATTTTATTTCACAGGTTGATGACAATAACTTTCAAAACATACAATGTTATACTTGTGCCCATAACTATCCTAATAACAAAACAATAATTTTGTTTAATTGGGATACAAATTAATATACTCTAGGAACATAGTCGTCCTTAGAGACGTAAACATTTTAACAACTGTTATATGATCCACATTTCATTTTTTCATTATTTTGATTAATTTGATTTATATTTAATAAATATAAGGCAATACAAGTAGTTTAAATAGAACATTATAACTAATTCTACCGATGTCAGTGATTTCAAACACTTTTGTTATACTTCTTCAATTGGTATATGAGCCAAGACTCTCCCGTGATGATATCCAACTCATCATTAATAGAAATACACAACTCATTCAATCAAAAATAGTTTAAAACCTATAATTGAAATAGTTTTCTCTTATGTAAAGAGAGGCTAAAGAAATATTTTTTATATGTGGGGTGATATATTTTTGTTGATACTCTTCAATTTTTCAAATTTTTCTACAATATTTTGGTGCAGTCTCCAACATAAATGAAGAATGTTAAAAATGACATAAAACCTATGAATGAACTACTATAGTATTTATATAAGAAATAATTAACGAAATACATAGGATATAAAATATCCAATTAAATTTAGAAAAATATCATAGCATATATGAATGTAATAATAAAGTAGTGGGATGGAAATAATAAATTTTAATACTAAAGTTATTATATATTAGAATGCAGGGAGATGAATTTGTGGATGATTTTTTTGTAAGTGTCAATGTTATTATATATTTAATTAGTGGTTTTGGAGAAAAACATGATGGTTCCAATGTGGTCAAGAAGTTCCATGGAATAATTCCTAATAAAACTGGTTGTAAAATTCTTATATTTTCATGAAATTGATCTTAATGAATTCATTATTGATGAAATATATAGTACTTTCATTAAATATGAAATAAGAAGCGGATATTCCCTCAAAATTAGAACAATAAAGTGTATTAAAATTTAATTAAATTCCCTTAATGAGTTAAATATTGAATATGTAAAAATATATTCATAAGGATAAGTAAAAACTTCACATTATTCTAAAACACATCTATTTATATTGAGAAATTTCACTCTATGAAGTGGAGGTATGTACAAAGATAAATTTTCTTTTAAATGAATCAAATGAGGAAAATTGTATTAATTATCTTCCAATAGTCCGAAGGATAATAAAATGAATATGTGTAAGTGTAAATAGAAACATTTTCATTCTATAAAGAATGTTTACAAAATATAAATCGATCATAGTTGAGTAATGAGAAGAAAATTATTATTCTTCAAAATCATAATCTTATTATTTAAGGAAGATGCTTCAGATATTTATCACTCTAATGATGATTAGAAGACACATTTAAATACATCTCATAAGTTCTTATCTATATAATAATACAATATCCATGGTCTTGTTACTTTTTGTTATATGAGTACATGAGAAAGATGATGTTTAAAAAGGGATATGTTCACAACAATCTATATATTATTCAGAATATTACCACATTATGAAATATGATATTGTATGTTGATAACATATTATTTTATAGTTATAAGGAGACTGTGTGTGAATATTTATCTATAAAAATTAATAAGAGGATTTACATTTCACTACCCAGATAAATTAAATTATTATTCGTATTATATATAACTTGATCTATTGATCAAGAGTTCATTTCACCAGAAAATTTGTTGAAGAGATATTAGAAAGGTTTTGGAAGGTGGAAACAGGATGTGTATCTACTCTTATTTACATGGGAACAAATCTAAGAAAATGTGATGATGGTTAATCACTAAAATAAGAAGCATTCAAATCAATAATTTGATTTCATTTATCTTTGATTGTATCAAAAATAGACATTTCAAGGAAATAATTTTATTTCTTTTTCCATGATTGTATGTAAATTATATATACTATTTTTTATACACATTGTGTATAATTCTCATCATGTACAAAGAAATATCATTCTATTTTAGCCATTATAATTATATTTTATATGTCAAATACATAAAACTATTTTCTAATATAAAATAAAGAGGAAGTTCTTATATTAATAGGGTTTTTAGATGTTGATTGGGTTTGAGCTATAGATAATAAAGGGTACACTTCTAGTTGAGTGTTCTTTTTTTATGATGTTTTTTCATTTCAGTAAATGAATGGAGATTTAATCACTATAAGAGCATTTGAGGCATAATATGTGTTTCCATTATAGGCATCTACTGAAATTATGTGGTTTATGGATTAGTTTTAGGATATAATATCCAAATTTGATACCCAATGACAATAAAATATTGTAATAATGTTTCATTAAACCATCTAGAAAACCATTTCACAATTTAAGGTCAAAACACATTGACATTAAATATAATATTAAAAAGGGGAAAGTGGATGATGGTACATTGATGCATTAAATTTTATATCAAGGATAATGTTACTAATATCATAAAAAAGCCTCTCACAGTAGAGTTATTTTAGAAGTTCATGACAGAAAAGAAAGTGAAAAAAAAAATGTTAAAACAAAGGTATGATAATTATTAATTTTTATCCTCTATCTTATCATGATTATTTTATAAGGAAATTTAATATAGATTATATAATTTTATCCATCACAATTTTAATTTTTTTCAATGTGCATACAATTTGGTGTTGAAAAAATTCCTTAAATGAGTTTTGGTATCTTCTCTTTGAATGAGCATGATTAAATGAATTTTTATTTGGCCAGGGTTATTTTAAGGTTATCATTGATGTTTGATTTAATCACTCTTCTTTCGAATTTCATGATATCTCATGTTGAATTATATTAGATTATTTCATTGTTTTTTCTTTGAAAAATTTGGTGTTTTCCACTATATATTTCTCACTTTGGTTATATTTTCAATTAGATGGATCATAATGAGTATGTTTAGTATTGAAAAAAAATATAAATGGGAATATTTTTGAACCATGTATATAATGATGTTTAATTTTTTTTCAATACATTTTCAACTGTGAGTATTTTTTAACTAGGCTTGAACTCAAAGAAAAATTTTATTTATTAATGGAACATTATCTTCTATATGAGTTCTATACTTACAAAGATATTGGAAGAGTAAATGGATTGTATAATGGGTGTTTATGTGATGTTTTTTATGGTCATTAGTTTCACACAATGATTTCTATGTTGGGTTTGAAAACATTAATGACATTGAACATTAATTTCATGCTGGATACCATTGATCTCATGAAACACCATTAATATATACTCCCTGGACGATTTTTATTTTCTAATATAGGTTGAAAACTTCTTGATAATGGTTTGATATTTTTATTGGTTATGTTAATTGAATCTATAGTTTGCTGTATATATAAATTCATTCTATAAGGATTATTGTCATAGTGATATTAAGATCATAACGATAAAGGTCTAGGAAAGCATGATCGCCCATAAGCATATAGGCACGTAAGCATGAAATCCAATGTAAAGATCATTTTCATATAAGTATGATGACCACAAGGATCACTACATAATAATATTATTATATTTTGTGATAATTATTACATAAATTTTATTAGGTTGATTTCTACTTATGCATTATATTCCTACATCACAATGATCATCATATGTATGATTGAAATCAATGTTGGTATGATCTGTTTGAATTTTCAGAAGGATCCCATGATGAATACTGATATAAGAGTTCTAATATAAGGGGATACATAAATATATTGATCTATTTAGAGATATCAACATGAAATTTTATATGTAAATGGGACCATGGAAAAAGATTAACTTATAGGGATCCATCATATAATCACTGATGTAAGGGGATGCTCATTAGAGTAATTTATATAAAGAAATTCATTTAAGGGGACTATTTATCCTTATATTGATATTTATATTTCCATGATTCTATATTTTAAGGAACTAAATCATGTGATTCTATGTAAGTTGTTCATTCATATAATTAATATAATGACATTTCCATTCATGATTTAATTTATAAAAAATGAGTAAGTTTCAAGGATCATTGTGCCTCAATATAAGGCTTTAATATTATAGTTGTGTCATTTAATTTCATCATGATGTTTAAACTATTTTAATTCATGATATATGAAAATAATGTGCCAAAAAATTTTGGATACCATGTTGAGTCATGTCATTAAATATCTTCACAAATACTTCAACAGTATTGAATTTCCAACATTTATAGTGATTGTGTTCCCATATTTTATGTAATATATTTGAAATAAAATAGACGAATATGGATATTATAATTTTGTTAATTTATGTATCAATTTTATATACTACTCTATATGTATAGAACAGTTACGTAAGAATGTTGTGATAAAAATTAATTCATCTACTACCGAATCAATTAAATATCATTGTATCTATAACCGATCAAACGTCTCAAATCATTTATTGTTTTAGTTTAATAATTAATAGATTATATTTCATTGGATAGTTCCATTATAATATATTACATACACAGTTAGGCACTTTAATATACCTATATTGATATTAAAAGAATAGTTGTGTGTGTTTGGGAAAAAATCCACCAAACACTAGGGATGTATTTGTTCCATGGGTGGAAAACCATATTATAAATTATGTTGTGATCCACATTTATATACTAATTTTTTTTCAAGAGATTATTTTTATTAAGAATAACAGAATACTAGTTATTGAAAGAGGATAAAAGAACTAATTCACCCCTCATTGTTCTTTCTAAAACATGTTCGATCTTTTTTTAGTAACCTTTGAAATCATATATAAAACCCTCTTGGATTGATTCAAAAACACTTTTGTAAATCTATCATTAACATCACATTGTATGTAATACCATCTGAATACTGTTAGGCCTTAATGTGAGGTGGAAGAATGGTAATGTGATGAGGGAGTCTAATTGACCACATTAAATTTTTTATAATATTATATAAGTGTTAATATGGTTATATATTATAAAAAATTAAATAGAGAGATATATTTTTATAGTAGATCTGATAAAACTTATCGAGCATCTACTCTTCACATTTCTCAGTCTTAGATAAAAAAAGAACCCATGAAAATGGTATCTTTAAATTTTGATAGGGTCCCACAAAACTTCACAGATGACTTTTAATTCTATTTATGCCCAACCAATGATTTAGTTTTTACCCCAAAAGGAATAACCTAACTAAATACATTTTGACGAGGTGGAAGAAGCCAACCCATCCTTTATATAGAATAAGGAACAACCAAATACATATGTCATTTAACAGTTATGTAAAAACTGTACATACAGTTTGTGTGGGATGGTATTACCCAACAAGCCTACCTTTTATAGGGCATTATAAACCAGAGATGGGGCCTATTTTAAATATATATTTATAAATCCATTTTAAGATATAATAATACTTTTTTATGAAAAAATATGATTTTAATAGATAGTTTTTATTTTTTATAATTTTAGTTCAAATAAAAATTCTTTAGGATTTTTGATGAAAATGATCATTTTTTTTGCTAAATTGATTAAAT
Organism: Viscum album; assembly: GCA_963277665.1. Classification (NCBI taxonomy): domain Eukaryota; kingdom Viridiplantae; phylum Streptophyta; class Magnoliopsida; order Santalales; family Viscaceae; genus Viscum; species Viscum album. The sequence continues at coordinate 115,450,417 of OY728155.1, read as the reverse complement.
TTTCTTTATTTAAATTATTATTTTTTTAAGAACCACTATTCCTATGATAATTTGGTTATATATTCATTTTGTAAATTTATATTGTATCTTTTGTGTTTATTTAATTAAAATTGGATATGTTCCTTATTTTATTTTCAATATTAATTTTCAGAACTAATTTTTTCAATTATTTTCTAATATAACAAGGGAAGATAGAGACATGATGAATAGTATTAAAGCTTCATAAAAAAGATTAAAACATGACGAGTAGGATCCCATAAAATCAATTCAAAATGTTACATCACATATATTGGAGGATCTCATAACACATTACCTTAGGAAAAAGATGTTCAATATTAACATCTACCATATATGGGTTATGTATTTTATGGGAGATTCTAGTAGTGAAATATTAAACATAACATACAACATGACTTCATTAAAAAGGGATGTTCTTAGGAATTAGTTGGGGGGTTTATTCAATCAATCAATGAATCAATAAATCATGATTTTTCAATCATGTGATATAGGTAGTGAACAAAGGAAAACTAGGGAAATTTGGAGATATTTGGAGAAGGAAATAGTGCGCCTCAAATTACTAAAATCTTATTATATTTTTATTAGTTTTATTATTTTCGTGTTGTAAAATTCTCATATCAATAATTTTCGAAAATTATTGTCCGAAAAATGTATGTTTGTGAAAAAACAATTTCTATCCTGATTCCTTTTTTACAATATTATTTTAACTTAATACTGGGTTAATATTCAATTCAATTCCCTTAAAATAATTATATCTAAAAAATCAAGAATTTATAACCATTGATCTTGATAATATCTTTCAGCTGTTGATATATTCTTTCTTAAAATATTTGACGATATATTTTTGAATTAATGAATATCAAACCAATATCCATGAAAATTATTCTTTTTATGGGTGATTCATCTATTTCAACTCATTGATAATAGTTTCCTATTGAAAAACATTTTAAAATTATCATTTGAGAGTTATCCCTCAAAAAAATTGTGTTTGATTAATTATTTAATTACTTCTCTTGATTTCATTCACATTTTAATGAAAGATTATAAATTTAAGGACATAAATTTTATGTTTCAACTAACCCAATCATCTCTAGTATCAATTAACTATTTTTGGTTCTTTTTTGGATTTGGATAAATTATATGTCATTTAAATTTTTACTTTAATTAATTCACCAATTCTTTGAATCATTTTTCACACAACATGCCACTATTATATTCTACAATGCATCATTGCTATTGTGTTATTTTCTTGAAGATGAGATTTTTATTTAGTGTCACAAAAACCTTCTCTTCAGGTTTTACATGAATCACCCAAATTATTTAGTATAAATGTCTACTATAATTTATTTTTTTCATAACATGAAACATGATGCTTTATAAAAATGGGGATATACTATACACATATTATTTATTTAAATGTGACCATTATTAATAATTTGTTTAATATATGGTATGAATTGGATTAAAAAATACATATCATTTGGATAAAAATATTATATAATAAAAACTTACTTATTAATTCATAATAAATGTTTACTTGATTTTCAGTAATGTAAATCTTTACTTCAAAAATATATTCTTTAAAAATGTGTTTTATTTCATTTTTGGAACTCATATTATTATTAACTTCTATTATTTTTAAAATCATTATTTGAGGTAATGGTTCTACGTATTTGAATTGTCATTATTTTATTTTCTCCCAGCTATTTTTTGATATGTTTTTATAAAAATATTTATTTTTCATTGAATTGTGTAAAATATAGATATTTTTTAAACTAACATTTTATTTATTCAAATAAATAATTTAAAAGTCACATTATTCTTATGAATTTATTTTAAAGTACCATAAGATCATATTTAGTAAAAATAATTTAAAAATTATATATGAATTGACATTATTTTTTGATTTTGGTATAAGTTCATTTTTATTCATTTTTTAATATTGTTTTCAATATGTTTAATGAATATATATTAAATTTTATTCCATCAAATTCTAGAAAATAAATATTCAAAACTGTATTTCATATTTGGATTCACGTGGTTCAAATTTGATTGATTGGTCCCTTTATTTTTCTCCGTTATTAATAATAGATCTTGTAAATAGTTTACCCCAAGATAAAATGGAAAATATATTAATTAGGGATACATATATGTTGTTAATCATTTGAAAATATATCAAACACTTTCATTATTTGTATTGGATGGGTTTACTATAACTAATTTCATATGATATTATAAAAAATTGAAACTAAGGAAATATTATCTGTAAATGACCAATGTATTATTTTATGTAAATTATAAATTTCAAATGCCAATCTATTGATTTTAAAATTATATTATTTGTTATAATAAAAAAAATAAGTTATGAATGAATATAAACTATTTTTAAGAAAAATAATTTAGTTTTATTATTAAAATTTATTTTTAATTTATATGGATGATATAAGTTCCTTAAACACTTACTCAATATAGATACAGTTCTTGTGAAAGTAGTGGATCATTCTGGGTAACTAATTTTGAATGTAATGAAATTAATATTTATTATGTATATTTTTATTCATAAAATTTAATTAGTAATCATAAATTATAAATGTTTCTAAATATTTTTTTAAATTAAACATTTATCCTCAATTCATTGAATTCAAATTAAATGAATAGTCTTATAAATGAATTTTATGATATATTATTATAAATAGTAATTAATTAATTTATTTTAAAATCCATAAATATTAAAATAAAACATTTTTGGTAAAAAAATATTAAAAAATATCATTCATTTATCATTTAAGATCCAATTTTTACATTATAAGTATATTTACGACCCTTAGTCGATATAAATGTGTTACCATGGTTATGGTAAAAATTGTTAAAGTGGTGATTGAACATAAATTTAAGGATAAAAATATAACATAAAAATGTCTCAATTTTATAATTTGATGTTTCTTATAACTTATAATGCATTAAATTCAAATAAAATCATTTTTTATCTGAATTAAATGGAAATGATATATATCATATTTGAATCTTATAAGTAATTTGAAGTGTCTCCTTTCACTCACTTATATATGGAATACCATATTCTCATCTTTTCAAAATGAATGAATACTATATCTTATAAAATACATATCATAATATATTTCATTCTTCCTTACCTTCATTATATTTCTTCTTTTCCTCCCCTAAGAACATCTTACAAAGGCTTAAGGTATAATCAAAAGGATGCGTCTTAAAGAAGTTATAATCACCTTAAACTACTCATTAAAATTATATTTACTCTAATATATATATATATATATATATTATAAATCAATTTTACATATCCTCACATGATGAATAAAACATAATAAATAAATTTATATATTATTATGATTATGGTATATAATTTTTACTTATTTTATATAAAATGGGAAATTAAATTATCACTCATGCATGTGTGTGGAATACAACCACCACATAGTGATATGATTCATTTTACATGTCCATATTTCATGGCTTATTATTATTATTTATTTTCTGTTTATATAGGCTATTAATGAAATATTTATTTTTATCATATTATAATATCTTATCCACTTTCTCACCTTCCCATATGTTAAAAAAAATTACTTCTATTGTACGTATGTGTAAACAATCACCTAAATAAAGTGATAAATGTTTTTCATCTACACTTTACATAGATGTTAATAAAGACAAATTTAATGAATATATATGATATAATAATTATTATTAATAGGTGAATTAATATTTACCTTTTTTTCCATATGTTGAAAAGTGAAAACTCCACTCGAGTGTAGGTATATATTTTTATCTCTATGAAGTGATATAATTAATTTTTCTTGATCAGCTTATATAAATAGTTATAAATGTTTATATAATTCTTAGATGTTATAATTATGAAATTAGTTAAATTATATAAATTATTATGCCATTTTCAATTTAAAAAGTGTGAAATTAGAATGAATATGGATTTGGAATAGATTTATAAAAAATATATATTTATTTTATATGATGATTTTACTCATACATAGTATGATGGGGCTTTTTGTAAGAGTTTCTCATTTAAAATTAATTCATGTGAGTGATTTACCGTTTTTTTCACTTAATTATTCTTTGTGGTGTATATAATTCCTATTAATATATTTTATATTTTATAATCATGAAATTTATTTTGAAATAAAACCCACATAAGGTTCTCTCTTTCACGAGGGTCTGGTTCGTAGAATACGAATGTTTTATGGTTCTATCTTCTACTTTTTGTGACTTATTTTATGCACTGAAAGAAAAAAATATTTTATATCATGTACCCATTAATTATTTTTTATATTTTATTATTAATACCATTATGTTAATGGTATTTAATGAAAATTTTTATATTTTTTATTTCATGGGTTTATGAATCAAATGTTACTGAAGTTTTACTTCATTTATGTTACAATTTCATTTCTTTTCATGTTTGTCTTTGATAAATTTAAATTTTCATAAGTAAAAAAGATATTGTCCATTATAACCCATATATTTTCTTCTACCAGGTTTATTTTGGTAATTTTCATGTAATATTACCATTTTTATCTAATTTGTCTTTAAAATATCGAGAACATTTTTTTAAAGAAAAACTGATACTATTTTTTCTTTAGTAGGGAATTTTCTTCATCCATGTCCATATTTTCATTATGATACTTTCAAAAGTGTTTTTAATATTCTAAAATAATTTTTAAAGTATTTTTTATCATATTTTACTTTCTAAAAAAGGATTAAAATGAATATTATTGTATTTTTCCAAATGAGGTACTTTCTTCAAAATGAGTGAACATAATATTTGTTTTAATAAATACTGCATGAATGAGTTTTCAGTACATCATGAAATCTATTTTATATGAGGTCTCATTTATAATATTCCATTTTTATTACCGAATAAAATATGTTTATAATATTTGGAAATTTTTATATTTTATACAAGTAATTACAAAATCCAAAAGGTATTTTCCTTAAGAAATGTTATAATATTCATTAAAATAAGTTTTCATCTTCAAAAATTTCCCTTGATCTTTTTTATTATTCTCTCGAGATATGATCTAATGATACCATAAATATTTTCCCTTAATGGTTGTTTATTATGATAATTAAATCTTGAATGAATTATGATGATTTGATTATTGGGTCCAATATATACCTCGGATTAATTGGCTAATTAGTCATAGACATCTCATGAGATAATGATGATAATTATTTAAATATTTGTGAATATTTATGTTCAAATTTTCATTTATGATTATTATTACTACTAGCCATGACAATAATTATATGCATAGTCATGATTAAAAATAACTATGTTAACATTTTTATGTATGAGTATGATTTCCTCAATCGATGCACTATAGATTTCGTATGGGCATGATTGTGAATAGCTATGTTCAGAGTATTATTTCCATTAAATATGATTCCACAAACATTCATTATGAATCTTGAATGATTATTACTAAATTTGAACCCCTATTAACCATTATAATATGTATGAATTTATTTTAGAGTTTCTGATTTATGATTTTCTATGAATTAATTTTTTTCAATGACTACATATACATGGTTATATTATTATACCTCATGATCATCCAATTCTCTCATATAATTATTTTCTATAATTTTTAACCTTTTAAGTAATTCGAGATATAAATTTATTTTGTTCTTTCTTTCTATAATATAACAATAAGGTATATATGAATTATTCCATAGATAATCAAGATGAAATAATAAATTTAGAAATTAAATTTTATGTTATATTTCATGTTTTCTAAATTAATTTGAGGATGATATATTTAACTAGTATACAAAGATTACTAAACATTTCAATCCTTTAATATGGGATCTCTTTTATCTTGCTCTAATGTAGTAATATGACTGTTAACACCAGGTCTCTCGATGTATTATATTATGGTTAGTATGAGATGATGTTTAGTGGCTCCTATAAAGCTGTATTTTAGAAAATATAGATTAGAGAACATTCCCATATGTTACATTATATGGTTAAGTCTAAATATAGGTTAACATCATGAATATTTTTTAAAGAAAGGATTGATTTATTTTCAATGAAAATACATACCTATCTTGATACTAGTATGTAGATATTTCCTTGGCATAGATGAACCTAAGGGTAACAACTCCAAAAGTGGTACGCTGGATATTAACCCGATTGCTATCGATGAATGATGAGTGGGACTAAGACTGAAAAACTATATATACACACATATGCGATATGTCTATTTTAATTCACATTTTCATTATAAAACTTATAAATAATGAGATAATATAATCTAAGGAAACTTATGATATAAAATAGTGTTATGAAAAAAAACCTAACATGCCATAGGTTGATATATATATATATGTGTGTGTGTGTGTTTGTTTATATGTTTAATGTAACAAGTAACCCATCAGTGGTATAATGGTATGGGAGTATTTTATGATTAAGGATATTTTGGGAGATATTTAGAAGAATAAATACACTTTTGTTTAGTATGTGTTTTATTAAAAAGGTTTTTTGAGGATGAATAAATTTATATTTTGTGGACGTAATTTTAAATTTATTGATAACATTTAGGTTTTAAATGATATAATATGTTAATATGGTTAAATAAGATAAAAGTCATATCAGATTTTAGGAAAATATATTTTATTGTAATGATAACCATGTGAATAAAATATGATTTCATGAATAATTGATAAAAAATATTTTTTATGAACAACACCAGACATGGAAAATAATATTAATATGGTATAAATAATTTGATGACTGAATATTATGTAAGGTTATGGAATCATATATTCTTTTATGGTGGTTTTATGGAGACCAGGTTATTTAGGGAAATTATTAATATTTTTTAAGAGAATATATTATCATGTTATTCACATGTTTTTATATGTGACTATATGAGATAATTTTTTTTCATTGGGATAAATGTTAAAGTTGATATTGCAAAATCAATATATGATCAAATCATTTGGATTTTATGTGTTTAAATTTTGTAAAAAATTAATTTTAAAATATGCTTAAGCATTAATATTTAAGGAATGGTATGAGTTTAACACTGGGTTTTTTATTGATTTTTAATTCATTAATGTATTATTTAATAATAAGAATATTTATTCATATTATGTAACTTATGTGAATTATTTTTTTATGTGTAAATATCTAAATACATATCGAATTAATTATATATATATATATATTATGATCCATTAAAAGTAAATTTTAGTTCTTATGGTATGAAAAATTCATCTTGAATGGTCATTTCATGGAGTAAGACATGATATATAATTGTATATTTTTCAGATCACAAAAAGGATGAAATTTTTTATTGTCCAATGGAATGAAATAAAGAAATTATATTTTATTTTGTTCTCCATCATAATAGTAAAATAATCCCTCATCATTAGGAAAAGGAAATTGGAAAAAAATTATCCTTTACCTTCTTCTTTGATGCATATATTGTATTCTTTAACTATTTCTAATTTATAGTTATTGGGTCATTAAATTTATCATGATAATGTTATATACCACTCTCTAGTATTCCTGGAATGTTATTTTTCATCACCATGTCCATAGTTTTACATCCTTCAAATGTTATGCTTATCTGAGAACCCAATTATGTGTTATTTTAGGTAACTATTATGTTTTCCACTCTGCCTTTTCCAAGGGATAATTATTATTCCTTTCTATGATCTGTGTTTTCAACACAATCATATTTATGTATTGAACCTTTATTGACCAATTCAATAATTATGAGGAATAAATTTTTTTTGGGGGGATATAGAATGTTAATATTTTAGTTTAAAATAATACTATGATCAATATCTTTCTTAACACAGAACATTAAGCTGTAATTGAACTCAGATATACAATAAAATCATTAATGTTTAAATTTTTCTACTATAACCTATCCTTTCAATTAGACGAACTAATAAGAAAATCCACATAATTAAAATAATATAAAATGGTTTTATATTTGAAACTTTTATTTATAAAATTATAATAAATATTTCAAAAATATTTGGTAATTACATTTTAATATTTTAAAATATATTTTCCAATAAAATTAATTTTAGTTGTGGAAAATATAATTAATTTCTTCCATTTTACACATTTTTATTTGAGGTACTGAATTTTGTTTTTGAAATCATTGAGTCAGTATTTCCATATTGTGATGTTTTGGTATTTATTATAATCGAATTTATTTTTACTGATTACTGAAAATAATATTTTTGTGAAATTGTTTTTCCATTTAATTTTTTCTTGTAATTTGAAATCCACATTATATTTTTGATATTTTTTAAATAAATTTAATGTATCTTTTGATGAATAAAATCTAAATAATTGAAAAAAATCTATATTATATTTCATTATCATATAAGTTAATTATTATGATAAAAAATAAAATTCTATAAAAATATATCAATAACCTACCAATATATTTAATAATTAAGTTTAATTTTTTAAAATTTATCCTTTTTATTTTCAGTCATTACGAATAGTTATAAGGGAAAATATATGTCACCGTAGTACTGGGTAAGTCGATTAATTAAGGTGATTAATAGTGTAATGGGTCTATAAAAACATATTTATAACCTACCATATTTCTATTTTATGATTTCATTTCAAACATAGTCATCCTATATTTTAATATATACCAACATAGTGCTCTTTTTCATTGATAATGACATATATATTATTTTATGGAATTAATTAATACCAAAAAAATCATTCTCAGTTTATATTTATCATAAGTGTTTTAATCTAAATAGGAAAATTTCATGAATGAATATAGAAGGTAATTTTAAAAAATAATATTTCTTAGTAATAATAATATTTTTTAAATTTTTAGTGATGTTATAATTTCCTTAAAATCTTTCACAACGCATATATGGTTATATAACAAGCAATAAGAACATTATGGAACATAGTTTGAAAAATAATTATATTAATATATTTTAGACGCATTATGGTATTTCAAGAATTTAATATGTAATTATAAAGTATAAGAGATGTTAAATTTTCTTATATTCTAGTTGAATTTTTGTATTGATTTCATTGAAGTCAAATTAAATGTTTAGTCCCGAAAATTAAATCAATGATATTTTATGAAAAAAATATTATATTAAATGAATTCAAAATAATAAAAGAAAGAGGACATGTGGGAATATAAATGGTTAAAAATGGATTCCATGGAAAAGTTTTATCCAGTTTTCAATTTATATGTAAATTTCTGACCCTTAAAAGAAAAAAAATTGTTTGCAATGGTCAATTTTTCCCTCCCCAAACATATAAAAGGGAATATACTCATCCCATTTATTCAAAATGTCCAGGCACATTATTTTTTCCAATACCTTACATCAATCATTCCTAGATTACATCCCTTTATCCTAGAACTTAGTTTTGTGCCCTAATTCCATCCTATAAAGGGTTATAGTGTAAGAAATGCATATTTCTCAAAGAAGAGGTAAATTCTTTGCCCGACTCTATCAAATATTATTTCCTCTTATACTACATATAAAAATATTTTATGCATAATAACAAGGTTTATAAACCATCATAAATATAATTATATGCTGTTAGGATTTTTGGATAAACATTTTTACCTTCCTTCAATCAAATGGAAATGAAAATATCACTTGAGCATATCTGTGCACTATCTGATATAAATAATGAATTGAATAATTTTCTATGACTATATTTTATGGTTTCTTATAATCATGGGTTAAATTATTATATATGATATTTATGACCTAATTATGATAATATAATTTTAACAACTTATATACCTTCTTAAATTCTAATATCTTGGAGAATGATAATATTGATTGTGTGTAAGTGTGGACTACCACCTCTCTAAAGTGACGTGATCCATTATTTATTACTTCTTTACATGGATGATAATAATAAAATATTCAATAAATATGTATGATATTTATAATATAATAAATATTCTTTAATGGTTAATTATAATTTAATTTTTTTTTCTATCCCTAAAAGGTGGAAATATCATACATTTGTGCTCAGCCCAGTGTTCCATGTGTTGGAAATGATGTGTCAATTTGTTATTTATGAATTTATGGTGAGAAGTAGTGATTCATGAATATTTTTTGGAATCACTATATTGAATTGGTTATTTTTCATTGTACAACTCTCTTTGTAGTTTGAATGTTGATTAAAGTGACCTTTAATGTACAACACACGTGAAAAAGAGTGCCCAACATTATAAAAGTTCCCATATATTTTATAAGTGAATGTGAATTAATAAAGAACATGAAAATATTATTTTAAATGATTAATTTTATGGATGAATTTAAAACAAATTCAATGTAAATTAAATATTATTTCATAATGATTTTATGATTTCATATAGTAATAATGTTACTGCATGGAGGAGAATATTGAAAATTTTGGCTTGGTATAATATATCATTACTTATAATTATTATAATTCTAGGATGGTTTCCTTTAATAAAAAATTCTTCCACCATTAAAATCAAAAAGTTTAATCTAATCAACCATAATATATGGACAAATGGTTCAACATCATGGGAGATATGGCCCAAGGATCCTCCATAGTGGTAGGGTTATGTGAATGGGTCATGTATAGGGTCGTAGAAGGGAACACTTGTGAGTGCATGTGATTGGTAAATCCCATCTGTGAATGTGTATATGGATTATGATCCCCTGATGTCATGGAACATTATGGGAGTAGAACTATAAGGATTATAAGTCATGTACCAGGAAAACAAGGGTTCATTTTGGTACATATAATCCATATTACTATTCACCCTCTAGATAAATAAAATAAGAAAAATCATATTAGTTAGATCAATATGATCTGAGTCTTATGATCACCACCTCCCATAATCTTATTCCTCATGCTTTATTGGGGAGCATGTATTCTAGAGTTCTTTATGCCAATATTTTCTATGATAATGATGAGTGTGATATTATTGCATGATCGTGGTTTTTTAAAGAATAATTTGAGTCAATATCAAATAAATCTTCATCATTCCTGCATGATGTCATACAAAGAAACAACCTCAACAAAATTAAATATAATCTATAGAAGGTAGCATCATGAGAATGTAATAATTCGAGATTAAAAAATGGGAAGCATGTTATTATAGGAATGCACATGGGTATATTTAGAGGACCTTGTGAAATAAGAGGATACAACTTTTTTATCAGTGTATACATAAGAAATAACAAATGACTCAGGAGAAATAAGATATTCCTCAAACTAACATATTATTTAGAGTTCTTGATATAGCATGATTCATATATATTATTAGGTGGAATCTTATTTTCTACATTGAATCACCTAGTTGAAGATATGTTAATTCTATTTTTGAGAGGCTCTCATTTTATGATAATAATAGAGCACCAAGAGACCCCAGTTTCAAGAATAGTAGGTTTATATTATTCTTTTTATTGTATAAATAATATAAGATCCCAAGAGTATTCAAATTATGTTCAAAACACTCTAATAGATTCAAAATATACTTTTTATGCCAGTTAGAGTTTCATGATACCCTAATGTGTTATCTTCCTTGTTTTTGAATACTGTATTTGAGACACCTCATATAAACCTTAAAGGAAGTAGAAAACAACTCATATACTTGATAACACTACTTTGACAATTCGTTAAGGTAGTAGGATTTATTAGTGCAATATACATTCATGTATGTGGAAGAATAAAACTCACACTCTATCATGTTTTTTTAAGGATGAAATAGGGTTTCAAGTGGAAAGATATGTAATAATACATACATGAGTTAATAAATTATTGAGAACAACCTGAAAAGAATAGCCATAAATAGTAAATAAAATAATGAATTATGAAATTACAAGTGTTATGATATTTTGGTTTAGAGGACAATGAATTGTATTACACATGCATAAGGATTGAGAAGTTAAGAGAAAAATTATTGAGATTGTTCAAGATAATTATTATATAAAATAAAAATGAATTATTATTTACATTACTTTTATACATAATATTGTATCCTTGATTTTTCATAAGATGAAAAACGTAAATCCCATGTTTTTTTCACTATGTTAGGCAATAATTTATAGGTGGTTAGAACATATTGAGCTAGTACCCCAGACCCAAAGTAGATATTTATTGTAGTTGAATTTTACATAATAAAGTGTGATTCGTGACGATTGTGGGGGAATATCAATAAATAATCATATGGTAGATAAATCATAAAAAATGAGGATTATTCTTATAGGTTTCAGTGTATATGGGGTCCTCTATCTCATTAGAGGAGAAGAAGGAGTCTCTTTTCTATATTTGGATAAATAAGTCTTTTTGTTGGAGTTAGAAGAAAGCGGGGTCCATTATTTGGATCCAGAGTAAAAGTATTTCAGTTGGAGATAAAATTAAGAAAGTTCTCTCAGTTATTATTTGGATTAGTGTAATCTCTTATTTAATAGTGAAGAATATATAATTGGGAATAATAACTGGTTTCAACAAGAAGTGTTCTTTTTACAAACCTTATAAATATTTTTTAAACCCTCTATATTATAAAACTACACATGAGATGATATTATTTGATAATATTGAGTGGATAAAGAAACATAACAAGTTCATGAAGAATAATTAAAAGAAAATGAATTCATAAAATAAACCATTGATTCATCCCTGTACTCTTGTAGGTAAATTCATCATGGGAATTACAAGTCATTTTAGAGAAATTTTCAACTGTATATATCCAAGAAATATTTTGATAGATGGATAATATTAATTATTTCAATAGTATATGTGTTTCTACCTTTAATGGGATTGATTATCAGAGATGAAGTACTAGTATGCTACCATATATCCTATGACATAGGCAAGAAGTGAGATATCCTAGAATAGTGGCTTTTACTCCTTTTGACAAGGATGATTTCATGACAGAAGCTAAATTGATAAATATGCAGTTAGATGTAAAGGATCAATATTCATTATTGATGGTACTACCAAAGAAGTAATTCCCAAATTTCATGGGTTTAAAAACTACTAAGGAGATCTGGGAAATAATTATATAAAGTTATGAAAGAAATATAAAAGAAAAAGAAGCCAAATTACATGTTTGAATTGGCCAAATTGAGGATATAAAAATGAATTATGAGTGAAATATTATTGACTGCCTCACCAGACTGAATGAGATAGTTAAAAAAGCTCAAGAATTTTTAAGAAGAGACATGAATCTATAATTATCAAAACTATTGATGAGGAATTTTATAGATAACAATGATATAATGATCTTATCCATGGAATAAATAGATGATTTTTCTATTGATGATCTAAAAAATATTATCACAGTCAATTAGGTAAGAGAAATTCTAACTTTATTATAAAATAAATCATTTAAAGGACTTTTAATATTATAACAAAATGTAATGTTATAGAATAATATAATGATGAAGATATAAATATTTAGATATTAATGAGTAAGATAATGAATTCAACCAGGTTTCTTTACCTTTTATAAAAAGGATTTAAAAAGGGAAGTATAAGGGAAAGATCAAGAAAAAAGGTTTAACTATAGTATTCATGATCATTATTCCCCAAGTTTTCTAAAGAATAATTTTTAAGAATCATTATTATAATTAAAATTAGAATATGATAGATCTCATAAAAAACATAGGGTAAGGATAAATGGAAGAACTAAAACCTAAAGAAGATACATATTATTAGATAAAAGACATTAGTTTAATAATCAATATTTCCTTAGATAATGATGTTATCTTAATTTATCATTGAAAAGATAAGTATTTATTCATCATGTAATATTTATGATGAAGAACAATGAAAATAACATTAGTGGAATTTGAATGAAAAATTAAAATTACAATTGGAATAGATCAAAAACCTAATGAAATAAAATAAGAGTAATGAAAAGGAAAACATAAATGTGGTTATTGAAAAAAATTTCTAAGTAAGAAGTATGCAAGATATGTTGAAGAGATTCATAAATACGAGCTCAGAGAAGGTGAGCATAAAAAAATTATCATACATCAAAGAAAGAAATAAACTGTAAAGGAATAAGTGTTTATTAAGACACAAGCCATGTGTATCATATTTCAAACTGACATGAATAATTCAATAGAATATTTCAATGTATCTATTGAGAATAAGGTATAATCCTCCCATATTATAAATGAGAATAGTAAAATGGCATCTAATCATTCTCTTAGAAAATTTCTTTCTAATAGTTTAGAGTTGAAATGTAAATCTAAGGATATGTGGACTAATAATAATGATAAGATATAATTATCATAAAAGGAAGAGATGGAAATTACAGGAAGGCCAAAACCCCCCATGAAAAGTGTTGTTCAATTTGAAATAGGATGACAAAACACATAAATATTAATTTGTATTCAATATAAAAAAATGATGTTTAACGAATTTTGTTGGTGTTGTCATAGGAATGGTCAATGACTGTTATTATTAGTTTAACATGACTTTACAAGGAATAATGAAGGAATCAAGGGGGAGTTTCAATGGGAATATAAGGAATAAATACTAGAGAATAAATCATTTGGAAGGATATATACCATAAAAATCTACACAAAAAACTCATATCAAAAAATAAGTATATAATGGATTTAGTTTATAAGGTCACAAGGATTACTTATGCATGATACAATTTGGTGGAGAAGCTACCTATGTTTTGAAAGGGAATAAATTTTAAACTAAAAAAATGGAAATTCATGTGAAGATTCAGAGTATATTGAGATTGTTAAGAATTATTTTCATGTTATTTGTATAAATTAGTTGAAACTAGATAAAATATTTTTGGAAGAATAGAAATATTATAAATCTAAAGAAAGGTAAGAGGTATCAGAAATTGAGCTGACAGTTAATCAGAGATTACCGACATGTATAAACATTATGTGTATAGTGAAATATATATATATATATATACACATTGGTAAAAATAATGGCCCATATTTATAGAAGTATCTCCATGTGAATAATTTTTTTTAGAAACCAAGAGGTATCTCTTTATTCCCTAATAGGTGTTTTGTTTTGATCTAACATATAGGAAATTAAATGAGTTTTTTTCGAGTTTCATTACTAGAAATCCAGAAGAGACCACACGTTATGGAGTCTAATGACTTCCATGAAATATAATAAAATTATATATTCCATAAGGTGGAGTAATCTTTAGATGTATATTTCATTACGTTAAAATCTTCGGAATCATGATGTTATGGACATATTTAAATCTTAAAGGTTGATGAGTGACAATAAAACATTCATCTATTATTATTAATTTTGAAAATAATATCGATTAATGGGGACCTCAAAGTTGATGTCATGATGATCAATGGGGTTATCAATTTTAACATTAAATTTTAAATGTTTTTATTGAAGTGTGTGAATCATTTTATTTTTTGGGATTAAATAATAATTTGAAGCTCATTAATATTTTGAACAAAACATTTATTAGAATTATTTCACATCTACGATATTTTTTAGATAACATAGATTTCCTTGGTTATATTTTTAATGTTTTATACATTAGATTATCCCATGTAGACTATAATTTGACTAAAAAGGATCGTTTCTAATTGAACTATGTGATATTTTTCCTACCATAGATGTTTTCAAAAAATAATCTCTAAATGGAGGAGAACATGTTTTTTAGAAGAATGATGAGATTATAATACCCCACTTATCCATTGTCATTGACTTCCAAAAATGGGGATAATGTTTGTGGACACATATTAAAATATAAATATTTAAATAGATTTAGAAAAAAATACATATAGGGCGATTTTTGGCCCCTAAGTTTCATTTTCTATTAATGATGAGTGAATATGTGTCTGGTTTTTATATGGTTAGATGAGGTATTGGTGGAAGAATTGTTATTGGTTCATGAAATAACATTGGATGTCATTCTAGTAATATTCTAATTGGAAAATTAAAATTTATTTAACTAATCATCAATGTTAATGTATTGTGCCAAGGATTACAGAATGTTGCTACAACAAAAAAACCTTCTTTGGGTGAAATAGAATTAATGAAGATAATGAAAAATATTATTTTTCATAATGATTTGTTTGTGTAAGAATTTTAATTGAAGTGCTTGAAGTATGAATATTATTTCATGATGGTTTGAAGATTAAATATAGAAAGAAAATTATTTTATGGATAAGAATAATGAGAATTTTTTCATTGTATAGTATTTTTATACATATAATTATTATAATAATGTGATTATGGAGTTTAAAAAAATTTAGTCCCAACATTATAAGACCACACGGGACATCTCATCAACCGCACATGAGGGACCTGTGGGTCAAACCCATAGGAGATCTAATATATAAAGACAGTATGATGATAGGGTTACGCGAGTGGGATGTGTGTAAGCCCACAAGAAAGCATGAACATCCGATAATGGATCTTGGGAGACCCATTATTAATGATGAATATTGGAGAATATCCCCCACTACCCTAAAATGTTTTTGTAGTGTAATTATAAAGCATATAAAACATGTCTAAGAAAAAATAGAGTCCGAAGTTGGATAAACATTTCATGGTTCAATTCACCCACTACTTAAATGATACACACAAAATTAGATCCACTTGTTCAATAGACATTTTTTTACCCCCACCCATCATATTATTCATGTAGCTTCATTGAAGAGCTTGTACACTGATGTTCTTCATTTTAATACCTAAAATGATAATGTGTAGCTCGAAAATATTCCAGTATTTATATTTTGAATAAAATAATACTAGTTGGTATGAATGTAATATTCATCTTTCATGCATGATTTCCTTTAAATACATTGTGTCATATGAATGAAAATTAATTTTTAGGAGGATATATTTTGAGCGTGTATGTGTTAGAGCTTAAAAATGTGATTAATACTATTGTAGGAATGCACATGCAACTAAGAAGAACTCCTTGTTTCATAAGATTTTATTACTTGATTTTCAACATATAATTGAGAAATCCTAATGGAATCAGGAGATAAAAAATATTCTTCAACATGGAATATTATTCAGAGTCCTCGATATGAAACTATTCTTTGATATATAGAGGTTATCTTTTCATAAATATATAACTGTTCCTAGAGGTAGATGATATACTATTATATTTGATAGTCTATCCTTTTCCAATGAGAATAGAGCTATGTGAGAAGAAATTTATTCAAAGATATGGTTTCCTAGAATATTTTTATTGCATAAGGAATAGATAATCCCATGGGCATTCAACTTCTAATTAACACACTCAAATCGATTCATGCAGAACATGTTCTATAATTTCACTCAGAGATTCATGATTCCCTTACATGTTTTCTTCTTGATTCTAATGCACTATAATTAAGAAATGTAAAAGACACCATATGTGAAGGGGAAAATAACTCAATCTCATGATAACACTACTTTCATGAATTCTTAAGGAGTGGGCTTTAAGAGTTTTCTATACTTGAAAAAATGATGTATAAGTGCACTCACACATATTAATTTTCTAGAATGGAAGATAGAGAGTTTCATGTGGAAGATGATGAATATATCCATCCATGCATAATAAAACAATTGATAAATACCCAAATAGAAAAGTCTGAAATAATACATCAAATAATAAAATAAAATATTATATGTTCTAAGGTTTTTTGGATGATAAGGCCATGCAGTTTTTGGTGCCTAGTAAATATGCATATGAAAAATGAATTATATCTGGACCAATAAAGGATATAAAATGAAACGGGAATATAATTTTTGAAAAATTTCAATGTGTTGTGACTGAGATGAACAAAATCCCTTCACAGACGCCTGCTCCATATGAAGATCCTCTACTTTGTGAATCAAACATGAATGAAAAGATTATTCGGGATGGTGATAGTAGAACAAACACCCTCAAATGAATCCAAAGTCCATTAAAAGTGGGCGGTGGTTATTTATGTCACATAGATGAAGACCCCTCGGGATTTTTTTATGTGATGTGGTTGTGATTTAATCCTCTGTGAATGAATATTTTGTGTGAATTTAATATTTCATGGGACTAAATGATTTTGTTATCTCCCTACAAGTGATATAAATTCATTTACATGATTGAGGTGGTGATCGCTTTCCCCCACAAAATTAAATCCCCTATCATTAATGACTTTCCAACTAACTATGTCATTTTTAGGGTGGTTATCCTCCATGGGCTTCAGCAAAAAAATTGCTCAAGACCCAATGTGGACTACCGATTATACCGATATCTGGTTCCTATGATATTCTATTAATAGCCACCAAGGGGGATCTAAAAATAGTATAGAAACACCCGAATGTAAGAAATTATGTGATCTAAAGTAAGTTACTGTGAAAGCTAGATCCCTTAGACAATTCAATGTAGGCAATACACACTACGTACATTAATTGGAAAATAATAAATCATCTTGTGGTTTGAGAACCCAACGTATGCATTAAGAAACAATTCAAGGAGGTAAAAACTGATGACCCCCCTTATAACAAGCACCGCAGATAGAAATATTTAATGTGGGTGAAACCCTTACACACATATAATAATGCTATGTGGGAGGAACCAAACCCTACATAGAAAAAATGCTACACTGGTGGGACCTGGCCCCCCAAAGTGAATTGCTATGTAGGCCGAACCCAGGTCTTCATAGAACAATGCTACAAAGATGACCCCTTCATTACATGGAAAAATATTTTGTGTTTAGAAGCCCCTCCAAGGTAAGAGGATGCTATTATAGATGAGAAATACAATTTAATTCTATTCTCCAACCCCCACAATTCTTTTTTATAATAACATTAATCCCCTTACCAGCCCCTCCATGAACCAGTCTAACCGAATCAGGCTAAGGACCCTCCCAAAGTAATATGACATGTATGATTTGATTATCGAGTATATTAGTGTTTCCTGTTGTAGAGACCTGAAGCTTAACGTACATGAACATTACATTACTTTTTCGGAATACTTAGTACATAAAAAAACACACACACAAGGATCGTAATAGTTTAGTGTCTTTGGAAACTCGGAACGTAATCTTCTAATTGTGGTGAAAGATCGTCAATATCTCCCATAAAGATCTTCCTTTTTTTTACCTAAAACCTTTCTTTATATCCTGGTGAAAAGAAAACATAAAAGGGTGATCTCAAATGCTCAGTAAGGGTAAACAAAAGAAAAATCAATCACATCATATTCATAAGAACATAACTTTTAGAAATCTTAACCTGCAAAAGAGAGCATAATTTCATAACATGGGATAAATCATAGTAGTGAAATGAAATCCCAATAATCATAAATTAAAACATGAAACTTTGTGTCATTGACACATAATCATAGAGAATCATTTCTTGTTAGTCAAGACTCATTGCCAAGACTATCTTAGTGGACAAAGTCCCTTTCTAAACCGAGTCACCCTCGTTCCAGTCCTGCTTCACTGAACCGGTATAACCTACCATTCCAGCCATGTCTATCTCATGAGATATAAAATCTTTACCCAATGAATTGGTGGGAGATATAGGTCCCACCCATCTTATAATGAATCGTTTCTTATGTGTTCCACATAATCATAAATCATCACATAACACATGTAACAAAAATGGGATTCTTGAAAAATCATGACATCATAAAAAAATCATATAAGGTAAATGACTTCATAAAAATAATTCCCTCACAACATAATCAAATCAATGTAATAATAGGGATAAAAACAGAACCCTTTATTATCTTAGATGGAAAATAATTTTGATAAAACACTTGAACTCCATTCTTGATTAAAATATCCTTTCTTCTTCAAAAACACATTTCATTTCTTAACATGTCATACAATTATAAACTAAATGAAGTTTATTAAAAAATAAATGAAAACTTGTAAAGGAAGCTTCTTGGAAATAATTATTTAAAAATCCATTCATGCCGTATAAGTTAAAAAAAGCATTCTTCTCGTACTTTTGTCGGAAAAGTCAAAAAAGTACCTCGTACGAAAAACGACAAAAGATTCCTTTCATATCCTTTACTAAAAATTTACCGAAGGGTAAAATTGAATATAAACTATTGTATAAGGATATAAATATTACATATTGAGGAAACATGGATGTGGATGATAAAATACACCACAGTAAATTCCAAAGTATAAACAATCTCGGATAAAAATGAGATTGTGATATTTCCCTTACCTTAGGTCCGACTTGCTTTGTACGTGTCCAAACCTCCTGTATAATGATTTAAATCATGTTATTGACTTATTCCAGAATCATATTCATTGTTATTATATCATATATGGTCCACTTATGACTTTATATTACCCGTTCTTTTGTAAATTCATGTTAAAGTAGCGTTTTGGGTAAAATCGTCTCATTTGTCGTTCGTGTTTTTAAATTGTAATTATTAATATGATTACTTGGATCATGATTACTTATATCCAGAATGTAAAACATGATTTATATATATATATATATATATATATATATATATTCATAATATACATATAATAAATCAGTAGATGGATTGAAATACACTGTTCATGGAGACGGTAGTCCGTACGTACGCATGAACGCTGTTTTTGTTTCCTTATTGAATTAAATGGAATTAAGTAGATGAAATATATAAATATAAATAATTCCAGTATCATTATTATGTAATTATTATATATATACTTTATAATCATTCATGAATGGTTAATCATTGAGAATGAATCTCATCGCGTCGTGGAGACGGTAGTCCGTACGTACGCATGAGCGATGATATCGTTCCCATGGTCGTGAAATTGTGTTGAAGTGTTTGTATACTATTTCAGTAGCAATATCACTTTATAATAATCATATATAGTTACTCATTTCACCATTATACCCATCCAATTATGGTGGTGGCAGAAAATAGATTACACCACGGCGTGGAGACGGTATTCCGTACGTACGCACGCGCGGTGATTTCCTTTTTCTGTAGGATGGATAGAAGGTTAATTAGAGTTGTTTCATATTTATAATAACATATCAGTATATAAGAAATACTGATGTTATTACTTTATCATGAAACAACTAAAGAAGACGAAGTTGAAGAAGAAAGAAGTTGAAAAGATCGGTAATGGATATTACCTCTTCTTCGGAACGCTTCTTTGAATCCTCCACTTAGGAAACTAAGATTGGTCTTTGAAGAAGACCAGGACCTCTAGGATTATTCTAGGGAAGTGTAGAAGGGATTTTTTCAGGGTTTGGCCGAGCTTGAGTGCTCAAATTGGTGTGAGGAGAAGGGGAAGGAGGTGCCCTTTTATAAGGGAGGAGAGGGGTACCTTTGGAATAACTAAAAATATTATTTTCTTATAATGTCAAGTTCGGTTTTAAATAGATCCAAATTGATTTATTTCGAGGCTAAGGTGGGGATGGGTCGAAATCCTCTCATCCAATAGGATTTACACAAGTTTAGGTTATTATTTTACCCTTATCAATTAGATTTAACTCTAAGTTAAATAATATAACTTTTACCCTGTCATTTTGTTTTCTTACATTATATGGTTAATAAACTTACTATATCAAGCCAAAAGAACCCCAAGTTGTTTATTATTAATATATATAATCTTATCTAAGTCATTTGGCCGAACCTTAGATTTTTAGGAATAAAATAACAATTAATAATATAATATTTGTTTTAAAAACTATTTTATGTCAATTTTGACACTATTTGGTATATGATTTTTATGAAATTCATAACAGAATTATAAGTTCGAACCAAGTTACTTAAATCAACAATAACATGTCAAATTAACCTAGAAAATTAGTGTAAGTCATAAAAAGGCTCAAATTACATTTATTTGGCCATTTATAACATCAATTATGTCAATATTTCATTAATAAGACAATTACTGCATCATCTGTGTGTCATAATAAATGATAATTATTTAATCCCTAAAAATTCTAAATAAATTCCTATGATGTAGATAATTGTATTAGATTTCTGGATACTATTTATGTTCGAAGTTTCATGAAGTTTATAACTAGATTAAAATTGTTATACATATAAGATTTAAGAAAGTGACATGTTGTCACATTCTTTGGTTTTAATGATAATTAAATTATTTTCATTGCAAAAATTTAATTAAATGAATCTAATCCAACCCTTAGGTGATATGGGTCGACTTTTAGTCATCCAATAGGATTTTGACATTTGTTAGGGTAATTTTAAAATATTATATTTACCCTTAATTACCCGATTTACCTTTAACTATGGTATATAAAATTTACCGTAGTTACTATTCATAATTCCCAAAAATAAAAAGTAGCCTATTAACATAATTTGGACCCACTGATTCAAAATATGGAATCCATTTTTTAAAATTCAATTCACAAAAGTTGCAGAAATTAAATTAAAATTAATCCCGTTGTCGAATAAAAACGGGTTTTTTGTTTAAAACATTACAAAAGATTGAATTGATTTAACCTACGAATTCAAGGTAAAATCAATGCTAATGACATACATTATATTAAATGGTAAAAATATATTCTATTTATACTTTAAAACCATTCAATATTATAATTTAACCACATAAGATATTACGATGAAAAAAGTTGTTTTTAATTAAAATATAGCGTGTTTTTACTATTCATTAAAATGTGAAAGTTACCAGAATAACATGAAAAATTTATCCAAAGTAAATTTTTATTTCTTGATTCCAAAGAAGAATTTTATTTTGTCAAATTGAACTTATAAACATGTCAAAAACTAGATTTAAAGTGGGTGCGCCATCAAAAGGCAGCAAAACTGCATTTTTTAAAAAATACTTATTTTACCCGAAAAAATTATTTTGTTCTTATACCATGTTCTAGAAATGTTTAAGATGAATAATAATGTTATAAAATTCAAAATTTAGTTAATACTATTCATAACGGCTAGTTCATGACAATATTATAATAATATAACATTGTTTATTAAAACCCGGTATTGCGTACAACACGTGCTATCGAGGAAGGTCGTGATTGCGTGTAATGCAAGCCAAGTCAGGGTTGCGTGTTGTGAAAGAATCCTTCGTTGTTTCGTATAACAGAATCCAAACATATTTCATTTATAAATTGAATATATATATATATATATACTCAATGTTGCGTAGAATAACTATTATCAAAATTGTGTGTAACACGATCCAAGAATAGTGTTGCGTATACTGCAAGCTAATACGGTGTTGCGTATAGCGCAAGGTAATCTTGGTATAGAATACAACACAAGAGATTAATGAAATTAAAATAATATTTTTCATAAAATCTAGGGGTGTTACATTCTACCCCCTTAAAATGAATTTCTCTCTCGAAATTCGTCGGGGTTATAAATGGTTTACTATTCGAAAGTTTCTTTAATAGAAACCCACATCGTAAAAAGGAATACCAAAACCAATCTTTAAAAACGCAAGTATGAAACGTAACGGTTACCCAAATAAACTAATCGCTGGGTTTCCACATAGGTAAAAATATGGATATGGGAGAGAAATCTAACCATCATGTTCTGATGGAGAGTGGTAGAGAACATGGCTATGGAAAAGCCAAAAATCACAAAGCCATAAATTTGTGACGATCTATGGTACCATGTGATTAATCGGATATAAGGGAACTAGGACAACATTTTTGGTTTTCAAGAACGTTTCCCTAAAGTTGAAGAGTTTGAATTAGAATAAATACTTACTTTATTTTGGTACAATCTCACTGTTGTTCGTGACTTGAACAATTTCTACTTCATCTCTTAAATAAATGAAGTTGAATTTGTTATTCGTGAAGTGTTAGCAGATCATGTGATAGAATGACGGGTCATTCCATCTGTCTCAAAAGGTTAGAAAAATTTATATACATAAGTCGATCTATAGCGAGATTAATCATATATGGTTCCTAAAATGGACTTATACTTCATATATCATACTGCTTAATATAATAAAACTAGTTTCTACTAAACATGGACTTCCTGTATGCCAGTGGTAGGCGATAAAGGCCAGTCGCACTTCGGTTGTGGGTTAGATTCCCATAGCCTTGTCCGAAGCGATGGTTTGTCGCCCGTCCTCCAGGTTGTCCTTTTTCTAAAACTACATTACTATAACATCACTTAAATAATATCAAAAGTTCTATCCTCAAACAATACTAACTTATGTCCAACATAATCCATTCTAATCTTTAGGCTTATCCATAATACTGCAGTCCACTCTCATAATATAGTTAAAACGATTACCAGAGATTTAATACCATCGTTGATCCCCATATGTCATAAGATATGTTTTGTTGGTCACATTCCAAACATTCAAAGGCCTTAATCATGTATTCTCTTGAATACCCATTGAATATTAGTGAAAACATGAATGCAATTAAAAGTTAACACTTTCCATAAACCAAAATCCTCAAATTTATTTATACTCAAACCATTATATCACTTAGTCCTTATATCAATCATGAGCTCATGAATACTGTTAAACATTTCATTTTCTCATTTTCCCTTCATTATGCACATATCATTCTTTTTCCAAAAATATCTCAATCACTTTCCATGGTTACTGGTACCATAAAATTATTGAAAACCACAATAGACCAATACATAAATATTCCAATATTCCACGATACTATATACAACACTATTTTGGAATCCCAGTACATAAACACTTAATCATTCCACCACATCGTTGTCATATTCAACATCGCCAATAGTGATCGCATGTGACTTCCCTTTGTCCTTTTCCTTAAGTGGTTGCTCATGTTGATCATCACTAACCCTTGGATTAGGGCATTTATTGGCATAATTTACCATCTCCTTGCACTTGAAACATTGAAGTGTTGGTGGTGCGTTCTCTGCAGTGTTTGCTTTTTTCACATCATTAGAAACCCTTTTTCCATTACTTAGACACTCAGCTACTCGATGACCTTCTTTTCCACACTTAAAACATTTTCTAGTCCCTTTAAGACAATCTCCACCATGCTTCTTTCCACAATTTGAGCATAAGGAAACATTTATTTTCATTTCACCATTATTCTGAGATTTCTCCTCGAACTCCATCTTTCGTTTCTTTTCAAAACCATGAGATGGATATGTAACACCAACTTCCATTTCTACCTTCATAGCACAACACACAATTTCTTCATAGCTACTGATGTCTCGTATAGCTAATGCCCTTCGAAGACTTGGTTTTAAGCCACTGAAAAATCGATCAACTTTACTTTCAGGTTGGATGATAATGCCAGATGCATACCTTGAAAGTCTTGTAAAATTCGCTTCGTATATACCAACAGGTTCATCATCCTTCTGTTTCAGCTCAAGAAACTCATTTTCCATCTTCGTTCGAAGAATAAGAGGGAAGTACTTACTGAAAAACAAGTTCTTGAACTCATCCCATTCCAGGGAATCAATTTCATCTCTTTGCCTCGTATTCTTGATAAGATTCCACCATTGATCAGCTTCACCTTCCAAACGATATACTGCTAAGATGACTTTATCATGTTCAGAACATTGAAGAACTGAAAATATCTTTTCAGTGGTACTGATCCATTGTTCAGCAACAAGTGGATCGGAAGACCCACTAAAAGAAGGTGGACGTTGCCTCATGAAGGATTCAATAGAATATTGTTCCCTTCTCTGCTCATTTGGAAGTCCAGAATGATTCATAGCTTGTGTAAGTATAGTAATAAGATTTTGCACTCCATCTCCCATAACATTTGTTTGTTCAGGATGACAATCATTGCATTGTCCATTGCATTGATCATCATGGTTCCTTCGGGTTCCAGCCATCGTCTAAAACCCAAAAAGAATAGTGTGAGAGGCAAAAATCATGCTAGGGAAAACAACATTATAAAGGGGGAGTATCCTCAATATCTAACTTCTTAGGATAAATTCTATGATCGTTACCATAGTTCTAGGACGGTATCTTATATGTATACTTATCCTTAGGGACATCCCAAGACATACGTTAGAAATATCTCTAGGGATCTCACTAACGTTTTCCAATCCTAGTTTCCAAAGGTTGACTAAACCTTTCCTCTGATACCAACTGTAGAGACCCGAAGCTTAACGTACATGAACATTACATTACTTTTGCAGAATAATTAGTACATAAAAAACACACACACACAAGGATCGTAATAGTTTAGTGTCTTTGGAAACTCGGAACGTGATCTTCTAATCGTGGTGAAAGATCTTCAATATCTCCCATAAAGATCTTCCCTTTTTTACCTAAAACCTTTCTTTATATCCTGGGGAAAAGAAAACATTAAAGGGTGAGCTCGAATTCTCGGTAAGGGTAAACAAAAGAAAAATCAATCACATCATATTCATAAGAACATAACTTTTAGAAATCTTAACCTGCAAAAGAGAGCATAATTTCATAACATGGGATAAATCATAGTAGTGAAATGAAATCCCAATAATAATAACTTAAAACATGAAACTTTGTGGAATTCACACATAATCATAGAGAATCATTTCTTGTTAGTCAAGACTCATTGCCAAGACTATCTTAGTGGACAAAGCCCCTTTCTGAACCGAGTCACCCTCGTTCCAGTCCTGCTTCACTGAACCGGTATAACCTACCGTTCCAGCCATGTCTATCTCATGAGATATAAAATCTTTACCCAATGCATTGGAGGGAGATATAGGTCCCACCCATCTTATAATGAATCATTTCTTATGTGTGCCACATAATCATAAATCATCGCATAACACATGTAACAAAAATGTGATTCTTGAAACAGCATGACATCATAAAACAAATCATATAAGGTAAATGACATCATAAAAATAATTCCCTCACTACAAAATCAAATCAATGTAATAATAGGGATAAAACAGAACCCTTTATTATCTTAGATGGAAAATAATTTTGATAAAACACTTGAACTCCATTCTTGAGGAAAATATCCTTTCTTCTTCAAAAACACATTTCTTTTCTTAACATGTCATACAATTATAAACTAAAAGAAGTTGATTAAAAATAAACTTGAAAAATTTTAAAGGAAGCTTCTTGGAAATAATGTTTTAAAAATCCATTCATGCCATATAAGTTAAAAAAGACATTCTTCTCGTACTTTTGTCGGAAAAGTCAAAAAAGTACCTCGTACGAAAAACGACAAAAGATTCCTTTCATATCCTTTACTAAAAATTTACCGAAGGGTAAAATTGAATATAAACTATTGTATAAGGATATAAATATTACATATTGAGGAAACATGGATGTGGATGATAAAATACACCCCAGTAAATTCCAAAGTTTAAACAATCTCGGATAAAAATGAGATTATGATATTTCCCTTACATTAGGTCCGACTTGCTTTGTACGTGTCCGAACCTCTTGTATAATGATTTTAATCATGTTATTGACTTATTCCAGAATCATATTCATTTTTATTATATCATATATGGTCCACTTATGACTTTATATTACCCGTTCTTTTGTAAATTCATGTTAAAGTAGCGTTTTGGGTAAAATCGTCTCATTTGTCGTTCGTGTTTTTAACTTGTAATTATTAATATGATTACTTGGATCATGATTAATTATATCCAGAATGTAAAACATGATATATATATATATATATTCATAATATACATATAATAAATCAGTAAATGGAAAGAAATACACCGTTCATGGAGACGGTAGTCCGTACGTACGCATGAACGCTGTTTTTGTTTCCTTATTGAATTGAATGGAATTAAGTAGATGACATATATACATATAAATAAATCCAGTATCATTATTATGTACTTATTATATATATACTTTATAATCATTCATGAATGGTTAATCATTGAGAATGAATCTCATCGCGTCGTGGAGACGGTAGTCCGTACGTACGCACGAGCGATGATTATCGTTCCCATGGTCGTGGAATTGTGTTGAAGTGTTTGTATACTATTTCAGTATCAATATCACTTTATAATAATCATATATAGTTACTCATTACACCATTATACCCATCCAATTAAGGTGGTGGCGGAAAATAGATTACACCACGGCGTGGAGACGGTATTCCGTACGTACGCACGCGCGGTGATATCCTTTTTCCGTAGGATGGATAGAAGGTTAATTAGAGTTGTTTAATATTTATAATAACATATCAGTATATAAGAAATACTGATGTTATTAATTTATCATGAAACAACTATAGAAGAATAATTTGAAGAAGAAAGAAGTTGAAAAGATCGGTAATGGATATTACCTCTTCTTTGGAACACCTCTTTGAATCCTCCACTTAGGAAACTAAGATTGGACTTTGAAGAAGACCAGGACCTCTAGGATTAGTCTAGGTAAGTGGAGAAGGTATTTTTTCAGGGGTTGGCCGAGCTTTAGTGCTCAAATTGGTGTGAGGATGAGGGGATGGAGGTGCCCTTTTATAAGGGAGGAGAGGGGCACCTTTGGAATAACTAAAAATATTATTTTATTATAATGTCAAGTTAGGTTTTAAATAGATCCAAATTGATTTATTTCGAGGCTAAGGTGGGGATGGGTCTAAATCCTCTCATCCTATATGATTTAGACAAGTTTAGGTTATTATTTTACCCTTATCAATTAGATTTGACTCTAAGTTAAATAATTTAACTTTTACCCTGTCATTTTTTTTTCTTACACTATATGGTTAATAAACTTACTATATCAAGCCAAAATAACCCAAAGTTGTTTATTATTAATATATATAATCTTATATAAGGCATTTGGCCGAACCTTAGATTTTTAGTAATAAAATAACAATTAATAATATAATATTTGTTTTAAAAACTATTTTATGTCAATTTTTACACTATTTGGTATATGATTTTTATGAAATTCATAACAGAATGATAAGTTCGAACCAAGTTACTTAAATCAACAATAACATGTCAAATTAACCTAGAAAATTAGTGTAAGTCATAAAAAGTCTCAAATTACATTTATTTGGGCATTTATAACATCAATTATGTCAATATTTCATTAATAAGACAATTACTGCATCATCTATGTGTCATAATAAATGATAATTATTTAATCCATAAAAATTCTAAATAAATTCCTATGATGTATATAATTGTATTAGATTTCTGGAGACTATTTATGTTCGAAGTTCCATGAAGTTTATCACTAGATTAAAATTATTATACTTATAAGATTTAAGAAAGTGACATGTTGTCACATTCTTTAGTTTTAATAATAATTAAATTATTTTCATTGAAAAAATTTAATTAAATGAATCGAATCCGACCCTTAGGTAATATGGGTCGACTTTTAGTCATCCAATAGGATTTTGACATTTGTTAGGGTAATTTTAAAATATTATATTTACCGTTAATTACCCGATTTACCTTTAACTATGGTAAATAAAATTTACCGTAGTTACTATTCATAATTACTAAAAATAAAAAGTAGCCTATTAACATAATTTGGACCCACGGATTGCAAATATGGAATCCATTTTTTAAAATTCAATACACAGAAGTTGCAGAAATTAAATTAAAATTAATCCCGTTGTCGAATAAAAACGGGGTTTTGTTTAAAACATTGCAAAAGATTGAATTTATTTAACCTACGAATTCAAGGTAAAATCAATGCTAATGACATACATTATATTAAATGGTAAAAATATATTCTATTTATACTTTAAAACCATTCAATATTATAATTTAACCACATAAGATATTATGATGAAAAAAGCTGTTTTTAATTAAAATATATCGTGTTTTTACTATTCATTAAAATGTGAAAGTTACCAGAATAATATGAAAAATTTATCCAAAGTAAATTTTTATTTCTTGATTCCAAAGAAGAATTTTATTTTGTCAAATTAAACTTATAAACATGTCAAAAACTAGATTTAAAGTGGGTGCGCCATCAAAAGGCGGCAAAACTGCATTTTTTTAAAAATACTTATTTTACCCGAAAAATTTATTTTGTTCTTATACCATGTTCTAGAAATGTGTAAGATAAATAATAATGTTATAAAATTCAAAATTTAGTTAATACTATTCATAACGGCTAGTTCATGACAATATTATAATAATATAACATTGTTTATTAAAACCCGGTATTGCGTACAACACACACTATCGAGGAAGGTCGGGATTGCGTGTAATGCAAGCCAAGTCAGGGTTGCGTGTTGTGAAAGAATCCTTCATTGTTTCGTATAACAGAATCCAACCATATTTCATTTATACATTGAATATATATATATACTCAATGTTGCATAAAATAACTATTATCAAAATTGTGTGTAACACGATCCAAGAATAGTGTTGCGTATACTGTAAGCTAATACGGTGTTGCATATATCGCAAGGTAATCTTGGTATAGAATACAACACAAGACATTAATGAAATTAAAAGAATATTTTTCATAAAATCTAGGGGTGTTACACCTTTAATGTTTACACACCCATGGTAAGTGGAGTTGTGTGGATGCCCAAGCAATTGGGTGGACCCTTATAACGACATCGGGTTTACATTCCCATGGAAACAAGGGTTATGAAATTGGGGAACCCATGTGAACCTCCCCAGTCTATAGATGGAGATGAATTACAAGCCTTTTCCTTCAATGATGGCTAGTGTTGGACATCCCTCTCTTTCCTAGAACTAATTTTAGGGAACTACTATTTTTATATAACCGTATATATTCTTGTAGGATGTGGATATTATTATTCTATTCATATTTACCAAGGATGTATCCAGAATGATCTTCAAATTCAAATATCTTATATATGAAAGGAATAAGGGAAATAGGTTCACTAATATCTCACCCTCTCTCCCCATTTGGGCTCTAGCACCATCCATCCACGGATAGGGTGAGATCGCATGGTTATCATATATAGTATTCCTCTTGTTTATCACATTGAACAAGACTCACGTGGTCTTATATGTTAGTTTAGATTATGAAATACACATAATCCTAGTCCCCAAATGGGACTCCTACATATTATAAGTCCCAGACCATATTTCAACATTCAAATTTCCATATTTTTGATGAAGCATGACTGTTGGTTTCTTCTATAAATAGACCCCAACAAAATTCAATCCACATGGGATGCTTCTATGAGAAATACCCTACCATGTCCCTTTAAATGGGAAGCTTCCTTCCATAATTTCCAATCATTCTCCCATTTAAATTGGAAAACTTTAATGTGTATGTCCCAATCCTACCGAACTACATAGGCATTCATTCCCCACTATGTGGGACACGTATTAAGTCTCACTAAGGTCAAAACTAAATATCAGAATTCATCATGATTTCATATGGACTATAGAACTAGTAAGATAATGACTATAATTAAGATACTACATCCCTAATAGGGACCTTCAGGCCACCTCATTATAAGTACCACACCATCCTTGATGACACACCCTTTTCCTAGATTTCAATGCCATATGATGTTAAACTGTATGGTTGTTTCCTCATCACACAACCAAAAAACGTGATGATTTTAGTTAAGCGTGTGTTGAACTATGTAGTTTCATATTCCTTTTATGAGGATACATAGGGATCCAATTTCATGGGTTTAATACCCAACATTTAAATAACTCTCATTCCCCTTAGATTATGATATACCCCAGAGTTCCCCATCACATGGCATAAAAACCATTTCATCTCAATAAATGAAGAAGGTATAAGTGTTTGGTACAAAAAAGGGTTCATTGATTGAGAACCTTGGATATATACATATCCCTACATTGATGGAGAACCCCAGAGACATACAGATGATTCTAAACCCATCTGTAGTAATAATGGAACTTTGACTTAGGGTAATCTGTAATATAAGCATTTAGGAATGAAATATTGTTTTGAGAACACATCCTAAATCTATAATAGTTTACTTGAATATGAAATAGTTCCCCATAAAAGATTGTGAAGAGCATGAATTCCCATCCTTATGACCACTATGATATCTCATGTGTTATTGGATAGGTTACCCAATGAGCGTTTTCCTTTATAAATAAGTTCCATGAATCATGGATATGAGAGAAATTTGAAATTTCTATCACTTCAAACAAAACTCTTTTTAAACCATTCAATGTAGATATACCTGATGTGAGTGATTGATAACTATTCCAACACATTCAATCAAAAATCCAAGATCAGGGGTTAAAACAAATCATTAGGGTGAATATTGGAGCACTTTAAATTAATCCTTATCCAAGGTGGCGATATTACCTCGATTTAGGCCCTCATCACATCCAAAATTGAAGAGGGTCAAATGAGACCATCAATTAAACATGAGGTAACGAGATTATTCTTTTATGATTTCGTGTTGTCTATATTTTTCTCATATATTCCTAGCAGTATTCATAGTACCCTTTAATCAAATGGATAATTAGATTTTTTTCGTAGACACACATGACATCCACTACACTGGATGGGTCCTCCATAAATTAGGGTACTCAATCAGTAACCCAACATTTTTAGTGTTAGGTCTTGAATGTCCTGGTTAGGGAGTTCCATCAAAAGGGTACACTCCGTACCATAGAGGAATTTATGTAGGCCCTCTAGGCCATGATGCAATGCTATCAATCCACCGAGTGGTGGTCGTTGGTCTAGAGTGAGGAAACTCCACTATCCATCTCCAACAATTTTAGGAGCCTGTCCATAAAACATGGCAATTGGGTTCCACTCTTATCATAGGGAGGTTAATGAATTCATCACAAATTAATTCATCTTTTCAACATTGGGGTCTCACCTAATGGATAGTACTAAAAATATTCTCCTTCAATAGTAGGCGTCATAGGATCCTCAATATAAAGAGGATACTTCCCTGTAGGATCCCACTGATGTTAAACATGCCCAAGTCCCCATGAAAACCTAGAGAGGGACCATATCAAATAATCAAGGTAATGATATAGTCCAAATTCTTCCCTAAGAATCCAAAATTGTAAATATGGTGGAAATCCATGAGAAGTCATATATTCCTACTCACCCTCAGGAGTACCATCAATAAAATGTTGTGAAAAGTTATTGGAATACATGGATTCCTTCAAGGCACATGAAGCCCGCTACGAAAATACAACATCACAGGAGAAGATGAAAATACATATTCATAATTATAAATCCCTTCAGTTAAATAGGTCTGAGGATTTTTGGTATATGAAAATAGAATCCAATGCATGGGAATCCCACTAGTAAAATATAGTGGAAATGTAATTCAATGATAATAAAATTCGAGCAGATTCATATCAGGACCATCATCTATATATAGTGTAAAATTAGAATACACAAATCCATGCTCATAAAAATGAATCCCACCAGTCATATAAAATGGAAATTGGAGAATTTACCTGGCATAGCATGAATAATATGTTAGTGGAAGACTGATATCTCTTCACTCACATAAGATATCTATCTGTACTTACTAGTACAAAATGGAAGGCCATAGTAGGAACATATTCCTACATCGACACCATAGAGAGAATATATTCATGTTCCATTAAAATACATCTCATAACTCATTATTGAAATGATGGAGGATCACAAATCAATTCCTAATGATATCCTACTTACATGTGAATACATAATCATGTCTACGATAATAGTAAGTAGTCAGTCCAAGAATCTCACCTCCCAATGTAAAGAGACCCATATACAAAATAAGGTGTCTACTCCGAAGCATATGTGCATCTGTAGTCCCATCTCGGAGGGACTTCAGAAAAATATCAGGATAAATGGAAAATATGATCATGAACAAATATAGATTCCAACTAGGGGACACAAGTCCCCCATGGAGGCCACTCCAATATATGAATATATCACAACTTGATATCATGTTTGATCTTAGAAATATATGGTAATCACTATAGGTTCCACTCTAACAAGGAAAAATATATGAACATATTCACCTCTAGAAAGTGGCCCATGTTTCCCAATAGAGATCACCCATAATCGAATCACACAAAACAAAACTGAAAAATGAATAAAAATTACATTTCACTACTCTATTAGACATTGGATTTTATAATGATATCAAACAAAAAATCAATGATGGTTTAGGATCCTTCCAAACCTTTAACAAATTAATAAAGTATATTTAGTAGTTTCGATGGTCCCCCCCCCACCATATTTATAACCAGAAATTGTAAATGTCCTCCCTAGATCATATAACATGAAGTCTTACTTCATGGAAAACAAAATATTGATCATCAGAGCCTATCTCCTATTGATAGTCATGGTATCCCTCTTAGTTGATAAAAGGCTGAGTAGAAAGAAGTTCCTCCCCTTTCTATCATCCACCCTGATAGTCCTCCCAAACAAATATCCTGAATAAAATTCTCCCCACAATATGAAATGATGATATAATGGTATTCCTCGTAATTATGGCACCAACTATTAATGTCTTTCCAATAGTGATTCTTTATTTTAGTAAGAAGTTCCTCCCCATTATTTTTTCTATAATGATATTCCTCCCTAGGTTATACGCAATAAACATTCTCCCTACAGTTAGACATCAAGCTATGTTGGTAGACCTCACTATTTTATAATTCAATTTAATGTTCATCCCCATAGTCAACATCTATATTGGCTTGAAGGCACCCCCTTTGCTAAAAAATTACATGAAATCCTTAATATGTAGAGGATCATAGAGGGATGGTGTCACAAATGTAATATACCCTATCAATAAAATGTTACTTATTTTCTAAACTAGGAGATGTACCGGGAAAAAAATTATCTCTTGAGTGTCCCCTAGTCCATTCATATATAAATGAGACCCCAACTAGCCTAGATACTTGTGAAAAAATCATCAAGAATAATTCATGATCGATAGAACAAGTAGTAGAGTCTTTGGTGTTTGAAAAAATGGATGTGATACAAATTAGAAGACAATTGTATGAGGATGAAATACAAATTATGTTTTTCCCCATAGCCACATCTTAGTTTGACATAACAATGGAGCTTTTAGAATAATGCAAACATAACATTTATCTCAATATCTGGAAAATTCTCCACCACATGAAAGATAAATTATTTCCCTACAATGGGTATGATGACCATTTCAAAATATTGGTAGAGCTTCATCATAAAATTAACATGTAATCCCTTCATTCCAAGTGATGTCCACAATCAGAGAGGTAGTAGAAAGTTATCCAATTGACCTACCTCAATGAACTACATTCGTTTCATCCTATAATTAGAAATGCCTTGATTGATGTTCATATTTGGGGGATGGGAAGAACATGGATATATTCTTTTTACCCCATTCCTTTTTCAAAATAAACTATTGAAAATGGAATCCTATGATGACATTATCCCAAAACACCAATTAACTAAATTACCTTATCAGAAAAAATGATATGACCAACAAGAACTGTCCTTGAGTAAATATAAAAAGTGTTAGGACCGATGATAGAAATCCATCTATAAATTCCTGATCCAGGAAATTGAGAAAATTCACCATGATTCTAACTTAAAGAAAGCTAATGTTAGAAAAAAATCTCTCAAGGTAACATTGCAGCATTTTTGGGTTGGTTGTGTTTTTTGACAATGCAGGTTTTCATGGTGAATTTTCAAGTTTCATAGATGTTTTAGACAATCCATTTTGATAAAGAACTATAAAAAGGGAAGAGAAGATCTATAGGTGGTACAAAATAATAGATACATGGTGGCCTTGTGTTTTAGTCTTTGCAAAATTTTTGGGGTCCAAAATTATGGATTTTGTGAGCATCGTGAAACGGGATTTTCTTGAAGGTCTCTTCAAAATAAGGAAACAAATTGAGTTTTGCTAAATTGGTCTTAATGTAGTGGATTTTCAAGAGACACTAAGAATGATGACGGTGAGCTCTGGGATTATGAATAGCATCATGAATAGTAGAGGTGAAGAGAATTACTGCAAAGATTTGCAGAAGCGGCATAAAGGAATTGACGGAATGCTCTGTGATTACGATGAGCTCCATGATCCCAGAATATTAATGGTGTTTTTCGATATAGGGATAATTTCAGTGGAAAATTCAACGCCTTCCAGTTTGAGATGACTTGGAGCTCACTTTTTGGGGATGGTTATCGACTCAGTGGAATCGCTTATAAATTGACCTCTACCCCATCGGGAGAAGTAGAAAGATCAGAAAAATAAGATTAAGATCTAAAATTATAAAGGGTCTTCATAGAGTAAGGATCATTGCAAATGAAAAGGGAATTCATAGAGGTAGTTGAGCTCAGTGAATGGAAGGCGCACCGTGATGTCCAATTTGGCTTTGTAGAGGATGTGTGCTTCGTAAAGGCTTGTTTAGATTTGTGAAATCATAGGCCACTGTGAGCTCGCTGAAGTAGTAAAATCAATGATCTAGATATCTATGTTATCTACTGAGATTTGCAAACCTATGAATTCTATGAACATGTGATCTTCGAAAAGAGGTTGGAGAATTGTGAAGGCTTGTTGGATCCTTGCAAAAGTGGGAGCTCCACAACAGTAGTCCGCTTTGCAAAAGATTATCAAAAGGGATTTCTTAGTGTTAAGAGGAAAAGTGTTTTTCATTGGTGGATGATTGTGGGAGATCAATAGAGCATCTAGAAACAATTTAGTATTTATTAATTAGTGATTATGAAGAGACCTACAAGTCAAGAAACTGTGAGTGGATTTTCTAAAGAAGTAGTGAGCTGACTTCAGTCGAGAGTGTAGTGAGTTTTCAAGTTGGGAATGGTTTTAAACTAGGGGGCAGTGATTCCACTTCGAACTTCTAAAAAACGTTCTCTTATAGTGGATTTGGTACATCGAAACATCCCATTTTTGTGATCCATGAACGTATCCTAGTGCCGGTGAACCATGTAAAATTGTTGTCTTGTTCATGATTTAAGATTCATTCATACTCTTCAAAGAAAAGGAGATAGAGTAGTGAGTTTTTTTATAATAAAAAAATATAAGAAGGGGTATTCATTTTAATTTTTCATACCCAGATTCACCCCCCCCCCCCCAACGCAAGGTTTCTTTCTTAGGGGGCCTAACATCCAATCTCTAAGACCACCTAATTTCCTTATAAATAAAAAGTTCACAAGAAGACCCAACACCATATCTGGATGACACTCAAATGGAAATGCATGAGATAAAGATAAAAGTGGTATTAATAGAAACCAAAATAGTATGGGATATACCCCTACCCATAGGGTTAGAGGGAATTTTTACCACAAAATTCTCTATTAATACTGAAACATTTATTTCATTGAACGATACTAAGAGAAGAGTAGAAACCCAACCCTGTAGGGATAAGGGAATATATACCTCAACCACACTCCTAATGGAAATATATATTTTCCAATTTACATAGGAAAAAATTAATGAGGTCTCTTACTTTTTCCCATCATCACACTCATTTCACATAGAGGTGTGGCATACATTAACTTCGTAAAGAGGTACCCTCTAAGTTACCTATCACTAAGAACACTTAAGTGGATTCCATAATGGAAGTATAAGATCCAAAAAATTAAGAAAATGTTCATCCTACCAATTAGAAAATATTATGACACCCAAAATGTGTTATAAATTGGTGAATTTAATGGAAGGTAATCACATGGAACACACCCAAAATAATGCAAATACAGAAGATATTGGAGAGGATGGATCCACATAGACTCTATTCCACTCAAAGAAAGAATGTTTTTTCCCAAAACTAAATGATTGCCCTAAATTTTGGTATTCCTATGATCTATCTTCCACCACCTCCTCAGCAATTCACTAAATGAGAGAGGAATAAAATTAATGTCATGTATGAAATACATCTTCCTCTTGGTGAGAAAAATATCCTTACACTTGAAGAAAGATTATCTTGGTAGGAATAATAAATGTATAGGTTGAGGATAATCAACACTGAATTAATTTTAGGAACCATCTTGATTGAATGTTCTCCCCAAATTCAGCTTAAATATACACTTCCAAAATGTGTACCTCGGCTATAGGGGTTTATCCCCACAAATTAAGTAAGAACGTGACATATTCCCAACATAGTACCTAGACCATTAATATACCTAGACCCAATCATGAGTGTGTATCAATATTTCCCTCCATTAAGAAGAAATTCAGAATTCATTTAGTTAAATCATAAAAATATGTCCCTGGTAAGATATCTACCTTATGTACATATAGAAATAGCTCATCAAATCATGACCCTTATTGCTCATGTCCATGATCAGGTTCAATAGAGCACATATAAAAGGATTTTTAATAAAATAGAGTCATTGGAACCTTAATTGTATGGAATGGAGGATTGGCATGCACCAGTATAACTAGAACGAAAACCTTACCCTAATTGAGGGAGTGAAACCCCACAATAGTAAAATTTTTAGAGCCCAAAATTTCTAATATTTTATGGATCAAGTGACCTAGAACAGCATGTGATGCACTATGCATCTTACTGTTATCCCATGATGTGAACCATAAACAAACAAGAAGATGTGAAACATAGATGCTTTTTACAAACCTTGATGGGGTTATCTGTCGTATGATATACCGATTTTCTAGTCTAATCAATAACAGCATGGCAGGTTCTCCATCGGTAGTTCCTCTTATAGTTCATCTCAAAACTGACAAAGAGAATAGTCAATGACCAATAAAATTTTTAATAGTGGGAAAATTAGAGTGTCACATACTTCAATGCCATATTGAAGGGACATCCTACCACTTTAACCGACCACCTCCCCTTAAAGAGCTAATTGTTGTGTGAATCAATAACATCCATGATGAGTTATGAACACCACTCATCCCAGTGAAGTACACAAGTGGGTTCCTAGATTTCTACATCATATTAAATGAATGGAAAACTCAATAAAATTGTGTAGGCTCATGTCCCAAGAATCTCCACCTATCCACAGAAAATGAGTTTGAAAAGCTTAAGTGGGATTTGTTACACTTAACCTATCCCCCACACTAGATCTATATATGAGGCCTCCACTGTAGCGACTCAGGTTTTTGGACCTGTCAGACTTTGGAATATTTCAACGAATTATTCCAGAGCTAGGCGCGAAGACGGCGTGCGATTTCGAGGCGCGGTGTGTCCGGAATTAATTTTATAAAAAATATTAAGTATTTTTATACTATACACGTGGCAGGGGTGTGATATCTCTTAAATGGAATTTCAGAACGGGAATCTGAGGGCACAGTTGCGTCCAGAACGTGCCGTTTACCCTAGTCGGGGTGTAAACTTTGCGGGCGCGGGCATGCGGTGAGAAACGCCACCAGGGGCGTTTCCGTAAATAAGTAGCAAAGTTAGTGTGCGAGCGTCGGCTCAAATAACTTATGAACGGAGTCTCGGAGGGAAAATCTGAGACCTCCTTTGCGTTCAGAACGGCGCGTTTACCCTAGGGGTGACCTCACTTTTGTTCGCATCGGGCGTCAGGTCCGAGGCAGGTTTAGCGCCAACGGGCGGCTGATATAAATATCAGCGCCCCCCCCCCCCCTTTATCGTTCCTCTCGGCGTTCTTCGTCGCCGCTCTGCCTAATCGAGCAAACGAAGTGCCCACGAGCTCGGAATTCGACGGCAGACATTCCTAGAGCATGCAGCGGAAGCTCTGGAGCGCGGATCTGAGCCAGAACGTTGGCGTTTTGCCCGCGAGGTAGGTGGTTTGAGTTTTGAAATCTCGGACCCCGTTTATTTGTTGTTTTTCTTAAAATCGTTATAAGGGTTGTATAGTTTGGGTCCCGAGGTTTCCGAAACATGTTTTGGATCTGATTTTGGAGCACCGGGGTGCTCCCGGGGGTCCCCGGACGTTTTCCGGCGGAAATCCTGGATTCCGGCGGCGGCCATGGCGGAATCCGGCGAGGCAGGGCGGCGGCACGGTGGCGGCGCGGCGGTTTCCGGTGAGGCCGGCGGTGGTCCGGCCAGGATTTTCTGGGGGTTCTTTAAACCCCCGTAACTCGTAAACCGTAACTCCGATTTCCAAGCCGTTTGCGGCGACGCTCTCCTTGAGTCGAGACGAACCTTTTGAACTCACTTTGAGAATTTTATGTTTCGGGATCATGGCCCGGGAGTTAGAAACGTCGTGTAAAATAATAATATTTTATTATTTTACGACTTCGGGCAATTGTAACTTCTACCCGGATCATCCGATTGACGTGCCATCAGTGGCGTTGAGAACCTGATGGAACGAAAGACTTTTTGAGAAGGTTTTCGGGTGTTGGTACTGAGAATGGGGTGCGGGCCCCACGAGGTCGGTTTTTGGCGTTTGCGGAGAAATGCAGATTTTGCACCAGGAGTCCGATTTTGGCGGATGAATAGTCGATCCTGTGTGTTTTTCCTAGAGGATCGCAATGGTGCGATCTGTTCGATGAGTTTCGGAATCCAGGCGTGGGCCCCACCCGATCTGGCCTTCGATGAATAGTTCCTTTTTCACCGGGTGTCCATTTTGGACGAGCGAGTAGTCGATTCCGATTTTTTTTTCGAGGGGATTATCGTGGTACGGTCCGATCGATGAGTTTCGGGATCGTTGTGTGGGCCCCGCACGAGCTGGCTACGGTGAGTAGTGCCTTTTTCACCGGTGCTCTGTTTCGGGTGAGTAAACAGCCTATCCTGCGTGTTTTTCCACGTGGAACGTGATGGTGGCCTCAGTTTTGGCCTAGGAGTTGCGTAGTGTGGCATTGTGGCGGGTCGCTCGGGTTAGCGACGTTTGGACCAGCAGTGGTTGAGGGTTCTCCATTGGTTCGTTCCTACGAGGGTTCGTGTGGCATCACAACCTTCGTATGGGTTTATGATCCTCTCGATGGGATGTTTAAACTGTTAGAGTTGTGGTATCCCTCCAGTGGGCCTGGAGTGGATCCTCTAGCATCTTTACCTAGATCGGGTTCTTAGTCTCGCTGTGACCGCTTATTTACGGGCGGCGATCCCCTATCTAGTAGGTTAATCCCGTAGGGTTTGTGGCATCATCGGAAATATGATCCCCTATGTTGTGGGATGTGCTCAGTAGGGTTGTGGCATCGTCGGGTTTACGATCCCCTACTCAGCATGTGATTTATAGTAGGGTTACAGTATCGTTGGTTATGTGATCCCCTACTCAGCGCATGGTTTCGGTAGGGTTGCGGCATCGACGGTTCGATCCCCTACATCGCGAGTTATACCAGATAGGGTTCTGGTATCGTCGTGACCAACTTTATATGGATGAGGATCCTCTATCTGAGTGTGGAGCTTCTATCGAGCACCAGATCGGGTTGTGGTATCCCCCAGCGGATCCTGGGTGTGATCCCCTATCTGTGAGAACTACGTATGCCAGATCAGGTCGTGGTATCCCCCAGCGGACCCTGGGAGTGATCCCCTATCTGTGAGCTACGAATACCGGAGTGGGTCTTTTTATCCCCTAGCAGACCCTAGCGGTGATCCCCTATCCGAGGATTTTGGTGGTTATGTTGTTTCAGTGAGGTTTCCTCAGTGATGTTATCTGATGAGCATGGTCTCTCGGGTGAGCGTCTGAGATGTTTGATTGGGACCCGATGGAGTGTATCTCTCAGATGAGTGTCATATGGTATGACAGTGTTCGTGTGGTGTACTCTCCTGGTTGTGGACAGTTGCTGGTGATGAGGTCGGTACCTCTTGTGGCTTTGTGGTGTGAGCTGTGTATATCTGGATTGTTCAAGGTGTATGTACGGGCATACTCCTGAGCTAAGCTAAGCTGACTTGTTGTGTTTAGTCGAGGATGGTCACGAGATGGAGTTTCTCTCTCGTCTGGGTTCCCTCTGGCTGGGTTGAGCAGACTGTTGCCTTTCAGTTTCTCCCTTGGGTTTTGGGTTTTTGGGGTGCCTACTGAGTATGTTTATACTCACCCCTACACGGGATTTTCCCGCACATGTTTGTGTCTTGTGCAGACCACATGCCTTTTGACGGAATCCCAGGAGGA
The DNA here is from genome assembly GCA_963277665.1 of Viscum album. Taxonomy (NCBI): domain Eukaryota; kingdom Viridiplantae; phylum Streptophyta; class Magnoliopsida; order Santalales; family Viscaceae; genus Viscum; species Viscum album. The sequence goes on along the minus strand of OY728155.1, from coordinate 115,408,645 downwards.
CCCGGAGCAGGCGGAGCTTAGTGACCGGTTGACCGGGGTGTTTACCAGAGCTGTGCTGAGGGAGCTTTTCGGTGGGTGTTTGTGGAAGCATTCCCCTTCTTCAGAGCAGGTTGGACGCGCTTTGTAGTTTTCTTTTGGTGGGCCCTGTTTTGCCCTTGTACTTTTGCTATTGCTCTCTGGTTGTGGGATAGTGTATGCATGCATTTACTTTCCAGTTTCTATATCTCTGCACTGTTGCATGGAGGTGTGTGTGGGTGAGTGTGTACAGGTACCTTAGGCTAATGCCTCCCATGTGTGTGATAACCTACTCGGTGCTGGTCGCCACCCCCTGGCCTATTGGAGGCGGGCTTGGGGAGTCGCGGCTCGAGCCCCATTGGGATGGGTCGTGACATCCACCAAATCATACAGTATCCATTGGGTGCTAAGAATGAAACCCTCTAGGACAATATGAATGGTGTGTAACCAGGATAAATGATTTGGGGAATGGATGAATAATATTTATTTTTTCTAAGAAGATCAAGTCTCTTACTATTTTATATCTGATAGGATCTATAATTTACTCAAACTATGATAGCCAAAAAGGGATGATGATTTTGGCCTTGATGACTACCAATATTGTTTCTCATTCATCATATATTGGGACACACCATCTAATAATTTTTAATCATCAAATACATCCTACAAAAACTAAAATATTTTAGGCATGTAAAATAGAGACTCCAGCCAAAACAAGTGTCATATGTTTCCACTACTAACCCTAATGATGGATGTGAGTGATAAGAAGTTTTTATATATAGGTCATAGAAGTATTATATTTGTATAACTTAGAAGATAATCAACTAAACTCATGGTATTCTACATGAACTATTGAACCAACCAAATTTTCCCCCAGCTGCTCCTGAGCAACTCTATCGATGTACATGGACCCAAAACCCACCCAAAGAAGACCATCTTAAAAGTAATATGACCATAAAAAAGGGGGGATAGTGCATGATGATTAATGTAAATCATGGAAAAATCCAACCTTGACCCTGAGAGATTTTAACCAATTATATTTAAAAGAACGGGGAACATCTCAGCCAAACAGTACAACCATACAAAGTTCGTCAGCTATAGCCATCATCAACTGAGGAGTTTCTATTTGGATCCATTAATGTAATTCACTTAGTAGTTACATTATATGATGATAAGTATTAATATTAGATATAGTAACCTTCATCATGATGGGGATTTTATGGAAGAGGCTGTAGGAATAGTGGATACCGGAGAAGAATCCAAACTTTTGGCCATACTCCTGCACAAATCGTCAATGTTGAATAAAATCATGGAAGAGCACTAGAGCATACCCATCAGGAATATGAAAATCACCTTGCACCATCTAGAAGATGCTCTAGGTCATCATTCATAAAAATACATAAAATGAGGAACATATGTATAATCTCCCTCGATGTGCAGGAAGACATCCCTAGCCTAATCCTCAAATAAGAGTATCACTTCTAGTCATTGTCTTAGGGGTTGATCTCTTAACATACAATACTAAACCCCCAATAGATCCTGTAAAAGAGTTTACCCATGTTGGAAATTGGTTGACATTGGACCATAAGTAGGATATTTTGAAGCAACTGGACATGATAACATCCCAACAATCAATATTGGATTCCTTTAGTTTGTCAAATTACATTATGGAAGCACGAAATTTTGTTTTTCTAATCCCCATGTAGTTTAAATCTGATGTATCCACCACTGATTTCAATTGGAAAAATACCAATTATATACAATTTCTTGTAGTTATAAAAATCCAAAATCAAGATGATGATGCTATTATATAGGGTCACATGAGTCCCTTGTATGTGTTCGACATGATAAATGGTGTCAATTTTTGAAATGTTTTCATTGATAATAGAACACGGGTTAGTATTGTTTAAGTCTGAAAACTTATCTAGCTAGGTTATGGTGAAAATAATTTAATTCCATTCTCCATAACACTACAGGTCTATGAAAATAGTCAATGGAATCCATTAGGCCAAATCCACCTCAAGGCCAAATGATGATATCACATAGTTGACTCAGAATGTTTGGTGCTTCGAGAGAACATGACCTCGAGAATCATTCTAGAAAGTTCCATCTTTCAAAAATACATAAAAATTCCCTACTTGTATGAATAATTATTCAAATAATACATGAATTGAAAAATCATTATTTTATATGAAAATAATCCACTGTTCTTATCCTATGAGTTGCATTATATTTATGCATGATTCTATCAGTGTAAAGGGAAGAAACCATTGGTCAAAGGTGTTGAATGTTTCACTACTCAAAATGGACTAGAATTTATTTTTGCATATTCCTTGAGGAATCGTGGTGAAGAATATTTCATACTAATCAACCAAGTTGAGAACAAGCATTTAAATCTAGATGTGTGTTTAATAGTCCTCATTATTTCATTCATGCAAGCTGAGTCCAATAGTAATTAAAAATATTCTAACCAACAAGATAATGTTTACTATTGAATTGGAATTCCTTCAATCCATTTCCAGAACACCACGAAATCCATTCCTCAACATCTATGGAATAAGAGGATATCTCATTAATAAAATTAGATGAAGATACTCTCACATCCCTCACTCCATTCTCTCTATAAAACCCCCACTTCCAACTGTGTTAGAGGATGTCACTTATTCTTCCAAATACCATGATATTGATTCGTCTCCTTACTCTGGAGAACTCATATATAGACATATTTCTATATTAGAATAATAAGAGGAGGAAAAGGAGGAATATGAGGAGGGTTATCTTAGCGATTCCCCTTTAGTATTTGAGGAGGGCGCCTCTACCACTATTGATGAACTCAGACAAATAAATATCGGTACGTAAGAAGAAACATGTCCCACATTGATTACTGAAACCTTGTATTCTGAACATACATAGATATACACCACATTTTTAAGGAAAAATTGAGTTATTTTCTATTGTATTGACATGTACATTCTAGATTTCAATCCTAAGGTGGCCACTCACCACAAGGGCCTGCCAGAGGATCATCAGGGCCATAAAAAAGTGGCATGGTGCACACACCTAAAACATGCTTCCAAGATAGTGGCTAAAGATGACAAGCTCATCAGATCCAAATTCATTTGAGAAGTCCAATACATAACTAGTTATCTATCATAGTCCCCGTAAAAAAGAATAACATACAAATCAATACATTGGGCATTACTTTGAAGGCAATCCAAAGGGCTTGGATTCCAACTCTATTATGGATTACTAACCTTTAATTGATTCTACCTAAATATTTAAGATTTAGTGCTTCATAGAAGAAAACTAGTATGAATATTTTCTTATTTTCTATTGTGTTATTAAAAACACATCAAATCATGTGTAATCCTAAGTTTTCCAAAATTTTCCAACTATTTTAGGGGTACTAAAATTGATCTAATGTTTATAATAAAATAATTCTTCTCACTGTGTTGAGTTAGACTAAATTCTAAAATATATATTATAAGGAAAAGTCATTAATGACCATAAAACCCACTGACTGGAAGTATAATTATAGGATTGACCACAAGAATGATCAATAACTTGTCTAATGTTGTAATTTACTACATGAGACAATGGTGGGTCGATGATTAGAAAAATTATAAGATTAAATATATGTATAGTGGACAAAAAGTAAAAAAGAATTGATCAACCACATTTTTACTAAACAATTTTTTTAAATACGTGTTTAAGAATAATTTAAAATGGTTTATTGACTATTAGGTAAAGGAAACCCCATTTGTAATGAAATATTACTATATGTGAAAAGGGTAGATTTAATACATTGTCAATCAAAGACATGTGTAAAGGATCGATCAACTATAAAATAGAAGGGAGTTATGACCATATGAAAAAAGATCAAATAACCCATTTGTTTATTAAATCCAAATGGTAAATGGATAATCAATTACAATCCTAATCAAGTGAAATAGAAAATCTCAAATCAATTTCATGTTGAAAATCCATAAAACTATTACAATATATATTCTTTGGTATGATTATCTAGATAAATGACCATTTAAATGGGTGACTGACAATGATTTCACAAACAACCACTTAGTAAAGAACCAGTTGATTGTTCCAATATTTATTGATGCAATAAGGGAGGATTGATCAAAACGATGAGATGCATGATGGAAATACCTGAATAATATTCCCTTAAAATTTGACCTCTATTTTTATGTATTATAATCTTTATTTGATATAATGTACTGGTTATTTTTTCCACACATATAGGCCATAAACTAATGAACAATTGGGGTTATTATATAATATAATAAGAGAATATTTTCATAGATGAAAACCAATTTTGGAATGATTATTATAAAAATTATTTGTGTTTTGAATGAAGTATTATTTTGATACTAAATCATTTAAATTATAATTCTTAGATAATTTTATATTTATTATTGGATCTAATCATGTGTATTTTATTTCACATAATGAATAATAAATTCATAAACTAAGTGTGAATGTGAGTGTGTGTGGTGTGGGGGTTCCATTACTGTTCCAATATTATTTAGTTGAATATCTTCAATATTTCATAGTATTATTCATTCATTTATCTATTTTGTTGAAATAAGTTTATTAAAAACAATTGAACCCTTTCTTATCACCAAGATTATTTCCTTTGGATATTTAATAATTCCTTGAATCTATTTAAAACTTTTATTTCATTGGATAATTAATGCTCAACATTGTTATTTATATGATAAATGTTGAAATTAGTTATGTTTTTTTCATTTTACAAATGGTAGGAATATATTTATACTAGTTTTTGGGATAATTATTTTGAAACCTTTGAAAAGTGTTATTTCGTTATTATTGACACCATAAAAATATTACTTTTTCTGTTGTAATTTTAAAATATATTTTAACTAAATTATTTAATTTATTCATCCATATTGAATTCAACATCGGAGATAATAGTTAATTTTATGTGTGTGGGATTGATCTTAAATTAATCATAATTCACTTCAATAATGAACAAATAAAAACTGCTCATTTTTTTAAAATTGGATTCTTTTAGAACATAAATTATTTTATTCAATGGGTGTTTTTTAAAGACTGTGAATATTTTAATTTTTATAATCATCAATCATTTTTATTGAACATTAAATCCAATAAAAGAATTTTGTTTCTATTCCATCATTATTAAAATTGTTTTGGTGGAATTTAGGGATACATTTTACAATGAATATTGGATTTCAATTTAATTGATGTATTAAATCAAATAGTATTTAAATTAAAATGAGTTGTATATAGAATCAAACTATTAGGTTGGTAACGTTACCCCTTAATCTAAAACTGATTGATGAATTATTTATTTATAATTTTTAATTATTAATGAAACTCCTCAATTTAATTATTTATAATTATTCTCACTAAATCAATTGTATCTACATATAATGGATTAAAAGTTATATTAAATAGAATAATTTAATGAGAAGGTCATATGGATTAATTGAACAATTTTTTTATGAAATTAAATTATTTTTATAAAACTAGAACCCAAATTATATTACAATATTTTCCTTTTAGGAAGAGAAATCATCATTATTCACTTGAAAGATTCAATGGTGGAAATTGATGTTTAAGAAATATCTTTTTCTTTATGATAGATATTATATTTTTAAACTACTATTCTTCCACAATATTTTTATTATTGATTCCATAATGAAAATAAATATATTATGTGTTGGGGAATTTTATTTGGTCGGTTTTGAATACATTTCAGCGAATAATATTTAAGAAATTAAAATTTTTTTATTTAAAAACCTTAGTTTAATAGAAAATATTATATTTCATGATAATTTCAGTGGAAATAATTATTCAATCAATAGTTTTATTGAAATGGGGATTTTTTTGATGAATTAATTTAAGAATTCATCACTCTTATTTGATATATATTTTCAGGACCATTATTCTTGTAATAATTATATTGAACATTCATTTGATAAAGTGATGTTGATAGTTTTGGTTTATGTAAATACAATTTGAAACATTATTTCTTTTCTTTTGAATATAAATTATGGAACTTATTTTTTACCATCTTTTTGAATTTTAAAATAGAATATGGATACATGTAGAATATAATTGAATCTTTCCAAGGAAGATTGAATGTGAATGGGTAATATCACATGGAAATCATGATTGGGGGTATATAACACATTTTAGAGGATCTTGGCTGATGAAATATGTAGAGGGAGATAATTGATAGTGAGGAATACCCTTTTGAGATCTGTTATTCAACAAGAGGTTCTAATGGTGAGTTGTGGGGAGCAATGTAATGAATGCATTTTTTAAAAGGGATGGACCTATGTATTAATAAGGTGAATCAATGAAATAAATATAAGGCCCCATCCTTAATCCTTACTTAATCTTGACTTATTACAAGATTACACATTGAGGATCTTTTCAGGTTTAGAGATTTAGAGAATTAGATCATAAATCATGCATTACATTCCACATTTAAAAAAGTGGTTACATAAAAGATAGTATTCTTTTTTCCCATCAGCAGAAACATATTTAAGATAAAACATGGATTCTCTCTTGACACTTGCTTGGCACTATCATCATATCATGTACCTTTCCCTTGACCTGTGAAAAACATTTCAAAAACATGGGATGATCATAAAAAGCTCAGTAAGGGATATAAAAGTAAGAAATGAAAACATTAGTCCATGTATGAAATCATTCCATACTCATAAAACATATGAATTTTAACATATCTCTTCAAATCATGAATATATCATAGAAATCATAAGACATAAAGGTAACTTGAGGCATTCATAACATTCTTACTTTGGGAGTAACCCTCATGGTTACGTTTGGAATACCCATCACAGTATATTCCCTAAATCACTTCGGAGAAACCTTAACGTTTAACTCCTTCATGTTACCCAATGCATTGGAGAGCTATATCGGGCTCACCCGCCCTTAGTTTATCACGGAACCACCTGTCTTCATAACAATGCCTATGAACCATAACATAATCGTATCACATAAAACATGCATAAAGGAAACATAAAATTTCCACATTTCAATCACAAGATATCAAAAAACAAATTGATATAATAAAAACCATTTTAATACCAAAATAAAAGAAAAGTAATAAATGGTATTTATTTTTCATTTAAAAAAGTTAGGTTATGGCTTGTAGAAGAAGCCGAAACTCAAATAATTGTCACGACAGCGGAGAAGTCGTTTTCGCCGCATACGTATGAAAAAAAAAAACAATCCCTTTTTTCATTTAGTAAACGATTCTTATAAAAAGATTCCTTTTCAATAAACATAAAATTGAAAGGGGTTTATACACAGTATAAAAGAAGGTTGTGTATAAAACAAAATATGCCTCAATGAAAGGAGATTGAGACGAAGTCCCTTACCAAGATCATTTTATAAATAAAATAGATCAGTTATGTGTATTCATTATAAGTACACATAAAGAAAGTATAAATAAAATATAATATATCAAAATTCATTTCTCACATTATCATATCATTAAATAAACAAGAAGTATAAGATCAACCCATAGAAAGGAATTTGGGTTAAGAACTTCCCTTACCTCGGGTCCGACTTGACTCGATCATTCTTTAACCTCTTGAATAATAAACTTGTATAAATTTCAAATTTTTTAATAACCTTTTTCAAGTTCATTATTCCTTTTATATCACTTTTTACCATGTTATGAACACTATTTAATTATTTAAGTTAATAATGGTCATTTTGTCGATCATTGCTACTTGAGTCAAAAATTAACTCTTTATAATTACAAGTTGTTCATGGGGTAAAATTTCCATTATATCCAGAATTATATTCATTATGTAGATATCATATATATCATATATATCTATTATATACATGCATTTATAATATTACATAACATTTAGAGATAAGAAATGAAATGCACCGTTCATGGAGACGGTAAGTCGAACGTACGCATGAACGCTACTTCCATTTCTATTTCATATTTAATGGAATTAAAACATAATGATACATAATATTATTATATTTCCTGTATGGTATCATATATAATAACTTTAAATCTATACTTTATACGTACCACATATGGTTTTAACGAATAAAATCACTTTGAGGGGGTTGTAGTCCGCACTTCCTAAAATGAAGATATCACGTTTACCCATAATGGAAACCATAAAGGTATGCCAAAAATGAAAAATACAGAATCTTAATGAAAACATAAACATATTATATATCATATATAAATATAGTTTCATCTTAATGGCCACCTTTTAATGTGTTAGAAGAATATTGAATAATCATCGTTTCGTGAGGCAGAAATTTGCCATCCACAGAAATAGTATGCCCTTTAACCATTAGATGAAGGTGTGTGTAAGTGTAGATCGAATCCTTAATATAAAAACATCATAGAAAATTTAAGATACTGGTTCTATTACAAAATAAATGAATAAAAAGATTTTAGGGGGTTGGAGAAGCAAAATAAGAAAAAATACCATTAGAGAAGACTTTACCTTTAAATCGGGTAACTCATCTTGGTTTGAACCAAAATGGTTTCATGAAGAGATTTATGCCTAAGGTAAGGCATCTAGGATGAAGAGAGGGATGTGTAGAGACAAAAGGATCAGATATTGGATGAGCCAAAGGCTTTAGTGGTGTGGGTAAGGTGGTAGAGTTGGGGGCCTTTTATAAGAGGAGAGGATGGGCACTCATGGAAAGGTATAAAATGTTACTTTATTTTCAAATGAGTTTTAGATTTTAATGGTCTCAAATTGATGTATTTCGAGGATACGGTGATAAGAGTTCTAAATCCACCCATCCAATACGTTTTTGACATGTGTAGGTCTTAGATTTTACATTATCTTTTCATTTTATTTAAATCGTTAAATAATGAGGTAAATACTGCATCATCTTGATGTCATAAATAATTTCATTTATTTAATGTCTAAAAATTATAAAAAAATACTACGATGTAGGAAATTTTTGTATCTTTATAATGGAAATTTATAGTAAAAACTCTGACTTGAATAACCCAAGATAAAAATTGTTTTAGTAAAACAATACATGTTTGTGTCATTTTTACATTTACTTTAAATAAAAGGCATTAATGTCATTATCTTACCCAAATAGCTACATGGGGTCCCCAAAATCGACCCATTTTTGTATTGGTCTTCCATGACTCATCCAATAGGGTGAGGACAAGTGTCATAATATTTTCATTTTATTATAATATCATTTTTACCTTAAATCACACTAATTACCTTTAATCGCGATTAACAAAACTTAAAAGTTACTTTTCATCAAAAATTATTTTCATCCCATTAAACCACATTTTACTTAATAATGAAAATAATTTATTTTGTATTTTTGAAATTCAAATCACAGAAGTGGTAAAGTTCCCTTTAAACGAAAAATCAGTTTTTGTAACTACCACTTTGTGGTTTCACTATTCATCAAAAATTAAGGTTTTTCAGAAAAATACCAAAACTTCACCATAATCTATATTTGATATTCAGAATTAAAAAATGATTTCTATTTTACCAAATTCATAACATAGAAGTTTCATTAATTAATTTTATATTTAAATCCCATTGTCAAACCAAATATCGTGTTTTTAAGAAACAATATCTATCAAAAGATTGACACTCGTTTATGTCCAATCTCAAAGTGATATTAATTACAATGACCACCATTTGATAAAATGGTAAAAATATATTCTAAATTCACTTTAAAACCAATTAAAAATATAATCTAACTATATAAATAAATTATATTAAAAAGAGGTTTTGAATTAAAATACAACACTTTTCACTATTCATTAAAAAATGAACGTTATCAGAAAAATACCAGAAATTTATCCAAAGTAACTTTCAATGTCCCAATCATAAAAATAAGATTATTTTGACAAATATAGCTTATAAAATTTTCAAAAGTTAGATTTAAAAATGGTTCGCCATCAAAAGGCGGTAAAACAATCTTTTAAAAATATTAGAGTATTTCATGCTTAAGATTGTATTTATTCTCATTTTAAGCCTCTAAAACATTATATAATTCATAAATAGACATAGATAATAATATCTATTATTCATTACATACTTTTGATGTTACATCCTTATCCCCTTTAGAAAATTTCTTCCCCGCAATTTTTTTACTTATCGAATAAGTGGGGGTATTTATCCCACATTTCATTTTTATATTCCCATGTTTCCTCTTCACTCATGTGGTTCTTCCACAAAACCTTTACTTGATGAATAACCTTATTCAGCAACACTTTCTCCATGTGATCAAGAATCTAAACTGGTTGTTCCTCATAAGATAGATTCTCTTCCAAATAAACCACCTCTCGACTCAAAACATGAGATGGATCCGACATGTACTTATTTAACATTGAAACATGAAAAACATTGTGTACCTGAAATAATCTCGGAGGTAAATCCACTCGGTATGCAACTAATCCAACTCTCTCCAGAATTTCATATGGTCCAATGAACCTTGGACATAGCTTTCCTTTCTTACCAAATTGAATCACACTTTTCCATGGTGAGACTTTGAGGAAGACATTATCACCTACCTCAAAAGAGAGATCCTTCCTCCTATTGTCGGCATAACTCTTCTGCCTACTCTGAGCTGTTCTCATGTGTTTCTGTATCAGCTAAGCTTTTTATGCCAACACTTCTACCAATTCTGGTCCCATCAACTTCCTTTCACCTACTTCATCCCAAAAAGATGTAGTTCGACACTGCTTCCCATATAATGCCTCAAATGGTGCCATCTGTATACTGGAATGAAAATTGTTATTATAAGAAAACTCAACCAATGATAGATGTTGGTCCCAACTTCCCTGATAATCCATTGAACAAGCACGTGGCATATCCTCCAATGTCTGAATTGTTCTTTCTGATTTCCCATCTGATTTAGGATGAAAAGATGTACTAAAATATAATTCAATACCCAACGTTTTGAAGGCCTTTCGAAAAGTTATAAGTGAACCTGGGATAATGGTCAGATATATTGGAGAGAGGAACTCCATGTAACCTGACTATCTATTTAAGATACAAACAAGAAGGTTGATATAGGGAAAAAGTATCTCGTATAGCAGGGAAGTGATCAGATTTAGTCAAGCGATCAATAATAACCCAGATTGCATTATTACCTCAAGGTGTCTTCGACAATCCCACAATGAAGTCCATGGATATATTCTCCCATTTCCACTTTTGTACTGGTAAAGGCTGTAGCATTTCTTTCGGTAAATGCCGCTATTCTTTAACATGTTGAAAAGACAAACACTTCATATTAGAATCATCCATTCCTCTTTTCATTCCATCCCACCAGTAATACTCCCAAAGATCTCTATACATCTTAGTACTGCCGAGATGAACTGAAAACGGAGAACTATGAGCTTCACATAACAACTCTCTCTTCAACTGTGAATCAGAAGGCACACACAATCTCTTCCCAAATCTCAAATCACAATCTTTATCAATGTTGAATTCAGGCATCTTACCCTTCTGAACAAGCTCTACCCTTTTTTGCAACTCATTATCTTGATTCTATGCTTGCTTAATTTTGTCTAATAGAAAAGATTTCACTGATACCTAAAACGAAACAGAATAACATCGTGCACCAACAAAGTCTATGCCAAAGTTCATCAAATTCTTAACCAAAGTATCACGTTCTGAACCCAACATTATTAATAAAGCATTACTTTTTCAACTCAAAGCATCAACCACTTTATTTGCTTTTCCCAGATGGTAATGAATTATACAATCATAATCCTTGATTAATTCTAGCCATCTCCTCTATCTCAAGTTCAATTATTTCTGAGTGAATATATACTTTAAACTTTTTAATTGGTATATATTTCACACTTTACTAATACAAATGATGCCTCCAAATTTTTAAAGTGAAAACAATAGTAGCTAATTCCAAATCATGTGTTTGGTAATTTAACTCATTTGTTTTCAACTGTCGTGAAGCATAAGCAATTACCAGATCATTTTGCATTAGGGCGCAACCAAGTCCTTTCAATGAAGCATCATTATAGATAACAAACTCACCATTCCAGCAAGGTAGTGCCAAAACTGGAGTATTCACTAATCTTCTTTTCAATTACTGAAAACAATCATCACATTCTTTTATCTAGATAAACTTAACACCCTTACGAGTTAGCTTAGTCATTGGACTAGATAACCGTGAAAAATTCTTAACAAACCTTCGGTGATAGCCTGCCAAACCAATGAAGCTACGAATCTTAGTTACATTTGTGGGTCTTGGACATTCTTCAACAACATTTGTTTTTGCAGGATCAACAGTTATCCAATCTCTAGAAACAATATGACCAAGGAAAGAAATTTTTTGCAACCACAACTCACACTTTCTGAATTTCCCATACAATTTATTTTCTTTTAAGGTTTGAAAAATAACCCTTAAATGTCTTTAATGCTCCTATTTACTTTTAGAAAACACAAAAATATCATCAATGAAAATAACCACAAACTTATTCAAGAAATCATGGAAAATTAAATTTATTATGTCCATGAATACAGCAGGTGCATTGGTTAGCCCAAAAGGCATTACTATAAATTCAAAATGGCCATATCTTATACGAAACATGGTCTTCGGAATATCTTCTTCCTTTACCTTCAACTGATGGTACCCCGATCTCAGGTCAATATTTGAAAAACACTGAGCTCCCTGGAGCTGATCCAACAAATCATCGATATGAGGCAAAGGATATTTTCTCTTAATAGTGATTTTATTCAAGGCTCTATAATCAATGAAAAGTCTCATTGAACCATCTTTCTTTTTAACAAATAAAATAATAGCACCCCATGGTAATGTGCTAGGTCGAATGGAACCTTTCTCTAATAAATCTTGCAATTGCTCCTTCAACTCTAAATGTTCAGTTTGAGCCATTCGATAACGGGGTTTTGATATTGGCTTAGCATCAGGAACTAAGTCAATAGTAAATTAAACTTCCCCATATGGTATTATTCTAGTAAACTCATCAGGAAAAACATCAAGATACTCATTTACCACTGGCACATCATTAATCTGAATAATTCCCTTATTTTCAATGATATGTGCAAGGTAACATTGATTTCCATCATTTACAAGTTTCTTGGCCTCTTGATATGTTATCAACAGTAAGGGTTCATTCTTGACACAAAATGAAAGTATTTTTGAAAAGAAACTTCTTTAGCTCTACAGTCAATCTTAGCATGGAAAATAGAGAGCCAATCTATACCCAGGATAACATCAAACTCTACTAGAGGTAAAACAATAAGGTTTTCAAGTAGGTTATTTCCACGGATAAGGAAAGGAAGATTATTATAAATTCTTTTTGCCTCAACATTTTTCCCAAGTGTTTTTAACACAAGTTCAGGAGTCATTTCTTTAGATGGTATTCCCATTTTACTAGAAAAGTTTTCAGAGATGAAGGAATTTGTAGACCCCGACTCAAACAACACACTGGGATAATCTGAAAAAACAAACAAAGTACCTGATACCACTTCATTTGATGGCCCAACATCTACTGAAGTAGTTTCAAAGGATTTCACCACCCCTTTCTAATTGTAGTCTGACTTCTTCCCATCACTCGAGCTCTTTGTCGTACACTCGTTTGAATAATGACCCATCTCATTGCACTTAAAACATTTCACTAACTGTAAATAAAATTTGGTCTTACCATCTCCTTGATCTTTTCCAGTGCAATCACTGGCCTTATGTCCCATCTTACCACATTGGTAGCACTTTCCAAAATTCAAAAGACATTCCCCAGCATTCCTTTTACCATATTTATCACAAACTGGAAACTTAGTTTTCTTACCATCCGAATTTTTTGAATAATTCTTCCCTTTCTCCCGCCACCTCGATCTCTTCTTATGTTGGTTGTTATAGAACACGTGATCATCAGAAAACTCCCTTTGCACCTTCTCAACACATCAAAAACGCTTTTCATAACTTTTTAACTCACGAGAAGCTAATTCCCTTTGATATTTTAGCTTTAATCCTGAGTAAAAATGATTGATCTTACTATCAAGGTCTCGGATAAAATTTAGAGCATATCTTGCCAATCGAGTGAACCTTTCTTCATAAGCAGCCACTGAGTCTTCCTTTTGCCTCAATTCTAAGAATTGTTTTTCCATCCTAAGTAGAACAACCTCAGGAAAATATTTCTCAAGAAACATACCTTTGAATTCATTCTAATCGAGAGCATCAATCTCATCAGTGTCCCTGATATTTTTAATCATCGACCACCACTGATCTGCTTCACCCTCCAAACGGTAAATAGCAAGACTAACCATTTGATTGTCTGAACACCCCATGATAATCAAAAATCTTCTCCAGTGCTTTAATGCACCCTTGATCAAGAACAGGGTTAGATGACCCTCTAAATGATGGGGGATGTTGCCTCATGAAATGTTCCACCACTGACATGTTCCTCTATGGTTGATCTGTCTGATCTTGTGCATGGATACCACAACCATTTATCGCTTGAATCAACTGCGCCATCACTACAACAAAATGTTCAGTTCCAATTCCGACCATCTCTGGATGCTGATTCGGAAGGTTATTTATATCTGTATGCCTTCATAGCACTTCTTCCCTGTTTCTTCTACGGAAAAGCATTCTGAACTAACATGTCTTAGATGAAGCAACATTGTAATCTTCAAATTCTATATCATTTCAATTTTACCATAGAAAAAAATTTGGATAATTATTTAATATAATTATAAATCCTAAAGTTATCAAAACCAACCTTTGATTCCAACTATAAGGCCCCAAGCTTAAACCTTACTTATTCTTGAGTTATTACAAGATTACACATTGAGGATCTTTTCCGGTTTAGAGTTTTAGATAATTAGATCATAAATCATGAATTACATTCCACATTTAAGCAAAGTGGTTACATAAAAGATTTTATTCTTTTTTCCCATCAACAGAAACATATTTAAGATAAAACATGTATTATCTCTTGACACTTCCTTGACACTATCATCATATCATGTACCTTTCCCTTGACCTATTAAAAACATTTCAAAAACATGGGATTAACATAAAAAGATTAGTAAGTCATATAAAAGTATGAAATAAAAACATTATTCCTTGTACTAAATCATACCTTACTCATAAAACATATGCATTTTAACATACCTCATCAAATAATGAATAAATCATAGAAATCATAAGACATAAACATAACGTGAGGCATTCATAACATTCTTACGTAGGGGTAACCCTCATGGTTACATTAGAAATACCCATCATATTTTATTCCCTAAATCGCTTCGTAGAAACCTTAATGTTTAATTCCTTCACATTACCCAATGCATTGGAGAGCAATATTGGGCTCACCCGCCATTATTTTATCATGGAACCACCTGTCTTCATAAAAATTCCCAAGAACCATAACATAATCATATCACATAAAACATGCATAAAGGAAACATAACATTTCCACATTTCAATCACAATATATCAATACAACAAATTGATATAATAAAAACCATTTTCAATACCAAAATAAAAGAAAATTAATACATGGTATTTATTTTTCATTTAAAAAAAATTAGGTTATGGCTTGTAGAGGAAGTCGAAACTCAAATAATGGTCATGGTGGTGTTGAAGTCGTTGTCACCATATACGTACGAAAAAAAACATTCCCTTTTTTAGTTTAGTAAACACTTCGTATAAAAAGATTCCTTTTGAATAAACATAAAATTCAAAGGAGATTATACACCATATAAAAGAAAGTTGTGTATAAAACAATATATGCCTCAATGAAAGGAGATTGAGATGAAGTCCCTTACCAAGATCATTTTGTAAATAAAATAGATAAATTATTTGTATTCACTATAAGTACATATAATGAAAGTATAAATAAAATATAGGATATCAAAATTCATTTCTCACATAATCATATCATGAAATAAACAAGAAGTGTAAGATCAACCCAAAGAAAGGAATTTGGGTTAAGAAGTTCCCTTACCTTGGGTCCGACTTGACTCGATCATTCTTTAACCTCATGAATAATAAACTTGAGTTAATTTCTACTTTCTTAAGAACCTTTTTCATGTTCATTATTCCTTTTATATCACTTTTTACATTTTTATGAACACTATTTAATTATTTAAGTTAATAATGGTTGTTTTGTCGATCATTCCTACTTGAGTCACAAATTAACTCTTTATAATTACAAGTTGTTAATGGGGTAAAATATCCATTATATCTAGAATTATATTCATTATGTAGATATCATATATATAATATATATCCATTATATACATGCATTTATAATATTAAATAACATTTAGAGGTAAGAAATGAAATGCACCGTTCATGGAGACGGTAAGCCGTACGTAAACATGAACGCTACTTCCATTTATATTTCATATTTAATGGAATTAAAACATAATGATACATAATAGTATAATAATTCCACTATGGTATCATATATAATATCATTGAATCTATCCTTTATACATACCACATATGGTATTAACGAATCAAATCACTTTGAGGGGGCGGTAGTCCGCACTTCCTAAAATGAAGATATCGTGTTTACCCATAATGAAAACCATAAAGGTATGCCAAAAATGAAAAATACAGAAGCTTTAGGAAAAAATGAACACATTATATATCATATATCAATATAGTGTCATCATAATGGCCATCTTTTAAGGTGTTAGAAGAATATTGAACAATCATTGTTTCGTGAGGCAGAAATTCTCCATCCACGGAAACAGTATGCTCTTTAACCATTAGATGAAGGTGTGTGTAAGTGTAGCTCGAATCATTCTTATAACTAAATCCACTTATATTTAAGATACTGGTTTTTTTACAAAATAAATGAATAAAAATAGTTTATGGGGTGGAGAAGAAAAATAAAACAAAGGAACATTAGAGTAGACTTTACCATTAAATCGGGTAACTCTTCTTGGTTTGAACCAAGATGGTTTCTTCAAGAGCATTCTGCCTAAAATAAGGCTTCTAGTGTTAAGAGAGGGATGTGGAGAGACAAAAGTATCAGAGCTTGTCCAAGACAAAAGCTTTAATGGTTTGGGTAAGGAGGTAGAGGTGGGGGCCTTTTATAATTGGAGAGGAGGGGCACTCTTGGAAAGGTATAAAATGTTACTTTATTTTCAAATGCGTTTTGATATTTAAAGGTCCCAAATTTATTTATTTCGAGGATAAGGGGATAAGAGATCGAAATAAACCCATCATATAGGTTTTGGAGATGTTTAGGTCCTATAGTTTACCTTATCTTTATATTTTTTTAAATTGTTAAATATTGAGGTAATCGTTGCATCATCATGATGTCATAAATAATTTACTTTATTTCATGTCTAAAAATTATAAAACAAATACTATAATGTAGGAAATATTTTTCTCTTTCCAATGACTATTTAAAGTCAAAAATCGGACTTGTATAAGCCCATGTAAAAATTGTTTTTGTAAAAAATCCATGTTTGTGTCATTTTTACTTTTACTTTAAATAAATGGCATTAATGTCATTATCTTACCCAAGTGGCTCCATTGGGTCCCAAAAATCGACCCATGGGTTTTCTTGGTCGTCCATGGATCATCCAATAGGGTTATTACATGTGTCAAGATATTTTCATTTTATTATAATATCATTTTTACCATAAATCACACTAATTACCTTTAATCACGATTAATAAAACTTAAAAGTTACTTTTCATCAAAAATTATTTTCATCCCATTGAACCAAATTTTACATAATAATGAAAATCATTTATATTGGATTTTTTAAATTCAAATCATAGAAGTGGTAAAGTTCCATTTAAATGAAAAATCAGTTTCTGTAACTACCACTTTGTGGTTTCACTATTCATCAAAATTTAAGGTTTTTCAGAAAAATACCAAAAAATCACCCTAAGCTATATTTGATATTCTGAATTAAAAAATGATTTCTATTTTACCAAATTTGTAACATATAAGTTTCATTAATTAATTTTATAATTAAATCCCGCAGTCAAATCAAATAGCATGTTTTTAAGACAAAATATCTATCAAAAGATTGACACTCGTTTATGTCCAATCTCAAAGTGATATTAATTACAATGACCACCATTGGATTAAATGGTAAAAATATATTATAATTTCACTTTAAAACCAATTAAAAAGATAATCTAACTATATAAATAAATTTGAATAAAAAGAGGTTTTGAATTAAAATACAATACTTTTCACTATTCATTAAAAAATGAACATTATCAGAAAAATACCAGAAATTTATCCAAAGAAAATTTCAATGTCCCAATAATAAAGAATAAGTTTATTTTGACAAATATAGCTTATTAAATTGTCAAAAGGTAGATTTAAAAATGGTTCACGATAAAAAGGCAGTAAAACAATCTTTTAAAAATATTAGAGTATTCCATGCTTAAGATTGGATTTATTCTCATTTTAAGCCTCTAAAACACTATCTAATTCATAAATAGACTTAGATAAGAATATCTATTATTCATTACTTACTTGGGATGTTATAATAAATCTATCAATAAATAGGGATGAACCACTCATGAACTCATAGATGATTATTGTAGAGAACCGGGGTGGCACAATTAGTGTTGGAGAAGTAAATCGTCTTTCTTAATAAACAATCCTCCTCTTCATTTTCTCATATTGTAACATTTTTTTTATTATGATCATAATGAATCTTGAATTCTCAATCAATACTATTTAATAAAAGTATTTTTTGGGAAAAATTATTCTATCATGATTCTTTTTTTAAATTTGGTCATTCATCCTCATACTTGGTTGATATTCATTTCAATTATCTTACTATCAATACATTAAAAACCTTTAATAATAAATACCCATTTATAGATTCTACAATTTTACCAATTAAAAAACTATTTCTCAAAATATTTGACAAGATATATTTTAAATAGTGAATGTTAAAAAAAATATTATTGATTATTAGATCTCGGTCGGAATAATATATCCATTCTGAAACACTGAGAAAACCCAGCAGATCACAAACTATAGTGCATTCCACATTACATTAATGTATATTTAAAATTGGGTTTGATTTAATCATAATTGGTTCTACAGACATATTTCACTTTTTATCATTGAAAAAGAAATATAATGATAAAATTTAATTTTCCAATGACCCACTCATCTATTGAATCTAAAATTTGTTTTTGGGTCTTCTTCATTACAATTGCATTATATCTTCACTAAAATATTAAATTAAATGAATTAACCATTTATTCTAAATCAAATTTCACAAAACATGTCTCTTTTATATTCCTCTAATGCACATTACTGTGGAATTTTTCGATATAATTTTGTTTTCATGGTTGTAACACAAAAATTCTATAATAATTAATACACTATTCCATGCTATAATAGTTTTTAATATATGAAATATATACTAAAATTATCTTTTATCAATGATGATTTGTCACCCATACATTATTAATCATAGAAAGTAAAAAATTAAAATAAGGTACCATAGAACTAGTTGAAAATTGAGAGCAATGATAGTTAAGGAATTTGTGTTATATATATAAATAAAGGTTCATAATGTTATAATTCAGTGTTGATTAGTGTAATAATGATTAAAATTTGTATAATAGTTTAAACATAAAGCATCCTCAACATTCACAGGCATTCACACATTAGACTAGCTATATAAAATTCTATATAGAGGGTTTATTCTTTTTTGATTTAAATTATTGTATTTCACATTCCATATGTTCCTAAATCAGAACACACATGTGAATTCAATTATTTACTTACGATTTATTTGATACGGTTTCCCAATGAAATGATTCATGTGTATTCTTTAGTACATGTGTAAGAAAAACATACTCACATGCTTTCACATCGACAGTATATAAATAAAGTAAAAATTCAAACAATATAATTTATTATACACATTTAATATAGTAGTAAATATTCCATAATAATTAATACTGATGTACTGGGAACACTCCCACAACTTGTGTGAGATAGAATCTTTACATTTTAAAAATTTATAATTTGAAACTTGGACCATTCTAAAAAAACCAACATGAGAACATATACAAAAAGATAACCATTTAAATTTTAATAAGAATTTCTGAAATCATTTATAAAATAATAAAAATAAATATTCTCTAATTATGGAAGAATTAAAATAGTGAAAATAATTTTCATGAACATATAGTTAGTCAATATTAAAAATATAAGAAAAATACAGATTATTTCATCATTTTGAAAAAACAATCTATATGTGCATATGTGTCAATATAAATTTACATAAGTGTATTCTCCTATAGTTGTGAGTCACTGTAAACTCTATAAAATTTTCATTCTATACTTTGTGATATATTTTATACATGTGTGTATAAATCGTACTCAATGTATTGAATGATTTTTTTCTAATCATATGTTTGAATTTATTCACAAAAATATTAATTAGCATCAAAATAAGGGTTAATTTATCCATTGTTGGTTCCATTTAACATTTATCCGAATGTTAAAGTTCATATGTTTGAATACTATTCTTATTTCTTATGTGGAAGGTGTATAATATGTTTCATTTGAGTCTAGAATATGTTTGGTTTAATGCATATATACATTTTTTGTATTTATAAAATATACAAAGTATCTAAAACAAACAATGTTAAAAATAGTAATAAAATAATAATGATGATGAGAATGATTTAATAAATTAATAATCTACTTCTATGAGAATGTATAATTATAATAATTTGTAACTTTTGTGTATGAGTCTTGACCAAACATAGCCAAATAAGTAAGTGTCTCTAAAATCAATTCATAAAATACATAACAAACAAAATAAAAAAATTGTATGTTATATCAATAATAGTGGTTCATCTATAAGAGATTATAACATAAAAAATTCAAATATTTTGAAATTATATTTGAAGTTTCACAATAATATATAATTTATGAAAATAAAAATAAATTAGAAGTGTTTTTATGGTTATTAAAACAAAATTAAGTTATCTATAGAGGAGTCTCATAAAAAATAACCCCCTTTTTAGGAAATTATAATCCAATTATAATTTAAATTACTTTAAATTTTTTTAAAATTATCAAAAGTATTAAATAAATAAAAACATATCTCTATTTGTTTAAAATAATTCATACATTTTATGAAAAATATCTCCCTATTTAGTGAAATAGTAAAATATCTTGGGGAAAATAGAATCTAATATTTCAAAATGTTTATAATATTTTTCAGTAAATTTTTTATATTTCGGTAGTATATTTTAATAAATTTTGGAAATTAAATACACAATATTCAATAAATTCATGAACTCATGAAATATTAATAATTAATAAACGATATAAATAATGGAGATAGAAGATTAGAGAAGAAATAACATCCCCCTAAGTGAAATAATTATTAATGGGAAAGAAAATATCTATTCTAAATTTAACAACAAAAAATAATTTAAATTATCCATGATCCTATATACTCTAATATTATTTTTTTAAAGTAAATTTTATGAGTTTATGAAATTTTACCCCTTAATTATACCCTCTTTTCCTTTCTTAAAAATTCTATATACTTGAAAAAGTATGGTCTTTTTTAAAATTTCCAAAAATACAACTATAAATATTCCTATTAAATAATAATTTATAAAACTTGGTTTTTTATAGAGAATGCATGGTGTCTCAAGTTTAGGAGATAAGGTTCCTAAAGCCAAAAATGACTAAATTACTCTATCAATAAATGAATTCGTACTTGGTCTACCTTGTTTGCTTCCTTTTGGAGGGTTGATTAAGGGGGTTCAAGTATGGTTTGACAATCAACTACACCTAGTTAACCCCCCTTTATTTCATAGAAATTTTCAATGGCTCCAATATGCATATCAAGGTGAATACCTAATTTCCAAAGGTAGGTGGTCAATGGGGGTTTTATACCAAATGGTTCTTAAGAACACAAATTTGTTGAGAGTATGGGATTTTGAGCCAAACATACCTTTTTAGGGGGATTTATTTCCTACTCGAGACTTTCATACAGATTTAAGATATGTTGATGAATATCATCCTGATCCAGATATGGAATTAGTTAACCTAAAAAAATGATCTATTGTCTGATCCTTCTATATGTAGTGTGGTATCTATTAATGAGTCAATTTATATGTATCTAAGTCCCTACATATTTTTTCTATTATGGATATTGAATGGATAACTACTTATGTTTTGAATCCATATTACAATTCACTGTTGAGTTTACTTCGGTCCAGAGATATGATTAGTGTTTTGATAATCAGATTGAACACTTATGTGGTTCCTGGCACATTTTGTTTATAACAGGAATAAAACCCCATGTTGTTTTAAAAAATTGTGAAGTTAAAAGTCATTTTCAAAGGACATATGTGACGGAACTTGGGGACTGGGTATTAATCTCAATCATTAGGATAATATCATGCATATTTTGCTTATAACAGGGATATGAGTCACCATAGTTTGATCAATCCCTCAGTAATTACCTCAATTTATATTCCACAGTGGGGGATAAATCATATCATAAGACCAAATGGGGATCACACCTTGAGGATTACTTGGAAGGGGGTGGGAAATCATTATCATAATGATATTATTGTTTTAAATCCCTATGATTATTTTAGCCATGATCGATGTGAGAAACATGGGATTGAAAGATATCATTATCACATCATGTGGATTAGATACATATATACTAGGGTATCCCTTATGGGTTGCTTTATGTGGTGATCATTCCTTAAGAAGGTTTCTTATATATCTTTCATATATCAATAATTAGATTTCTCATAGTTCGGTTAGCTTCTCAATCCGCTAATGGATGAGGAAGAAATAAGTACCCATAAGAGAGTTTTAGTATCATGAGTCAGAGTGTCTACGACATAGAGCGGTATACATTAAGAGTGATTCCCAATAGAGATCATGCATTAGGAATGCATTCTCAGTTTCTAGTTTGTATATGAATTATACTTATCATAATCCAATTGGAGTAAACCAAAATATATTTTATGGGAACAAAAATAATATCTCGGAGTGTATTCCAAAAATTCCATGATTGTATACCTAATATTTTTGGTGTGTTTTTCAAGAATGGATATAGATTTATTGATATGTCATGTATTTTTACCAGACATATCCAAATAGAATCTCAACAACTTATTGAATTTGTTGAAGGACATTGCATGATCTAGATGACATGTTTGATTGGAATTGCATGATATTGATTGTACGTCTGTATGGAACATCATGATCTGGTAGATATGTCATAAAGAAATTTCCTGACCTAGATCAAATTTCTGGAGGATGTCACATGACCTGGGTTACTTTCCCTAGGGATATTGAATGAATCAGAAGAGTAGTTGGGAGGACTTCACATGACCTGGGTGATATGTCCTGGTGTTGCCACAAGACTTGTGGGACATGTCCGAAGGACATCACAAGACCACGATAACATGTCTCTTCCAACATTGAAGATATGGATGAGTTATTTGATGTATTATAAAGACCTAGATTGGTTATGTGAATGTCATGATGCGTCCTCATAAAATTTTTCATATCAATGTTCACATAATTATTTTATATTTTGTAATCATTTGTTGCATATGTGACTCATTCTTTTGTAAAGAATTGGATTATTTAGTTCTTATATGGAAAAGACAACATTTAGTGGCCCTTCACAAAATATGGATATTTTACCAAAATTCCATCAGTTGATTTATAGGTTGATCATGTGGAACACATAATCACTCTATATGATCCCTTAGTTCATTCGCCATATTTTACCTAGAGGAAGACCCTTGAAATCACTTGACTATCCTCTATAAGAACTCAGATCTTTTGTGATCCTATGGGTGTAGTTTCTGCCTGGTGTTTTTTCTTTATTGTTATCATTCAGAAAACTTCTAGGAATTTCAACCTTAATTACATGCTTCCTTTCAAAGGGTGTATATTATAGATATGATATAGATCTAGTGGATGGATATTTCAATCACACACTTTTATTGATCATTCCAAGGGTTGCACAAAGTTGTTGTATGATAAAAATGAATAGTAAGAGTAATCCATCATTTCTATAATTATTATAACCATGGTTTTACGATGTGATTAACCATGATCACATTGACATGTTGAAGGAAACCCATGAGATTAGAATTACATTACTAGGAGTCTTTAAGAGATCAAGATACTTATTGAAAGGCTTTCATGTGATCTATGGATACTTGTTTTGGGTCATTTTTAAAACCAAGATATCTTTTCATGGGCCTATAATATGATGAAGACATTTTATCACGGTCCTCCCATGTGATCAAGATAACTTTTTATAGGTCTTCATGTGATTAATGGTTATCACATGAGGTGCCTAACACCACCACCCAAAAATCAACCTATATTCATTTAATGTTAATATTACACATTTTTTATCATTTTAGTACTTAATTTACATTAATTGTAGTAATTTCTCTTTAGTTGTACATTACATATATGTATGATCATTTAGGTATATCATGAAAACATGTCACAATTTTCACTAGAAGTCAACCTACATGCCTTTTATGTATCACATTATCAATGATAGATCTCGTGATGGTGTGAAATCTGTGACATAAACAATCCCACTCCTGGTCTATGGAGCGAATGGGGTATCATATGATCAAATAGAAATTTCTATGTTCCATTCAATGAATAATGTGACACACCAACATGATCTCATAGGAAAAGGTTGAAATTTTTTCATGGGGATCAGTGGGGTCATGAGAATTATAAAAGCATGTCACATAAAAATAGACCAAACAGTCCATCTCATGAGGCTTATGAAATTTTACGAATTTATTTTTTAAGGGACATGATAAATTTTCAAGAGTTCATCTAACAATAAATCCCATTATTAATGGTTTATATATCCATGTAGTGAGAAATAATTTCATAGATATTAACTGTGATTTTCTAAGGCATGTCATGTGATCAATGTTGGATCATGCATTGATGTGAATACATTGTTAGGGACAATCACTCTGCATTCCTTTGATGCATCATATGATCTGGTTGTAAGATTCCATAACATGGAAAATATTGTATTTATTTCATGTTTAAATGAAAAATAGTACATGGATACTGTTTTAAGTCGTCACATGATTTTGTCACATAACCCAATCCACTAAAAGGTGTTGTGTGAATGAAGATTCACTTGAGGTAATCACATGGCATTCAAATCCTCATTTGATTGATAAAAGGAGTTAATGTGATAGGGTCTCATAAGTATTTCACTCTTCATCACTATGACTCAAATACATGGAATATTTATCCTCAACGCATGCTGATTTCATGTGTGGAATGGAGCTTCTTATACATACATGAATATTCCATGTGTGTGGTGTGGACATCCATTGGATCAATATGATATAGTAATGATTTATTTTTATTCATTCATGTCTTACAAAATACATCAAATAAATTGTTTATGGCTTGATCATCATCAATTTTTAGCCATAATTTCTCACAATATATGTTATGCGTCAATTCGATGTCCATTTATGAGAAGGAAATCTCAAGATATGTGAACGATGTTAGGTTATCTTGATGGTTTTTATATGTGTGCTATTAGTCAAATCTTTGTGTGAGCATGAGACCCTCATAGTATAACAATCCACTTGTTTGATAGGTCATGTTGTGCTAAGACTTTAATGTGATGGGTTACACAGTGCCACAACCTTTCATATGATGGGTTACATGGTGGAGAATCGCTTTATGTGAGTGAAAGCATGAAGTCTCATGTAACCTTCTTCACATAACCCATATGGGATATTATTATGAATTATTATTGAAGGAAAAAAAAGTTATATCCATCAATAATCATACCCCTAGAAAATCATGATTCCTCGTGGGTATTTACAGTGGATGTATCATTCAACATATACACATATAATAATGATATAGTGTCATATAAAAATGTTATGATGGTCACCCGACTTAATAAATTATACCCAGATTGGAGGATTATATAATGTCAACATTTTTATTCAAGTGAACAATGATATCAACATTTTCATATTATTCATAGGTTCTGTTTGGTGGTATATAGTAACATCAATATATATTCCTTATTATATGGAGGCCTTTGTGTGATGGGATCCTTCACAAGTTTTTTCAGAACATGGAATCAGGACTTCATGAGTAAAAAACTATTGTCCATGTCTCATCCATAGAGAGATTGTGGAATTATGTACTATCTAACTATAAATATATCATCTCCTAGACATATAAAACTTTACAATGATCTGTAAACTCTACTTTTGGAATATTCTAATTGAAGGTACGTGTAGAAAATCCCATTCCACACAATATATATCTTCACAACCTGCATCAAGATATTTATTTTTGGGTTTTATATCTTCTGTCAGCATGATGATTCTCTGATAAATATTACTTAGGCATGTATGTAATTAGACCATCTAGTCTCATCGTTTCAGAATATATTTTCCACACTCTAATAATATACATGACCCATTTTTGTTGCATCACATGTATATATGGAGGCTTCACGGTACACTATAATCTGCATGTCCATTAATTAATTTGATATAAATCATGGGCTTCCAACGTTCCATAAGATATGTGAAGCTATGATAAAAGTTCATTTCTTGAACCCATAAAACATGATGCGAGAATGGTTTTGTGGATGGTGCATGATAACATGGTTCCAATGTTCCTCACTTAAGAATATATGCAGTTTTATGTTCACTTCATTTGATAGAATATAATGCATGTGGTCATTATATGAAGGTTTCTCATATGATAGTTACAGTATGGGAAGGTGTGGTGTGGGAAATCTCATGTTCATGAGGTATTTTAGTTGAATGATATTGATTTTAGGTGGTATGGGAAAACTAAAACACTTGTATCATGAGGTTTAATAATATGTTCCATGTCATTTCATACATTTCCAAAAAGTTCCATTTCTATTTTACATTATTTTAATTATCAACATCATTATTAATTTTGTAAAGATAATAATAATAAATAATATACTAATAGTAATTATAATCATTCAATTACCGTATACAACGTGCACATCCCAAATGTTATTTTTATAGGTTGTCATGTATTATTCATAGTTAAGCACTCAAAAAAATTTAATTCCCCAAAATGGTGTGTGGAAAACATTTAGTCATGTCAACAACCTCATGGATCCATGAAAAAATTCCATGATATTCCAAGAAGCAAAAATTATTATATATAATGTATAAATTGTATCCAACAATTAAAAAATTTTCAAGTGAACCATATAATATATCATATTTATCATGCACAATATATAGTAAAGATAAATATATTTTAACAAAAGAATTATTTTCTTTCATTCATGGAAAATTTTTCATGTTTATATGTTTAGATAACTAGTTCATAACTCTTACACAACAAACCCATGCATTAATATTTCGTCACTTCTTCTCAATTTCAATATTTTTCACAATATAAAATTATTCAAAAGAATCAAGTTTTCATTTGATAAAAATTATTTATAATTTTCAACTAAACTAAATGATGCTTATTGGTCATCCTCATACCCTATATGAGTCATTTGAAAATGTTTGTTGTAAAATATTCTATTAAAGTACAGTTATAAAAAATAAACCTGTTACACCATTTCCAAACCATGAGATCATATTAGTGTGTTTTTCATTATTGTAAAAAATATTGATCTCAAATAATTGTTTACTTATACATGAAATTAGATTTACTTCCAAAATATATTAATCAAACACTTTATAACAAAATTTAATGGTAAAATAAAAATTATGAGGGTTTCTTAAATATAAATGAAAATAAATAGAAGCATCAACTTAAAAACAAACATTACACCCATAAAGGGGTATATAAATATTTTAGAAAAAACACCATTGTTATAAAAATAAAATCAGTTTATTTCCACGAATATTCTATTAAAATAATTTAGAATTAATGTTGTTTCCATGGGAAATCCTCACTCTAAACCCCTTATAAGAAAACATAAAATTGGAATAATATAGTTTTTTAATTCAAATATATTTCTATAGAGAACAAAATCATTAAAAAATTTATTGGAGAGCTATATTGGGCCCCCATCATCATAAATACATTTCAGGGACCGTAATATACACGAATCAAATAAAATCAGTCATTTATAACATTAATTTCAAAAAAATATACATTTGAACACATAATGAAAAAAAATTCAGATATTGATATATCACCTTCACTTAAAACACTATTTTCACAACTAAAATATACATAATAATTGGAAGAAGATATTCCTATTTGATGAAAACATTGATTATTAGAAATAAATACAAAATAAAAATAATGGATATGGTGGTGGGAAAATCCACAGTTGTTGTATATGTTAAACACATGCCTTTTATAATTTGTAATAAAAGAACAAAATTATACAAGAATTATGAAAAACATTCTTTTCAAATACCGTTGTAAAAATGTCAATAGAGCAGTAAAATGTCCTCTCCTAATTATCGATTTGAATATTTACCCATACATAAAAAAATATAGTCATGGGGTAAAAATACTTAAATGAAATACTCATAATTTTTTCATATTAGGTTTTAAGACAGAATAACAATTACCTAAGTTTGACATATCATGCATGTTCTTTATCTTCCGGAATTATACTATTAATTAATAAATTTGATAATAATATTTTTCAACATAATTATGTTTTTATTATTCTATCTATTTTAGTAATTATCATTTCATATTTAATCACTAAAATGATTTATTTTACATCATATTCCTTAAGGGTGTTTGGTTCCTAAGGGCAACATGATTTTCAAATGTTTAATATGGAAAAATGAAACATGATTATATCATTTAAATAATACTAATAAAGTTATTATTATCATTTATATAGATTAATTTTACTATTAGAACTATCTATGTAAGTTGGTTATGAAAAATAGATTATGATACAACATGTAAACGGTAGTCCATACATATGAATGAGTAAGGTTTTAAAATTTAAAAGAACATGATGGAAAGAAGATAGTTATTAAATTATATTTCTATAAATAATATTATGTAACTAATATCATATTATTTATTTTAATCCACTTATATATTATATCCATGTGAGGCAATGATGAAAAATAATATACATCAGTTCGTAAGAAGGCAGTTCACACATATGCAGTAACAATGGTTTTATTTTTAATTAGATGGTAAAGAAAGAATTAGAATACTTGGTGATAGTTAAAAAATAAAATTTACATCATATATTTTATAATATTTCATTTTGAGCCGTTATTATTATAACTAGACATTAGAGTCGATGACAAAAAATCAGATACATTGTCTCGTGAGGTGGTAGTAGATACGTACACATGAAAGATTATTTCAATTTATAATAGAAGTATTAGTATATTAAAAGGTATATATGATAAAATATTAAAATAAAATTATATATATTATTATAATGATATTATATTAAAATAATTAAAATAATTGATGGTGGTAAAGAATAAATTATGGTGAGATGCTTGGGTAATAATCATTCCTATTCTTCAGACAATATTCTTAGGTTTATACCTATAGCACTGCATGGATAGTATTTGGACTAGTCCAGGACCTCTAGGATTCCTATTTGGATACTATTAAAGTATTTCAGTGGGTATTGGATGATATAAGAGGAACTTTATGTTTGTATAATAGTCGATAGGTGGTTTCCTTTTATAAGTGAGGGAGAGGACACATTTTGGAATTTTTCAGAAGAATAGAATTTATTAATGTTTTACTCAATCGAAGTTTCTCCAAAATGACTCATACTAGAATAAGTGGTAATATGGGGTAAAAATGTGATGATTCAATGGGATTAAAATAATTTTTCGGAATTTTTATCCTTTATAATATTAGTATATCTGATTTTACCCTTTTTAAACCCTTCCTTGGTAAGTTGAAATTTTTTACCAAAGATATTATTCATAATGAAAAAAATATAAATTAGAATCATTAAAATATTTTAAATATATAATTCAATATATGGATTCTATTTTATAAAATTTAATTTCTATAATTTTTTGAAATATATTTCAAAATAATATTTCCAAAAGGGCTAAAAAAAGTTTTTTAATAAATTCTATTAAATATACAAAATCTTTTTATACTATGTTTTATAAAAAATTTCATCCTAGTGAGGAAAAATAGATTATTTTTAATAATATATAACTAATGAAATTTTAAAACCAAAACAAAATATTATTAAGTGTTTTGACTACATGAATATAAAAGAATCTTTTTTAAAAAATGGCTTTTTCTAACGTCCACCCAAATTTATTTTTTAGAAAATTCACTAAAATTATCTATAAAAAATTTTATAATTATTAATATGAAAAATAAATTATTTTTTTCATATTCAAATTCATTAATTTTGAAATTAATTTTTTTAATAAAATCTCATAATGCATGAAACATAATTTTGTTAGAGTAAAAGAATTGTAATTTTGAATGATAAATTACCTAATATTCATATAATGAAAATGTATCAAGTCAATATAATTAATTAGTATTAATAATCAATTAAATTGATAAATTATTATTATTATTTGGGTCGAAACGTTGTCCCTTATTTAGAAATTTCATCCCCACAAAAGTTATTCACATCTTAAAAAAGAGGGTATGTTTTTCCTTCCTAGAATTTTTAGATTCTTGTGTTTCTCCTTCAATGATACAGTTTTTACAAAAAACATAACATCGTGAATCAAATTATTTTGTTATGTTACACCTTCTCTCTATAGTTAATAATTTGGATAGAATATTCCTCATATTAAATATTCTATTCAAACAATAGTACATCAATGCTTAAAACATGAGATATATCTAGGAAATAATTCAGTAATAATGAAATATTAAGCACATCATATACCCAGGATAAACACATATGCAACTCTACTTAATTAGAAACTAATCAAATATTCTCTATAATTACATATTGTTTAATGAAATATGGTCTCACCATTCCCTTATTACCAATGTTTACAACACATCCTTATGAAGATACAACAAGAAAAACATGGTCACATACCGTCAATGAAATATCATTCCACTGGTTATCCACAAATAATATGTTTAATTCTTTGAGATATTAAAATATGATATAGAATCACATTTAATTTATAAACCATGTCATCAACCAATTCCTTTTCCAAAACCCATCATTCACAATATTTATCCCAACATGCTATCTTACACTACTTTCCATATAATTCCTCAAAAGGTTCTATATGTATAATTGAATGAATACATTTATAATAATAAATTATCAAGTAAAATATTTTGATCCCAACATCCTTGTAATTTCAATAAACATTTTGAAATATAATCATTTGAATTCTAAACAATTCTCTCAAATATTAAACAATATTGGGGATAAAAGATGTACAATAATTTAATTTAGTAACCAATGACTTCTAAAGACTTCTGTAAATATTAAAGATAAATTTGGTATTAAAATCAGATACTAAATACATTTATAATCCATGAAATTTGATTATATCATTAATATAAATTATCAAATAATGATATGAGGACATATTATCTTGAATATGAGGTGAATTAATATATTTAGGTAATGATAAATAATAAACCATATCATAATACTACCGTGCGATGACTGTGGTAATGAAACCAAAATATTGATGTATATATTCTCCGATTTTTTTTCTAGAATTTGAAAATTATGAAGCATTCCCTTTGGTAATTTTAATTCTACATTAACTTTTTGAAAATTCAAACCATTCATGGTAAATTTAGAAAAATAAATTTCCATTTCCATCACACCATAAATTTTGCATTTGTTCTCTACATGTCATGGTTTTGTCATGATGAATGGAAAATGAAGATCTATGACATTTACTCAATAATTATTCCTTCATTAGGGAATAAAATAGAACACATTTACATTTTCTAAATCCAAAAACACCTTCATTTCCCATGTTAAATTTATGAAACCAACACTTCCTAAAAAATATTACCTATTATTATATATCAAGCTCCTTTTTTGAGAATTCATAATTCTTTCAAACAATGACGAGTTCAATGTCACTGAGAAACAAATTTAAGAAGATCCTAAATGTACAATTTTAAGTCCAACATTCATTAAATCATTAATCAAATGGCCATATTCCAATATTAGAATAGTTAATGGCGTGTTATCTTTTCGACCTAAAAAATAAAATATTAATTTTTCTTTTCATGGATGGTAATTAATCATTCAGTCATAATTCATAATTAGTTATATCTATCATCAATTTCTCTGGTTTATTTCTTTTTTAATGAATATACTCTTTAAAAATTTAGGATAATTAAATATTTCGAATTTTAATACATATAAATTAAATCTTCCAATTTATAAATCAAATATTACAATGGTCTACTCAAGCTCAGGTGTAGGATAGTTTAGATCATGAGGATTCAATTTTCATGAAGCATAAATAATTTCCTGATAATTATACATAAAAACAACCAATTAAATTTTCAAATACACCATTTTTGATAAAAACTATACATTTATAGATGTAATATCTATAATTGGATAATTTACTATTCTTATTTTTTATTATTATAAAATATTATCATGATATTTATTATAGCTGAATTTAATTACTTTTTTATCTAACTTAGTTAGTGTTCCAATTAAATGAGAAAATTATTCATAAACCTATTAGTAGTAACTCATTAATTAAATAAAACTATGAATCTATTTGACATTTTAGGTGGTGTCGACCCATAAACCACTTTATTTTCTAGTTTTATGAACCATTATTCATCATTTAATTATAATATTTCAAAAGAAATAAATATTTCACAACTACAATTAAAATTTAAATTTATATCCATATGACTAATAATCTTTTACATTTTACAGAACAACCCTAAAATATTTCTCCTCATTATCATAATATTTATAATATGTCACGATTTTATTAATTAAAAATATAAATTAATCGAAGAATTTAGAAAAATTATTTTTCATAAGGTCAATATATACAACTGGATAAATTTTCAACCCTAACAGAATAAGCACAATATCATATTTCCCATAAATATAGTGAAATGTTTTCCTTCTAATTTAATCCTACATCAAATTCAACTGATGATAATAATACATGATATCAACCTTTGAAAAAAAATGATCTCCCAGGATCTGATCAAATGACTCATCTATATGGGGAAATAAAAATGTATTCTTAATAGTTATTTTATTTAGTTCTCTATAAAAAATGAAAGGCCTCTAGGAAACATATATATTTTTTAGAATCAAAAAATTATCATAATAAGGTGAAGTGATAGTATGCAAGAATATTTTATAAAGAAACAATTGTAACTAAATTTTCAATTACAAATGTTATATTTAAACCATTTGATATGGTGGGTTTGGTTTTCTCATAGCATCAGGAACAAAGTCAATATTAAATTCAATCTCTCAACCATGTATAATAACATTCAATTAATCAAAAAATACATCTATATATTCTTTTATTATAGGAAACCCACCAATTTTAATGGTTTTTTTTTCCAAAAATATGTGTATGATAACTTTCCATTCAATAATTTATCAATTTCTTTGGTTAATGAAATATTATAGAAGATATGAATTTATTCATTTATATAAACTAAAAAACATTGTAAAAAATCATTATTTAGAAAATATATCTTAATAATATAAATATAAATCTAATCCCCATCCATAACAACATGAAACTCTATAAGGGGTAAGTCCATAAGGTTTGCAGATAAAATGTTTCCAAATAAAATAACATGAATATTGTTATAATATATTTTTTCTATAATACTACTCGATTTTTTTACCAAAATTTCTATCTTTATTTATTAATGTGAAATTTCCAATTTAACATAAATTTTTTTATAAATTAATGAATCTGTAACCCTAAATAAAATAAGACATTGGCATAATTATATTAAATAATTAATATACCAAACAACACATCACTAGATGGTCACATATCTTCCAAGATAATCATAAATGATTTAACAAAACCCTTCTACTTTTGACCCTGATGATATCCATCCTTTATTTAAATAATCAAAAAATAACTCACATAATTAACCATATCATTATAATAAATATATATTACTTCCCAATTTTCATTATTTAGTTGAATGTTACTATGATTATTTTCATTGTATTCATGATCCACATTTATAAACCTACAAAAAAACTTACCATATTTTATATTACACTATCTAGGGTGATTATTAAAAAATAAAACAAGAATTAATTTTCATTTATTCTTGAATTCCATTTCATTATAGTGATTTAGTGTGAAAATCCCATGGATTAAATAGTGTTCACATCAAATCAATGTCCTTTTTTTAAATACAATTCTCTCAAAATACAATTCTATCAAAATGAATTATATTTTCTTTTTAGAAAAAAAATCATCTGTATTTTCATCATGAATTCGTCATCATTCTTAATTATCCTTACAAAGTTTGAAAAACAGTTAAAAATGTGTTATTATTCAAATAATATTAGAAAGGGGTATATATATAAAGCATAAATTTTTTGGTCTGTTTCAATGCCTTCATATAATGGATTTTTTAAACATAATAAGAAATGAGGTAAAATAATAATTTTTTTACACATAAAATCACCCATACATACCAAAGTTTTTCATAAAGTACATTATAACAATACTTAATGAAAAAACTCATAGTTAAGAGGGGCTCTCAAAAAACCTGATAACCCAAGAAAATTATTTTATTAAAAACACATTTTACCCTTACAAGTTTTATTAATTCATCTAAAAAATCATTAGAATATCATATGAAATAAATATATTTCCATAAAAATAAATTTTGAAGAATATAAAATTAATTTAGGTTCCTTATGATGTCATCTTAGTAGAAACCTTATATCAAACCTTACAAATGGAATAACAAATTCAGTTAATTCCATAATAAATAAAAGGAAAACATTATCCTCACCTAATGCATTGTATAGCTATATTAGGATCACTGGTGAAAATAAGCAATGTAAAAGGTCTATAATTCACCTGAAATGTATAAAACATTTCATTTCTATAATAAAACTTATTAAAATATATTTTTTTACTGATGAGTTAAACATATTTGGTTTTTCATATATACTTTTCCATTAAATCCCCATCTTGAAGACAAAAACGCCTAAAATATAGGGAATAAGGGTTTTCTATTTGAAAAAAATAGGGAATATTATAAAGGAAGCCAAAAATTAAATAGTTCTTTCAGAAGAGGGAAAACATGTTTATGGAAGATATGTTAAAAAATCTATTTTTTCTTTAAAAATAATGTCATACATTTCGTACGAAATGCACAAAAGGATTACTTTCAAAGTCCTCTAAAAGAATATCAAAAGTGTGATAAATTTTTATTTTAAATCATTTATTTAAATATTAATGCATCCATAAGAAAATATATAAATTGAGGAAAAATATGAAAAATAAATATTTAAATTTATAATTTTTTAAGATAGAATATCTATTACCTTGAGTATAACTTGTAACGTACATTATTTATAATCCTGAATAATAAAGTAAAGATAGTTATTTAGTTTCATAAGAATAGTTTTCATGTTATTTATTTTTTATTATTAATTTTATTTAGCTTATTACTATGTAATACATAATCCCATTATTGATTAATTATATTGAAATATTTTTGTGGATTTTTGGTTCATTGGACCCAAATTATTTTAGTAGGTTGACTAGTTTTTAAATGGATCATGATTATATAATTTCCCAAATATTATTATTGTTATAATTATCATTTATATATATTCATTATACTATGAGAATCAATTGTGTAAGGTTTTTAGGAATAATGAATTATGTTACATCATGGGGATTGTAGACGATATGTATGTTTAAGAAACATTTCCATATTCTAATAAACATGATGGAAAGATGGTAAGTATTATTTTATCACTATTAATTATAATTATATCATAAATATCATATTATATCATTAAATACATCAATATATTCTAGTAATGTTACTATTTTGTAGAAAATAAAATACAACGGCTACTGAGGTTGTATTCCCCAAGTATATACAAGTAATTTTTTTCAATTTAATTAGATGGAAAATAAATAAATAGAATATTTTTTACTATTCTGGAATGAAATAATTATCATATATATCATATTATTTTATTTTTATCCATTTTTAGGACTATTTATAAGAGTCATTAATGAAAAAATAATACATCGTCTCATGAGATGGTAGTCCATATGTACGCATGAAAGATATTTTCATTTTCCATTAGATGTATAAGTAGATAGAAACAGAATTATAATAAATATAATACAATTAAATTTTTTGGGAGGTAAGTATGTTATTATATTAAATAAAATTCAAGAGGATATTAGTATGTAAATAAATAAATAAAAATTAATAAGTTGGGAACAATACAACCTTTTTTAAATCCTATATATGTTTATCCCAGAAGCCTACATTGGATGGTGTTACTGTAATAATAGAAACTGTATGACATGGGGAATGATGTTAGGAAATTATTTTGGTATGTTTTTTGTGAGATAAGAGTCTATTTATGTGTCGATAAAATACGATATCTTGTGTTCTTTTATAATTAATGGAGAGGGAACACTTGGGATTTTAGAAACATTTGAGATATGATCAGGAATTACTCTTGAAAAATTGATCTAAAATAATTCATATTAAAATGGAAAATAATATATGTTACAAATATTACCATCCAATATAATTTAGAAACTTTTTTAGGTTATTTTATCAATTATAAATTTATTTTTACCCCCTTTAAACAATTTTAAATCATCTCACAGTAAGTAGTTTTATTTTTACCAAATTCATACTTATAACGAAAAAAATGAATGTGAACATAGTACCAAATTTTGAAGATATTATTTTAATTATGATTTATAGTTTATTAAATGATGCTTATATAAGTGGTAAAAATTAATTTATAAATAAACCAACAAATCCCACTGATAAACAGTTTTCCTAAAAATGTATTTTTAAGTATTTTTTCTAGAAAAAATAAAGTGTAATGTTGATATAAATTATATTTATTTTATTATGTTTCATATAAAATAACTGATTTGATTTTACAACCAATGAAAAATAGAATGATACATTATAAATACATGAAAATTAATGATATTTTTTAAAAAAATTGATTTTTTTCTATAATTTCCCAAAAAACCATCATTTAAATTTATTATCAAAAAACCACTGTAAGATACCATTTTATTTTTTATAAAAAAATTATAGATATTTTTTTGTAAATTAAAATATTAAATTTTAAAATTTTAATTTTGAATAAAAACATATATGTCATGATACTATATTTTATTATATGAAAAATATTTTTTTATGAAATCACATATAATTATTTGAATGATGTTGTATCAATAAAATATAATAGTTGAATATTAAAAAAGAATAAATTTTTTCCATAATTAGTATTAATTGGGTTATCATAGGTAAATGATTTTTAGATATAGAAATTGCAGACGTATTATCACATTATAAATGGATTTTACCAGAATTAAAGTCATCATCACATAATATTTTCATAATATAGAACAATTGGGGGAAAATAGATACAAGATAATCATATTCTCTTTTAGATGTATATAAACAAAATGAATTTAGTTTAATTGAATCATAAGAAAATTAAGAATTTATTATGTAAATGGAACATATATGATATTATTTTTCTATATATATATATATATATATGTTTAAAAAAGAGTTTTGGTGTTGGATTTGTAAACAATATAGTTGAACTAGGTATGAAAATTAATGATATGGTTATGTGAGTATAGTCGGTAAGGATTTAAAGAAGAGGTGAACATATTAGTGATGGTGGAGAAAGTGTAAAGATATACCTTCATATCTCTATACACTATGGACTTAGTTTGTGGATTAGGGAGTATTCATAGCAGATATATTCATATATCTAGACCATTAGAGGTCCATCAATTCTAATTGGATAATGTCGTTAGTGTAAAATATTTGGAGCTAGATGAAAATTTTAAAGTAGTTATGTATCAATTGTTGATTTCTAGATGATGTTTTGCACTCAATGCTTATGATAAATAAAGAACATTGCATTAAATTTATGAATACTATGATTTTTTTCATGATTATTTTATGGTTTATAAATTATTGAATGAGAGAGAAGAAAATTGATGAAGGATATAAATGAAATTATTTTAGACATGCTCTATTAAGGTATATGGGAAATGAAAGGTGGTTCACGTAGTGAGTGTACGACCAATATATTAGTTCATGGACTGTATAATGGATTTCATTGAATGTTATATTCAATTTGAAAATTTTCTACAATGAATAAGATGTGATAACATATTTAATGACCTCATAAATAGGTTTCTCTTTTTTAAGATAATATATGGTCTTAGTATAGGGATTTTTGGCCGACGATGAAGAAAATATGTGGTTATCAGGGTAGGATTGTGAGGTTGGAGTGAATTTTTTGGCCGATGACAAAGAAAGTACATGTTTCACATAATATGTCTACTATGTATGATTCAAGGAGTAGTTTTTATAGTGGTAATACCTCAAATTGAGTATAAAATAGGGAATAAATAAAGGTGTTTATTACAACGTCCGTGTTAATTAAGATAATCAAGGGATTTTTCATAAAAATACCATTTTGTTCATATCATTATATATTTAAGACAAACTAAAAAGTAAATAAGAGAATGATTGAAAAAATGGAAAATAGAAATCAATTCAGGAAGAATAATGTTTTGATTTGTTTCATGAAGTGGTGTCCCATGATGTCAGTCTATCAAGGATGTGAGTTTATTAAGTAATTTTGTGAGGAAGGTATGTAAAGGGGGCGTTTTGTAAAATAATTTCATGAGTAAGGAACTTGGTTGTAGAGACCCGAAGCTTAACGTACATAGATAATACATTACTTTTGCGGAATACTTAGTACATAACAAAAACACTCACACAAGGAGCGTAATAGTTTATTGTCTTTGGAAACTCGGAATATAATCTTTTAATCCTGGTGAAAGATCTTCAACATCTCCCATAAAGATATTCTTTTTTATACCTAAAACCTTTCTTTATATCCAGGGGAAAAGAAAACATAAAATGGTGAGCTCAAACGCTCAGTAAGGGTAATCAAAAGAAATATAAATCACATCAAGCACATAACTTTTGGAAATCTTAACCTGCAAAAGAGATCATAATTTCATAACATGGGATAAATCATGGCAGTGAAATGTAATCACAATAATCATAACCTAAAACATGAAACTTTGTGGAATACACACATAATCATAGAGAATCATTTCTTGTTTGTCAAGACTCATTGCCAAGACTATCTTAGTGGACAAAGTCCCTTTCTGAACCGAGTCACCCTCGTTCCAGTCCTGTTTCACTGAACCGGTATAACCTACCGTTCCAGACATGTCTATCTCATGAGATATAAAATCTTTACCCAATGCATTGGAGGGAGATATAGGTCCCACACATCTCATAATGATACCATTCTTATGTGTGCCACAAAATCATAAACCATACATCATTGCATAACCCATGTAATAGAAATGGGAATCTTAAACATCATGACATCATAAATCAATTCATATAAGATAAAGGAATTCATAAAAATAATTCTGTCACAACATGATCAAATCAATTTAATAATATGGATAAAAACAGAACCCTTTATTATCTTAGATGGAAAATAATTTTGATAAAACACTTGAACTCCATTCTTGAGGAAAATATCCTTTCTTCATCAAAAACATTTTTCCTTTCATAACATGTCATACGACATTAATATAAAAGAAGTTGATTAAAAATAAACTTGAAAACTTGTAAAAGAAGCTTCTTGGAAATAATTTTTTAAAAATCCATTCATGCCGTATAATTTAAAAAAATCATTCTTCCCATACATTTGTCAGAAAAGTCAAAAAGTACCTCGTACGAAAAACGACAAAAGATTCCTTTCATATCCTTTACTAAATATTCACTGAAGGGTAAAATTTGATTTAAACAATTGTAGGTGGATGGAAATAAGATTACATATTGAGGAAACATTGATTTGGATGATAAAATACACCCCAGTAAATACTAAAGTATAAACAATCTCGGATAAAAATGAGATTGTGATATTTCCCCTTACCTTAGGTCCGTCTTTCTTTGTAAGTGTCCGAACCTCTTGTATAATGATTTAAATCATGTTATTGACTTATTCCAGAATCATATTCATTATTATTATATCATATATGGTCTACTTATGACTTTATATTACCCTTTCTTTTGTAAATTTGTGTTAAAGTAGCGTTTTGGGTAAAATCGTCTCATTTGTCGTTCGTGTTTTTAACTTGTAATTATTAATATGATTACTTGGATCATGATTACTTATATACATAATGTAAAAAATGATTTATATATAATATATATTCATAATATATATAATATATTGATAAATTGAATGAAATACACCGTTCATGGAGACGGTAGTCCGTACGTACGCATGAACGCTGTTTTCGTTTCCTTATTAAATTGAATGGAATTAAGTAGATGACAAACATATAAATATAAATAAATACAGTATCATTATTATGTCATATATTTCATTATTACTTATTATATATACTTTATAATCATTCATGAATGGTTAATCATTGAGAATGAATCTCATCGCGTCGTGGAGACGGTAGTCCGTACGTACGCACGAGCGATGATATCATTCCCATGGTCGTGGAATTGTGTTTAAGTGTATGTATACTATTTCAGTATCAATATCACTTTATAATAATCATATATAGTTACTCATTACACCATTATACCCATCCAATTAAGGTGGTGGTGGAAAATAGATTACACCACGGCGTGGAGACGGTATTCTGTACGCACGCACGCGCAGTGATTTTCTTTTTCCGTAGGATGGATAGAAGGTTAAGTAGAGTTGTTTCATATTTATAATAACATATCAGTATATAAGAAATACTGATGTTATTACTTTATCTTGAAACAACTAATGAAAAAGAAGTTGAAGAATAAAGAAATTGAAAAAGATCGGTAATGGATATTACCTCTTTTTGACGCGCCTTTTCTTAACCTCCACTTAAAGAACTAAGGATGGTCTTTGAAGAAGACCAGGACCTCAAGGATGATACTAGGGAAGTGGAGAAGAGATTTTGGCAGGGGTTGGCCGAGCTTGAAGGCTCAAAGTTGTGTGAGGAAGAGAGGGAGGAGGTGCCCTTTTATAAGGGAGGAGAGGGGCACCTTTGGAATAACTAAAAATATTATTTTATTATAAAGTCAAGTTCGGTTTTAAATAGCTAAAAATTGATTTATTTCTAGGATAAGGTGGGGATTGGTCGAAATCCTCTCATCCAATAGGATTTAGACATGTTTAGGTTATTATTTTAACCTTATCAATTAGATTGAACTCTAATTTAAATAATTTATCTTTTACCGTGTCTTTTTGTTTTCTTACACTATATGGTTAATAAACTTACCATAACAAGCCAAACGAACCCTAAGTTGTTTATTTTTAAAATATGTATCCTTATCTAAGTCATTTTGCCGAACCTTAGATTTTTAGGAATTAAATAACATTTGATAATATAATATTTGTTTTAAAAACTAATTTATGTAAATTTTGACACTATTTGGTACATGATTTTTATGAAATTCATAACAGAATGATACGTTCGCACCAAGTTACTTAAATCAACAATAACATGTCTTATTTACCTATAAAATTAGTGTAAGTCATAAAAAGTCTCAAATTACATTTATTTGGGCATTTATAACATCAATTATGTTAATATTTTCTTAAAAAGGTAATTACTGCATCATCGTTGTGTCATAAATAAATTAAATTATATATAGTATAAAAATTACAAATAAAATACCATTATGTAGTAAATCTTTTTATCTTTCTAATGAATATTTATAGTCGAAATTATATTATGTGTAACCCTATATTAAAAATATTTTAGTAAATAAACTTTGATTTTAACTCTTTTAACTCTTCTTTGAATTAAATAATAATAAATGTCCTAATCTAATCCAAGTGGGCCTAAATGATAATATTTTACACTTAAAGTTGTTTTTGGTAGAGATACACTGGTCCAATAGGATTATGGTAATATTAATGTCATTTTTTACCCTTAATTACCCTATTTACTTTTAACCATGGTAAATAAAAGTAAAAAGTTACTATTCACCAAAAATTATTTTCATCTCATTGAACCACATTTTACTTACTAACATCAACCGTGTATCTAGGATTTTTGAAATTCCATTCACAGAAGTAGTAAAATTAAGATTTATGAAAAAGATAATTTTTTTAACTTCCACTTAGTAGTTTCACTATTCATTAAAAATTGATGTTTTTCATAAAAATGCCAAAATTTCACCCTAAGATATAATTGATATTCCGAATTCAAAAATTATTTCTATTCTACAAAATTCCCAACATATAATTTGCATTAATTAATTTTATAATTAATTTCCGCTGTCACAACAAATACCGTGTTTTTAAGAGATAATAACTATCAAAAGATTAACACTTGTTTATGTCTGGTGTAAAT
Organism: Viscum album; assembly: GCA_963277665.1. Lineage (NCBI taxonomy): Eukaryota > Viridiplantae > Streptophyta > Magnoliopsida > Santalales > Viscaceae > Viscum > Viscum album. The sequence goes on along the minus strand of OY728155.1, from coordinate 115,366,013 downwards.
GTGAAATTACATCCAATGACCAAAATTGTATTGAATTGTAAAAATATATTCTAAATATACTTTAAAACCACTCAAATTAATAATTTATCACTATTAATTATTTCGATTAAAAAAGTTGTTTTTAATTAAAATTTAGTAATTTTTCACTATTCATCAGAAAATGAAAGTTATCCGAAAAGTACCAAAATATCACCCTAATCTATTTTCGATATTAAGAATCCAAAAATAAAGTCCATTTTGAAAAAAAAAATTTAAAAATTTCAAAAAGTGGTTATTACTATTCATAACGGCTAGTTTTAATAATATTTTAATAGCATATCATTGTTTAGCGAAACTTGGTGTTGCGTACAACACACGCTATCGTGGAAGGTCGCGATTGCGTGTAATTCAAGCCAGGTCATAGATGTGTGTTGTGAATGCTCCTTTTGGTGTAGCGTATAACACAAGACATTAATGAAATTAAAAAGAATATTTTTCATAAAATCTCGGGCTGTTACATTCTACCCCCCTTAAAATGAATTTCGCCCTCAAAATTCGTCGGGGTTATAAATGGTTTACTACTTGAAAGTTTCTTTAATAGAAACCCAAATCGTAAAAAGGAATACCAAAACCAATATTTAAAAATAAAATTATGAAACGTAACGGTTACCCAAATAAACTAATCACTGGGTTTCCACATAGGTGAAAATATGGATATGGAAGAAAAATCTAACCATCATGTTCTGATGGAGAGTGGTAGAGAACATGGCTATTGAAAAGCCAACAATCACAAATCCATAAATTTGTGACGATCTAAGGTACCATCTGATTAATCAGATATAAGAGCACTAAGACAACATTTTTGGTATTCAAGATCGTTTCCCTAAAGATGAATAATTTGAATTAGAATAAATACTTACTTTATTTTGGTACAATCTCACTGTTGTTCGTGCCTTGAGAAATTTCTACTTCATCTCTTAAATAAATGAAGTTGAATTTGTTATTCGTGAAGTGTTAGCAGATCATGTGATAGAATGATGGGTCATTCAATCTGTCTCAAACAAAAGGTTAGCAAAAGTTATATACATAAGTCGATCTATAGTGAGATTAATCATATATGGTTCCTAAAATGGACTTTATACTTCATATATCATACTGCTTAATATAATAAAACTAGTTTCTACTAAACAGGGACTTCCTGTAGGCCAGTGGTAGGCGATAAAGGCCAGTCGCACTTCGGTTGTGGGTTCGATTCCCACAGCCTTGTCCGACGCGATGGGCTATCGCCCATCCTGCAGGTTGTCCTTTTTCTAAAACTATATTACTATAACATCCCATCAATAATATCGAAAAAATAACTTCTATCCTTAAACAATACTAACTTATGTCCAACATAATCCATTCTAATCTTTAGGCTTATCCATAATACTGCAGTCCACTCTCATAACATAGTGAAAACGATTACCAGAGATTTAACACCATCGTTGATTCCCATATATCATAAGATATGTTTTGTTGGTCACATTCCAAACATTCAAAGTCCTTAATCATGTATTCTCTTGAATACCTTAGTGAAAACATGAATGCAGTTAAAAGTTAACACCTTCCACATACCAAAATCCTCAAAATTCTATATACTCAAACCATGATATCACTTAGTCCTTATATCAATCATGAGCTCATGAATACTATCAAACATATTAGATTCTCTTTATCCCTTCATTATGCGCATATCATCTACCTTCCAAAAATATCTGAATAACCTTTCATAGATACTAGTAACATTAATCATACACTTTCAAAACTCAATGAAAGACAAAAGTGTAACAATCCTTATATGTCTCTTTATTCTATAGTACCATGAGATTACTTATACAACATTACACATGATAATCATGTAATCATTCCACAACATTCTTAAACCATTGACCGAGCTTCAATAATTCATTCATCTAACATATCATTTGTAGTCTCTTCATCATCATCCACATAAATACTACCCATACGACCATACTGATTATCTTCATGAGACTTTCCCTTAGGGCATTGGTTTGCATAATTCCCGAACATTCCACATTTAAAAAATTTTACCATTGTTGATGTCGTAGCAATACCATTATCCTCATCCCTGGTGTTAAATGAACCTTTTCTTTTGCACTTACTGGATTTGTGTCCTTCTCTTCCACACCCAAAGCATCTTCCAGTTCCTTTGAAACATTCTCCTTGATGCCTCTTCCCACATGATTTACATAGGGGAAATTGAAATTTCTTTCCTCTATGATCATCATGAAACTCCATCTTTCTCTTATTATCCGAGTCAGGAAACTTACCAAATTTTACTTTATTGATCATATTATGAGATTTCTAATTCGGCATAATAATTATGTTTGGACTTCCAAATCCCATTTCATTTGGTTTCTCATGAAGAATATCATTCCATTGTCCATAATATCCTCCATTATCGTGAATCATCTTGTTTCTAGCCATTTTCTAAAACCCAAAAAGAATAGTGTTAGAGGCAAAAATCATAATAAAGGGAGAGTAACTCCAATATCTAACATCTTAGGTTAAATTCTATGATCGTTACCATAGTTCTAGGACTATATCCTATACGTATACTTATCCTTAGGGACATCCCTAGACATACCTTTGAAATATCTCTAAGGATCTCACTAACGCTTTCGCATCCTAGTTTCCAAAGGTTGACTAAACCTTTCCTCTGATACCAACTGTAGCGGTCTGGAAATACTTCCAGTGGACTATAGTTGATACCTATCAAGGAACTCCATGGGCGGCTACACCCCCTAGGCGGGGCACACCACCATCCCCAGTGGCAGCCATTTCCTCATGCAGCCCTTGGGCGGAGAGCCATGCTTCGTCCAACGCTCACATGTGAGAGTTCCCAAGGATCAGATACATTCCTACCTCCTTTGCCTCTGATACCAACTGTAGAGACCCGACACTTAATGTACATAGATATTACATTACTTTTGCGGAATACTTATTACATAACAAAAACACACACACAAGGATCGTAATAGTTTAGTTTCTTTGGAAACTCGGAATATAATCTTCTAATCCTGGTGAATGATCTTCAACATCTCCCATAAAGATCTTCCTTTTTTTATACCTAAAACCTTTCTTTATATCCTGGGGAAAAGAAAACATAAAAGGGTGAGCTCAAACGCTCAGTAAGGGTAAACAAAAGAAGTATAAATCACATCAAGCACATAACTTTTGGAAATCTTAACCTGCAAAAGAGATCATAATTTCATAACATGGGATAAATCATGATAGTGAAATGTAATCACAATAATCATAACATAAAACATGAAACTTTGTGGCATACACACATAATCATAGAGAATCATTTCTTGTTAGTCAAGACTCATTGCCAAGACTATCTTATTGGACAAAGTCCCTTTCTGAACCGAGTCACCCTCGTTCCAGTCCTGTTTCACTGAACCGGTATAACCTACCGGTCAAGACATGTCTATCTCATGAGATATAAAATCTTTACCCAATTCATTGGAGGGAGATATAGGTCCCACCCATCTCATAATGATACCATTCTTATGTGTGCCACAAAATCATAAATCATACATCATTGCATAACCCATGTAATACAAATGGGAATCTTAAACATCATGACATCATAAATCAATTCATATAAGATAAAGTAATTCATAAAAATAAATCCATCACAACATGATCAAATCAATGTAATAATAGGTCTAAAAACAGAACCCTTTATTATCTTAGATTGAAAATAATTTTGATAAAACACTTGAACTCTATTCTTGAGGAAAATATCCTTTCTTCTTCAAAAACATTTTTCCTTTCATAACATGTCATATGACTTTAAAATAAAAGATGTTGATTAAAAATAAACTTGAAAACTTGTAAAGGAAGCTTCTTGGAAATAATGTTTTAAAAATCCATTCAGGCCGTATAAGTTAAAAAAACATTCTTCCCATACTTTTGTCGGAAAAGTCAAAAAGTACCTCGTACGAAAAACGAAAAAAGATTCCTTTCATATCCTTTACTAAAAACTCACCGAAGGGTAAAATTGGATTTAAACAATTTTAGGTGGATGGAAATAAGATTAAATATTGAGGAAACATGTATTTGGATGATAAAATACACCCCAGTAAATACTAAAGTATAAACAATCTCGGATAAAAATGAGATTGTGATATTTCCCCTTACCTTAGGTCCGTATTGCTTTGTAAGTGTCTGAACCTACTTTATAATGATTTAAATCATTTTATTGACTTATTCAAGAATCATATTCATTTTTATTATATCATATATGGTCCACTTATGACTTTATATTACCCGTTCTTTTGTAAATTCATGTTAAAGTAGCGTTTTGGGTAAAATCGTCTCATTTGTCGTTCATGTTTTTAACTTGTAATTATTAATATGATTACTTGGATCATGATTAATTATATCCAGAATGTAAAAAATGATTTATATATATTATATATTCAGAATATATATAATATATTGATAAATGGAATGAAATACACCATTCATGGAGACGGTAGTCCGTACGTACACATGAACGCTGTTTTCGTTTCCTTATTGAATTGAATGGAATTAAGTAGATGACATACATATAAATATAAATTAATAAAGTATCATTATTATGTAATATATTTCATTAGTACTTATTATATATACTTTATAATCATTCATGAATGGTTAATCATTGAGAATGAATCTCATTGCGTCGTGGAGACGGTAGTCCGTACGTACGCACGAGCGATGATCTCGTTCCCATGGTCGTGGAATTGTGTTGATGTGTATGTATACTATTTCAGTATCAATATCACTTTATAATAATCATATATAGTTACTCATTACACCATTATACCCATCCAATTAAGGTGGTGGCGGAAAATAGATTACACCACGGCTTGGAGACGGTATTCCGTACGTACGCACGCGCGGTGATTTTCTTTTTCCGTAGGATGGATAGAAAGATAATTAGAGTTGTTTCATATTTATAATAACATATCAGTATATAATAAATACTGATGTTATTACTTTATCATGAAACAACTAAAGAAGAAGAAGTTGAAGAAGAAAGAAATTGAAAAAGATCGGTAATGGATATTACCTCTTTTTGACGTGCCTTTTCTTAACCTCCACTTAAATAACTAAGGATGGTCTTTGAAGAAGACCAGGACCTCTATGATGATACTAGGGAAGTGGAGAAGATATTTTGGCAGGGGTTGTACAAGATTGAAGGCTCAATGTTGTTTGAGGAAGAGAGGGAGGAGGTTCCCTTTTATAAGGGAGGAGAGGGGCACCTTTGGAATAACTAAAAATATTATTTTATTATAAAGTCATGTTCGGTTTTAAATAGCTCCAAATTGATTTATTTCGAGGCTAAGGTAGGTATGGGTCGAACTCCTCTCATACAATAGGATTTAGTCAAGTTTAGGTTATTATTTTAACCTTATCAATTAGATTTAACTCTAAGTTAAATAATTTAACTTTTACCGTGTCTTTTTGTTTTCTTACACTATATGGTTAATAAACTTACCATAACAAGCCAAACGAACCCCAAGTTGTTTATTATTAATATATATATCCTTATCTATGTAATTTGGCCGATCCTTAGATTTTTAAGAATTAAATAACATTTGATAATATAATATTTGTTTTAAAAACTAATTTATGTCAATTTTGACACTATTTGGTACATGATTTTTATGAAATTCATAACAGAATTATAAGTTCGAACCAAGTTACTTAAATCAACAATAACATGTCTTATTTACCTAGAAAATTATTTTAAGTCCTAAAAAGTCTCAAATTACATTTATTTGGGCATTTATAACATCAATTATGTTAATATTTTCTTAATAAGGTAATTACTGCATCATCGTTGTGTCATAAATAAATTAAATTATTTAAAGTATAAAAATTACAAATAAAATATCATTATGTATTAAAGCTTTTTAGATTTCTAATGAATATTTATAGTCGAAATTATATTATGTATAACCCTATATTAAAAATATTTTAGTAAATAAACTTAGATTTTAACTCTTTTAACTCTTCTTTGAATTAAATATTAATAAATATCCTAATCTAATCCAAGTGGGCCTAAATGATAATATTTTACACTTAAGGTTGTTTTTGGTCGAGATACACTTTTCCAATAGGATTAGGGTAATATTAATATCATTTTGTACCCTTAATTAACCTATTTACTTTTAACCGTGGTAAATAAATGTAAAAAGTTACTATTCACCAAAAATTATTTTCATCTCATTGAACCACATTTTACTTACTAACATCAACCGTGTCTCTTGGATTTTTGAAATTCCATTCACAGAAGCAGTAAAATTAAGATTTATGAAAAAAATAATTTTTTTAACTACGACTTAGTAGTTTCACTATTCATCAAAAATTGAAGTTTTTCAGAAAAATGCCAAAATTTCACCCTAAGCTATAATTGAAATTCCGAATTCAAAAATGATTTATATTTTACAAAATTTCCAACATATAATTTTCATTAATTAATTTTATAATTAATTTCCACTGTCACAACAAATAGCATGTTTTTAAGAGATAATAACTATCAAAAGATTAACACTTGTTTATGTCTGGTGTAAATGTTAAATTACATCCAAAGACCAACATTGTATTGCATTGTAAAAATATATTCTAAATATACATTAAAACCACTCAAATTAATAATTTATCACTATTAATTATTTCAATTAAAAAAGTTGTTTTTAATTAAAATTTAGTAATTTTCACTATTCATCAGAAAATGAAAGTTATCCGAAAAGTACCAAAATTTCACCCTAAGATAATTTCGATATTATGAATCCAAAAATAAAGTCCATTTTGAAAAAAATACAAAATTTCAAAAAGTGGTTATTACTATTCATAACGGCTAGTTTTAATAATATTTTAATAGCATATCGTTGTTTAGCGAAACTTGGTGTTGCGTACAACACACGCTGTCATGGAAGGTCGCGATTGCGTGTAATTCAAGCCAGGTCAGAGATGTGTGTTGTGAAAGCTTTTTTTGGTGTAGCGTATAACACAAGACATTAATGAAATTAAAAAGAATATTTTTCATAAAATCTCAGGCTGTTACATTGGTAGAGGAGAATTCATTGTTTTACTATGATGATAATATGTAGAGAATGAATACATCTTGTCATGTAGCTATGTGATGTAAAATATATGTCTCATGAAGTTCAATACATTGTATACAAGGTCTATTCATGATGAATATGGAACCCTATGTTTACCTTGAATAAAGAAGATATGAGGAATTATTTTCACATGAATAACTCATATTTTTATTCTAGAGATCAAGGGTTAGATTGAAAAATATTGGATAAATTTATTTTTAGAAGAATAAGATGTAGATTGAAAGGATTTACTTGAGTTCCACATCTATTGGCTGAAAATAATGAATGAAATATTATAATATTTGGTTAAATTTATTATTATATAGAGATAGAAAATTAGTTGTAGATATATCAATGAAGACACTGACTCAACTCTATCATTTTGATGTTTATTTGGAGAGGAAAAAAGCAAAGTACAAGAGAGAGAAAAATTTGATCTACGATGTTAGTAAAGTCTCATTCTTAAAATATATAGACCATAACATCTATTATTAATTTAAGGTACCAAATGACTATAAAATATGGAATAAAATTCACTGAAGTAGTTTGTAGAAGTTATGGTATGTTAGTGTGTCTTTGTTAAAGAGTGAAAAAACATAGAAAAATTGCAAAGGGAGTGATCCTTGCATAGATTGACTATAGATAAAATAATGTATCCATAGATCTGGGTAAGATTATTGAATTTTGGTACATCATATCAACATTGTGTGCATACTCCATAGACTAGCCTATAGCCATGAACTTATTAAAATCATTATTTATATTCATTATCTACATACCATCATATTTATATTTATTTTAGTATTTATTATACAAATAGTAACATGTTGTAATCAACTATTGAAACACAAGAAGATAATAAAAAATAAATTTGTTTATGATAAAAAAAGATTAATTTTGGAAAATCTTTGATCCACCCCTACTTTATTAGGGTATATCAGGTTGAAATTGTATTTCATCAATGAAAATAATAATTAGGATATATAATCAAATCCAATGTTGTTTTAACAAGGTAAAACAAATACATATTTTAAAAACATTTAATAGATTTTATAATCCTTTAAAAAATCTATAAATTAATTTCTTTCAGATAACATTGAATCCAAACACAAATAAAAACATAAGAAGAAAACTCCACATGAGATGAAGGTAATGATAATAACTATATAATTATCCTTCTAAAAATATTAATATTCAATGATTTTTTGGCATCATATTTATCATTTTTACATAAAGTTATCATAGAATTATTTAAAATTAAACTTCAATTTTCACCAAATTTTTATCAAATTCCATATATAAATATATAGGTTATGAAAATTACGATATTCCATTTTACATAGTTGAAGACCAATAATAATTCTATGATCTCACATTAAACTTATGTCTTAATGAATTAACATAAATCATTAAAAAGTAAAATAATTAATTTTTTAATGATTAAAAATGAGATCATTAAAAAATATTCGAAAGAACAAAATATCTTAGAAATTATTCATATTAATGAAATTTTCATTAATGTTATATTTTCAAAATCATTTTTTAAAAAAATTGTAGATATTTACAAAAAAAATAAGCAAGGATATTTCTATGAACCAAATAAAAATTAAGATAAATTTGAAACATTATTTGGAAACATTCATTCTCATATCCTGATGGTTGTCTTACATAAAATTACTCAGAAATAAAAAATTTTAGGTAACCATTAATAACATATATTTTGTATAATTTAAACGATGAAAACATGTATAATTTAATAAATTTATAATTTTTTCAATCCAATATGTTTGAAATATGTTTTTTTAAGTTAGTTATTTATTATTGTGAACATACTTAGGAAACCAATCCAGATTGTTTTTTATTTTCCCGTACTAATCAAAATATTTTCTTAAAATACATTATGTTTCAATAAATTAAAGAACATTATTTTCATAAACTAGAACCCTAATATTATTTATATTAAATTCTCTTAACTTATATTATATAAATATTACTGAATTATAATCATTTAAATCATTATAAACATTACTAGAATGATAATTAGAAATGAATTTGTGCTAAAAAAAGTTCATAGAAGATATCATAGTTTATTATTTCATTAATATTTCCAATGATAATATCAATTATATGATCAATAAGTGTTTTATAACTCCTTGTATTATGTTTATAGGTTCAATATCCCCCTCAATAGGTGTATTATTTCCTGCAAGATCATATTCTCGAAAATAAATATCTCTAAAATCCTCAATAATTTGATCCAAATTATTTTTCTTCTCATTTAAGGAACATTCATCAAAGACAAGAAAAATGATTTATTCCACTATAATGGATATTTTATTCTAAAATCTATTATATTTACTATAATATGAATATCATAAAAATGTATCGTCGTTATATTTTGAAGTAAAATTAATTAATACATCTTTATTGTTATGAATATAAATTTTATTTAAGAACACTATAAAGTGCACAATTTTTGGTTTCTAGATTACTAAATTTCACAATATGATTTCATTATAATGTTTATTAAGAGTAATATATTTTAAAGATAAAAATCGGCATTATTATCTTCCACTCAAAAATATCTAGGAGCATTAAATTCCTTAAACATTGTAAAAATTATTTATTATAATGTTCTATTTTTTACTTACTAATAACTTGTTTTTCTGGTTTCTCATAGGAGATGAAAAATTAATGGAATATCCATTCTACTAATATAATTTCACTAATTATATGTTTCTAAATTCCCCAACCTTATCACTTATAATAGAAAAAATTATATATTCAATTTAATTATTAACAGGATTATAGAATGTATAAAATCTTTAAGTTATTTGAAATTTAGGATTTATAATGTGAGAAAATGATGATTTTATAGAGTCATTAACAATAAATATAATAAAATCCACTCATACTAGTAGATGATATGGTTATAAATAAATCTAAGTATAAAATAAATAAAGGCCTTAACATGTTTACTTCTTTTCTATATATAAAAAAGTATCTATTTGGTGTTTAAATTTCATACTTGAGTCACACATATAGTTTTTATGCACATTTTGTTCATAATACTATAGAACACTTTAGTGTTAGAAGATACTGTACAATAGTATAAAATTGGAAAGTCTAAGTTTCCAATTCTGTAGGATATTATATATCTAAATTATATATAAAATTTATCATTAAAATTTTTATTGTTGGGAAAATTAATAAAATTAATATTATCCTTAAAATTTCCATAAAATAATAAATATTCATCTCTCAAAAAAATAAATTTATCATTTTAAATTTTCAAATATGGTACATCATAACATTAATTTTAGATACTTTTGAAGTTATGTTTTAATCCTTAAATAAACAAGGATTTTAAGATAATAAAATTATTATAAATTACACCCCCACTAAATCCTTTTACATAAAATTTCAATTACCACCACATGCAACTTTAACTCATTTACATTGGTTGATTGAGGAAAACATTGGGTTATCACATTTCATATGATGAAACACCCATTTTCAATGAATAGGGCTTCTTTTCATAATCTTTTAAAGAACACATCCCAAAAAAAAGATATTCCCGAATAAATTATAACCCATTAAAACATTGGTCCTTTTATGATAAAATAAATTTTTTTAGGATGACAAAATAATTTTACATATTTATTTATAGGAAATGTAAATGATAAATATTTAGATAAAAATAATTTGGATTATCAATAAGATTGTGGTATATTTAATAAATATTCATCAACATAGTTCTGTTTCAATAAACATTTAAATCATGTAACTATTGATACATATCCTATGGTACTTTTCACAAATAAATTTATAAATTTTTTTAGTAATTTATAACCATAACCAGTAATTGTTTTTGATTTATTCATTTTTTCAATATTACCATTTTTAATAGGTTTCTCTAACTTTAAATATTTGGACAGTTCAAATTCCAGAATTTCAATTCTCTTAATTAAATTTTATTTTTTATCATAGAATAATTAAAATACATTTCTCAAGACTTATCGTATTTAGAGAGATATTCTTCATGATTTTGATATTCCATTTGAATATTTTATAGATATCTAGCAATCTTGTTAATATAAGTTGAAGTTGAATTTCATAAAATTTTAGTCTCTTACAGAATTATCATGTTATCATCAACATGATTCATAGAATTATTCTTGAGTTCCTAGTGTATTTTTTTAATTTTGAAAATCTCACTATTTTAGCTTCTTATATCAAAATATATTTATTTAATTTTATTATCATTATAATCAAATTGGCATAATTGATATTCTGATTTTTTTAACTGATATAATGAAGACCTTAATCATATATTTACTATTTTGTCTCTAGAACATGATTCTTCAATATAATATGAATCGTTGTTAGAAATCCATCTCGAAGGATTTTACCTTCTTTACTTATTTTAAATCATATATATTTTTTCTTTTAACTTAAGAAATTAGGTTTTATTTTCCGATTTATCAAGTATTCATAATTGGTAAAATCTGAATCATCATTATGAATTACTTTATTTTTTGTAATATTCATGTGACTGTCCCTTAGATAATATATTTTTCATTTTCTCGAGTATCCTTTATTATTTTTATAAGATTCATTATTTTCTTGAAGAAACTAATCAAATTCATATTCTGGTATATCATTTTCAATTTATTAATTTGTAACATGGTTTTTATTTTAAGTAAACTCCATTCCTTTTTACTATTCATAATTATTTTTAAATTCTAACTACTATTGAAATGGAGAACCAATAATATCCTTAAGTTTGTATTCTCTAAACTTATTTCTATAATAAATTCCCACTTAATTACTATTTAAATCTTAAGTATATCTTTTAAAACTATTTCCACAAACATAATATTGATTAATACTTCTCCTAATGAATGTATTTCATTTATATTTCATGTGATTTTATGAAACATTTGATATAATTTTATCATCACCAATCTTAAAATCCAGATATTATTTGAAAAAAAAATAAAAAACATAGTATTAATTAATTTATCAAAATAATAAGATTTTTTATAAAATTCTCTTCATGTCATGTGATAGAAAATTTGCTAATTGTATTATCAGTTAGAAAATATTTCTAATAATTATAAATATTGATAGAATAAATACCATCATTAAAGTGTTTTTACAGTTTTACCATTTCTGTATAATGATTGAAATATATCTCTTTCAAATATACTTCCATCCAAACATTCCATCATTCATTATCATTACCACGAAATAAGGTATGTTTTGGGAAAAGAGGTTTTGAGGTGTTGTTATGTTAAATTATTTTGGTTATGTTTTTTATTAATGAAGAAGGTTCCTCAAAGTTTTTAATTTTATTTTGTAACCTAAAAAGGTTTCCATCGTTGGGATTTGATATAGTGGTGATCATAAATATTTTATTGGGTCAAGTATATCTGAATTTCATTAGCCATCTGAGATGTTCAACCTTATATTTCATGGAATTCTTATCCAAGTATGCATACATGTTCTATCAAATATATTTTTTTGTGAACAGTAATTTGAAGTTACATTATTTATTGAAATTTCCTAACATCACAGCCATTGAATGTTCATATTATCAAATATTTTATAAAAAACTGAAGTTTTTGGTATGAGGTTATTAAGGATTTTTTGTTGCCGTGATATGATGTTTCATTATATAAGTGTTTCTAAAGTCATATAGAAAAGGCCATTAAATGATCATTTATGATGTCATTGTTATGATTCCATCAATAAAATGAATGTGGTGAGGATTATACTATATATTGTAAAATTCATGTTGATCAAACAATTTTTTACCTGATCATCGGATAAAAGACAATTTTTCCAATAAAAATTATATTAGTAAGACTTATAAAATAATTTCGATTTGATGTAATGGAGTTATAGTTTGAACAGATAAATGTTTTTAATGATGATAATTGGTTAGAAGATTCCACTATAAGGAATATTTCCTTAGTTTTTTGTTCAATTCAACATTAAAAGGTAGTTAATAGTGAAATACTTCTAAGATATTACTTTTAAGTGGTGTCGAAACACTAGTTATATTTTCATCGGATGGAGGATTTTTATGAATCTGTAATAGAGGTAAGGTTCGTAGAGCTTTAAGAAATTATAAAAATAATAGTCATATATGAAAATGATGAATTGGTTTTTCAAATTGATACTCATAACACTGAGAAGTGTAAATGGATATCTGTATTCAATGGAATCAATTATTAAAACTACAAGAATATGATTTCACCCTATATTTGTGGTATTGGTTATTAAGATATTTAGGATTATACAGATGGGTTCCATCTTCATCCCATGGGATATTCTGTATCAGTTTTTTATAACATGAATTTGAATAATTATTGTTGTTACATAAATGATATACCATATTCTTGGATAGACCATAGGCATGGATGATATCTTGCATTTTCATGGGCGCATTTGGGTGTCAGCAGACATACGCGAGGAGAAGATGTAGGATTTACATTCCTTAGTTTGTTCAGCTAATCCTGGTGTCACCAAGATCTATCATGATCTACACCATCAGTATTAGTGGCTAGTTATAAAGATAGATGTTTCTGGTTTTTTCATGAGGTGTTCCACTTGTTTATAGGTGAAGTTGGGGAATTAGTGACCATCATTGATTTTTGTGCAGTTACGCATTCTCAAGTAGAAGTGGAATGTTGGCATGATGAATTTTTTGAGAGGTTTGTTGAGGTTTCCTTGAGGGAATGATGTAGTTTGGGTTATCATTGACAGACTCACAATGGCTCCTCATTCTTTCCAGTCAAATAGAACTTCAGTGTTGACGAGCTGGGAAGGTTTTACATCTGATAGATTTTACTCTTACATGGGGTTCCAAACCCTATTGTTCCAGACTTGGAGACATGTTTTACTTCTCGAGTCTGACAGGGACTACAGAGGGATTTTTGTATCCCTAGGTACTTTTCAGTATAGATTACTACCCCCAGATAGATGGCCTATCTGAGTGTATGATTCAGGTGCTTGAGGACATGATTTGATTATGCATATTGGATTTTGGAGGTTCATGGGAGAATCACATACCTCTTGTGGAGTTTTCCTACAATAATATTTTTTAAGAAACTATTCAGATGGGACCTTATTATTATTTTTATGGCAGGCCATTCCAAATACCGTTATGTTGGTTGGAGGAAGGAGAGGAAACTATGCTGGGAACTCATCTTGTCCAAGAGACCAGAGAGTAGATAGAGTTGATTCAGAAGAGGATGGCTACTCCACAGTCGCGTCATAATTCTTATGCTGATCAGTGGAGATGACCTCAAGAGCATGAGGTTGGGATCATGTTTTCTTACATGTCACACCGATGTTGGGACACTGGAGGATTAATAGATATGGTAATATTTTACCGAGATACGTCATCTGTTTGAGGTTTCAAAGAGATTCAGGTCGGTTGCCTATCGGTTGTAGTTGCCTCAGAGATACAAATCTATGCATGATGTCTTCTACATTTCTCAGATTTTACATTACTTCATAGATCCATATCATGTTTTCCAACCTGAGGAGGATTGGTCATATGTGGACACATCTTTTGAGGTTCATCCTATCCAGATTGTTCATCTAATAGCAAAGGTTCTCTATGGCCGGTCAATTCCTCTAGTATGAGTGCTATGGAAGTATGAGAAAGTACCAAACGAGACTTGGGAGGGGGACGTTGATGTACGATCATAGTGGCCAGTGTTGTTCAAGGATTCTTCTTCTATTAAACCTTGATAAGGAAATTCTAGGGAGAATTTCTTTAAGGGAGTAAGTTTCTAAGAACCTAGAACTTCATTTCAGGTTTGAATCTTGTTTTTTGGTGTTTTTAGAAAAAAAAAATGAATTTCTGGAAATTTCAGGGGTACACACTTCAAATATATTTTTGTCAAGGCCTTGTGCAAAGACACCAGTTTGTCTCATTAGACCTTTTGATGCATCTAGGAGCTATAGCGGGATCCACCCGTCACATACTAAGTTTAATGAATTCCTCATATGAATAGAATTAAACATAACATAAACATTCGTATTAAAACTAGCATATGAAATGTCTATACTTTTTCTATAAACCATGATTTGTATAAAAATAACACATCCATAGTCAACCATATCACAGAGCCTTCAATAAAATATGTATGTTTTTTATCATAATAATTCAACTTCAAATAAGCTTAAAATTCATCAGAGGATGTTGACCTAAATGAAATAATAACTATTTAAGAGAAATATCCCTTTTTTGAAATCATTTAAAAGTCACATAATTATAAAAGAAAACATTTACTTTGAAAATATTCTTATAAGATTATAATGAAAACATTGATGATTTTATAATGGCAGAAAATATCTGCACCTGCCGTATAAGTTAAAAATACATTCTTACCTTAATTTTTTCGAAGTGGTTAAAAGGACATTGTTTGGAAAACGTCGGAATGATTCCTTTCAAACCATTTTTAAAAAATTAATTCAAGGGTATAAATGACATTAAACCATATTCTAGTAGATAGTAAAAAAAATTGTAATACATTTTAAAGAAACATGTATGTGGATGATAAAGAGGTCCCAGTAGATAATTACGTATAAACAACCTCAGATAATGAAGAGATTGTGAAATAAAACCTTACCAATATGGTAACATACGAAACATACACCATATAAATGAAGTATCACACAATGAGTATGTAAGTAGACATAAATTAAAGTGTATTACACAAATAATACAATTACGGGTAGTATATACACCACACCAAATGTAATAGTGGCAATATGGCATGAATCTCACGAGAATAAGGATTGAGATAAAAACCCCTTACCTTGAACTTTTCTTTGGTTGAGGGTAGGTTAACCTCTTTTATAATGGAAAAATAATTATTATCAAATTATACAAGAATCATATACATTAATATGATATCATATATAATCTTCTAGCATTTCTTTGTTAATAATATCTTAGTATTATCGTCATTTCTGGTGTTAACTTACTCGTTTTCTTTTATATGTTTGGTAACATAAGCGGTGTTTTTTATGTATAGGTTGTATCTTATTAATATAAAAAATGATATCAAGTCCTCAAACATTAATTTTAATCATAAAATGAGAATTATACTTGAATGGATATGATTTGGAAAATAATCTCATCACGTTCGTGGAGACGGTAATCGGTACGTACACACGAATGCTACTTCCATTTCATTTATTATTTTAAAAGGAATCAAAACCAAATAATAAATAGGAATATTATTATTCAACTATAAAATAATATCTTATATATGTTACTTAATTTCATTAACACCATTCTTTATACGTTCCATGTATGGTATGAACCAGTCATATCACTTTGATGAGGCGGTAGTCCGCACGTCCTCAAATGAAATTATCGTATATATATACAACATGAAACGAATAATGGTATGATATAAAATAGAATTACATAAGCTTATATATAAGATAAATATAATTAATATCATATTTAATTATAGTTCCATAATAATGGCCACCATGATAGGTGGTAGGATATAATTGAACAATCATCGTTTCGTGAGGTGTTTGGTTGTCCTCCACAGAAACATTATGTTCTTCACCCATTAGATGCAGGTGTGTGTAAGTGTAGTAAAATATGTCTCATGATAATATCCTATTATATTGAGTATACTATTTTTGTTACAAAAGAAAAGAATAAGAAGAGTTTAGGGGTTGGAGAAGTAAAATAAAAGAAAAGAAGCTAAGAGAAATTGTAACCTTTAATTTGGGTAACTCCCTTTGGTTTGAACCAAAAAGGTCTCTTGAAGTTCCTTCTGCCTATGTTAAGGCTTTTAGGAGGATGAGAGGAATGTAAGGAGATTTATTGGGTAGAGTTTGGATGAGACAAAGGGCTTGAGAGGTTTGAGGAATTGGTTAGATGTTGTGTCATTTTATAAGGGGGAGGAGGGGCTCATTATGAAAGATTGAAAATATTATTTTATTATATAATTATATTCGGTTTATAAGGGTCCAAAATACATTATAGTTGAAGGTAAGATGACTAATGATAGAAATGAAATCATTCAATAAGAATTGGACAGGTTTTGGGTATTATTTTTGTCTTTATATTCTTATTTATTTAAATCATTTATTAATGAGGTAAACACTACATCATTATTATGTCATAAATAATTTAGTTTATTAGATGTCTAAAAATTATAAAACAAATAACATGATGTATTAAATATTTTTATCTTTCTAATTAATATTTATTGATGAATAGATAACATATATAACTCTATGTTAAAAATGTTATTCTAAAAGATATATGATTATGTAATTTTTGTATTTACTTTAACTTAATTAATATAAAGTGTCATTATCAGTTTCATGTGGCTCCGTGGGGTCCCAAAATCGACCCAAATGTGCTCATGGTCTGACATGTATCAACCAATAGGGTTATGAAAAGTTTTAGGGTAATTTAGTTTTATTATAATATTATTGTGTACCCTTATTTACTAGATTTACCCTTTAACCATGGTAAATAGTATTTTACCGAAATAATTATTAAAAATGTCTAAAAATAAAAGTTACCTATTAAAAAAAATCCTCCTGATTCTAAATATGGAATCAATTTTTCTAAATTCAAAACACAAAAGTGTTAGAAATTAATTTAAAATTAATTCCTGTTGTCGAAATAAAAAAAAGTGTTTTTAAAAAATAATAACTATCAAAATATTGACACTTTCTTATGTTCAGTTTAAATATGAAATTATTTCCAATGACCAACATTATATTAAGTGGTAAAATTATAATATATTTATATTTTAAAATAACCATAATTTATAATTTATCACTACTAATTAATTTGATCAAAAAATATGTTTTTAATTAAATTTTAGTAATTTTCACTATTCATCAATATATGAATGTTATCAGAAAAGTACCAAAATTTTACCTTAAGATAATTTAGATATTATGAATCAAAAAGTATATTCTACCAAATTCAAAACATAAAAGTTGCATTTATTAATTGAAAATTAATTCCCGCTTTCAAAATGAAAAGGTGTATTTTTAAGAAATAATCACTATAAAACATTTGACACTTGTTTATGTCCAATTTCAAAGTGAAATTACTTACAATGACCATCATTAGATTAAATGGTAAAAATATAATATATTTATACTTCTAAACTATTAAAATGTATAATTTAACAATATAAATTATTTTGATTTAAAAAGTTGTTTTCACTTAAAATATAGTATTTTTCACTATTCGCTCAAATATGAAAGTTATCAGAAAAAACCACCAAAACATTATTAAAAATAAATTCTTATGTCCCGATTCAATATAAAAAGTTTAATTTCTCAAATTTAATATATAAAAGTTTCAAATATTGGATTTAAAAAGGCTTATCCATTAAAAGGCGGTAAAATTTCATTTTTTTAAAAAAATTCTTCTTTTATCTGAAAAAAATGTATTTGTTCTTACATTATGTCTAATAAAATCATAATATGGATTCTAAAATTATAAGGATTATATAAAGTTCAAAATTTTGTTAATACTATTCATAATTGATTTTGAACGGCATGTTTAGTAATACATGGTGCGCTAGAACTCGGTGTTGCATGTAGTGCAAGTTATTGAATTACATTAAAGAAATAACTTACTATTAAATCTTAGAGTGTTACAAACACCATGTAATTATAAGTACACGTCATGTACCCAGTTTCCACAGGTGACCACGCACAGGCCATGTAACGACCGAGTACATGGTCGTCTGTGGTGACCTAGGGACTAAATAATGTGGAGGCCTGAAAAGGCAAGTGCACACCATGTACTTCTAAAATACATTCTGTGAACATTATTTTTTATTTCATTAAATGCACCAGGGTCACGTCTAATCAACATAACCCTATTCTGCTTTATCTTTCTCATCTAGGAGAGACTATATGGTGTGAATCTTCTCCAAGTCCCTGACTCCTCGTTTGTTCTCCGAATTAAACTTCATCGGTTGTGTTGGAATCGCAATGGTAATATATTATTTCTTCTAGAGTCTCACATTTTGGTTTCTCCTCTTTCATGAGTTATCCTCAGTTGAACAATTTTAATGTTTTCATTGATCTAAGCCTTTCTATAGAGATTTAAGGTATGAGGTTTACATATATTGATCTCATGACGCCGAGGTAAGTGGTTTGTTCCTTTCCATAGATAATCATTAAATTTTATATGAAAACGTGCACAATACCCAAGAACGTCATATTGAGTGTTTGTTTTATTTCACACTGTTATTTCCTTCTATGCCTTTATTGTATTGATAGTGGATAATTATTTCTGAATAGGGTCTACTTTTCCATGATATGGATGTTTTTACCATGTTTTTTGATAGTTTCTTCTAGCTTTCCATTAGGATGACTTACTTTCCAAGCCTAGTATTATTAGGTTAGAGTGATTATTATCTCACAAGTTATGATATTCTGTAGAATGTTTATCGAAGTAGTTGTTGAATATTACAATGGCTTCCATATATTTATTTTTTTTCACAATTTACTTACACAGGGATGTGAAAACTTGGTGTAGTAGACCATTATGGGAATGGATGTTGAGCGATTATCTAGGGTGTCTCTCTACCTTTACGTTGTGAGACCTTAAGGGAGATGGATGTAAGTGCTCCTACAAAGTGTCTGTAGTTTCCTCGATATGGGGCATATGAGGAATTGGATGTTCAGTGCTTTCTCAGAATTCTTATTATTTACCGATACAAGACCACAAGGGGAATTGATGGTGAGTGCTTTCTCAGAGTGTCTTTACTAAAGCTGAAAAAGAGGGGTTAGATTGTGTGTACTTCCCAGTGGGTTTCTTGTGTTTGTTTTGATTGAACTAGAGGGGTTATGCAATCAGTACTTCTAAAAGGGTTACCTTCTTATTATTATCTACTTACTTGATATATGAATGTTGAATGCATTGGAAACTGTAGGATTGTTTACTTTTGAGTACTTCCTTGTTTATTGCTTCTTTTTTCTCATTGCCTGCCATATATATTCACTGACTATTTGGAACAAATATTTGGATGGTTACCTACTATGATTGGTCTCACAACCAATTTGAGTCATGATTGTAGGCCCAAAAAGATTATAATACTGTAGGTATATATAAGGGAAAGAGCCCTTCTACCTCGGGTACATGATTGCTGTGGAGCTGGGGAGCATGGGACCAAGTTGAGACTTACGATGGTGTAGAGTTGATTATTTTAATTTCCTTGTACTTTGGTTTAGTATTGTATTCCCGCAATGTGATGTGTTTGGGTTCTTTCCTAGACATATGTATCATGCATCATTTTATATATTTCCTGCAATTATTTATTTCTTTAGTCTTCTGCTGTTTATTTATAACATTTTATTTCTGCTTCCACTATTGTTATCTATTTTACTTCCAATATGTTACTCTTCCAATGATGGAATAGTTTCTCCACAATAACACCCAAGGCCCTCACTGCTAGTCCGCAGCCTTTGGCATTTGAGAAAATTCACTTGAGGCCATGTGACCAATTGGGTACGTGGTGGCTCTGGACGGCTTCTGGAACCGGGATGTTATAATTTTAGAGATTTCAGATTATATATTCATGTGTTAGTGGATTTTTAATTTAAACTAGTTGATCACTCATATTTTTAGAGTTGGGATGAGAAATATACATTCTCTTATTATCCAATCTTAAATGAAGAAATCACAATTTCTCACAGTCATGTACTTATGTTTATTAATGAATTAAGTTTCTCTATTCCATTTAAAACATAATTACCCTAAAACATTCAATGGTTATGCATAGTTTAGGGAAATTAATTGAGTAATTTAAATCCACATTCCATATTCTTATGAAAGTTATCATTATTTCAAATTCCATATTTTTGTAATAATGATTTGCAGTCATAAGAAATGAATCATAATGGAATCAATGAACGTGATCTGTGAGAGACTAACATTGGCATAAGAATGGATTTTTTTTCATACACATAATAATAGAAACTCATTTCTCTATTAGTATAGGCTCATTTATTAGGATATCATATTATAATGGGTTCACTCCCAAAACCATAATAATATTCAAGGTTCACTCCTGATACCATCACAGTGGAAAAATTTCCTTACTGAACTAGGTTTTCTCACAATTCTTGCCCTAAATTATTGAATCAAATTCACTCTTTATTCCTGTCCTATATTACTAATCTGGTTTCACTGGCGATTATATTCCTTTCATACTAATTCAAGTTCACCCCCACTAAAATCTAGTCTTACTATATCGAATTCAATCCCCATTCTAGTCTTATCTATATCCTGAGAAGAAATATTTACCAAATGAATTTGAAGGAGATATAAGTCCCCCATATTTGTTTATAACTTCTCCATTATCATTGGTTATAATGTTCCAGCCATTATTTTATATAATGTAACAACACTTATTGGTTATAATTTAACAACTATAACTTAATTAAAATTATAAATATTTCTACTACAAGATCATAAAACAGTCATTATATCATAAAAATAAAATGATATGGGTTACATAAACATTTCCTCATAACATAACCTTTGAAAAATATACAGTTTTGATCATCATTTAAGTATTTAATTAAAGAACATAATGTAGAAAAAGGTTTGTGTTTTATTATAATTTTATCATGGTATGAACCATGTAAAATAAATGGGTATTCATAAATATCATTACATCACACACATAATCTATTCATAGAAAGAAAAAAATTTATCATGGATTAAATTCCCTAAAAAGAATAATAAAGCTCAATGAATTTCATATTATATAGAAAATAATTTTGGAAAACCAATTCAGACATTCCATGAGGAAATTATATTTTCATTAGAAATCATTTTTTAAAACATCAAACATTATAAAAATAGTTTTCTTTAAAAATTACGCAGAAAACATATAAAGGCTGATTTGAAAAAAAAATCATTTCAAATACTTCTAGAGGAAATTATCCTTTCCACTTTGAAAAATAACTTTAAAAATATAAAACAATTTCAAAACAATTTTCACATTGAAATTTTTTATTTAAAATAAAAAAAAAATTAAATATATTATATAAAGACTTTTATTTTAAAATAACTTTTAAACATTAAAAAAATCATGAAATAATTGAGTGGTAATGACAATAGGAAATGATGCTCAAGATGTGCAGATTAAAATCATTTATTCTATTCACATTTTAAAAAAAAATAGGGGAATTGATTATCAAAATGAAATAAATATTCAGTATAATTTTTTTTAAAAAAAAATCAGCAATGTAATTTTTTTAAAATAAAAAGTGAGTAATAAACAATTTCAAAAATTAAAAAAAAATTGTTTTTCACGAGAATAAATTTCCTTTCCAAGAGAAAAAAATATTTTGATTTTATTAAAAACTTATTATTTATAATTTTAAGTACCAAATAGTGGAAAATTGAAACATTACATGATGATGTCATGGATAATTCATGGATAATAAAATTCAATATAATTATTGAAATATTTATCATAATATTTCATCATTGAAAATAAAATCATAAATAATACCGATAAACGATGAGATTGAAACATGAAATATTTACCACATTTGTAACATGAATCATAATATCTAATAATGAATAACATGAAATGATGTTTAAAATATCATTAGTATGAATATATTCATTATACTACATTTCAAATGGTTTTATATAAATATCATTAAATAATATTGGTGCGTAACATAATGTACTTCTCAAAGAAGAACAATTCAGACAAAAATCCCTTACTGCATTAGTAACATCTAAAACTAACCAACCTGATAGACATATCCTAAAATAGATATTTAAATCTAAATAAAATTTAGGATAAAAATCATAAAATATATTTATGGGAAGTATACATACCACATAAAATAAACATGTCGTGAATATGGCATTTGTCTCATAGAAAGTAAATGTAAGACGAGAATCCCATACATTAATTATTAAATTCCATTGTACACATTAGAAAATAATATATAAAAAATATATGATTATTATAACTCTATTAATTCAAAATATAAATACATTCCATTCCACATATGATATTTTTATGACCTCTTATTTACCTCTTAATTCCATGTTGAAGTTATATTTCTAGTAATAACCGTTTTGTTTTTCGTATATGTTTTCATTTATTATATTTTTTGTCCTATTATGTTGACCATGGTTCCGTAATATATATAATATAAAACATGAAATAAATATAATATATTTTATTTATATATTTATTTATAGTAATACACAAATTATAGTAATTGGATATGAAATACATCATTCATGGAAATGGTAGATCGTATGTCCGCAAGACTGTTGTTTCAAAATTCTAGTTGGTTTGGAGAAAATATTAATTGGTATTTTTTAATAAAATATATTTTTTACTTAAAATATAACAAATATGTTCATTAAACACATCCTTAGTACATTCCATGTAAAGAGTGAGTGAATCACATCACATAGGGCGATAGTAATCTGTTATACACACAACTTATATTATTATATTCCCACCAAAGGGATAGTAAAAATGTTTTGTAATATAATAATTATAGAAACCTAATAATTTATAAAAATATTAAAAATATAATATTGAAATAAAAAAAATTTCATTATGTATAATCATGAGAGGTGGTTATGGAAAATGAACAACACCAGTTTTTGGGGTGGGAGTCCACTGTGCAAAGGACTGATGATTTGTAAACCATATGATGGTAGTGGAGATGATTTTAGGTCATGACCATAACAAAAAAAATCTCAGTGTATTTAACATACTAAATTTATTATATAATCCAGTTATAATAAGAATGTAAATAAGATTAGGATGAAATAAAACAAAATTCTCATTGATGAACTTAATTTCTTATTCATGTATGCTTCATAGGTTTTCACTAAAGCCTCTACTTGTATGATTTCTATAAAAAATAAGTCATAAATGATGATTTTTAGGGATTTTGGGAAGTAATTTGGGTATTTTTTTTCTAAAAAGTTTTTTATGGTGTTAATAATAGTTGAGAGGGGACGGCCTTTTTAGGTGGGGTAGAGGACACACTTCGTATTTTTTAAAATAAGTAATTTCTCCCATGTTTTTCATATTTAAGAAGCTTAAAATTTTGGGATATTATTGAACTATATAGGTATCAATGTAAAAATATATCCATAAAATTGTTTTTATGCAATCTTATTGGTAATATTTACCTTTATCATTTTAGTTTATCCTCTGATAAACCCATTTTTATCTTAATCAAAATAATTAATTTTTCAATACATTCACAATTCAATTTTATAAATAATTAATTTTAACTAATTATAATTTATATATAATAGTTATTATAATTATGGAACCCATTTTTTAAATTACATTCATAAAAGTTGAAAAATTACTTTTTAAATTATTCATATATGCTTGAAAATAAAGATGGGTTTTGAAGAGAATACATTCAAAAGTGTGAAATTGTTTTTGTCAGAATTAAATATGAAATTGTTTTCAATGAAATAACATAGATTAATTGGTAAAAAATTAAACTAATTTTAATCTTAAACAAATTAGAATATAATTTTTCATTATAAATAATTTAGATTAATAGCATGTTTCATATAAAATGCAACATCTTCCACTATTCATCAATAAATGAAGCTTCTTAGAAAAATACCCAAAATTAAACATAATAAAATTATGAAATTAAAATTTTAAAAATATTTTTTTTAATAAAATTGATTTTCTAATTGTTTCCAAAATTAATTTCATTATAAATGTGAAAAAAGGTGACAAAATATTTTTAAGAAAAACAAAAATTTTAAGTATAAAATTGAAGTTATATTGTTTTTTATTATAAAAACAAATAAGATAGATGATTAAAATTTTCTTGGAATATATAATATATTAATATAACAAAAATAATAAACATTAATTTGGTTAATTTATTTATATAA
The DNA here is from genome assembly GCA_963277665.1 of Viscum album. Taxonomy (NCBI): domain Eukaryota; kingdom Viridiplantae; phylum Streptophyta; class Magnoliopsida; order Santalales; family Viscaceae; genus Viscum; species Viscum album. The sequence goes on along the minus strand of OY728155.1, from coordinate 115,340,912 downwards.
AAATCGCTTGTGGCATACAAATGTTTTTTGAACAAAGATATTCATTTATTTTCCAAAGGGTTTCATTTACATTCCTAAATAATTGTTAACCAAAGAACTCAATATATATACATATGTAATAAAATTTTTGATAATTTAGTTAATATTTATAATAACCACTATTCTAATGTCTAGGTGAAAATAATAATAATATTTTAATAATATATCACATTTCATTTAAACTCTGTGTTTCTCGTAATGTAATCTATGCTTCGTGTTTCCTATAATGCAATCTAAAATCACTATTTCTTATAACACAAGATATAAATAGTGTTTCATATAACCAAAAATATCAAAAATATTAAATTAATTTGAATAATATCTCTAGGTGTTAGTATGTGTCACTAAACCAAGGAAGGTAGTGTTCAAGCCTATAGGTTTGATCCATAGTCTATAACTAACCCAACTACCCTTATCTTGACCCCCTACTAGAACAATCCACCATGTTATTTCCCTACCATTAAGATCTTCTTATTCTAATCAAGACTAATAATAACTATCTATTGACACTCACTATGATTCCTAGAATCCCATGTTAATCAAGAATGGGGTGGTGAGGGTGAAATAAAACAAAGAAAATATCTCAATAATGACTCATCATAAACCATAATAAATTCAAATCCCACATTAAAACACCATGGACGTGATGACCCTTCCTAAACCAGAGGAATTTCATAAATGTGTGAACTTCCAAGATAATAAATTTTAAAATTAATAACTAAGCCTTGGAATATTTTGAAATAAAAATATTTTCTTGTAAAAAATTCATCATCATAAACTAATTCAACAAACAATATAAATCATGAAACAATGGTTTCATGGTGCCAACTGGGTATTGACACTTGGAAATTAATGTTAATAATTTGGAAAAACGCTTTTAAACTATATCCAGTTTGTTCTAAAATAAGTATTTAAACATATAAACTTATGTAACTTAATATATATATATATAAGTACCCAATTACCCAATGTAAATATTAACACAACCTTGGGCGAATTAGTAAAAATAAGAAACCAATATATTCATATATATGGATATGTGTGTAAAAAATATATAAATAAAGGAAGTGAATTGGAAACCATTTTGGATGCTCTTTGGAAACCAAATATTTCCTTAAGAATTTATATAAAATGGGATTAAAGGCCAAATATTTCTAGTTATTTTCAAAAAGAAACATTTAAAACTAATAGAATGAAAACAAATCACTGAAGGTTCTTGTAGTTTAAAAAATATTGAAATCAGGTTTATCAAGCGAAATTAATGATCGTATATTGGGATATTATAGAAAACAATAGAGAAACCAATTATGAACATCACCACCATAATCTATACTATATATGCTTCATAATATAATTAATATATCCATTACAACAACCAAGCAGTTATACTTTTAAATCATTAGGATGAAACACAATGTAGCCAACTTGAAATAAAGTATAATATTTCACCATCGATGAACATCATAATAACGAGTTGTAAATTGAACATCATGAACCCTTAGACAAAAAATTACCCAAACAGCCAAATCAGGTCTCAGTTATCCCTAGTTTTTTCACATATTAAGAGAGGGAAAACCAAAAATAGATTAATAGAGGAGGATAATGGGAACCATTAATCTAATATGATCACACCAAGAATACGGATGAAAATAAGCCCAACTTCAAGAGAGGGAGGAGGTATGTTGCATGGCTAGGATCCCCTCATGTGTAATGTGATAAAAAGGGTGAGGGTAAGAGAGAAGTTGGAAGGACCATCCCGCTTTATGGGTTTTAATTCATTATGGTAAAATTGGAAAATATAAAAATATCAATACCATGGATAATATATAAGGTTTTGTCACATGGATTGGTAAATTGTGCATGAACCACGGTCTTTATCAATGATATGGACACCATACAGAGGAATTATTTATATTTTGGAAGACCATGTGGTCTATCTAAGAAAAATAGTATACGATGTAAAATGGTTTTTGTACAGTTTGGAATGTTTAAAGCCTCACCATACCATATTCTATGCATTCCCAAAAAAATATCAACTATAAATAAAACTATTAATAAGTTTAATTAAATAAAAATAATATTACTTGACCAAAAAATATAGTCATGTTGAGTTGGTATGTGAAAAGTATACCTAGCATGAAAATTTCATCCCCGTAAAGTACAAAAACATTAGGTTGATTAAAAAAAGAGTAAAAAAAATATTACTTAAATTGGGACCTTAGAACCCAATGACATAAGAATAGACAACCACATTTCTTTCAATGCATAAAATATTGAAATTAAAAATGGGCTAAAGTGATCATATAAAAAAAATCAAACAAAACACATAAGGAGAATACTAATGAAATTAAGTAAGTGAAACCATCAAACAAAAAAATGAATATAGAAGGTCACGTACACCTTTAAACCGAAATAAATCAAGGAACACTCAGTACCATAATATTAAAATCACCATAGAAACACATCATGGTATATTAAATATCTTCACAAGAATTCATCATATGACTTGAATTACATGCAAACTAAATAATATGATTTGGTTCATATGGGGTGAGCATAATGAATTAATACAACCATTATAATTCAACCATTACAAAAAATAGTAACGTGGTGGTTTTTTCGATATAAATCACCATGATCTCCTTATATGGTAGTCTCTCCAATATTTAAAATCTGGATATCATGGTGGTTCAACTAGTGTAAGAAAAAACTTGAGAGTATAGTATTAGAAGTTTTCACCCACAATACATCAGCAATGATAGAAAAAAATTAATTAATAAATTATTCAAAAGAACCATTAAATCATTAAAATATCATTTGAAAAAGTAAAGAAAAATACAAAAAGGAAAAATAAAATTGGGAATAACTCAAAGCAATATGAACCATTATCGAGATCCAAAATCTAAAGAGTACCTCTTCTTAAAAGATGATTTCAATTAAAAAACTTCTAGAAGTGAACCAGATGACCAAAATGATGATGTATATTTGGAACATATGATTAAGAGGGATGTTATATCCCAATCCGAGCACATTGGAACAACAGAAGACATGGTTTTCATTCTAAAGAGGATGTAACTAAAGAATATTTACACTATTTAGAATATTTTAGTATGCAAATCTCACCAGCTGGGTGTCTTTAACCAGCATCAAAAGGAACATAGAAACTACTCACCGAAGGTTCCCTATAAAATCCAAATTATATTGATGGGACTCATTCACCAACCCTGTAGACATGGAATTCCCTGATGAAAGTAGTTAATGACCGATATCCCAGAGATAACCCTTCAAAAATTGATGACCCTTCAAATAATCACTCAACATAACCTATGGAAAAAGGGAAACAACTAATTAAAATGTTCATTTTACTTCTCCGTCTTTCATTGACACTATTGGAGGATAATCTTGTCTCTTTCTTTTCATTAACTCCTCAAGGAAGAAACACTATGAAAACATAGTCTTAAGGAGATCTAAAAAATTCCAAACTCATAACTGAGGATGGAAAATTATATTACACTATACTAAACATTTCCATTTGAAAATTCATAAAATAAAATTTTCCCTCATAGTTTTAGGAGTTCAACAATATTAAAAGATACCATCAACATCCTCAATCCATGCATCTATATCTTTAGAACACAAGCCTCATCAATGGATATAAAAAATCAAAAACATAATCATCTCCACTACTCTTCCTTGAGTATTGGTGTTATCACCAATTATCCAAGCCACTGTTGAATCCTTATGACACCACAAAACTCTTTTTGTAGGAATGCACTAATTTATAAAAGATTCATAAATCAAAATTAATAACCATATTAATTATTATCCAAAACTAATGAAATTAAATTTTAAAAAATAAATAAAATAATATAAGAAAACCAACCAATTAATGAATATCAATTCGAAAATATAACACATTAAGGACATTTTAGACATCAAATTTCAAATTTTAACATTTTGAAATCTCAATATAAAATTTTAAAACAATTTATATTCAAATGTTTATTTCAAAAATATCACTTGAGATTGTCATATAATGACCCATGTTTTTCATTTTAAACATTTATGGGTCCTCAAACAAAAAATCATCTCACATAATTTGTAGACACACCCTTTTTTAACATTTTTATGTCCATAATATTTTATCCAAAAACCTAGTTTCAATTTCAAATCCCATTTAAAAAATATTTGGATTGTAAAAACACAAACTTATGAAATGGTTCATTTAAGAACATTATCCTAAAAATCTTTACATATATTTTCATTTACTGATTCACCACTACATACACACCAACATATGTTCATAATCACATATATTACACCCACATGTATATATATATATGCATGTCTATGAATATTTTTAACGAATAGAGTGAGTTAAATATAAATTATTGGGGTCACATTTCAAATTTCTCTATTAAAAGTCCTATAAAATATATAATTAATTTCTACTATAAAAGTAATTTAAAATCCCCAATTAAACATACAATAATATTTTTAACAAACCTTTTTTCAATACTATGTAGTTTTCATTTCATTTTAAAAGAAATAATTTTATTATTCAGAAAAAAAATGAATAAGGCCAAATGTCATTTCACAATAAAATGGATTAAACAAAAATCAAATCAAACTGATAACGAGAATGTCTCGGAGAATCCCAACACCTAGGGACCCAAAATTCCAAAATATTGAAAGAAAAAATTATTAAACAAGTTGATACAACATGGTTTGGACGACTGTGTGTAAACCATGTGAATCCTAATATATGTTAACAGAGGTAGCCACATTGAAATCAAATGGTTTTCTAGGCCATGAAACATAATCGTGAACCATTTTAAAACCTCCAAAAAAATTCAATCTTTTATGATTCTTAATATAATCCATAATCTCTAAATAAAAATCCTTCACACTCAAATAATGACCCAAAAACTGAAAAATCACAAATAACCAATTTCATATTCAAGAAAAAAACAAAACATAACACACTATAAACTCATGAATCCTTTTGTATATGTGGTGATAAAGATCATACCCATGTTCGACCACATTAATTAAAAATCAAAATACATCCTCTAATAAACCTATAAATACAAAATAACAAGTGCCAACATAAATTATTACCATTTCTCAAAATGAAACATGAGTCAACCAAAAACCATTCACTCGATCTGGCTTCAAACAAGGAATGGGTGGTTGTATCGATCCAAGTAAGCTAGAAAATCATTTTGGTCATAAATAATTTCGCATTTGGGATTTATTTATCCCATAAATAATTTCAAAATAAGAAAAAATAATAATTAAACACTAGAAGTTGAATAAAGACATGTAATTAAACACACCTCACTTTGACCTCTCAGGTCCCCACCAACCACAAAACCCAAATCATTCATTGACTGATCCAAATATAGTACAAACTAGAAAATCTAAATGATAATTTTATAAAGATCATGGAGATGATGATTTTGGATTCCAAGGGAAACCACACCCTATGATTTACCTTTAAAATGGATAACATTTTATTATAGTTTGAAAATATAAATATATAATGATATGGGATTCATTTCAATTCCAAGAAAAGTACTAAGATAGTACCTTGGAAGGGAAATCCAGATTTTTATTTATAAAATAGTTTATAAAGGATGAAATACATTCTGATAAACCATTTATTAAATAAACTAGATCTAAAACAATTGTTTTTTAGGAAGATGTAATACTAGAAATTATTTTATAAAAGTGAAATAAAAACACACAAGGTAGAGTTCATGGAAAAAAAATATCATGAGAGTATCCTAAACATCAATAAAGTTGGTCATATGTGTTCTCAACTATGAACCATCTATTCACATATCAAAATTATCCACAGTCTGTAACCAACTCGTCGTATCTCAACTATCCTGATGAGTTCTATAGTTGTCCAATGAATTATCCGACAATGGGAATCTCGTGAGTCTAATATGGACTATATAGAAAATTTCTCTCTTCCCTCAATACGATTCCTAGGATCGAATAATAATAGAAAAATGGGGTCTGTTGAAGAATTAAAAAATAAAACATCTCCCTCATGTTTCATGAAAACCCATCATACATTCCAAACCGACCTCCTAACATCATCTATAGAAAGACCCTCCCAAAATAATGTGTAATGACCAAAATTTCTATTTATGAAATTTACCTTCTATAATTATGTTATATAGTATAAATATGATAAAATAAATTATATAACACAATAAAATCATTATAAATGAACAATGAATGTGATCATAAACCGTTATATAAATTAATGAAACTAAAAAATGGAATAGTCAATGACCTTTGGAAAAGTAATGTGACCCTTATTAATAATGATCCAACTGATAACATAGTAGAATCACCTATAAAAGTATAAATAAAATTTATGTTACATTGAAATGGAAACATTATATATTTATATCATGTAATAAGTAAATAACTATTTTAAAAATAATAAATTATTTTTTGATGTTTTTGTGAAACATAAATATTTATTAGTGATTTTATAATTAATATATCGATTTAGAATAAATTTTTTTTCCATAAAATTGATTCCTAAATTATAATTATATGGTATTATTATTATAAAATAATTTAAGGATCATTTATTTTGTTTTTAAACATGTTATAAAATAAGATATATTTATAAATTTTTTTTTGAATAAATTTTGATTTTAATAAAAAAATAAAATTTTTCATATTTATATAATTATTCTAATAAAATAAGTTTCATTTTTCGATTCTACAAAACAAAATATTATTACGGTGAATTTTTGGGATATTTCAAAAATAGCTTAATTTTTTGTGAGTAGTAAAATATGCTAATTTCTGGTAGTTGGGTAGTGATAAATTTTCTAAGGGAAATAATATAATCAAATGAATTTGTTAAAGGACTAAAAAGATTCGAGGAATAATTGATGGTAAAATATTAAAAGATCATAATTGACAAAGAAAAAAAGTTGAACTATGAAGGGAAACATCCTTTGTAGATCACCGCTATGCATAGCGACCCACATTGAGAAGACACCTATGAACTAAATGGTTCAAAAGAGCCAAACATTCATGTAAGATTTCATAACGTTGTCATTCATAGGATGGAGGTGGATACATTTATCCTGCATATTGAATTTTCCATCGAATCAAATGTTCCACTAGAAAGGAGAAGCAGAGCTCATTCGAGGACCACTGCTCAGCAAGGAGGTCCAATTAATGAGGTGATAATGGAAAATTCCATTCATGGGATAGAGATGAATAAGCTATTCCCCCACAACTGAAGTAGTTTTTGGGAATGAGGTGAAGAAATCTGCCATGTAAATGAACACCCATGAACTCAAAAGGTTCGTGTGCAAAGTGAAGAGGGATCATCCTGGAATGAAACAAAGCAATTTACAAGAACAAGGAGGAATGTTTGACCACCGCAGATGATGAAAACATTTCCCACTTACTGATTCATCCATGGGTTGTGTTTTCTTCCTTATTCCTCCACAAAGGACAATTTGTAGCACACTGATCTACCACTTCGGCCTCTCTATAAAAGAACCTAGAGGGGACTGGTGGAAGAAGAAGCTTTTTTGAGGACATGAGTGATCAAAGGCACGAAAGAATAGAGAATCATAAAATAAAGACTATTTCAACAATTTTATATAGGTATAAAATTCCACATAACATTAATGAAGGAACTATAATTCTAATTATGACCATGAACTGACTTCCTTCACCGATGAATTTCTTGTCAAGTTCAAAAACAATGCCCCTTCTCCAAAATAGTGTCCCATGTAGCCATATGATATGCAGATGGAAACCTACACCATATAGAAAATCACTATGTTGATGGATCTCGATGAATGTTGCAACCGTGATATGCATACATAACTCAGCGCTACATACCACGAATGTATGCGGATGAAAGGCATCTCCTCATACCACCATAGTATGTATATGGAATTCTGCGTCACATACCACCATGGTACATGAATTGAACCTAGTTCCACATAGAAATATTCTACATGAAAGAAATCCATGTATATGTACTATCATGGTATGTAGGAAAAGATCCATCCCGAATAAACAAATTGTACGTATAATGAGGTATTATCGGTTGTTCCACCCTCCAACGTCATCAATTTCTTTATGTTCCTTCCAAATCATTCACACCCCCACCATGAACCATTCAAATGGAACTAGGCCAAAGCATCTTCTAAAGCCACCATAACATATGATAAAACAATCAGGCACATCAGCATACCCTTTTGAGTTTACATATCCATGGATAGCCGAGTCATGTGAGAAATCCATGTAACAAGGCAGACCACCATTGTGTCCCAAATTATACATTCCCATGGGGTTTTACCTTGGTATTCCCACATATACCTCCCCATAATAGGGATTTTGGTTAATTTTTGTCATTTCCCTTTGATGAGGTCTAGTGATAAATAATGGGGAATCAAACTAGTTTTCCCCTTTGATGAGGAATGATCATCCCCTTTCCCAGAACCAGTCTGAGGGAATACTATCTGAGGTAATCCCATATCCCCTCTTCTGGAAAGTGTCGTATCCCTATCCTCCACTTCTATAATCCTCATATTTTCCCTCAACAGATAGAGAAAACTGCATGGTTCACCAGATCTATTACTTCATATTTTTTTCCACAGTGATCATGACTCAGATGGGATTAAATATTAGTGGTGATAACTGTATCTGCACAATCTACCCAATTGATAAACTATTATAACTATGATTCCACCTCTAAACATGATATGTAGTATGTATATCTAAGGCCCAACTCAAATCGTCATTCTCGATGGATGTAAGCCCCAAATCATTCCCCCTTTAATGGGTAGATTCTATTCATAATCTAAATGTTGCAGAACCATATGGACATTGATACCCAATTTTCCGATATATGTAGGAAACCTCTATGGGGGTTATGCCCGACACCATTATATTACTTCCGGTCTACTTATTTCCTTTATGCATGATGATAAAATGCATGGATGGGTCATTTGAAAACGTCCTTAAAATGTGATGTATCCAGTAAAGAGACACTGAACTACGTGGTTACTGATTCCTCTAACGAGGATAAATATGAATACAATCTAGGAGGGGTTCTATTCCAACATTGAATTGATTTTCATCCACCTAGATGATGATAAAAATCTATAGCACCATCCCATATGGCTGTAAACCAATAGTGTGTTACTAAACCACCTCAAAATTCCTTGTCTTTCCAAAAAGAGTGTAACGTTAAGGAAGAACCTTGGATACATACATGAGATTCTGGACACATTCTTATTTATGACTGATCTTGCGACCTAAGAGTACTCATCAAACACATTCTTGGTAATGAATAGAGAATTCATGAACATATGAACACAACATAATTCTATAAGTGAATATTGTAATATGCAATAAATCCCCCCTAAATGATTTCCTTAGACTAACATACCATCTTCTCAACCAATGTGAGTCCTTATGTGTCATTATCTAATCATTGAATGAGCAGATTCCTTTGGAAATAAGGTCTGTGAATTGTGCATAAGGGGTCCGTTGGGTGTTTTTGGAACTATGAATAAACCTGGTGGAGACAATCTAATGATGTCATACCCAACATTGATCATTTTCATAAACACCTAACCCCCTGCAATCACCCATTGGGATTGCCTAACTGGGGAAACTCTTTTGTAAAGAAACAAGAATATAATGCATTGTACCGGTAGGACCATTTACATTGTTGTGAAAGACATTATTCATGTCGAAACATAAATGGTGAACATGATGTGAATCTTTAACCAATTTGGTGGTATTACCCCACATAGGCCCCTTTCACATTGGATAAGAAAGAGGGATGAGACAGATAATTAATTAAGCATATGGTCATGAGATTCTACATGGATACGGATATAGCCTATACATGTATCATATATTTTAGTTCTATAGATCTACCTTCAATCCAATGGCATTTTTAATGTTCTAATAGAAACACATGTTGATCAATTCATTAGTTGAGTCTTCCAAAAATTAGATGACTCTATCATCCCACCAACATCTCCATCACTGGGTTTCGAATGTGTTGAATTGAGAGTACCACCAGAATAATACTCTCCCCACGGTGGACACTGCAAGACTGACCATCAGTTAGGTTGAAGATTGCTAGATGCCTCTTCAATAATGGCCAAAATTCTAGAACTGAGTGGATCCTCCATCCATCTCTAATAATTTCATTAGTGTATCCCTAGAATGTGACAATGAGTACCTCTTTTATATTGGGGAGGCAGATGAACTCAACTCCCATTAATTTTTCTCTACTACACAGTATCTCCACCCAAGGTCCCCTTCCAAGAAGATTCCATCCCCAATGTCGTGAAACCTAGAATCCTCATTCTAAAGAGGGAACCTCAGTAAGAGATCCTTCTAAAATTCAATGACCATTGTTCCCCTCGGCTGCCCTCCATGGGGAATAAACATTTAATCCAAAGTGTTCTATCACCCTAGTTTTAAAGTAAGAGATCCAACATTAAAATAATATGGCACAGTACATGCACACAAACAATCTCACCCCTCTACGGAATATTCCAAGAAAATACCATTGAAGGCTACAAATAAATTCATATCCCCACTCAATATTATGAATCCCACCACGAAAATATGGTTGAGCATTATAAGGATTCACAAACTCCCACTAATTATCTCTAATCTCGCCATGAATACATGACAAAAAATTATAGGAAGATGCAAATCCCGACTGATGCACATGAAGCCTGTCATCCAGTAGGGATGAAAAAATATTGTAAGGAACACATCCTTGTTAATGAATATGAATCCCAACAGTCAAATAAATAGGAAATAAAGTGTTTTCAAAGACAAATACATGCTCTATCATGTCATTCCCATCAGTCAAATACAATTTCCCTCAAATAAAGGAATTTTCAAATTCCTTTTGATGCTTATGAAACCTCTGAGACAAATACTGCGAAAATGGGAAGACACAAATCCTTACTCTCAAATATGAACCTATCATCCAAATTAGATGACAACCAGAGAAGACAGTTGGTCTATCCCAACTACACATCAGGGGAAGACTAACTACTCCACCCCAATATGGGAGAATTTTTATTACCCACCTGCAGTCCATGGAGGACTGGAGTAGGTAAAAATTCTTGATATGAAATTGAAATGTCAATTTATCCATGTTCTATCTAAAGATGTACCTCAAAAAATCTTGACAATGAAGTAGGATCCGAAATCAAATCCATTTCATAGCCTTCATACCTATCAAGACGTAATCGCAACAAGATAAATAATAAGGAGTTAGACCACAACCAAATCTTCCCAAGTGGGATGGCTCATCCAGCAAATAATATGGTCACTTTGGAGGATACCTACCTCCATACTTCAGTTTAGGGTCGTCTATGAGCATATTCCATGATAAAATAAATACCTGATCAAGGAAAAACACATATTCCATTTATGGGACACCATTCCACCAAGGTGGCCAATCCAGGGAAAGCATATATCCATGATTTAAGTCATGATCCCCATAGGTGTATCCCCATGTCATCATGGTGACCAACCAAATAGGAACCCAAATATGAATGTTATTGCTAACTCCATGTGACCCTAGTTTCCTACAATACACAGAAAAAAACCGAAACATGCTAAAGGTAGTTGGAAATGAAGATCAAATTCATGATCCTCCTCTACTAGAAGTTGGAGTTCTTGATTACATCAAGAAACTGTATATAGAGGCCTAATATCCTTTCAACCCATTAAAAAATCATAGGAGTGGATGTAGCAGTTGAGAAGTTCCTCCCTGTAATATTATTAACATTAGTTCTGAGTGTCCTCCTTAGAGCTCCCACAATGGATTATGACATGGGAAAGAAATGATTGATCTTGATGACCTATATCTTAATGTGTGTCATGGTAACCCTCCCTATGAACAGAATATCTAATAGTATGAAGGTCATCCCCATTATTTCTTCATCCCAAATGGTCCTACCTAGGGAATGCACTCTAGAAATTCTTCCTACAATAGGACACAAATATATGATGGTAGTCCTCTCTAAAATGGCAGTCACCATAAAGGCCCTCCCTGTGGTGAAATCAAGCAACGAGAAGGTCTTCCCATAATTTCAGTTTATCCTAAAGGTTCTCTTTTGGATGTGTAATGAAACAATTATATCTGCAGCTAGAAATATATCTATTATGGTAGTCCTCTAAATTATATTAGTCAATTCAAAGGCCCTCCCTGTAGTGACATCAAGCAGAAAGAAAGTCTTCCCCTTTTGTGGTCCACCCTGAAGGTCCACCAAGGGGAATGCACTATATGACTTCTCCCTGTGGGCAGAAATTAAACTATGATGTTATTTCTCACCACCACAAAATCATCTAAGAAGATCCTCCCCATAGTCAACAAGTACAGAGGAAAGAAGGTCCTCATGTCGCCAATCCATACAAGAGAAAGGCCTCCTACTATGAGGTACATGGAAATATGCAGTCATACATGTTAGATACTCTTTCAATGAAATGATGCATACTTTATTAGTCAAAATATGGTCTAGGTCCACACTCATCTTCTAATCCACTCTTATACTATTCATATATTGATGATAATCAATCTAGCCTCGTTTCATGGAATGAAATCATCAAGAAGAATTATAGTTCGGCAGAACAAGTATAATAGTGTCTATAAAATGAACAAAATGACTTGTTTCTTGTGAGAAGACTATAGGACCAGGATGAAATGCCAATTATTTTTTTCCCACAAGAACTTCTCAATTTGACATACAATGAGTGTTTGAGGTAGAATGCATGCATACCATTCACATCAATATCTAGACAACTCTTCACCATATGAAAGAAATTTATTATCTTATGATGAGTATGCAGACCATCTAAATATATTATGAGTACACCACCAAACAATTGACCTAGAATCAGTTCTGTCTATATGACATCCATAATCCAAGAGAAAAAATAACGATCTTGAAGAACACATTGGAAATTAACTTAGACAATTTCATTATCCCAAGATGGTAAAAAAATTAAATCATTGTTTTGGAAAGGAAAACATATTGACAAGAATCAGCCTTATCTATGTCTAAGTATCATCAAGCTTGATGATAAAGAGTCATTGTAAAAATACTGAACCTGGAGACATAGAACAATCAGTTGGCCTCTCGCCAAAGGGAATCTAATCATCAAGAAATGATCATTTCCTTGAAAAAAAATATTTCATGTTCATACTTGAAACCATATCTGATTCACCATATAATGAGAATGCATGAGATCAATAAAAAATCAATAGAAGAAATGACTTCTACATTATAGAAGAAGCCTCAAGAACAAGTGATCTAGGAATTTTTAACATGAAATTACCCCATATGACAAGTAAATATGAGATGAGTCATAATAATGAAGGAATGGGAGAAACCACAACATGGAGGGTTGGGGGTATTATTAACACAACTGTCCAACCATCAAACATCAGTCTTTTCCTACCTATGGAGGAAAACTAATAGAGATACCACCCATTATTTACCATCTTGTGGTTCAATTTCCACATAAGGTAGGTGTATAACATGGTCATATAAAGATTCCCACTGAGTTCTCCATCACCAGGAAATTTTTGGAGGATCTCATAATTGAGGGAGAAAATACAATAAGGGAGGAAAAAAATTATCCTACCCTTATACAATTAGTATGACGCTCACCATGCACAATGAATTTTTGAATGTCTCGGACAGCAATCCTACAGAACCCACTAAACATTTTGTGAATATGGATGAAAATGAAGAAGATGGTACCTCTCATAATATGATATGCACCGATCCTGGATGTGTGTACACCTAGAATGAGAGGGACACCCTAAATTGTTTCACTCACTCTTTCAATCTCTCACTAAATCTTCTATGAATCCCCAAAAACCCAAAGAAAAAAAGGAAATACATGACCCACATACCCCAAATGAGAACAAGTCCCTAATGCTTGAAGAGAGATTCACTCAACATGAATATGGATTGAATGATTTTAGGTGAATCAATGTCTAGATGGTCTTAGGAAGTCATCATGTCTGATATGTTCCCCAAATATTGATTCAATATAACCTTCTGAAAGCTAGGCCTCTTCCACAAAGGATTGTCCTTAAAAATGAAGTAAGGACAAAAATATTGTCCAATGCAGTATCGGGATCATTAGTATACTAGAATCCAATCCTAAAATGATATCAATATATCCCTCCCTTGATCAAGACACTGAAATAAATTTATCCACGTCTACAAAGGGTTCCCTCAACTGAGTATCCACTTCATGTCCAAATAGTTCTTAACTGAACAATGTTTTCCCCTAATGCACCTACCCATGTTCATGTTAAATGGGACACACATCAAGAGATCATTAGTACCATTATGTCATTGGCATATCTATTGGATTTCATGGAAGGGTGGTGTTATTTGCTATATCTTGAATGGAAGACATAGTGTGACTGGGGGATTTCCATTCAGCCGACAACAAATTTCAGAACCATGTGTTCCCAATATTCAATGGATTAGTTGACCCAATACAACATTTGATGCAATATGGGTCTTATTGTGATCCCAAAATGGAAATCATAGTGAAAAAATAAATAGTGAAACTCAAATATTTCTTGGAATCCTTTAATGGTTCAGCCTTTGTACGGTATACCAGTTTTATATCTCATTCAATAACATGATAGGAGGATCTCTGGTGGTCATGCATTTTCCAGTTTAGTTCAACATTTCCAAAAAAAATAGTCAGTGATCTTATGAACTAAAAATAGTGGGATAATGAATGATTATCACATTTCATTGCATGATCGAAAGGTCTAACCTACTCTCTCAACTGACCACTTATCCTAGATGAGATTCTTTTCATGTACATAGATAATATATGGGATGTGGATTTCTTGATTTATATAAAATTTCTCAAAACATAAAAGATTCCTAACAATATACTAACCTAAAGTCTAGGGAGGCCCCATTGGACCCTGAAAAAAGAGTGGGAATAACATAAGTGACTTTTGTTAGGCTTTAGAAACCCAAAAAACTAGCCCCATCTCCAAGACCTGCACCAAATCAAGTAGGGCCCTATGGAAGCTAATAGGAGCCTCCACCTCATCAGGATGAGTGGAGGGGACCTATGTAAAATAAATTCAAGGAATGAAGGAATAATGTTTTCTCATTCCAAGATAACCAAGTCTGTGGCGACATTGTGGCCACCGAGAACCACAACTTTTTCCTACTACCAGAGCCAAAAGGGACTAACAAAGTAGGTTGAGATGTCTAGTTAGATTATTTTTCCTTCTATCAGATATTATGACACAACATTTAGTAGTGTTTCATCATCAAGGACCTCTTATAATGAATGATAGATTATGGGTAAGTCAAATTGGGGCCACCACCACCGCAACTGGAGTATGTTTCCACCAATAACCCAGATGAAGGAGGGGAGTGGAAAAATGTTGCTAAAAAAGGGAATGGAAGTAATATAGTTGGTTGACTATGAAAATAGTCAACCTAACCCATGTAATACACCATGTGCAATTAATGAAACCAACTATGCCTCTGAAGTCTTATGAGGAAATGCAACTGATATCTTCTACCACACAACCATCCAGAGGCCAAGCATCCAAAATAAGTACAAATAGAAAGGTAAAGAGAAAACAAAATAAGGAAAACCTACACCAAGGACAAAGATATATTTTACACTCTTAGATTTTATGCCATCACATCTACAGAGACGAGCATCTCCCAACCAAATGACATCAATAGATTAAGTCAATCATATAAAGACATCATTAGATGAAGAACAATTCTTTTAATACAATAAAAAAAATTTCTTAGTGGATCAGTTCACTAATGAAGAGTTTGGATATGAACTAAATTTCACTACAACTAATCTAGAAACTAGTGTAAGAGTCTGTAGGGGACAAATATACCTAGGAAATTGTAGTCATGGATGAAACCAAATTATTGGGCACACCTCGACTCAAACTATCCACATTGTAGTGACTCGATGGAGAGATATATAGAGAACTCAACTAGAACTGGAAAATTTCTCATCCCCTACTGAAAGATACTCTAGCCCGGTCATCCTAGAATATCCATCATAAGAATAATTTTTTTTATTCCCCCATGACATATAGGCATACCTTACTTTCCAAATTCAAAAAGTGTCAAAGCATCAATAGTTCATGTCCTGATAAATGATCAATCATTATCAAATGCTAAATCCCCTAAAGAATCTATGAGAGAGCACCCCAAAAGTGGGTAAGAACTATCATTTAGATCATCTGTATGATATTATGAAACAATTTGATAAAATATCAGATATTTTTTTAATCATGAAATCATTAAATTTTTTAAAAGATCTATGAGAAGTGCTTATAGAATCTTGGTTAATTACCCAGGAGTATGAAGACGAAGTAACCGCCAATGAAGTCTATCAGACAGAGACCGATCAATTGGAAGGCCATATAGTCATCTCTTTAATGGATCATGATGAATTTTCTATTATATAAGGACACATCAAACCACAATATGTGTTTGACAATATACATGATATCGATATCAAAAAATCTTCCTCAATGATTGATGTAGGGTTAATCACATTAAACTATGAATAATTCATCGGATGGGGTAAAATTATGATAGCCTGAATCCAAATCCCACAACCTTGATGGGATCTTATAAAAGGAATCAGAATCCATTAGGAAAAATAATTCTCAAAACATTGTTTCGAGACCTTGTGGCTGTCTTAGAATTTCTGGTGGTATGAAAATACACATCCTTCAATTCCCTTCTAGGAATGCCCAGCTTTCATCATCACATAATGATTCTCTCATCATACAGTATGTGCATCAAATATTTCACCAACAGATATTGTAGAACATTTTTTTCTGATAAGGCCCCATTCGAATCCTCCAAGTCATGCAATATCAATGCCCAATTATATGAGTAAGAAGGGAATATAACCTTAGTAAATGAGATTGATTGGGTCACCGCATCAAAAAAGGTTTAGAAACAATACCTAGTGACCCATTCATGAAGCTTTGTAATGAATATGTAATACACATCATTTAGGTTGAGTCCATGAGTCCAAATTTTGCCATGTATTCAACAATCCTCATGATTACAGTCATGGACACCAAGCCTAATAGTACAGAAACATTCTATGGACCCAAAAACAATGGAAAATGATTGAATGGAAACACCCTCAATCCATCTGCAAGGCACCAAATGATCTATTAATCACCCACTAAGGTATAAGAGAAAAAAATACATTTTCCATTTCCTCACTCTATTCTCTCTAGCAGATTCCCCACTGTCAGTTAGATCAAAAGACGTCACAAAGCTTCCAAATTCCAAAATAACGACTCTTCTTTCAACTCTAGGGAGATCATCTTAATAATTTTTCTCCACAAGAATAAAATTATTATGAAGATGAATAAGAAGTTAAAGATGAGGAATAGGAAGAAGAATGAGGCCTTAAGGATTCTCCTCCAGCATTTGAGGACAATGTCACTATTATCATCGATAAACATAGAGAAATAAACCATTGTGTAGTAGAAAACTCACAGCCCACTCTAATCATTGTGGCCATGTATTTTTAGGATAAATATATATATACCTTATTCCTAATGTATAATAGAGATGATTCAATCTGATTAATATAGAAATTATAGTCTATAATACCAAAGTGGCCACTCGCAGCCTGAGCATTCTAGATGATCATCGTGGAAACATAAAAGCCACAAAAAAGATGCAACCAAAACAGGACAGGAAAATAGTGGTTTAAGTAGATAGGATAATCAAATAAGGCATCATTAGGAAAGTCCAATAACCAATTTGGTTGGATAATATTGTCCCCTTCAAAAATAATAATGGTAAAACCATAGTTTTCATTGATTTCAAGGATCCCAATTAGCACTGCTCGAAAGATGAATCCCCAAATCCAATTATAGAAATGTTGATCAATGAAACATTTGAATGTTAGGATTATTCTTTCATGGATCGATATTCAGGATACTACCAATTCTGAATGTACCTAGAAGATGAGAGGCCACCGCCTTCAGGGCCTCCATGAAGTATTTTTCTACGACATAATGACCATCGATCTAAAAAATTTCAATGCCACATATTGATGAGCAATGATTTAATTTTTAAATCCTTTCATTAGAAGATTCTTCTAATTGTAGGTTATTGACCAGATGGTTAAACCATGAAAAACATCAAACCAGATGATAGATCTTAAACCACATTCAATAAACTATGACATTACTATCTAAGAACGACCCTTAAAATGTGATTTTTTTGTTACCTCATGGAAATTCCCCATCTTCGTTCTATGCCATTGTGGCATCAAGGTATACTTTGAGAATACAATGGGATTTCCATGGAATTTCACTGCCTTGGAATCTCATAGAGTTGACTGAACTTATAGGAAATCTATCCTACATTCAACTTTTTATACCATACATTATAGGAAATAGTTTTCCTTTCACCAGGTTGATAAAAATGGGGGTTGGATATAAATGCAATGATGATTTTCATAAATAATTTGACACCCTAAAGAAATATCTCTTGAGTCCACAAGTGATAATGTGGCCCATTGAAGGAATATCGATAATTATGTATGTAACTAACTTTGAAAAATACCTAGCAACCTTCATCATGACAAATAATGATGGTGGTAATGAAATCTACCATTATTATCTCATATGGATGATGATTGAAACTAATACTAATTATTAAAATATTTATAAAAGTTGGCTGGTGCTGATCTTTATGGTCCAAAAGATGTGAAAATATCTACAACAATAAGAGTTCCCTTTAGACTCTCATAGCAGCCCATTTATGTACATTATATCCCATCCTATGTTGAATTAATTCTCTTTATAATGGTTATTAATCCTGATGTAGTTAGATATATAGTTTATACCTCATAAATCCATCAACATCCAGGCGTTAGCAGATTTCTAGATGAACATCCCTCATTTGAGACAAATGCAATGGATGTTAAACTACCTAATGAATAAGTTTTCTCTATTCAAAAGGAACCCAAACATGGGGGATGATTTTTGATGGTTCATCTAGAATCCCACATGGAAAATTACGGAATATCCTAAGCGTAATAATCTCAGGCTTGGAGTTATACTTATATCTCTAGAAAAGGTATTCATACCTTACTCCTTCCTACAATAGGTGGGGTGCACAAAAAACGAACAAGAGTACCAGGCCCTCATTTCAAGCCTTGATCTATAATTTCAAGTAAAAATACAACACTTTAAGTTAAAATGTGATTTAGAACTAGTCCTCATGAAATTAAATTGTTTCTATGCTATCATGAAGGTGGAGTTAATCTCTTTTATGGACCATGTCCGAGAGATGGTGGAAGAATTCCAATCAGAGATCACATTAACTCATATTCCCTAGTTATAACATTCACATTTCAATGCGTTGGAAAATATAAACACATTCATTGTCGATCTAGACTGGGAAGAAACAATCATCATCATTTATGTTTTACAAATGGAATTGTTTTTTGTTAAATACAACACATAAGAAATTGATGAGATCAGTCCCGCCCCTAAGACATATGGTCATACCACCAATTGGATGAATCCCATTATGGATTAATATTAAATATGAAACTCCCAACATAAATAGACAGATGGAAAAAATCAAGAGATTATCAATTAACATTGTTCTGTATAATGGAAAAAATCAATAAAATGAAATTTATAATTGAGTCCTTTATGGGATCCTTATTATATGCAGTTATTAAGAAGAAACCTCCTCCATTATGAAGGAAGTGTATGCTGAAGATAGAGGGGAAAACAATTAAGATCAATTATTTCTCATCAAATTCAATGAATTGGACACTATTGGCCCATAGTGACACAAGATTGTACTGAATTCATCAAAAAGTTTCATTCATTATAGGTTCATGCAATTTCATCCATCAACCCCTATAGTTACTTCACATATCCAAGTACTCATGGACATTTTCCATACTGGGAATAGAAATCATGAGACCATACCCTACCTTCATGACCATACAATTCTGGTATATTTTCACTTAAACTAACTTTTTTTCTTAATAGGAAGAAGTTTCCCACCTTAACTAAGTCAGATCTAAAATAATTGTTAGTTCTGTTAATTCTAACATTATTACTAGATTTTGGGTCCCTATTAAATTATTAATGTAAAATGGTTCCAATTTCAATTATACTAAATTGGATAAGTTATAACAGTAGTGTGGCATCAAGGCCAACCGTTAATCCTGCTACCATCTAGTTGCCAAAGCACATACAATGGCTTTCAATATGACCATATCCATAATTCTCCATAAGATGGTAAAAAAAGTCACAATTTCATGGGTAGACAATCTCCTACATACTATTTTGTCTTATCAGAAAACACCATGCACTTCCACTCAAGCCACAATGTACTCATTATTATAAGGTACATCAGTGGTTCTACCCATTAGAGTTCTACTACCATCTCTCCGTATTGTTATCTCTGATCAACTGTCTATAGACTAGCAATACCAAAAGTAGCTTGATGAGTTAGAGTGGCTAGATGAGAAAATATTAAACACTTATCACCATTAGTATGTTTAGGAAAATTGAATTGTATGATTATTCAAAAAAAATCTCCCCCGATCATTCCTCAAATGTGAAATTGTGTTTGTCCCCAGACCCCTAATGATACATGAGATGAAGACACCATAATTGGAGCCAAAATGGGACGGACCGTGTGGAATAAAAAAGGTCTACTCCAATGGTGAATATTTCATAATTTCAATGGATGGGCAGCTCACCACAACCACCACCAATGAAAGGTTCTTGAAGAAATATTACATGTAGCCAATGGTAAGTGTTCGGATCACATGTTGTAAAACTACATAAGAAAAATGTCGTCACCACATGATGTTAAACTAAGAGGCCAAAACATCATTATTATATGGCATTAAACTACATGATATAACATTACATCCCTTTCAAATAAGGTGATTTATGTATTAATCATAAGGCATAATATGCATGACCAAAATTTCCCAACCACAAGATGTTAAACTGCATGTCCAAGTCATCCTTACCACATGACATTAAACTAAACTATATCTATCATCCTAACGACATGATCTAAAATATATAGGGATAATTTTTTTCAAACCAATGATTTGTCAAACATAATACTGATCTATTCTGGAGATATATAAAGTTCCCCTTTTCTTATGTGAGAGTCAGATCCACTAAAGAACCCTCTTTCTCCAGAACTATGTGTGTGTTTATTCCTATGTGAACATGATACAAAGTGATTCCTAGATTTTATGACCCAGGCCTACACCCCACCACCACAAAAGAATTTTTTTACTCATTTTAGTGTACGGGGAAGACCTGCATAGGGAGGTATCATAATAGAACTATGTATGTATTGATTCAGTCCATCATAGGATATGTAGTGACACTCAACTCCTAAATCCTGATCCAAATTCTAAATGATAAAAAATTACTCTGTTTTACCCCAACTGCCTCTGTTTTGAAAGATAAAACCCTTTATTTTCCCTATCTCTCACACAGATCATATATCATATTAGCCTAGGAATGCAGATAAAGGATTAACTCGCACGATTAAAGAGTTAATGTACATGATGGATCCATCACCAATAAAAAATGATTAAAAAAGTCCATCCATATGAACGGGTCAGGCTGATATAGGGATAATCCTTCTAGAACTATGTATGGATTGATTCCATACCTTGTAGGTTGTGTAGTGATGCCCAGATTTTACATCCTTGGTACAAGTCTCGATAAATAAATAAATTCCTCATTTCAACACTTATGGTCCAGAACAATGTAGGGAATTTCCTTCTAAAACTATGTATGGATTGATAGTTTCCCTTTCATGAAACTTATTGATTCTTAGATTCTTCCTCCTTAGGCCCCACCACCATAATAAATGCCCACATCTCCTTCAAAAAAATGTAAACCTATGTAGGAGATCCCAAATATTGATTCATGCAACAAATTATTGTAGAAAGATCAAGCCCCCTATATATAGGTTAGATCTATGTGAGGGAATCCATAATTCACAACTAATCACAATTTGGTTATTTCTTATGTTCTCGAATATACCATTTCCATCCATCAAACACCATGCCTTGAGAATCCTTCGATCCTCATAATCCTACATAGACATCAAAAATATAGATGTAGGGTCACTAATCTAAGGAAATCATTGTTTTACTACACACACAATTCCTCTATGGCCTTGTATAACTTTCCCAAAAAAGGCCTATCATCCAAAAGAAAATTCTTCTTGAAGAGAGGATTTTCCTACCTTTGTATGCTCAACATCTTCCAAGCCCTACATCATTCATCCTAATACAAGGGTCTTAAGATCACAGTTAACAATTTATCTCCCCATCACATACGGGGCATTCCAAGATACCTCATCTCAATTTTCCCATAATTACTCATGATATTTATGACAATTCATCCCCACAACATGATGTTAAACATCATTTATACAATCCTCACCACATGGAATTAAACAGAATGTACACCAATTCCTAACTGCATGAAAATAAATTTCTAGGAATGACCATATTATCATCTAATAAGATACCTCTTTATGAATTGGTAACTTACTGTTCCATGTCCCATAACATCATATCGTTTTATTCACACCCTCGTAGAATATGTAGTGACACCACGATTCTCTTCCTGGACCATCCTCCATAAAATTTGAAACATGCCCCTCCTACATATGGGACATACCTACATAGGAATCTTTGAATGAAGAAGTATATGTCATTTGATTCTAACCATCACATGGGGTACATTGTGATTCTTGTAACCTATGACTTAGATACGGTGATGGAATACATAAAAAATAAAAGGTTACCCTTTATACATAAAAAATAAGTCGAAGAAAGGGGATTCCACATAGGCCCTTTTTTAGATGATTTCATGAAAAATCACACTTCCATTCTTTCATGACAAGTCATTCACATCCTCACCACATGACAACAAACAAAATGGAAAGTAAATCTTAACCACACAGTGATAAAATACATTTCATCTACATCCTCACCACATGATGATTAACTATATGGCATATATGTCTGCACCCCATGATAATAAATTACATGTCATCAATTTCCTCTCTACATGACATAATACTATACCATTATTATCCTAATCGCATGAGGATAAATTCAATGATAATATTTCATTGTTAGAAGATCTTAATACAACAATTTATCACCTAGAACTTAAAATTTTCCTTCCCATGACCACAACATCACTAGGTTTTGATTTAAATTTCGTCCACCCCTTGTTTCTCACACAGAGAACATCTCACATGGGCTTAGGGACCTCGATATGGGATTCCCAAAAACACCATGGAAAATCATTCTATGATTTGTTTCCTAAAGGAATTAACTTAAAAGGATACATAGTGATGTCTGAATGATGGATCCTAGGAATAACCACCTCCAAGGGAAAAAAATATAGCTAAAACTTTCCACACTCCTCATGTATAGACAAGTCCTAGGTATGAAGTCCAATTTTAGGACACCAGGTTCTTCAATGCCTAGTCTAGCACCAATAAATGGATATAAATTCCCTAATATATGTACTAGTCATATCTATCTAAATGAATATTCAATTTTGTTCGTATTCATGGCCTTAATATTTCTAAATATGTCCAGATATACCATTTTTATATATCACACTCCGTTCTTTGTATAAGGACCCGACCTTAAACCTTACTTAATCTTGAATTAAATTGAATAATTCACATTGAGGATATTTTCAGGGTTAGAGTTTTATAGAATTAGGACATAGCTATTACATCTCAAAAATATTTCAAAGTAGTAAAATCTACTCAGTTGCCATTTTTTCCACAAAATAAAAACTCTTGAAGAAAAGAGTCAAGTCTAGTTCCTTGTTTTAGACAGCCTGACATTTCCTTGATCCCATCCTTGACCCTATTCAACTTTCTGTCATGTGAAAACATTTCAAAAACTTGGGATGAGCATAAAAAGCTCAGTAAGGGTTATAACAGTATGGAAAGAAAACATCAGTCCATGTATACATAAGAATCAATGAAATCATACTTTACTCATAAAACATAAGAAATTTAACAGACCTCATGAAATCATAAGATTTATGCATAACTCAATAGAAATCATAAGGCATAAAGGTAACTTGAGGCATTCATAACATTATTACGTAGGGAGTAACCCTAAAGGTTACGTTTGGAATTCCCGTTATAGTATATTCCCTACATCTCTTTGGAGAAACCTTATCGTTTAACTACTTCGCGTTACCCAATGCATTGGAGAGCTATATCAGGCTCACCCACCCTTAGTTTATCATAGAACCACCCGTATTCATAAACAATGCCCAAGAACCATAACATAATCATAGACCATAACATAGGCACAAAGGAAAGATAACATTCCCACATTGTAATAACAATATAACATTTTAAGATATTAAAATAATGAATCCATTATAAAAACCATTTTCAAAACCATTTAAAACATTTAATAAATAGATTTTTGAATCAAAGTGTCCCATACCACTTTGAAGATTTTAACATTTTAAACTATTAATATCCATATAAATAAATCATTAAAACCATTTTGAAAACTTGGATATTAATGAGAAATATTTATAAGAATAAATCATTAGAACATTTAAAAGGATAATTTAGTTTAAGGGTTTTTAACAAAATGAGAGACACTTGAATACAAATATTGAGGAATAACATTTAATCAGAACATTATAATATCATGATAATAAAGTGATTCATGATATATTATTCCAAAGGATAGTATATACACCATATAATAGTGAATTGGTGCATAACAACAATGAAGTCTCAATAGAATTGTAAAAAGATATAAAATCCCTTATAAAGAAGGTATCCTTAAATTAAGGATAAATCAATCTCATATTTATGTGTGAAAAATATAAATACACACAATATAAGTGTATATTAAGTGTAACATAAGCAGAGTTCATTCACACATATTCATAGGATTACATATTCAATATCTACAAGTTGAACCAAAAGAGATCGAAATTCGGTTAAGAAGTTCCCTTGGTAAAATTAGACAGCCTAACGACATCACTTTAAAATTCATAACATTAGTTGATGAGAGAGAAAATGGTATCTCATCACTTGGACATAAAATTAACATCAATAAAGATATATAAGAACATATCCCAACATAAAAATATGTAAATTAAAAGACATAACAAAATAAGTCTTTTTAAAAGAAGAGTGTGAATGGTTCCCTTACCGATTTGGGAAACTTTTGAAACATACACCCCATGAAAGGAGGGTCATACAAAGAAGATGTAACTACCCATAAATGAGATTATATTATAAAAATAGTAAAATAATGGGCAGTACATACACCACACAAAAGGTAATAGTGGCCAATGTAGCATGAATATCACAGGAATAAAAAGTGAGATGAAAATCCCCTTAGGAAAATTCGGCAGCCTAACGACGCCACATAAAACTTCCAAAAATGGATTGATGAGATAAAATAGGGTCTATCATCATATTAACATAAACTTTATATAAATGGTAATATAAAGGAACACCCCCCAACATAAGAAATAGATTCTTAAAGTAAGTTACATAAAAAGAGTACTTAAAAAGAAAGAGAGAGGTAGGATCCCATACCTCAAGTCCGACTTGTCTTGTTCGTTTCTTTATATTCCTGAATAATAAACTTTTGTCAATTAATAAGTTCTTAAGGACCTCATTTAACTTTTTTATTCAATTCATATCACATATTATAATGTTATAATAATAAGTTAATTATATGAGTTCATATCAAATGTTTTTGTCGATGTTTAGTACATGAGTCAAAAATGAACTTGTTTGAAAAGAATCGTCCATGTAGTTATAAGTACATCATCTAAAGAATAGTATTAATGAATCAAATATCATATATATCCAGTAAATATTCATTTTATACTATTTCATAACATTTGTAGATAAAAATAAATGAAATTCCCCATCCATGGAGACGGTAGGCCGTAGGTACGCGTGAACGCTACTTTCATTTCTTTGTCATATTCATGTAATTAAAATTAATTGAGAAAGACATATATATTATAATTACAGTATAATATATATTTTATATAGGTCACATATGATCATTAATTTCATTCTTTATACATTCCATGTATTGCATGAACAAGTCACATCACTTGAGGGGGTGGTAGTCCGTACTTCCTCATATGAAATTATCGCATATGCAAAACATGCAAAGAATAAAGGTATGTTTTAAATATAAAATACAGAAGCATGTATAAAACATAAATACCATCTATATCATATATAAAATATGGTGAAATCATAATGGCCACTTTTAAATGTGTTAAAAGAATATTGAATAATCATCGTTTTGTGAGGCAGTAATTCTCCATCCACATAAACAGTATGTTCTTTAACCATTAGACGGATATGTGTGTAAGTGTAGCTCGAATAAATATTATAAAAAAAACATAGTATATTTACGATACATGTTTTTTTAAAAAATAAAGTAATAAAAAGATTTTAGTGGGTTGGAGAAGCAATATAAAATAGAAGAACATACGAAAAGACATTACCTTTAAATTGGGTAACACCCTTTGGTTTGAACCAAAAGGGTTTCTTGAAGAGCTTTCTGCCTAAGCCGAGGCTTCAATAATAAAGAAAGGGATTTGGAGAGATGAAATGGGTAGGTTTTGGCTGAGACAATGGCTTGAGAGGTGTGGGTAAGGTGGTAGAGGTGGGGTCCTTTTATAAGAGGAGAGGAGGGTCACTCATGGAAAGTCAAGAAATGATACATTATTTTAAAAAGAGTTTCGGATTTTAAAGGTCCCACATTGATATATTTCTAGGATAAGGTGATAAGGGTTCGAAATATACTCATAGAATAGGTTTTTTCCGAGTGTAAGTATTAGATTTTACATTATCATTTCATTTTATTTAAATCGTTCAATAATGAGGTAATTGCTGCATCATCATGGTGTCATAAATAATTTCATTTATTTAATGTCTAAAAATTATAAAACAAATACTATGATTTAGGAAATATGTTTACCTTTCCAATGACAATTTATATTCTAATAGATTGTTTATTTAGACAAAATTAAATTTTTTTTACTTAGGTGTTACATACTTTGGTTACATGTTCCTTTCATTAAAAAAATATGATAAAAGGTCACTATCACACTAAATTGATTCCATGGGGTCCCAAGGTTGGGACAAGGAATCCCATGGTCTTCTATGAGACCAAAAAATAGAATTAGGACACATTTTGGGGTCATTTTATATTTTTATGATATTATTTTCTTACCCTTAATTACCTGATTACAAATTAATCACAATAATTAAAGATAATTACCGTCATTACTATTCATAATTTCCAAAAACAAAAGAGTCTTAATTACATAACTTGGAACTTATTATTACAAATATGGAATAAATTTTATCAAATGTAAAACACATTAATTGTATTAATTAATTTAAATGTAAATCCTGTTGTCAAAACAAAAGACAGGTTTTTAAGAAATAAAATTAATCTAAAGATTGACTTGTTTTTACATCCAATTGAAAAGTGAAATTACTTCCAATGAACAAAATTTTATTAAGTGATAAAAAAATAATTCAATTATACTTTAAAAACCATTTAAATATAAATATAAATATATGAATAAATTGGATGAAAAGGCAGTTTTGAATTAAAAATTGTATTTTTCACTATTCATTAAAACTAGCATTATCAGAAAAATACCCAAAATTAACCCTAACATATATTTGATATTTCAAATTCAGAAATGATATCTATTTTAAAAAATTCACAAAATATGAGTTTCATTAATAAATCATACAGTTAATTCGCACTGTCAAAACAAATAGCGGTTTTTTTGGAAGCAATATCTATGAAAAGTGTGGCACTTGTTTATGATCATTTTCAAAGTGAAATTAATTATATTTACCACAATCGAATTAAGTTGTAAATATAAAACCTAATTAAACATTAAAACCAATTAAAAAGATAATCTATCAATATATTTAAATTATATGAATAAACAGTTTTGATGTAAAATGCAATATTTTTCACTATTCAATAAAAAATGAACATTGTAAGAAACATACCAAAAATTTAACCAAAGTTAATTTCAATATCCCAATCATAAATAATAAGTTTACTTTTACATATAGAGCTTATAAAATTGTCAAAATATAGATTTAAAAAAATGTTTTCCATCAAAATGTGGTAAAACAATCTTTTAAAAATATTACAGTATTTATTCTTAAAATTGGATTCATTTGGATTTTAAGCCTCTAACATTTATTGGATAAATGTAAAAATATTTAACAAACATATGTAATAATTTTGAAGTTATTTCTATTCATTCCCTCCATTAAAATGGCTAGGCGTTAACTATTATATTATTATTATATTATTAGTGTGCAACGTAAGATTTCAAATAAACTCATTGTTGCGTATTGGGTACGCCATCGACCATAGCATTACCTTTAAAGTAATATTAACATTTTATTCACAAATATTGATAAACCATAGAATGTAATATTATTTATTTACCTGGGATGTTACATCCTTCCCCCTTTTGGAAATTTCTTCCTCTCAGTTTCAAAATTGGGCTTGGAAACTTCATTGAAAGTCCTACACCAGAACAAGAGTCAGTAAAACTATCACTTTAAATGAAAGGGAGAGAAGTACAAAGGTCACCCGAGTTAACCCATTATAGGATTCCAAGTAGGAAAATGTGGATATGGAGGAGAAAACAAAGGGTCATGTTCTGATGGGGGTGATAGTAAACATGTCTAGGAGAAAGTGAACCACAAGAAAATCACAAACATTTGATGGGTTAAGCGGTATTCGATTCCCCAGTAGGAAAAGTTCACAGACAAGATTTATATTTTAAGTTACTTTTCATTGAGTAATTTATTTTTGAGCTTAACTAAATCATAAAAAAAAATACTTACTTCTCACATGTACTTTCAACTTTTACTATATTCCTTAATCAAACTCATATTTTCTCCAAAAGACGAGTATTTAAGAAGTCTTATTTGCATTAAGAGTACTATAATAAACTTCTTGAGAATCACCTAATCCATAGAAGAGAACTATATATTTCCCATGTCTTTATATCTCAGCCAAAACCAAACCAAAAAGTTTAGTATGAGATTAGATATTACCCAAAAAGGATTTTTTTTTCAAAATGAAAAACTACTCATAATCTCTAAAATTTCTCAAACAAAACCCAAAGTTCAACAAATACCATTCAATAAACATCTATTCATAAAATTCATCAATGTAATCCCAACTAAGATTGAAACTCAAATCTCTGAAGGATTTAATCACATAGTCTCCTAAGATAAATCTTAACATTTTTCTCTAAAATATCATCAGTTACTCTTACAGTCTCATACGGAAATGTAATTAACCTAATCACATATCCTCCATGATAGGCTAATCATTTCCATTGATAACCCAAAATAAACTTACTCTTAAATCAAAAAATCATCTAACTAAAAATAATCATTCAAAATAACTATAGACTTCACGTAGTCTTGTGGTAGGTGATAAATACCAGTTGCACTTTGGTTATGGGTTCGATTCCCAATGCTTCATCCGACGCGACGGGTTGTCACACGGTCTGCGTGTTTTTATTTTTCAAAAACTATATAATTATTAAAAATTCCCCCAAAAAGGGATAAAATCTTTAAAATAACCATAACATATTTTAACCACAAAGGTTATCTAATAACATCCATTTTGCAACCCAAAATGTATTAACCAGTAATTGGATCAAGTTCAAGGATCATATAAACCCAAATGGTTCATTATAACTATATCCACATAAGAAAGGGTTATTATTCCTTGAATAAAATTTTCATATATCAAAAATCAGGGTTACATATACTATAAAAAGTCTCTTAATGTAACCCCATCATCAAAAGAGACTTAATACATATAATAATTTCACCAGCCTAAAATCTACCATACCTCTTGAATCCCTTATATGTTGACTTCTTACTCATTCAACATTATTCATGATCCATTAACCATTCCTTTTCAACTTATTCCGAAATAATTCTTCCTTACAAAAAAAATTATGAATCATTTCCTAAGATTCCAACAATAGGAAAACATATGGTAAGAAATAATCCATACCTTTCATTGGTCATTGTTAGTTTATTCACCCTCAATTGGAATGGCATTAGGTATTGGTAAATGAATATTTATACGATCTTGGTGACCCAATTCCCGAAAGTTCTTTGTAGGACATGTGTTTTCATAATGACCATGCACACCACATTTAAAACATTCAGTTGATCCTTCAGAAATAACTTCTTTCCCTTTCCTAGATTCAACTTGATGCTACCTTTTTCCATGGTAGGTTCTTGCTTTATGATCTTCATTTCCACATCTAGAACATCTTTTTGTCCCTTTGAAACATTTTCCTATGTGTTTCTTTCCACATCTTTGACACATAGGTTTTTGAACATACTTACCTTTATGATTATTACCTGAACTTCCAAAGGGATTTGTTTCTCGCATATATGATGCCTTATAAAAATCACTAAGGTTCAGGCGGTCAATCATTACTCTTCATAGTTTGTTGAGGATAACCACAAGAGTTATCATTAAAGCTCCAATATCATTCAGTTGTTCTTTCATAAAACTTCCACAGTTTTCTTCAAATCCACTGTTACTTTGGTTCCTTCTAGATCCAGCCATTTACTAAAACCAAAAAGGTCAGTGTGAGTATATCAGAAAATGATCATATAATAAAGAGGAAGATAAACACCAAGATATATGTAGAGACCCGAAGCTTGATGTACATGAATATTACATTACTTTTGCGGAATAATTAATTCATAATAAAAACAAACACACAAGGACCATAATAGTTTAGTGTCTTTGGAAACTCGGAATAAAATCTTCTAATCGTGGTGAAAGATCTTCAACATCTCCCAATAAAGAGGTTCCCTTTTTTTTCATACCTAAAACCTTTATTTATATCCTAGGGAAAAGAAAACATTAAAGGGTGAGCTAAAATGTTCAGTAAAGGTAAACAAAAGAAATATCAATCACATCATATTCATAAGAACATATCTTTTGGAAATCTTAACCTGAAAAAAAGATCATGATTTCATAACATGGGATAAATCATAGTAGAGAAATGTAATCCCAATAATCATAACATAAAACATGAATCTTTGTGGCATACACACATAATCATAGAGAATCATTTCTTGTTAGTCAAGACTCATTTCCAAGACTATCTTAGTGGACAAAGTCCATTTCTGAACCGAGTTCACTCCTCGTTTCAGTCCTGTTTCACTGAACTGGTATAACCTACCATTCCAGCCATGTCTATCTCATGAGATATAAAATATTTACCCAATGTATTGGAGGGAGATATAGGTCCCACCCATCTCATAATGATACCATTCTTATGTGTGCCACAAAATCAGAAAAACATAAATCATAGCATAACCCATTTAATAAAAATGGGAATCTTAAACATCGTGACATCATAAAACAATTCATATAAGATAAAGGAATTCATAAAAATATAATTCCATCACAACATAATCAAATCAATTTAATAATAGGGATAAAAACATAACCCTTTATTATCTTAGAAGGAAAATAATTTTGATAAAACACTTGAACTCCATTCTTGAGGAAAATATCATGTCTGCTTCAAACACACTTTTCCTTTCTTAACATGTCGTACACTTCTAAACTAAAAGAATTTGATTAAAAATAAACTTGACAACTTGTAAAGGAAGCTTCTTGTAAATAATGTTTTAAAAATCCATTCATGTCGTATAAGTTAAAAAAAACATTCTTATCGTACTTTTGTCGGAAAAGTCAAAAAATACCTCGTATGAAAAACGACAAAAGATTCCTTTCATATATTTTACTAAAAACTCACCGAAGGGTAAAATAGGAGTTAAAAAATTATAGGTGGATGGAAATAATATTACATATTGAGGAAACATGGATGTGGATGATAAAATACACCCCAGTAAATACCGAACTATAAGCAATCTTGGATAAAAATGAGATTCTGATATTGACCTTACCTTAGGTCTGATATGCTTTGTACGTGTCCTAACCTCCTGTATAATGATTTAAATAATGTTATTTACTTATTAAAGAATCATACTTATTTTTATGATATCATATATGGTCATATTCTTAGCTTCTTAGTAGTAATATTTCATTGCTACTTGTTATTCGGGTGTTTATAAATTTTTGTTCTTATGCGTGTTTTGTCGAATAAATTCTTATTCTTCTCTTTAGGTTATTGTTGGGAAAAAATCCCTCAAGGTATCATTGAAGCATTTTTGAGGTGATTGTGTTTGTTGACAAAGTGGACATCTGAGTTGTGATTGTTGACAAAGAGGATTTCATGGTGGAATGTCGAGTTCAAGAGTTGTGGTCAACGATACATGTTTGATTCAAGAACGTCGATAAAAGGAATGGATGATCTGGAGGTGGTACAAAAGAACAGATATAAGGTGGCACTGTTTTCCAGTGTTTTCCAAATTTTTGGGCCTAAAAATCGGCAAATGAAGAAAAGTGTTTTTAGCAAAGGGACTTGCGCGACGCAGACTTGCAGTACAAGAAACTTGCGTGCCATATGTTTTTCAAGATTAGAAGATCAAAATATGCAAAGGAAGAAGGTTCGCGCAGGTTTGGGAGTTGGTCGTGCAAGTGTCTAAATGACAGGTGGATTTTCACGCAGGAACTAGGTCGCGTAGGTGACTTGTGCGCCGTCACGCAGGGTGGTAAGATTTCCTATAAATACTGGACCACCCCTCCTCATTTTCTACCGGAGTTCAACTCTTTGAGAAATCAGAGCTCCCGTCGTGCAGGAGTGGTGGTCGCGCAGGTGGTGTGTGTGGTCGCGCAGGTGAAGTTGCGCGCCAGTGATTTAAGTTGTGCGCCGGTGTTAGAATTTGCGCACCGGTTGGAAGTTGCACGCCAATATTGGTTTGGGCGTAAAAGGAAGAGAGTCGCGCAAGTTTGGAGTTGAGGAAGCTTGAGTCGCACAAGTGTCTGAGGTATACTTGCGCGCCCGATGTGACTTGCGCGCCGATACTTGCGTGCCCTGATTGACTTGCGCGCCACGTAAGGATTATTTCCAGCAGTGATTTTTGGGCTGTGTGGAAGGTGGAGGTTTTCCCGAGACATTCGGTGCAAATATAGATTCATCTACGGATGAAAGTTGAACTTAAACAGAGCATCTATATACATGAGAAGATGCATTCATTCATGCAAATGAAGAGACCTACAGGTCTATAAACTGTGGGTGGATTCCTTCCAAGAGCAGCGAGCTTAGGAAGAGGAAGAAGGTGATCCTCTCCACCGGCAGTGAGCCAGAGAGAGAGAGACAGGGAGTGAACATTGGGAAAGTAGTTAGATGACCCTAAATTTGTAAACGCAATGAGCCTGGGCATAGAAGTGATCTAGCCCGAACCTTGTAATCCACAGCTATTGAAGATTAGTGGAATTTGGTACGACCGGCAACCTTTCGGCGTATGCTCCTTGGACGTAGCCCTTAGCGGTGAACCAAGTAAAATTGTTGTGTCCTGTGCTTGATTTACTTTCTGTTTATATTGTGCAGCAGGAAAGAGAGAGAAGAGTGTTTTTCTTAACAGCGAAACAAGATCAGAACGGGCATTAATTCTTAATTAGCCATACCCTGATTCCCCCCCCCCTCTCAGGGTATTCAGCCTAGTGGACCTAACAAGTGGTATCAGAGGGAAAGGTTGAAAGTTGTTGTTCTCTTAATGGAGGTAACCAATCATAAAGGGATTCCGATCTTCGACGGATATAATTTTCAGATATGGAAGAATCAGATGCAACACTATTTCTGATCCATGGGAATGGATGTGTTTTCTGCAGCTATGCATGGTATCACAACTGATATTAATAGTGGTGCTTTATCAGAAGCTGAGCATAGAGAGTTGGATGCTGATTCCAAAGAAATCAATGACATAGGGGGAGATATTTCCAATCCCATCTACACCAAGGTGATGTCATGAAAAACGTCACATGCCATTTGGGAAAAGCTTTTGAATATATATGAAGGGGACACAAAAGTCAGAGAGGCAAAGCTGCAGGTGTTGTGGAACAAATATGAAGATCTGAAAATGAACATGAATGAGTCTGTTGAAACATTATTTGATAGGGTAAACATTGTTGTGGAAGATATGCGTGGTCTTAGAGAAGTCATTGAAGACATAAAGATTGTAAAGCACATCTTGAGGAAACTTCCACCTCGGTTCAATCTGAAAGTTTCAGTACTAGAAGATAAACATCCAAAAGAGCTGACATTGGACAATTTGCATAGTACCTTGGTTGCATATGCAATGAGTAATGATGATAATGTGGCTGTGGAAAAGGGGAAGTCTAAAGAGGTGGCATTTAAGGCCATGAAGAAGCTCACCATTGAAGATTCTAATAAAGAAGAAGAGACAGATGAGGTGATATCATTACTTTCTTCAAATCTACAAAGAGGAAGAGTAAAGTTTAAAGGTAAACTTCCACTAGCATGCTTTATATGTGGAAAGGTTGGTCATCTTGTGGCAATATGCCCCAAGAAGTTTCAAGATGATGATAATGATGATGACGTTGAAATTCCCAAAAAAAAGACTTCAGCTTTTGCGAAAGGGAAGAAGCAATTCAAGAGAAATTTCTTCAAGAAAAAGAATCTTCTTTCACAAGAATTTGAAAGTTCAGATGAGTCTGAGGATGAAGAAGTTGAGGAAATAGAAAATTGCAGAGATCGTGTGGTAAATACCTTGGTGGAAATTGTTGGTAGTTCTCAAAAGAGAGAAGAAGCTGATGCTAAAGAAGAAGAAGAAATTGAAGGGAGAGTTGATATGAAAGCAGAATTGGAAGCATCTATTGAGGAGATTGATGTTTGGAGAGACAAAACGAAGAAAGCCAATAAAGTGGTTCATGATGCCAAACTCTATATGCAACAACAGGATGACGAAAAGTCTGAGCTGTTAGAAGAAATTGAAAGACTAAAATCCTCAACACTAGAGAGCTCAGAAAATATTGTTGAGTATAAGCTTAAAATTGAGGAAAAAAAGAAGGAAATTGATTGTTTGAATAACACAGGAAAGGAGAAGGTTAGACCTATCAAAGAGATTGAAGAAGAAGTGGTCAGTCTACGACAAAAAATTAAGGATCAAGAAAAACTCTTGACCCCCAATGTGATATCAGAAAAGAAGGCCATTCAGAAGATAGAGAAGATGAATGCGGATCCTAGTAGTTCAGCTGGAAAGAAGACGCAATTGAGCTTAGAAGTTAAGGCTGATTCATGGCTTAATCAGAAACAAAAATCTGTGGCAGTTGAAGTCAGACCGCAAGCACCCATCCCGAGATTGAAGGTGGATTTGGGCACAAAGCAGAATCAGAATATTTAGAGATCCCAAGGGGAAACTCGTAGTGTTGAAGTAACACTAAGGAATGCACCTTATATCAGGTGTTATTTTTGTGGAAATATGGGACATTCACAGTATGTATGTTCCATAGCCAAAAGATATCAAAGGGAATAAGAATAGAGATGGCAGCCAAACAGAGAACGGATTTCCAGAACATATTTCGAAGGACACTGTTTTTGGTGTGGAGGATTTGGGCATATGGCTAGGTACTGTACTTCGACCATTCAGAGAAATGTGCCAAAGCAGAATCAAAACGTTCACAAGCATCAGGTCAATAAACTGATAGGTGAGTTAAAAATGCAGAATAGATTTGCAGCTTTTCAAGATGAGGCTGGCCCATCATACTCTGAGAAAGAACAGAAGTCTCAATTCCTGTCGAGTGTTAAAGAAAAAGAATGGACCAAGAAGAAGAAAAATGAGAAGGTCGTTGTGGCGGAGATTTCCCTTAAAGCATCAGATTGATCTGGTGTTTGGATCCTTGATAGTGGTTGCACATCCCACATGACGGGTAATAAGGATCTTGTTACAGGCATCAAATATGACAAAGAAGGAGTTGTCAAATTTGGAAATGATGAAGCCCTGATGATTGTTGGCTCAGGGAAAGCCACGTTTGGGGGCAAAGAGATGAGACATGCTGATATCTTGGTAGTAGAGGATCTCAGTCATAACTTACTCAGTGTCAGTCAACTATGTGACTCTGGGCACTCTATCCAATTTACCAAGAAGATGTGTTTTGTGAAAGGAAAAGATGGAGCAGCTGTTCTGCAAGGAAAAAGGTCAAAGGGAAATCTCTACCTTGTAGTTGGGGAAGAAGATACTTGTCTTTTATCCAGAGAGGAAGAAGACCAGCTATGGCATAAGTGACTTGGTCATCTATGCCAACCATCTATGGAGGATCTCGTTAAATGTGATGCTGCTAGAGACCTTCCCAAACTATCACTTGATCGCACTCATACGTGTGATGCTTGTCAACAAGGGAAAATCATCAGAAAGACATACAGGCCAAAGGAACAGAAATCAACTAGAGTGCTCGAATTGGTTCATACTGATGTATGTGGACCTATTTCACCACGAGCTATAAATGGGAAAATATACTATGTTCTTTTCATTGATGATTATAGCAGAATGGCCTGAGTATTCATCATTACCCATAAAACAGAGGTGTTCAGTTGTATAAAGCAGTATAGGAGGGAATTAGAAAGGATGCTTGGGCAGAAAATTTTGAAGTTTCGTACAGATAACGGTACAGAATTCACAAATAGTCAAGTGGAAGAGTATCTCGAGAAACACGGGATAAGGAATCAAGTTTCATCAGTAAGAACTACCCAACAGAATGGAATGGTTAAAAGGAGAAATAAGATCATCAACAACATGGAAAGAGAGATGCTTATTGATAAATACCTGCCAGAGAAATTTTGGAAGGAAATAGTTTTGACATCGGTCTATGTTTCGAATAGGTCTTTGTTGTGTCCGAAGTAGGGGAAGACTCTGTATGAACTGTGGTACGGAAAGAAGCCAACACTGAAATACATTCGAATCTTTGGAAGTAAGTGTTCATTCTCAACAAAGAAAATCACAGGAAGTTTGAGGCATGAGGAGATGAGGGAATATTCCTTGGATACTCAGGGAAAAGCAAAGAATATAAATGTTTCAACAAAAGGCTGGGAAAATTGTTGAGAGCAATGTCGTCACTATAGTTGAAAATGAACAGAATACTCAACGACCCAGTGAACAGTTCCTGGATGAAAGTGATGATGAAGTAAGCAACACAGGGGGAGAAGAAGTGGCAGAGGCTGACTCAGAAGAAGATACTGATGATGAACAAGAAAGTGTAAAGTCTATGTCTGCAAGGAAGCCAAAGAGTCGAGCTGAAATTGATAGGTAGAATATCATTGGTGATCAGACATCTCCAGTTCATACTCGAAGAATGAAATCGTTGGAGCAAACGTAGTTTTTGTCTCAGGTGGAGCCTAAATGTTTTTCTGATGCAGCTGAAGATGAAAACTGGGTTCAAGCTATGAATGAAGAGCTTGATTAGATTGAGAAGAACCAGACATGGGAGATTGTTTAGAGACCAGCAGACAAGAATGTCATTGGGACTAAATGGGTTTATCACAAAAAGATGAATGAAGATGGAGCTATGATTCGAAACAAAGCACGACTAGTGTGCAAGGGATACTCCCAGATCGAGGGAATAGATGTTGATGAGACATTTGCACCAGTTTCAAGGCTGGAGACAATCAGATTATTTTTGGCCATAGCAGTGCAAATAAAGTTTAAAGTGTTTCAGATGGATGTCAAATCTGTGTTCTTGAATGGGGTTCTGGAAGAAGAGGTGTACATTGAGCAGCCAGATGGCTTTCTCATTCACGAGGATGAGAACAAAGTTTGTAGGCTGAAGAAGGCTTTATATGGGATGAAACAAGCACCGAGAGCATGGTACTCAAGGCTCGATTAGTACTTGAAGAATCTTGGTTTTCAGCGACGGGGAGTTGATTACAATCTTTATTTCAACAACAATAGTAATCAAAGGATGATGGTGCTGGTTTATGTTGATGACATAATATTTGGTGGTTCAGATGAAGCTCAATGCAGACAGTTCTCCGAATTCATGAAAAATGAGTTTGAAATGTCAATGATTGGAGAGCTAACATTTT
The DNA here is from genome assembly GCA_963277665.1 of Viscum album. Taxonomy (NCBI): domain Eukaryota; kingdom Viridiplantae; phylum Streptophyta; class Magnoliopsida; order Santalales; family Viscaceae; genus Viscum; species Viscum album. The sequence goes on along the minus strand of OY728155.1, from coordinate 115,302,655 downwards.
TCCTTGGTTTACTGGTGACACAAGGAAGTAATGGAACTTTTATTTCTCAATCCAAATATTCCAAGGAGGTTCTAAGAAGGTTTGGAATTGATAATTCCAAGGAGATGAAGACTTCGGTTTCTACCCGGATGAAATTATCAAAAGATGAGGATGGCAAGGCAGTTAATATCACAGAATACAGGTTAATTATTGGATGTTTGTTTAACTTGACCGCGGCAAGGCCTTATATTGTCTTCGCCACATTCCAAGCAGAGAGATATCAAAGTAATCCCAAGGAAAGTCACATGCTCGCAGTGAAAATAATACTTCGGTATATCAAGGGCACGGTGGACTTCGGCTTGATATACAACGACAAATCTCAGACAGAGTTATTGGGATATACTGATGCAGACTGGGCCGGTTTAGCAGATGACAGGAAATCAACATCTGTAGGTGCATTTTATCTTGGCAGACTATGTATTGCTTGGTTGAGCAAGAAGCAGGATTGCATTTTATTAAGCACCGCAGAAGCTGAGTATATTGCAGCCACTCAAGCATGCACACAGTTATTGTGGATGAAGCAGCAGCTTGAAGATATGGGAGTTGAAGTGAAGTCTCCGATCAGAATCTAGTGTGATAACTCAAGTGCTATAAATCTCAAAAAAAATCCCATCCATTACTCAAGGACAAAGCACATTGAGATTAAATATCATTTTATCAAGGAGAAGGTGGATCAAGGGATTGTGAAGTTGGAGTTTGTGCCTACAAAATTACAGGTTGCAGATATTCTGACAAAGGCATTACCCAAGGAAGAATTCGAAAGGCATCAACTGACTCTGGGAGTTCAGTCGATTCCCCACACTTAACAGTGTGTGGATGTGTAACACCCCCCTCTCCCCGAGGTATGATGTGTTTTTCTCTAATGTGCTGACTTGTTCTCTACTCTGTTACAGACTGCAAAGGAGTGCCTTTGTGTTCATTGACAAAGGGGGAGAAAATAGTGATTGTTCAAGGGGGAGATTTGATAAATCATGAATGATATAGGGAGAAGCTGACAGGTGGAGCAGCCAGATAGGGGGAGTTGAAGCTAGTTGAACGTGCTTAGCCAAAGCATAGCTTGGAAAATACAAGAAATATGGCTAAAGAGGTGTTTAAGCTATGAGCAAAAAGGGGGAGCGTATTAAATCTGACGATGCTAGAATTGGTCGATCAAATAATAGATATCACGACAGCTGAGGATCGTGATAAAAGTAGAAGAGTGGTGTTGGAAAGTGGTAAGAATATTTCCAAACCAAACATTGGTATTCCAACAAGCCCATCAACAATTTGTATCAGTTTAGTACAAATCGGTATCTGTTTGGTGTCAATAGTGGATGTCAGAGATGAAGTGATTCATTGATTAACTTTTCATTTACTCTTGTTTCTCACGCCGAGCATTGCTCATGTGGGCTTAGAGTATGTGTTGATTAAATCCTTGATCGCTATCAGAATCGCAATTAGGCGAATGGAGGCTGAAGAATCAACGACGTATCTTTGTTTTAGAAGATTTTTCAACAAACCCAAAGAGGGAGATTTTTCGGAAAAAATCCTTCAAGGTATCATTGAAGCATTTTTGAGGTGATTGTGTTTTTTGACACAGTTTTCTTCAAATCCACTATTACTTTGGTTCCTTCTAGATCCAGCCATTTACTAAAACCAAAAATGTCAGTGTGAGTATATCATAAAATGATCATATAATAAAGTGGAAGATAAACACCGAGATATATGTAGAGACCCGAAGCTTGACGTACATGAATATTACATTACTTTTTCGGAATACTTAATACATAAGAAAAACAAACACACAAGGACCGTAATAGTTTAGTGACTTTGGAAACTCGGAATAAAATCTTCTAATCGTGGTGAAAGATCTTCAACATCTCCCAATAAAGATCTTCCCTTTTTTTCTTACCTAAAACCTTTCTTTATATCCTAGGGAAAAGAAAACATAAGAGGGTGATCTCAAATGCTCAGTAAGGGTAAACAAAAGAAATATCAATCACATCATATTCATAAGAACATATCTTTTGGAAATATTAACCTGCAAAAGTGATAATGATTTCATAACATGGGATAAATCATAGTAGTGAAATGTAATCCCAATAATCATAACTTAAAACATCAAACTTTGTGTCATATACACATAATCATAGAGAATCATTTCTTGTTAGTCAAGACTCATTTCCAAGAATTTCTTAGTGGACAAAGTCCATTTCTGAACCGACACTCCTTGTTTCAGTCCTGTTTCACTGAACCGGTATAACCTACCATTCCAGACATGTCTATCTCATGAGATATAAAATCTTTACCCCATGCATTGTAGGGAGATATAGGTCCCACCCATCTCATAATGATACCATTCTTATGTGTGCCACAAAATCAGAAAACCATACATCATAGCATAACCCATGTAATAAAAATGGGAATCTTAAACATCGTGACATCATAAAACAATTCATATAAGATAAAGGAATTCATAAAAATATAATTCCATCACAACATAATAAAATCAATGTAATAATAGGGATAAAAACAGAACCCTTTATTATCTTAGATGGAAAATAATTTTGATAAAACACTTGATCTCCATTCTTGAGGAAAATATCCTTTCTGCTTCAAAAACATTTTTCCTTTAATAACATGTCGTACAATCCTAAACTAAAAGAATTTGATTAAAAATAAACTTGAAAACTTTTAATGGAAGCTTCTTGGAAATAATGTTTTAAAAATCCATTCATGCCGTATAAGTTAAAAAAAATTCTTCTCGTACTTTTGTCGGAAAAGTCAAAAAACACCTCGTACGAAAAACAACAAAAGATTCCTTTCATAAATTTTACTAAAAACTCACCGAATGGTAAAAAGGATTTAAACAATAGTAGGTGGATGTAAATAATATTACATATTGAGGAAACATGGATGTGGATGATAAAATACACCCCAGTAAATACCAAAGTATAAGCAATCTCGGATAAAAATGAGATTGTGATATTTCCCTTACCTTAGGTCTGATATGCTTTGTACGTGTCCGAACCTCCTATATAATGATTTAAATAATGTTATTGACTTATTCCTGAATCATAAATATTCTTATGATATCATATATGGTCATATTCTTAGCTTCTTAGTAGTAATATTTCATTGCTACTTGTTATTCGGGTGTTTATAACTTTTTGTTCTTATGCGTGTTTTGTCGAATAAATACTTATTCTTCTCTTTAGGTTATAGATACCTCATTTCCAGAATGGTATTAGTGTAATATATATCATATTCATTCATTCAATTCATTAATATAATCATTATGAAATGAAGGTCATGTTGAACGAGTCGCATAACATCGTGGAGACGGTATTCCGTACGTACGCACGAGTGATGATATCATTCCTATGATCGTGGAATTGTATTGGAGTGTATGTATACTATTTCAGAATCAATATCACTTTATAATAGTCATATATAGTCATTATGTACACCATTATAACCATTCAAGTAAGGTGGTGGTTGAAAATAGATTACACCACGGCGTGGAGACGGTATTCCGTATGTACGCACGCGCGGTGATTTCTTTTTCCGTAGAATGGATAGATGGTGAAATAGGGTGGTTTAATACTTATAATAACATATCAATATATGAGTGATACTAATGTTATTACTTCATAATGAACAACTAAATAAGAAGAAGTGGAAGAAGAAATAAAGATGAAACAATTGTTAACAGACATTTCCTCTTCTTTGAAGTGCTTCTTTGAGACCTTCTTTTAGGGAACTAAAATTGGTCTTTGAAGAAGGCCAGGACCTCTATTATGTCTCTAGGGAAGTGGAGAGGAGAAATTTTCAGGGGTTGGCTGAGCTTGAAGTCTCAAAATGGTGTGAGGAAGGGAGGGAAGAGGTTCCCTTTTATAAGGGAGGAGAGAGGCACCTTTGGAATAACTAAAAATATTATTTTATTATAAAGTCAAATAGGGTTTTAAATAGCTCCAAATTGATTTATTTCCAAGATAAGGTGTGTATGGGACAAAATACTCTCATAAAATAGAATTTAGACAAGTTTAGGTCATTATATTAACCTTATCTTTTAGTTTTAACTCTTAGTTAATTAGATTGACATTTACCATGTCACTTTGTATTTATATACTATATAGTTAATAAACTTACCATATACATCCAAGAAACCACCAAGTTTTGTTTTATTAATATATATAACCTTATCTATGTAATTTGGCCTAACCTTAGTTTTTTAGGAATAAAATAACAATTAATAATATAATATTGGTTTTAAAAACTATTTTATGTCAATTTTAACACTATTCAATAGTTGATTTTTTTGAAACTCATAACAGAATGATTACTTCGACCAAAGTTAATTAAATCAATACTAACATGGCATATTAACCTATAATATTAGTTTAATTCATAAAAAGTCTCAAATTATACTTATTTAGGTCTTTATAATATCAATTATTCTAATTTTTCACTATTATGGTAATTACTGCATCATCATTGTGTCATAAATAAATTAAATTATTTAAAGTCTAAAAATTAAAAATAAATTATCATTATGTATGAAAGATTTTTATCTTTATAATGAATATTTATAGTCGAATTTATCTTCTGTATAACCTTATATTAAAAATTATTTAGTTATTAAACTTTGATTTTAACTATTTTAACCCTTCTTTAATAAATTAATAATAAATGTCATAATCTAATCCAAGTGGGTCTAAATGGTCATATTTTATTCCTAAGGTTGTTTTTGGTAGAATTACACTTGTCCAATAGAATTAGGACATGTTTTAGGGTAATAATAATATCATTTTTATCCTTAATTACCCTATTTACATTTAACCGAGGTAAAAAAATGAAAAAGTTACTATTCACCAAAAATTATTTTCATCTCATTGAACCACATTTTACTTACTAACATCAACCGTGTCTCTCGGAATTTGTAAATTCTACTCACAGAAGCGGTAAAATTAAGTTTTATGAAAAATTCATTTTTTTAACTACCACTTAGTGGTTTCACTATGCATCAAAAAAAGAAAGTTTCCAGAAAAATTCCAATAATTTGGCCTAAGATATATTTGATATTATGAACTCAAAAATTATGTCTATTTTACCAAATTCAAAACATATTAGTTGCATTAATTAATTTAAAAATTAATTCGCATCGTCAAAACAAATAGCCAGTTTTTAAGAGATAATAACCATCAAAATATTGACACTTGTTTATGTCTGGTTTAAATGTATAATTACATCCAATGACCAACATTGTATTAAATTGTAAAAATATATTCTAAATATACTTTAAAACCACTCAAATTAATAATTTATCACAATTAATTATTTATATTAAAAAAGTTCTTTTTAATTAAAATTTAATAATTTTCACTATTCATCAGAATATGAAAGTTATCCGAAAAGTACCAAAATTTCACCTATGCTAATTTCGATATTCCAAATCCAAAAATAAAGTCCATTTTGAAAAATAAAATATAAAAAATTTCAAAAGGTGGTTATTACTATTCATAACTGCTAGTTTTAATAATATTTTAATAGCATATCATTGTTTAGTGAAACTCAGTATTGCATACGACGCAAGCTATCGAGGAAGGTCGCGATTGCGTGTAATGCAAGGAAAGTCAAGGATGCGTGTTGTGAAAGCTCCTTTTGGTACAACGTACAACACAAGACATTAATGAAAATAATATTTTTCATAAAATCTCGGGGTGTTACAATATACGTATCCAAGTTATCTCAAACTCATTCTAACTTTCAAAAAACAATGACTCCATCTAAAACACAAAACCATTGTGGTTATACACAACTTGTCACTTTTTCTTAAACAACACTCTTACCTCTAAAGTTATCTAAACCAACCTTTGATACAAACTATAAGGACCTAGCCTTAAACCGTACGTAATCTTGAATTAAATTGAATAATTCACATTGAGGATCTTTTCCGGTTTAGAGTTTTAGAGAATTAGGACGTAGCTATTACATGCCAAAGATTACAAAGTAGAGAAATCTACTAAGTTGCCATTTTTTTTCACAAAATAAAAACACTTGAACAAAAGAGTCATGTCTAGTTCCTTGTTTTCGACAGCCTAACATTTCTTTGATCACATCCTTGACCATATTCAACTTTATGTCATGTGAAAACATTTCAAAAACATGGGATGAGGATAAAAATCTCATTAAGGGTTATAATAGTATGGAAAGAAAACATCAATCCATGTATACATAAGAATCAATGAAATCATACTTTAGTCATCAAACATAAGCAATTTAACATACCTCCTGAAATCATAAGATTTATGCATAACTCAATAGAAATCATAAGGCACAAAGGTAACTTGAGTCATTCATAACATTCTTACGTAGGGAGTAACCCTCATGGTTATGTTTTGAATACCCATCACAGTATATTACCTAAATCTCTTTAGAGAAACCTTAACGTTTAACTCCTTCACATTACCCAATGCATTGGAGAGCTATATCGGGCTCACCCGCCCTTAGTTTATCACGGAACCACCTGTATTCATAAATAATGCCCAATAACCATAACATAATAATAGAACATAATGTAAGCACAAAGGAAAGATAACATTCCCATATTTGTAATAACAATATAAAATTTTAAGATATTGAAATAATGAATCCATTCTAAAAATCATTTTCAAAGCCATTTAAAAAATTTGATAAAGAGATTTTTGAATCAAAGTGTCCCATACCACTTTGAAGCATTTTACATTTTAACCCATTAATATCCATATAAATAAATACATAAAACCATTTTGAAAACATGGATATTAATGAGAAATATTTATAAGAATAAATCATTAAAACATTTAAAACGGTATTTTAGTTAAATGGTTGTTAACAAAATGAGTGACACTTGAATACAATAATTGAAGATTGACATTTAATCAGAACTTTATAATATCATGATAATAAAGGGATTCATGATATATTATTCCAAAGGACAGTATATATACCATATAATAGTGAATTGGTGCATAACAACAATTAATTCTCAATAGAATTGTAAAATGAGATGAAATCCCTTATAAAGAAGGTATCCTTAAATTAAGGATAAATCAATCACATAATTATGTGGGAAAAATATAAATACACCCAATATAAGTGGATATTAAGTTTAAAACAACCAATGGTCATTAAAATATATTCATAGGATGACTTATTCAATAACTACAAGTTGAAACCAAAGAAATCGAAATTGGGTTAAGAAGTTCCCTTGGTAAAATTCGACAGCCTAACGACGTCACTTTAAAATTCATAACATTAGTTGATGAGAGAGAAAAAGGTATCTCATCAATTGGACATAAAATTTACATCAATAATGATATATAAAAACATGTACCAACATAAAAATATGTAAATTAAAAGACATAACAAAATAAGTCTTTTTAAAAGAGGAGTGTGAAAGGTTCCCTTACCGATTTGGAAACTTTCGAAACGTACACCCCATGAAAGAAGGGTCATACAATGAAGATGTAACTACCCATAAATGATATTATATTATAAACATAATAATATAATTGTCATTACATACACCAAAAAAAAGGAAATAGTGGCCAATGTTTCCTGAATCTCACAGGAATAAAAAGGGAGATAAAAATCCCCTTATGAAAATTCTACTGCCTAACGGTGCCACATAAAACATCCAAAAATGGATTGATGAGATAAAATAGGGTCTCTCGTCATATTAACATAAAATTTACAGAATTATGAATATAAAATAACATCCCCAAACATAAGAAAGAGAAGCTTAAAATAATTTACATAAAAAGAGTACTTAAAAAGAAAGAGAGAGGTATGATCCCTTACATCAAGTCCGACTTGTCTTGTTCGTTTCTTTATATTCCTAAATAATAAACTTTTGTCAATTTATAATTTCATAAGGGCCTAATTTAATGTTTAATATTCAATTAAAATCACATATTATAATGTCATAATAATTAGTTAATTATGTGAGTTCATATCAAATGGTTTTGTTGATGTTTGGTACATGATTCAAAAATGAACTTGTTTGAAAAGAATGGTCCATGTAGTTATAAGTATATCATCTACAGAATAGTATTAATGATTTAAATATAATATATATCCATTAAATATTAATTTTATACTATCCTATAACATTTTTATATAAAAAGAAATCAAATACACCGTTCATGGAGACGGTTGGTCGTACGTACACATGAACGCTACTTTCATTTCTTTGTCATATTAATGGAATTAAAAATAATTGAGATATATATATATATATATATATTATAATTCCAGTATAATATATATGTTATATAGGTCATGTAAGTTCAATAATTTCATTCTTTATACATTCAATGTATTGCCTGAACGAGTCACATCACTAGAGGGGCGGTAGTCTGCACTTCCCCATATGAAATTATCGCATTTTCACAACATGAAAAGAATAAAGGAATTTTTTAAATATAAAATAAAGAAGCATATATAAAACATAAATATCATATATATCATATATATAATACATTTACAACATAATGGCCACCTTTAAAGGTGTTAAAAGAATATTGAACAATCATCGTTTCATGAGGCAGTAATTCGCCTTCCACAAAAACAGTATGTTCTTTAACCATTATATGGATGTGTGTGTAAGTGTATCTCGAATAATTCTTATAAAGACAAACTAGTATATTTAAGATACTTGTTCTGTTACAAAATAAAGGAATAAAAAGTGTTTATGGGGTTGGAGAAGCAAAATAAAACAAAAGAACATTCGAGAAGACATTACCTATAAATTGGGTAACTCCCTTTGGTTTGATCCAAAAGGGTTTCTTGAAGAGCTTAATATCTAAGGTGATGGTTCAATAATAAATAGAGGGATTTTGAGAGAAGAAATCATTAGGGGTTTCCTGAGCCAAAGGCTTGAGTGGTGTGGGTAAGGAGGTAGAGTTGGGGTCCTTTTATAAGAGGAAAGGAGGGGCACTCATGGAAAGTCATGAAATGTTACTTTATTTTAAAAAGAGTTTCGTATTTTAAAGGTCCCACATTGATATATTTCTAGGATAAGGTGATAAGGGTTATAAATATACTCATCCAATATGTTTTTTCCAAGTTTAAGTCTTAGATTTTACGTTATCTTTTCATTTTATTTAAATCGGTCATTAATGAGGTAATTGGTGCATTATCATGGTGTCATAAATAAATTAATTTATTTAATGTCTAAAAATTATAAAAAAATACTATTATGTAGGAAATATTTTTATATTTACAATGAATATTTATGGTCTAAGAGATCCTTTATATAGACAAAATTCAAATTATTTTACTTAGGTGTTACATACTTTGGTTACATTTTCCATTCTTTAAAACAAATATGATAAAAGGTCACTATCACACTAAAGTGATTCCATGGGGTGCCAAGGTTGGCACAAGGAATCCCATGGTCGGACCTAACACCAAAAATAGCATTAGGAAACATTTCGGGGTCACTTTATATTTTTATGATATTATTTTATTATCCTTAATTACCTGATTACTAATTAAACACAATAATTAAAGATAATTACCGTCGTTACTATTCATAATGTCCAAAAACAAAACAGTCTTAGTTACATAATTTGAACCTTCTGATTCTAAATATGGAATCCATTTTATCAAATTAAAAAAACATCAATTTTATTAATTAATTTATATTAAATCCCGTTGTCAAAACAAAAGATGGGTTTTTAAGAAGTAAAATTTATCAAAAAATTGACTTGTTTTTACATCCAATTGAAAAGTGAAATTACTTCCAATGAACAAAAGTTTATTAATTGATAAATAAATAATTCAATTATACTTTAAAAACAATTAAAATGACATTTTAATTATATATATAAATTGGAAGAAAATGCAGTTTTTTAATTAAAAACTATATTTTTCACTATTCATTAAAAAAAGCATTATCAGAAAAATACAAAAAAATTTCCCTTAGCTATATTTGATATTTCAGATTCATAAAATTTGTCCATTTTACCAAATTAAAAACATATAAGTTTAATTAATAAAACATATAATTAATTACTGTTGTCGTAACAAATAACGGGTTTTTTTGGAAGCAATATCTTTGAAAAGTTTGGCACTTGTTTATTTCCATTTCCAAGTGAAATAAATTCTAATGACCACCATTGAATTAAATTGTAAAAATATATTCTAATTAAACTTTAAAAAGAAGTAAAAAGATAATATAATCATATATTTTAATTATATGAAAGGCAGTTTTGATGTAAAATGCAATATTTTTTCACAATTCATTAAAAAAATGAACATTGTCAAAAACATATAAAAAATTTAACCAAAGTAAATTTCAGTATCCAAATCACAAAGAATAAGTTCATTTTGACAAATAGTGATTATAAAATTGTAAAAATTTAAATTTAAAAAATGTTCTCCATCAAAAGGCCGTAAAACAATCTTTTAAAAATATTAGATTATTTATTCTTACAATTGGATTCATTTGGATTTTAAGCATCTAACATTTATTGGATAAATGTCAAAATACTTAACAAAAATATGTATTAATTTTGTAGTTATTTCTATTCCTTCCCTCCATTACAATGGCTAGGCGTTAACTATTATAATATTATTATATTATTAGTGTGCAACGTAAGATTTCAAAGAAACTCGTTGTTGCGTATTGGGTACGCCATCAAGCATAGCATTCCCATTAAAGTAATATTAACATTTTATTCAAAAATGTTGATAAACCTTAGAATGTAATATTATTTATTTAACTGGGTTGTTACACTTTGAGTAACACCAAATCTTCAAAAACCTCCATAGACATCATAAATTGAAGGTTATTGTTTGGAGACTCATTTCCTTAACTATGTATACAATTCCCGACGGATCTGCACAAGTTACCCATAAAAAGTGTCTTTCAAAAGAATATACTTCCTTAGGTGAGGATTTTCCTACATCTGTATTCCCAACATCTACCAATCCCCATACCATTTTTCCGGATCTGAGATCCCTTGAAACCATGTTTTACAATTTCATTCCTACCAATGTCTTTTATATGTTGGGATATCTGGTTATGTTTATTCTTTAGTTACTTTGGTATTATTTATCAATGTCTTAATTTAATTACATTAAAACTACATTATTCATGATACCCAATGTTCACTCTTGGGTCTATACATATTAAAGAATATATTTCCACCCATGTTTCTGTGTGCAAAATAAATACACATAGGAATGTTTGGTAGGTGTCATACCTTATTGGTGAGCTCGAAGGCAAGACACAAATTCCCCATTCATGTGCATGGACCAAATCTTCATATGAATAAACTTTAAAGCTTAATATAACTACACATGTATTGGTTCCTATAATCGTAGGATATATAGTGATTCTTGAATTGCATATATTAGTCCCATCCCTGAATATGATGTCCTTTATTTCCAACGCTAGGGTCAGACCTACATAATGACCCCTTACCATGCTTGTATGGGAAGAATGACTACAACCATTCCACGAAAATATCATCTTAAAATTACCCCTTTAATGTTCTAGAACCCCCCTTACACACCATAAATTGTTTCTAGAAATATATGAATCCCTATAACCATCCATGGCCATCAGAAATTGATGATCAATGTCATTGGGAGGCCATTGTGTGATTGTGCACAAAATTAACTAGCAGCTCGGCATAAGTATCCCTCAAAAGGTCCTAATAAACAATGGGAATGTCATGCTTGAGGGAGGATTTTTCCTACCCCCTTATTCCCCTATTATGTTTATATCTCATGTCACTCTTGGTTTTGGAAACCCCTAGATTGCAGTTAACATCCTCTCTCTGATTTCATGCTATAAGATGGTAGATAATTTTTTGTCATACTACCATAGAAATGAGGAGTGGTTTAACCCCCCCCCCCACCTCTTGTCCATAGTAACGTAACATTAAATCATAAATAAGAAATTTCCCTATTTTACGATGTTAAAGTAAACCATGCTTCTACCTTCTTTTACACTAGTCAAATCTTTGTAGGAGTGGTGCTCCCATTCAAAGCTGATACCTATTCCCCTATCATTTTTAAATGTTTTTACATTTACATGCCAACTATAATGGTCCTTAAAAATCCACAAAACAAAAAATTTCATTCAAAATACATGTCCATCTGAATTGGAAGGTTAGTTTACAAGGAATCCTTTTTGTGAGTATGTGAAAAACGCTCTAACTGCTCCACATTAGATACCCACAAAAGGCATGTAATCCAAATGTAAATTCATCACTAGGAGAGGCTTTTCATAATCCTATACACCTCATGGGTCCCATTCCCCATATCATATCTAATTCCTAGAAACCATAAAGCAGGGTCAAGAGAATTCCTTTGTTGACTTCTTAAAGTATATTAGGAAATCCTCGGTAAATGTTTCATAAATAGTGACCCTTGACCTCAAATCATATTCGAAACATTGTGAATTGAAAAATCAGTAATTATACATTGGATATCAAGACTTTAAACTACACATGAGAAGAGACAAACAACTCACTGGGATGAAAATCTCCGAAGGGAATCTTGGACAAAAGTGTAGTACATTCTTGCTAAAAATACACGTTGTACGATATAGGAAAAATACCAAGAAACTAAAAATCTTAAAGAGACACAAATATTGTTTGGTAAAAAATAATCGAAGTTAATCGTAAAAATAATCCATGTTATAACTACTCTAACCACACAAAATATGGGTTATGAAAACATTAGGGTGATAACAAAATACATGATTTTTTTGGGCTTTCCCAAAATCCCTATAAATAATAAAATTATGCATGATGAGTCCCTTTGATCAAAAAAATATAAGATAATTCTTTAATTATTTTAAATAATTATCCCGAATCATGATTCAAATTAGTATCTATTTGTTTATTAGATCTTGGTAGGACTAATTTATCCATTTTGAAACACTAAGAAAACCCAGCAGTTCACAAACTATAGAGAATTCCATATAACATTAATAAATATTAAAAATTGGGTTTGATTCAATCGTAATTGGTTATATATACATATTTCACTTTTTATCATTGAAATAGAAATTTAATGATAAAATTTAATTTTCCAATGACCCACTCATGTATTGAATCTAATATTTATTGTTGGGTTTTGTTCATTACAGATTCATTCTATCTTAATTATAATATTAAATGAAATTAATTAACTATTTATTCTAAATCAAATTTCACAAAAAAAATTATCACTTTTATATTCCTCTAATGCACATTGTTGTGGCACTTTTTGATATTGTTTTGTTTTCATGGTTATAACTCAAAACTTATATAACAATTAATACACTATTCCATGATATAATAGTTTTTAATATATGATATAAATACTAAAATTATATTTTATAGATGATGATTTTTCACCCACACATGATTAATCATAGAATGTAAAAAATTTATAGTAAGGTGCCATAGAACTAGTTGAAAATTGAGAGAAATTATGGTCAAGGAATTTGTGTTCTATATATAACTAAAGATTCATAATGATATAATTCAATAAATATTAGTGTAATACTAATAAAAATTTGTATAATAGTTTAAACATAAAGCATACTCAACATTCACATTCATTCACACATTGGAATGGCTATATCAAACTCTATATAAAGGGTTTGTTCTTGTTTTTTTTAAATTATAGTATTTCACATTCCATATGTTCCTAAATCAGAACAGACATTTGAATTAAATTATTTACTTATGATTTTTTGATATAGTTTCCCAAAGAAATGATTCGTGTGTATTCTTTATTACATGTTCAAGAAAAACATACTCACATGGTTTCACATCGACAGTATATAAATACAATAAAAATTCAAATAATATAATTTGTTATACACATTTAATATAGTAGTAAATATTCCATAATAATTAATACTGATGTACTGGGAACACTCCCACAACATGTGTGAGATAGAATCATTACATTTTAGAAATTTATGATTTGAAACTTGGACCATTCTAAAAAAACCAACATGAGAACTTATTCAAAAAGATGACCATTTAAATGGTAATGATAATTTCTCAAATGATTTTTACAATAATAAAAAAAATACTCTATAATTATAGAAGTATTAATAAAGTGAAAATAATCTTCAACAACATCTAGTTAATAGATATTAAAAAACATATGAAAAATAGAGATTATTTAATCATTTTTAAAGAACAATCTATATGTGCATATGTGTCAATATAAATTTGCATAAGTGTATTCTCCTAAAGTTGTGAGTCATTTTAAACTCTATTAAATTTTCATTCTATACTTTGTGATATATTTTATCTATGTGTGTATAAATCATACTCAATGTAAGAATGATTTTTTTTCTAAACATATGTTTGAATTTATTAACAAATCTATTAATTAGTATAAAAATAAGGGTTAATTAATCCAGTGTTTGTTCCATTCAACTTTTATCTAAATGTTAATGTTCATATGTGTGAATAATATTGTTCTTTATTAAGTGCAATGTGTAGTATATGTGTCATTTTAGTCTAGAATATGTTTGGTTTAATGAATATATAGATTTTATTTATTTATAAAATATACAAAGTATCTAAAACAAACAATGTTAAAAATATTAATAAAATAATAAGGATGATGAGAATGATTTAATAAGTCAAGAATCTACTTCTATGAGAATGTATAATTATAAAAATTTGTAACTTATATTTATGATTCATGAACAAACTTATCCAAATAAAGATGTGTCTCTAAAATCAATTAATAAAATACATAACAAACAAAATAAAAAAAAATTGTATGTTATATCAAAAATGGTTGTTCATCTATAAGAGATTATAACATAAAAATACAATTACTTTATAATTATAGTGTAAGTTTCACAATAATATATAAATTATGAAAACAAAAATAAATTAGAAGTATTTTTATAGTTATCAAAACAATATTAAGTTATGTATAAAGGAGTCTCATCAAAAATAACCCCCATTTCAGAAAATTATATTCCAATAATAATTTAAATTACTTTTTATTTTCTAAAAATTATAAAATTTATTAAATAAATAAAAATAGTTCTCTATTTGTATAAAATAATTCATACATTTTATGAAAAATATCCCCCCATTGAGTAAAATAGTAAAATATCTTGGGAATAAAATATAATCTAATATTTCAAAATGTTTATAATATTTTTCAGTAAATTTTTAAGATTTCGGTATTATATTTTAATAAATTTTGGAATTTAAATACACAATATTCACTAAATTCATGCACTCATGAAATATAACTAACTAATAAATCATATAAATAATGGAGATATGAGATTACAGAAGAAAAAACATCCCCCAAAGTGAAATAATTGTTAATGGGAAAGAAAATATCTATTCTAAATTTAACAACAAAAAATCATTTAATCTATCTATGATCCTATATACCCTAATATTATTTTTAAAAAAAATGTAAATTTTATGAGTTTATGAAATTCTACCCCTTAATTATAGTCTCTTTTCCTTTCTTAAAAATTATATATACTTAAAAAAGTATGGTCTTATTTTAAAATATCCATAAATACAACTATTAAAATTCCTATTAAAAAAATAATTTATAAACCTTGGTTTTTCATGAAGAATGCATGGTGTCTCAAATTTAAGAGATAAGGTTCATGATGCCCATAATGACTAAATTACTCTGTCAATAAATGACTTCGTACATGGTCTACCTTGTTTGCTTCCTTTTGGAGGGTTGATTGGGGGGTTCAAGTATGGTTTGAAAATCAACTACACCTAGTTAGCCCCATTTATTTCATATAAATTTCAAATGGCTCCAATATGCATATCAAGGTGCATACCTACTTTCCAAAGGTAGGTGGTCAATGGGGGTTTTAGAACAAATGGTTTTTAGGAACCCAAATTTGTTGAGAGGATGGGAGTTTGATCCCAACAAACCTTTTTAGGGGGAATTATTTCCTACTCGAGACATTCATATAGATTTAAGATATCGTCCTGAATATCATCCTGATCCAGATATGGAATTGGTTAACCTAAATAAATGATATGGTGTCTAATCCTTTTATATGTAAAGGGGGATCTATTAATGAGTCAATTTAATTGTATCTAAGTCCCTACATTTTTTCTGTTATGGCTATCAAATGGATAGCTACTTAGGTTTTGAATCCATATTACAATTCACTGTTGAGTTTACCTCCATCCAGGGAGGTGATTAGTGTTTTGATAATGGGATTGAACACTTATGTGGTTCCTGACATATTTTGTTTTTAACAGGAATAAAAACCCACGTTGTTTTAAAAAATTGTGAAGTTAAAAGTCATTTTCAAAGGACATATGAGAATGAACATGGGAACTTGGTATTAATCTCATTCATTAGGAAGGTATCATACATATTCTGCTTATAAAAAGGATATGAGTCACCATAGTTTGATCAATCCTTCAGTAATTACATCAAGTAATATTCCCATGTAAGGGATAAATAATATCATAACACTAAATTGGGATTACACCTTGAGGATTACTTGGAAGGGGGTGAGAATTCATTATCATAATTATATTATTGTTTTAAATCCCTATAATTATCTTACACATGATCGATATGAGTAAGATGATATTGAGAGTTATCATTCTCACATCACATGGATTAGATACATATGTACTAGGGTATCCCTTATGGGGTGTTTTATGTGGTGATAAGTCCTTAAGAAGGAATCTTATTTATCTTTCTTATAGAAATAATTAGTTTTCTCATAGTTCAACTAGCTTCTCAATCCGTAGATGGATGAGGAAGAATGAAGTACCCATAAGAGAGTATTATTATCATGAGTCATAGTGTCTACGACATGGAGCAGTATACACTAAGGGTGATTCCCAATAGAGATCATGCTTTAGGAATGCATCCTACGTTTCTAAATTGAATAAAAATTATAATTCTCATAGTCTAATTGGAGTAAACCAAAATATGTCTGATGGGAACAAAAATAATATCTCAGGGTGTATTCCATAAATTCCATGATTGTCTACCTAATATTTTGCGGTGTTTTTCTAGAATAGATATAGATGTATAGATATGTCATTTATTTTTACCTAACTTATCCAAATAGAATCTCAAAAAATTATTGAATTTGTTGAAGGACATTTCATGATCTAAATGACATGATCCATTAGCATTGCATGATATTGATTGTACATCTGAAGGGAACCACATGATCTGGTAGACATGTCATGAGGACATCTCCTGACGTAGATCAAATTTATGGAGGATATCACATGACCTGGGTTACTTGTCCTAGGGACATTGAATGACTCAGGAGACATGTTGGGTGGACTTCACATGACCTGGGTGACATGCCCTGGTGTTGCCACAAGACTTGTACGACATGTCCTAAGGATATCACAAGACCAAGATAACATATCTCTTTCAACATTCAAGATATGGATGAGTTATTTGATGTATTCTCAAGACCTGGATTGGTTATGAGAATGTCATGATGCATCCTCAAAAAAATTTCATATTAATATTCACATAATTATTCTATATTTTGTAATCATTTGTTGCATATGTGCCTCATTCCTTTGTAAAGAATTGGATTATTTAGTTCTTATATGGAAAAGACAACATTTAGAGGCCCTTCAAAAAATATGGATATTTTACCAAAAATTCATCAGTTGATTTATAGGTTGATCATGTGGAACATATAATCACTCCATATGATCCCTTAGTTCATTCTCCATATTTTACCATCAGGAAGACCTTTGCAATTGCTTGACTATCCACTATAAGAACTCAGATTTTTTGTGATCCTATGGGTGTAGTTTCTGCATGGTGTTTTTTCTTTATTGTAATCATATGGAAGAATTTATAGGAATTTCAACCTTAATTACATGCTTCCTTTGATAGAGTGTATATTTTAGATATGATATGGATCTAGTGGAGTTATATTTGAATCACGCACTTTTATTGGTCATTCCAAGGGTTTCCCAAAGTTGTTGTGTGATAAAAATGAATGGTAAGAGTACTCCCTCATTTCCATAATTATTATAACCATGGTTTTACGATGTGATTACCCATAATCACATTGACATGTTGAAATAAACCCATGATATTAGGATGACATATCTATGAGTCTTTATGAGATCAAGATGCATGTTGAAAGGTTTTCATGTGATCTATGGAGAATTGTTTTGGGTCATTTTCACAACCAAGATATCTTTTCATGAGCCTATAATAAGATGAAGACATTTTATCATGATCCTCCCATGTGATCATGATAACTTTCTATGGGTCTTCATGTGATTAATGGTTATCACATGAGGTGCATAACACTGTCACCCAAAAATCAACCTATATTCACTTCATGTTAATATTAAACATTTTTTTCATTTTATTACATAATTTACATTAATTCTATTAATTTCACATTAGTTGTACATTACATATTTTCATAATCATTTAGGGATCACACGATGAAATGTGATGATTTACACTAGCAGTCAACCTTCATGTCTTTTATATATCATGTTATCAATGATAGATCTCTTGATGGTGTGAAATCATTGACATGAACATTCCAACAACTGGTCTATGGAGAGAATGGGGTATCATATGATCAAATAGAAATTTTTGAGTTCTATTCAATGAATAATGTGACACACCAACATGATATCATGAGAAAAGGTTGTAATTTTTTCATGGGGATCTATGGGGTCAATAGAATTGTAAAATCATGTCACATAAAAATAGACCAAACAGTCCATCTCATGAAGCTTATGAAATTTTATGGATTTATTTTTTAAGGGACATGATAAATTTTCTACAGTTCATCTTCCAATAAATCCCAATATAAATGTGTTCTATAACCATGAAGTGAGGAAATTTTAATAGATATTTACTATGATTATCTAAGGCATGTCATGTGATCAATGTTAGATCACACATTGTTGTGAATACATTGTTGGGGATAGTCACTCTGCATTCCTTTGATGCATCCTATGATCTGGTTGTAGGATTCCACAACATGGAAAATAGTGTTTTTATTTCATGTTTAAATGAAAAAGGGTACATGGCTACTGTTTTAAGTCCTCACATGATTCTATCACATTACCGAAGATACTAAAAGATGTTGTGTGAATGAAGATTAACATGAGGTAATCACATGGCATTCAAATCCTAATTTGATTTAGAAAAGGAGTTAATGTGATGGGGTATCATAAATATTTCACTCCTCATCACTATGACTCAAATAAATGGAATATTTATCCTCAACACATGATTATTTCATGTGTGGAATGGAGCTTCCTATGCATACATGAATATTGCATGTTTGTGGTGTGGACATCCATTGGATCAATATGATATAGTGATGATTTATTTTTATTCATTCTTGTCATACACAATACATAAAATAAATTGTTTACAGCTTGATCATCATCAGTTTTCTACCATAATTTCTCACAATATATGTTATTCGGCAATTTGATGTCCTTTTATGAGAAGGAAATCTCAAGATATGTGCATGATGTTGTGTTACCTTGATGGTTTTTATATGTGTGTTATTAGTCATATCATTGTGTGATCATGAGACCCTCATAGTATTACAATCCACTTGTTTGATAGGTCATACTGTGCTAAGTCCTTTCATGTGATGGGTCACACGGTGCCACAACCTTTAATATGATGGGTTACATGGTGGAGCATCTCTTCACGTGAGTGAAAGCATGAACTATCATGTAACCTTCTTCACATAACCCATATGGGATATTATTATGAACTATTATTAAAGGAAAAAAAGTTATATCCCTCTATAATCATAGCCCTAGCAAATCATGATTGCTCATGGGTATTTGTATTGGATGTATCATTCAACATATGAACATCTAATAATGATGTAGTGTCATATAAAAATGTTATGATGTTCACCCCACTGTATAAATCATACCCAGATCAGAGGACTATGTAATTTCAATATTTTTAGTCAAACGATCAATGATATCAACATTTTCATATTATTCAGAGGTTATGTTTGGTGGTATATATTAACATCACTGTGTCGTTCTTATTATATGGAGGCCTTCGTGTGATGGGATCCTTCACAAGTTTTTTCATAACATGGAATCAGGTTTTCATGTTTAGAAAACTCTTGTCCATGTCTCATCCATAGAGAGATTGTGAAATTATGTACTATGTAACTATAAATATATCATCCCCCACACATATAAAACTTCACAATGATCTATAAACTCTGCTTTTGGCATATTTTTTTTGAGGGTGTGTGTAGAACATCCCATTCCACACACTATATATCTGCACAACCTGTATCAAGATATTTATTCATGGGTTTTATAGCTTTTGTCAGCATGATGATTCTATAATATATATTACGTCAGTTTGTATGTAATTAGACCATCCAGTCTGATCGTTTCGGAATATATTTTCCACACTCTAATAATATCCATGACCCATTTTTGTTGCAAAGTATGTATATATGGAGGCCTCACTGTACACTATAATGTGCATGTACTTTAATTAATTTGATATAAATCATGGCCTTCCAACGTTACACAAGATATGTGAAGCTATGATGAAATTTCTTTGCCTGAACCCATTAAACATGATGCGAGAAAGGTTTTGTGGATGGTGTATGATAACATAGTTCCACTACTCCTCGCGTAAGAATATATGTAGTTTTATCTTCAATTCATTTGATAGAATATAAGGAATTTTTTCATTATATGAAGGATTCTCATATGATAGTCTCAATATGGGATGTTTTGGTGTGGGAAATATCATGTTATTGATGTACTTTTTGTGAATGATATTGATTTCAGGTGGTATCGGAGAACTAAAACCCTTGTATCATAAGGTTGAAGAATATGTTCTATGTCGTTTTATACATTTCCAAAAAGTTCAATTTCTATTTTACTTTATTCTACTTATTAAAATCATTATTAATTTTGTAAGGATAATAATAATAATGAATATACCAGTAGTAATTATAATCATTCAATTATCATATACAACGTGCACATCCCAAATGTTATTTGTATATGTTGTCATGTATTATTCATAGTTAAATACTCAACACATTTTAATTCCCCAAAATAGTGTGTGGAAAACATTTAGTCATGTCAACATCCTCATGGAGCCATGAAAAAATTCCATGATATTCCAAGAATCATATATTATTATATTTAATGTATAAATTGTATCCAACAATTATAAAAATTTCTAGTGAACCCTATAATATAACATATTTATCATGCATAATAGATAGTAAAGATAAATATATTTTAACAAACGATTTATTTCCTTTCATTCATGGAATCATTTTCATGTTTATATGTTTAGATAACTAGTTCATAACTCTTGTACAAAAAACCCATGCATTAATATTTGGCCACTTCCACTCAATTTAAATATTTTTTACAAAATAATATTATTCAAAAGAATCATGTTTTCATTTGATAAAAATTATTTATAATTTTCAACTGAACTACATGATGTTTATTGTTCATCCTCATACCCTATAGGAGTCATTTGAAAATATTCATTGAAAAAAACCTATTATAGTACAGTTATAAAAAATAAACCCGTTATACCATTTCCAAACAATGAGATAATATTAGTGTTTTTTTCATTATTGTAATAATAATTGATCTCAAATAATTGTTTACTTATACATGAAATTAGATTTACTGCCAAAATATTATAATCAAACACTTTATAACAAAATTTAATGGTAAAATAAAAATCATTAGGGTTTCTTAAATAGAAATGAAAATAAATATAAGTATCAACTTAAAAACACACATTTCACCCATAAAGGGGTACATAAATTTTTCAGAAAAAACACCATTGATATAAATTATTAAATCAGTTTATTTCCATGAATATTCAATTTAAATAATTTAGAATAAATGTTGTTTCCATGGGAAATCCTTACTCAACCCTTATAAGAAAACTTAAAATTGGAATAATATACTTCTTTAATTCAAATATATTTCTATAAAGAAGAAAATCATTAAAAATTAATTGGAGAGCTATATTGGGCCGCCGTCATCATAAATACCTTTCAGGGACAATAATATACACGAATTAAAAAGAATCAGTCATTTCTAACATTAATTTCAAAAACAATATACATTTTAACACATAAGTAAAACATTTGTCAGATATTAATATATCACATTCTTTTAAAACACTATTTTCAAAACTAAAATATGCATAATAATTTGAAGAAGAGTTTCCTATTTGACGAAAACATTGATTCTTAGAAATAAATACAAAATTAAATTAATGGATATGGTGGTGAGAAAATCTATTGATGTTGTATATGTTAAACACGTGCCTTTTATAATTTTTAATAAAAGAAAAAAATTCTACAAGAATTATAATGAAACATTATTTTCAAATACCATTTTAAAATTGTCAATAGAGCGGTAAAATGCCCTTTCATATTTATCGTTTTAAATATTTACCCATATTTAAAAAAATATAGTCATGGGGTAAAAATACTTAAAATAAATACTCATAATATTTTAATATTAGGATTTAAGATAGAATAACTCTTACCTCGAGTTTGACATATCATGCATGTTCTTTATCTTCCTAAATTATAACGTAATGTTAATTATTTAATTTTATAACAATATTTTTGAAGATCATTATGTTTTTATAATTCTATTTATTTAAGTAATTATCATGTCATATTTAGTCACTAAATTTATTTAGTTTACATCATATGGTTTGAGGGTGTTTGGTTCATAAGGCCAATATGATTTTCGTAAGTTCTATATGGTAAAATGAAACATGATTATATCATTTAAATAATATTTATAAAGATATATTTATCATTTCTGTAGATTAATTTTACTATTAGTTTTATCTATGTAAGTTGGTTATGAAAAATAGATTATGATACAACATGTAAACGGTAGTCCATACGTATGCATGGGTAAGGTTTCAAAATTTAAACGAACATGATGGAAAGAAGATAGTTATTAAATTATATTTATGTAAATAATATTATGTAACTAATATCATATTATTTATTTTTATCCACTTATATATTATATCCATGTGAGGTAGTGATGAAAAATAATATACATCAGTTCATAAGAAGGAAGTTCGCACGTATGCAGTAACAATGGTTTTATTTTTAATTAGATTGTAAATAAAGAATTAGAATATTTGGTGATAGTTAAAAAATAAAATTTAGATCATATATTTCACATTATTTCATTTTTAACCATTATTATTATAACTAGACATAAGAATCGATGACGAAAAATCAGATACATTGTCTCGTGAGGTGGTAGTCGACACGTACACATGAAGGATTATTTCATTTTATATTAGGACTAATAGATTAAAAGGTATATATGATAAAATGTTAAAATAAAATTATATAGATGATTATAATGAAATTATATTTAAATAATTATAATAGTTTTGACGGAGTTAACGAATAAATTGTGGTGAGACGCTTGGGTAATAATTATACATTTTCTTAATACAACATTCTTAGGTTTATACCTAAAGCATTGCATGGATAGTATTTGAACTAGACCAAGACCTCTAGGATTCCGATTTGGATATTATTAAATTATTTTTGTGGGTATTGGATGATATAAGAGGCTTTTTATTTTTTTTATAATAGCGGATATGTGGTTTTCTTTAATAAGTGAGGGAGAGGACACATTTTGGAATTTTTCTAAATAATAAAATATATTAATGTTTTACTCAATCTATGTTTCTCCATAATGACTCATACTAGAATATGTGCTAATAGGGGGTAAAAATGTGATGATTCAAGGGGATTTAAATAATTTTTAATAATTTTTATCCTTTATAATATTAGTATATCTATTTTTACCCTTTTTATACCCTTCCTTTGTAAGTAGTTATTTTTTACCAAAGATACTATTCATAATGAAAAAAATATAAAGTAGACTCATTATAATCTTTTAAACATATAATTCAATATATGGATTCTATTTTATAAAGTTTAATTTCAAAGATTGATTACTTCATTGTCATTGGGAAACAAATATAAGAAGATCCTAAATTTACAATTTCATATCCAACATTCATTAAATCATTTATCAAATGGCCATATTCCAATATTAGGATAGTTAATGGCGTTTTATCTTTCCAGCCTAAAAAATAGACTATTAATATTTCATTTCTTGGATGGTAATCCATCATTCAGTAATAATTCTTAATTAGTTATATCTATCATCAATTTCTCAGGTTTACTTCTTTTTCAGTGATTATTCATGATATTTAAATATTTCAAATTTTAATACATATAAATTAAATCTTCAAATTTATAAATCAAATATTACAATAGTCTACTCAAGCTCCGGTGTAGGATAATTTACATCATGAGGTTTCAATTTTCATGAAGCATATATAATTACCTGATAATTATACATAAAAAACAACCAATTACATTTTAAAATTCACCATTGTTGAGAAAAACTATACATTTATAGATGGAATATCCAAAATTGGATAATTTACTATTCTTATTTTTGATTATTATAAAATATTATCATGTTATTTATTATAGATGAATTTAATTACGTTTTTGTAAACTTAATTAGTGTTCCAGTTAACTGAGAAAATTATTCATAAACCTATTAGTAGTAACTCATTAATTAAAGAAAACTATGAATATATTTGACATTTTAGGTGTTGTCAGCCCATAAACCACTTTATTTTTAGTTGGATGAACCATTATTTGTCATTTAATTATAATTATTGAAAGGAAATAAATATTTCACAACTATAATTAACATTTATATTTATTTCCATTGGACTAATAATCATTTACAGTTAATCGAACAACACTAAAATATTTCTCTTCATCATCATAAAATTTATAATATGTCAATATTTTATTAATTAAAAAATATAAATTAATCGAAGAATATAGAAAAATCATTTTTTATAAGGTCAACATATACAACTGGATAAATTTTCAACCCAAATGGAATAAGCACAAGTTCATACTTCCCATAACTATAATGAACTGATTTCATTCTAATGTAATCCTACATAAAATTCGACTGATGATAATAATACATGATATCAACCTTTAAAAAAAATGATCTCCTCGGAGCTGATCAAACGACTCATCTATATGATGCAATAAAAAATTTTTCTTAATAGTTATTTTATTTAGTTCTCTATAAAAAATTAAAAGGCTCTGGGAAGCATATATATTTTTAAGAATCAAACAATTATCAAATAATATGAAGTCATATGATGCAAGAATATTTTATAAAGAAACTATTGTAACTAAATTTTCGATTCCAAATGTTATATTTAAACCATTTGATACGGTGGGTTTGGTTCTCTCATATCATTAAGAACTAATTCAATAGTAAATTTAATCTCTAAACCATGTATAATAACAATAAATTAATCAAAAAATAAATCTATATATTCTTTTACTATAGGAAACCCACCAATTTGAATGGTTTTCTTTTTTCCAAAAATATGTGTATGATAACTTTCCATTCAATCATTTATCTATTTCTTTGGTTAATGATATATTATCGAAGGTATGAATTTATTCATTTATATAAACTAAAAATCATTCTAAAAAATTCATTATTTATAAAATATATCTTAACAATATAAATATAAATATAATCCCAATACATAACAACATGAAACTCTATAAGGGGTAAGACCATAAGGTTTGTAGATAAAAAGTTTCCAAATAAAATAACGTGAATATTCTTATAATATATTTTTTCTATAATACTACTCTATTTTTTTAACCAAATTTATATATTTATTTATCAATGTGAGATTTATAATTTAAAATAATTTTTTTATAAATGAATGAATCTGTAACACTAAATAAAATAAGACATTGGCACAATTAGAGTAAATATGTAATATACCTAACAACACATCCTTGGATGGTCAAATATCATCCAAGATAATCATAAATTATTTTAAAAAACCCTTCAACTTTTGACCATGATGATATCCATCCTTTATTTATATCATCAAAACAAAACTCACATAATTAACCATATCATTTTAATAAATATATATTACATCCCAATTTTCATTATTTGGATGAAAGTTACTATGATTCTTTTCATTGTATTCATGATCCACATTTCCAAACATACAAAAAAACTTTCCATATTTTATATTACACTATCTAGGGTGATTGTTAGAAAATAAAACAAGAATTATTTTTCATTTATTCTTGAAGTATATTTCATTATAGCGATTTAGTGTGACAATCCCACTGATTAAATTGTGTTCACTTCGAATCAATGTCCTTTTTTAAATACAATTCTCTCAAAATGAATTATATTATCTTTTTAGAAAAAAATATTTTGGATTTTCATTATGAATTCATCATCATTCTTAATTATCCTTAAATGATTTGAAAAATAATTAAAAATGTATTATTATTAGAAAATTCATAAAAAGGGGCATATATATAAAGCATAAATTTTTTGTTCTATTTCAATGACTTCATAAAATGGATTTTTTTAACATAATAAGAATTGACATAAAAATAATAATTTACTAACATAAGAAATCAACTTTACATCCCAAAGTTTTTCATAAAGTACATTATAACAATACTTAATGAAAAAATCATAGTTAATAGGGGTTATCAAATAACATTAGAACCGAAGAAAATTATTTTCTTAAAAACACATTTTACCCTTAGAATTTTTAATAATTCATCTTAAGAAAAATTATATTATCATCTGAAATAAATATATTTCCATAAAAAATAATTTTAAAGAATATAAAATTAATTTAGGTTTCTTAGGATTTCATCTTAGTAGAAACCTTATATGAAACATTACAAATGGAATAACCAATTCAGTTAATTCCATAAAAATTAATGGGAGAACATTATCCACACCCAACACATTATATAGATATAACAGGATCACTAGTGAAAATAAGCATGTAAAAGGTCCATAGCTCACATGAAATGTATAAAACATTTCATTTCCATAATCAAACTTATTAAAACATATTTTTTAACCAATGAGTAAAACATATTTTGTTATTCATATATCCTTTTCCTTTAAATCCCCATTTTGAAGACAACAATACCTAAAATAGAGGGAATACAGGTTTTTTATTTGAATAAAATAGGAAATATTATAAATGAATCCAAAAATTAAATAGTGGTTTCAGAAGCGGGAAAACATGTTGATGGCATATAAGCTAAAAAATTCCATTTTTTCTTTAGAAATAAAGTCATACATTTCATATGAAATGCAAAAAAGGATTACATTCTAAGTGCTATAAAATAATATCAAAAGTGTGAGAAAATTAAATATTAAGTCATTTATATAAATATTAATGCATCAATAAGAAAATATAGAAATGGAGGAAAAATATTTTAAAAAAATATTTAAATTTATAATTTTTTATGATAGAATATCTCTTACCTTGAGTTTGACTTGTAAAGTAAATGCATTATAATCCTGAATAATAAAGTAAATATAGTTATTTATTTTCCTGAGAATCATTTTCATGTTAATTAATTTGTATTATTCATTTTATTTAGCTTTTTATTATGTAATACATAATCCCATTATTGATTAATTTTACTGAAATATTTTTATGGATTTTTAGTTCATTAACCCTAAATTATTTTAGTAGGTTGACTATTTTTAAATGGATCATGATTATATCGTATCCCAAATATTATTATTGTTATAATTATCATTTATATATATTCATTATACTATGATAACCAAATACGTATGGTTTTTAAGAATAATGAATTATGTTACATCATCGGGACGGTAGTCTATACCTATGTTTAAGAAACATTTCCATATTCCAATAAACATGATGGAAAGAAGGTAAGTGTTATTTTATCCTTATATAATTATTATCATATCATAAATATCATATTATATCATTAAATACATCAATATATTCTAGTAATGTTACTATTTTTTAGAATATAAAATACAACAACTACTATGGTTGGCTTCCCCAAGTATATATAAGTGATGTTATTTAATTTAATTAGATGAAAAATACATAAATAGAATATTTTTTCCCATTCCGGAATGAAATAATTATCATATATATCATATTATTTTATTTTTATCCATTTTTAGGACTAGTTATAAAAGTCATTAATGAAAAAATAATATATCATCTCATGAGATGGTAGTCCATATGTACGGATAAAATATATCTTCATTTTCCATTAGATGTATAAGTAGATAGAAATAGAATTACCATAAATATAATACAATTAAATTTTTTGGGAGGTAATTATGTTATTATATTTAAAAAAATTCAAAAGGATAGTAGTAGGTAAATAAATAAATAAAAAATAATGAGTTGATAACTATACAATTTCATTTAAAGCCTATATAGGTTTATCCCAGAATCCTGTATTGGATGGTGTTATTATAATAACAGAAACTCTAGGACATGGGGAATGATGTTAGGAAATTATTTTGGTATGTTTTATCTAAGATAAGAGGCTCTTTATGTGTTGATAAAATATGATATCTTGTGTTCTTTTATAATTAATAGAGAGGGAACACATGGGATTTTAGAAACTTTTTAGATGTGATAAGGAATTACTCTTGACATAATAATCTAAAATAATTCATATTAAAAGGGAAAATAATATAGGTTACAAATATTACCATCCAATATAGTTTATAAAATTTTTTAGGTTATTTTAGCAATTATAAATTTATTTGTAACCCCTATAAATAGTTTTAAATCATATAACAGTAAGTAGTTTTATTTTTAACAAAGTCATATTTATAATGAAAAAAATGAATGTGGACATTGTACTAAATTTGGAAAACTTTATTTTAATTATGATTTACTGCTTATTAAATGATGTTTATATAAGTGGTATACATTAGTTTATAAATAAACAAACAAATCCCATTGAAAAACAGTTTTCCTAAAAATGAATTTTTAAGTATGTTTTTTGGAAAAAATAATGTGTAATGTTGATATAAATTACATTTATTTTATTATGTTTCATATAATATAACTGATTACTTTTTACAACCTATGAAAAATAGAATGATACTTTATAAATACATGAAAATTAATGATAGTTTCTTAAAAAATGATTTTTTTTCTTTAATTTTCCAAAAAACCATAATTTAAAATCATTATCAAAAAACCAATGTAGGATAAAATTTTATTTTTTATATAACAATTATACATATTTTTTGTAATTCAAATTATTAAATTTTAAAATTTAACTTTTGAATAGAAACTTATAAAGCATGATACTATATTTTATTATAATAAAAATATTTTTTTATGAAATTACATATAATTATTTGAATGATGTTGGATCAATGAAATATAATAGATGAATATTAATTAAGAATAAAATTTCTCTATAATAAATATTAATTGGGTTATCATAGGTAAATGGTTTTTAGATATAGAAATTACATACGTATTATCACAATATAAATGGATTTTACCAAAATTAAAGTCATCATCACTTAATATTTTAATAATATAGAACAATTGAGAGAAAATAGATACAAGATAGTCGTATTCACTTTTAGGTGTATATAAACAAACTGAATTTAGTTTAATTGAATTACAAGAAGATATGAAATTATTATGTAAATGTAACATACATGATATTATTTTTCTATATATATATATATATATATGTGTTTAAAAAAGAGTTTTGGTGTTGGATTTGTAAACAATATAGTTGAACTGTGTATGATAATTAATGATATGGTTATGTGAGTATAGTTAGTAATTATTTAAAGAAGAGGTGAACATGTTAGTAATGGTGGAGAAGGTGTAAAGATATACCTTGATATCTCTATGCACTAGGGACTTAGTTTGAGGATTTGAGAGTATTCATAGTAGATATATTCATATATACAGACCATTTGAGGTACAAATATTTGTATTGGATAATGTCATTAGTGTAAAATATTTGGAGCGAGTTGAATATTTTAAAGTAGTTATGTATCAATTCATGATTTCTAGATGATGTTTTTCACTCAGTGCTTATGATAAATAAATAACATTGTGTTTAATTTATGGAGACTAGTATTTTTTTCATGATTATTTTATGGTTTATAAATTATTTAATGAGAGAGTCCAAAATTGATGAAGGCTGTAAATGAAATTATTTTAGACATGTTCAATTAAAGTATCATGGAAATGAAAGGTGGTTCATGTAGTGTGTGTACAACCCATATGTTAGTTCATGGACTGTACAATGGATTTCATTGCATGTTATATTCTATTTTGAAATTATCTACAATTAATAAGATGTGATAACATATTTATCATGACCTCATAAGGAGGTTTCTCTTTTTGAAGATAGTACGTGGTCTTAGTATAGGGATTTTTGGCCAACCATGAATAAAATATGTGTTCTTATCAAGGAAGGATTCTGAGGTTGGAGTGAATTTTTTGTCCGATGATAAAGAAAGTACATGGTTCACATAAGATGTCTATTATGGATGATTCATGGAGTAGTTTTATAGTGGGAATACCTCAAATTGAGTATAAAATGGGGAAGAACTAATGGTGTTTATTACAACGTCCATGTTTACTAAGATAATCAAGGGATTTTTCCTAAAAAAACCTCTTGTTCAAATCAATATATATTGATGAAAAACTAAAAAAATAATTGAATTATAGAAAAATTTTAAAATAATGATCAATTCATGAAGAAGAATTTTTTATTTGTTTCATGAAGTGGTTTTCCATGATGTTAGTCTATCAAGGATGTGAGTTTATGAAGTAATTTTGTGAGGAAGGTCTGCAAAGGGGGAGTTTTGTAATGTAATTTCATGAGTAAGGTCCTTGGTGGAGGATAATTTAATGTTTTGCTGTGATTATAATATGTATAGAATAAATGAATCTTGTGATGGATCTATGTGATGTAAAATATGTGTCCCATGAAGTGAAATACACTGTATACAAGGTCTATTCAGGATGAATATGGTACCCTATGTTTACCTTGAATAAAGAAGATATGAGAAATTATTTTCACATGAATATCTCATCTGTTTATTCTAGAGATCAAGGGGTATATTGAAAAAATTTGGATGAATTTATTTTTAGAAGAATAAGATGTAGATTGAAAAGAGGAACTTCAGTTCCACATATATTAGTTGAAAATAAGGAATGAGATATGATAATATTTGGTTAAATTTATTATTATATAGAGATATAAAATTACTGGTAGATATATCATAGAAGACACTGACTCAACACTATCATTTTGATGTTTAGCTAGAGATGAAAAAAGCTAAGTAAAATAGAGACAAAAATTTGATCTATAATGTTAGTGAAGTCTCATGCTTAAAATATATAGACCATAACATCTATTATTTATTAAAGGTACCAAAATGACTATAAAATTTGGAATAACATTCACTAAAGTAGTTTGTAGAAGTTATGGTATGCTAGTGTGTCTTCGTTAAGGAGTGAAAAAACATAGAAAAATATCAAAGGGATTAATACTCACATAGATTGACAGTCGACAAAATAATTTATCCATAGATCTGGGTAAGATTATTGAATGTTGGTACATCATATCAACATTGGGTGCATACTTTATAGACTAGCCTATAGCCGTGAACTGAATAAATCATTATTTATATCCATTATTAACATTCCATCATATTTATATTTATTTTAGATTTTATTATACAAAGAGTAACATGTTTTAATCAACTCTTGAAACATAGAAAGAGAATAACAAATAAATTTTTTCATGATAAAAAAATTAATTTTGGAAACTCTATGATTCTCCCCTACTTTCTTAGGGTATATCTGGTTAAAATAGTATTTCATCAATGAAAATAAGAATTAGAATATATAATCAAATCAAATGTTGTTTTAACTAGGTAAAAAAATAAATATTTTAAAAACATTTAATAGATTTTATAATCCTTTAAAAAATCTATAAATTAATTTCTTTTAGATAACATTGAATCCAAACACACATAAAAACATAAGACAAAAAATCAACACGTGATGAAGGTAATGATAATAAATATAAAAATATCCTTTTAAAAATATTAAGATTCAAAGATTTTTTGGCATCATCTTTATCATGTTTACATAAAGTTATCATAGAATTATTTAAACTTTAACTTCAATTTTCACCAAATTTTTATCAAATTCCATATATAAATATATAGGCTATGAAAATTCCGATATTCCATTTTACATAATTGAAGACCAAGAATAATTCTATGATCTCACATTAAACTCATGTCAAAATGAATTAACATAAATCAATAAATTCGGAAAATAATTGATTTTTTAATGATTAAAAAATGATATCATTAAAAAATATTTGAAAGATCAAAATATCATGGAAATTATTCATATTAATGAAATTTGGTATAATGTTATATTTTCGAAAAGTTTTTTTTAAAAAATTTCTATATTTACAAAAAAAATACTCAACTATATTTCTATAAACCATATAAAAATTTAGATAAATTTGATACATTATTTGGAAACATTCATTCTCATATCCTGATGGTAGTCTTACATAAAATTACTTAGAAATAAAACTTTTCATGTAACTATTAATAACATATATTTTGAATAATTTAAACCATGAAAAGATATATAATCTAATAAATTTAGAATTTTTTCAATCCAATATGTGGTGAATATGGTTATTTTAAGTTAGTTACTTCTTGTTGTGAAGATATTTAGGAAACCAATCCAGATTGTTTTTGATTTTCCCATACTAATCAAAATATTTTCTTAAAATACATTATGTTTCAAAAAATTAAAAATCATTATTTTCTTAAACAGAAACACTAATATTATTTCTAGTAAATTATCTTAACTTATATTTTATAAATATGATTGAATTATAATCATTTAAATCATTATTAACATTACTAGAGAGACAATTAAAAATGAATGCATGCTAAAAAACAAAAGTTCATAGAAGATATCCTAGTTAAATATTTTATTCAATATTTCCAATGATAATATCTATTATATGATCATTATGTGTTTTATAACTCCTTCTATTATGTTTAGAGGTTCAATATCCCCCTAAATAGGTGTATTATTTATTTGCAAGATCATATTATCGAAAATAAATCTCTAAAATCCTCAATAATTTGATCCAAATTTTTTTTCTTCCCATTTAAGGAACATTCATCAAAGACAATAAAAATTATTTATTCCACTATAATGGATATTTTATTCTAAAATATATTATATTTAATATAATATGAATATCATAAAAAAATACCATCATTATATTTTGATGTAAATTTAATTAATAAATCATTATTGTTATGAATATACATTTTATTTAAGATCACTATAAAGTGCACACTTTTTTGTTTCTAGATTAATAAATTTCAAAACATCATTTCATTATAATTTTTATTAAGTTTAATATATTTGAAAGATAAAAATAGGTATTACTAACTTATACTCAAAAATATTTATGAGCATTAAATTCATTTAACATTGTAAAAATTATATATTATAATGTTCTATTTTTTACTTACCAATAACCTGTTTTTTATAGGGGATGAAAAATTAAAGGAATATCTATTCTACCAATATAATTTCTCGAATTTTATGTTTTTAAATTCCCCAACTTTATCACTTATAATAGAAAAAATTATATATTCAATTTAATTTTTAACAAGATTATAGAATGTATAAAACTTTTAAGTTATTTGAAATTTATGATTTATAATGTGAGAAAATTAAGATTTGATAGATTCATTTACCATAAATATAATAAAATCCACTCATACTAATAGATGATATGTTTATAAATAAATATAATTATAAAATAAATAAAGGCCTTAACATATTTACTTCTTTTCTATATATAAAAAAGTATCTATCTGGTGTTTACATTTCATACTTGAGTCACACATATAGTTTTTATCCACATTTAGTTCATAATATTATATAACAGTTTAGTAATAGAAAATATTGTACAGTAGTCTAAAATTGGAAAGTCCAATTCTCAAATTCTATAAGATATTATATATCTAAATTTGACATAAAATTTATCATTAAAATTTTTATAGTTTGGAAAATTAATATAATTAATATTATCCTTTCAATTTCCATAAAATAATAAATATTCATCTCTCCAAAAAATATAATTATCATTTTGAATTTTCAAATATGGTCTATCATAAAATAATATTAAGATAATAGTTAAGCAATTTTTTAATCCTTATATAAACAAGGCTTTTATGATGTTCATTGGTTAGAAGATGCCATGATAAGTAAAATATCGATGGTTTTTTGTTCAATTCAACATTCAAAGGATGTTAATAGTGAAATAATTCTAAGATATTACTTTGAAGTGGTGTCGAAACACTAGTTAGATTTTCATCAGTTGGGGGATTTTTATGAATGTGTACTATAGGGAAGGATCGAAGAGATTTAAGAAATTATAAAAATGATACTCATATGTGAAAATGATGAATTGGTTTTCCAAAATGATACTCATAACTCTGAGAAGTGTAAATGAATATCTGTATTCAATGGAATGAATTATTAAAAGTACAAGAATATGATTTACCCTATATTTTCGGTATTGGTTATTAATATATTTAGGATTATACAGATGGGTTCCATCTTCTTCTTATGTGATATTCCATATCAGTTTTTGATAACATGAATTTCAATAATGATCGGTGTTCCATAAATGATATACCATAAAAAATCCCTTAAATTTATTTTTTCATAATTAATTGAAATAGAATGTCTAACTGAATCTAGTACAAGATAAATAATTTATATGAAGGAAACACAAAACTAAAGAATGATAATAAATAATTCTTGGGATTCAAATATAATGATATTTTTATTAGTGATCACGAATCTATTGGAGACTTATTTTTTAGGATTAATGAAATTTTAAGAACCATAAGTTGTTTCTGTGTGATCTTCAAATATTAATCTATTATTGAAAAGAGATAAAAAAAATTATTCCTATTAAATTTTTTATAGAGTTATAATTATTAGAGTATAGAGATAATAAAACATTATCTCTATATGTTATGTATAGAATTTTCATCATGTAAAAAATGAGGAAAGAAAAATAATATTTTACTAATGGGGAAATGCGATAGGTAAATAAATTTCATGGATTCCAGAAAAAGAAAAGAAAATATTGTTTTATTTCAATAATAACTCATTGTATTTAACAATTATTACTATATTTTCAATATAATTGAGGAATAGAAGTCTTTTTTTCTAAAAAGGTGAAAAGTTGGATAATAAAGTACAAAGAAAAGTTACTGTTTATGTTCTTCGACTGTGGATATAATGAATGTTTTTCTGAAAATTTTCTAAGGCATATGGATGATGAAGATAGTGATGGGGTTGATAAATAGATTAGGTTATCTCACAAAAATATGTATAAAAAATCTATATCCTTTTATAATGAAAGGATAACAACTTTCTAAATATAGAATGATAATCATTTTGAAAAAAATGTGAGGAAATTGATGATAATGATCAGGAAGATGATACCTCCAATGGTTATGTTGTTTAAAAATTTCTTATTTAAAATTTGAATGATGATAATTAAACTAGTGATATAATTAGTAGCTTCATTAAAGAAGAAAAAGAGACTCACATGGAGTTTATTCTAAAAGGGGAGTTTAAATAATATCTGGACAAGGTTATTATACTTAAAGGGGAGAATAAGAATTTTGCGAATGAACATATTTAAAAAAGCATAAAAAATTATTTATTTAATTAAAATTAAAATTTTATATACAAAATTGACGATATAAATAAGTTAAATGATTAAGAAGTTAATATAACATGAAGCATGAATAAAATAAATAGATAAAAAGATATAATTACATCTTGTTCCAAACAAAATTTAATGATAATTAAAGAATTTATATTTTCCCAAAATGAATTTTAGAAATGGGAGATAGCTATATACGGTGTAAAACTCATATTTATATTAAACAATTATCCTCAAGGATAACATCAGGTTTGAAAATTTTCAGAAGATTATGAAAGTTAAGAAGACTAAGAATTTAGGCAAAATAAGCAGTTTTTAAAAACCTATAATATATATCATTAGAAAGTATGAATTAGTAGATAATAAACTAGGGATTTTATTATGGATGAGAAGAAGTAAATGTTGAAAAATAAAAATTCATGATACTACTAAAATAATATACCAAGGTGAATGTTAAGAATATTGATGAAAATGAGGTACATAGTTATTGACAATAAGTATTTTGTTTATGAAAAATGACTTTCAACGATTTCTAGTGGTACTACGAAGGAATAGGGAAAATGAGAATCTTTTTCTAATTCAATCATAATCCAAAAAATGAATCCATAGGGAATTGGGATTTGAGTTTAAGGTATAGTAAACTCACTCAATGTTAGAAACCCGAGAAATCTAGTTAAAAAACTAAAAATAGATTTCAAACTATAAATACTATTTTGGATGGTTTTCATCATCCTGGAAGACTTTCTATGTTATTTATTATAACAAAATTAACAAATATTATTTAAAAAATATTAAAATATGCATGTGAAAGAGGGAAAGGGGGTTGGAAAGGCCTTAGTTTTAAAAACTAATCTCATAGATACAAAAGGTTATTGGACTTGGATATTGGAAAGTTGTTGTTCTTAATATATGAAAGGATATATGTTGTTTTTGAATAATATAAATGAATATTAGGAAGGAAAATGAAATTTGGAAATGATGAGTTTCTATGAATGAAATGTGTATTATATACTATCACTTGAAAAGAAATATTGAAGTACACTACTTCTTGTTTGTTGATGGGTAGAAACAAAATTTTAAAATTGTTTCACAACATACTGATAAAGGTAGAAATTATTTTTTTGAGGAGATGGATTTTTTAATAAGAACATAAAGATAGAAAACTTTTATGAGAAAAATTTAACCAAGGGAAACATGTTTCAATTTTGATAAGAACATGGTTCATGTTATCTCATTATGATGGAGGAAAATCAATTATCAAATTAGAGGTTGCGACATATGTGTTAAAGGAATATAATAAATCTAATAATATAGAAATAATATGTGATATTCCAAATATTACAAGATTATGAAATTGGTTCTTCTTAATATATTAGAATATTATGAATAAAAACTCAGTATATATGAATGTTAAAATAGATTCAACTTTCCCCTTAGAACACATACATTTTGATATATGTGG
Source organism: Viscum album (assembly GCA_963277665.1). NCBI lineage: Eukaryota > Viridiplantae > Streptophyta > Magnoliopsida > Santalales > Viscaceae > Viscum > Viscum album. Next base: position 115,265,411 of record OY728155.1, on the reverse strand, counting down.
GCACAAGAGGAATAAATCAATAAACAAATATAAGTACATTATTAATTTTTTTTGTTATTTAATTAATATTATATGTATTATGTTGTCATGATATATGAAATAGGCTCCCAATAAGATAAAGAGTTTAGGAGAATTACTAAAAGGCAATGTTATTATTCTATTAAAAAGTTTTATATTCATAATGGATCAGATCATTTAAATGGGAATTGTATAGGGAATATTGAATGGAATGTAATTTCTCATTTATTTATAGAACCCTAAACACCTAAACATAATTGAGTAAATAAAATAATGAATATATGTTTCATTGATATTAAATGAATAATATTGATCAAACAATATACTTTTCAACTATTTTAATGGTAGGCTATCATAGAATAAATTCACATTCCAAACTGATATTTATATAAGCCAAAAATTGATGTAACTCATTAATAGATTTTTATAATGAAACCCTATGTCTGAAATACTTATGTGTCTTTGTTGTCCTAAAATTATAGATGATAAGGCTGAAAATATTATGAAGTTTTATCAGAGAGGTACTGGAGGAATATTATGTGGTTTCCAACCTAGTATAAGAGGATACCTGTCATATAGTAAAGAAACATAAAACTCTTTAGAATATGTTTAATTGAAATTTATTGAATAGTATGATAAATAAGTATCATAGATAATTAACGATATAGAAGAAAATGAAGTTAAAGTTATTATAGTTACACGAGATGATAAAAGTAATAATTTTAAAGATGTAAAAGAAGATTATTTTTACGCATCTACCTCAAGTTATGTTGAATAATTACGTTCATCTGATCATAGATCATTGAATCATGTGGAAATCCAAAATATCATTGGTTATCAAAGAAAACATGTAGAAACTAGTGGAATACAAAGATTATTTACACATATATCATTATATTATTTGGTTAAGACCCAAGATATTAATTAATCTGTGGATCATGAAGAGTGGGATGATTCCATAAATGAATAATTGGATTAGATTTAAAATAATGGGATAATAGAACATATATCCAAACTAAAAAATATATGTTAATATTATTATAAAGTTGGTGTTTTGTAGCATATTTAATTGAATAGGTGAAGTGATATGAAACAAGGCACATTTATTTAAATCTTACTCACAAAATGGATCTTTTGATTTTTCTAAGACCTTTTATAATGTTTCAAGGCTATAGATTGTAAAAATATTTCATATAATCAATGTAAAATTGCGATAAAAGATTTTATAGATGGATGTCAATTCAAAATTTCTTAACAGATAGATTAGTAAAAAAATAATTTTCAAAAATCAAGTGATTTTTTGTTTGGGAAGGATGTAATCCATGAGTTAATGTTAATGTTTAATTTCTATGGTTCCACAAAAGATCAGATAGATTGGAATTCTAAATTATAATCATTATTAAAGAAGATAAATTTTAAGAAAGTATGAGGGGAAAAAATAGCTATAAAATATAAAACAATGTGGTTTTATTCATTACCATTATTTATAATGTTGATATTATATTCATAGGGAATGGAGAACAAACATGTGAAAATTTTATTGAGGAGACTAATAAATTATTTGAAATTTAAATGAAAGGAAAAATAAAATACTTTTTTTCCTAAAAAATTCTAAAAACAATAAAGTATATTTTTATCTCAAGATATGTATGCCAGAAAAAATTGAATAAAATTTTTCATGGAAGATTGAAAGATGGTTTCTACACCCACTTTAGTGAAAATGACATTGGAAAATTTTGGGAAAGGAAAATAGGATACACATAATTAATTTAGAATATTTTAATTGTATATTTAATATATATAATGTCTTCATTTAAAAATATATTATATGTTGTTACATTTTGTTCCAAGTATCAAAATTCACCAAAGAAATCTCCTCTCATTGGTGGATTAAAAATTCACTAATATAGTAAATGGAAAGATGATTTTTTTGTTGAAATATTATTTCCCATGATTGATTGATCAGTTTTGTGAGACATTTTAGGATTAGGTAAGAAGTTTCAATAATAGAAAATAAAAATATATTGGAGTGTTATTTGAAGAAAAAAGATGTGTTGTATGATATATAAGTATAAAAAATTAAACATCTCAGTACTATAGATGCTGACTTTATAGTAGCTACTAAAGCAGTAATGTAGTCAACTTTAATGAAGACTCAGTTGGAAGAGTTTGTTTTTGTTGATATGAAGATTCAAATTCTCTTGGGTTATGAAAATAAAAATGCAATAATTATAACTAAGAACCTAGTTCAACATTTCCAATACAAGTTCATTAATATCAAAAATCACTTCATCTAATACCATATAGAAAAGACTGAATTAAATATGTTGTTTTTTGATATATTTGGAAAAGATACTGATATATTAAACAAACCATTTATTAAGGAAATTTATTATAAAATGACATTGATAATGGTTTTTTAACCTACCTCTCTTAATGGATAAGGTATGTTATTCACATCCTCTTTCTATATTTTTCGTGGATAGTGTTGTTAATATGAAGAAAGGATGTACGATAAATCTATCAATTGGTACATTATTATCCTTTTATGGATGAAGACACACACACACATAGATATACATATATATGAATAGTTATCAAATTTAGTAACTATCATTTTATAATTAATAAATAATTTTAATGGATTTTTGATGTGGATGTAGGAATTTATTCTCTAAAGTTACCTAAAATATATCTAATTATTTTCTAAGTAATATATGGGATATTTAGATATTTAATAGATGATTATAAAACCACTACGATTGGAGAACAAGGAATTATCGATAAATGATAATTGTTTCCCACATTTAAATAACTCACATAGTATTATTATTTTTTGGGTAAGTAAACCATTTTATGTGTTACAAAGTATTAGTAATTTTTGTTACTTTTTTGAAAATAAAATCCAATGGGGAAGATTGCTGGGAATATGAAGTGTTGTGGTGATGTAATGGAAAAAAGATTTTGTTTTTCATTTTTTTTGTAACAATAAAGTTTCTCAATGAGTTTTATTTTGTGGAATAACATAAATAACATTAAATTTTAAGGATTTTTGGAAAATATGATAAGAAACAGTTTATTTACTCAAGTAATCTATATGAAATTTAAAATTATGAAGTGATAAGACTGAGTTGTTTGAAAATTGTGTATCCACATCTAATTACAAGTTTCAAAAGATATAATTTTATATGAATTTATTGTATATATACTTTTCAATTAATAAATTTATTAATATCATGAATACTAAAATTTATCATGATCCTTGATTTTATAAAATTTAGGTTCTTCTAAATTATTTTAATAAATATTCTTCATTACAGTGATATGATTTTCCAACGGGTAGACTTTTGAAAAGTCACCATACAAATAACAGTAGTTAATCTCTGATTATTTCATCAGTATGATTCCATAAGTAGGACCAATTTTTTGAGTACAATTATATAGAGGATAGGATCAAAGTTTATTAGATGAGATTTTTCATGATTTTTATATTAAATTTTGTGCTATTCTATATGAATTCTTTCATACAGCCTTATACAATTCCCTAAAGGTTTTGATTCGATTCATTGGTCAAATAATGTTTATTGAGAAAGAATTCTGAGACATTCCTATGAAGTTATGCAGGAACAATGATAAGAGTTTCATTGGTGAGAATAGTGTTATGATGGTGTAAAATATGGAAGGCTAAAAGAGATTTATGAAACATTCATAAAGATATTCAAATGTGATGATTTTGAGCTATTCAATCAATGTTCCAAAAAATCAATGTGGATGACTATAATTCTCATTCAGTCATAAAAAATATTTGAATATGATTATTGATGATGGGTCTTATGGAAATATCCTATATTTTAGGATAATTTAATGCATTCATTATAAGATGTTTTTGAGAGGGATGCTCATTATTTTGAGTACGAATATTGAATTCATTTTTTCACCTCACCCTAATGTCATGGAGGATCTTTGCCTACATATTGGGGTTGTGTGAGATGGGATTTTATTTTTCAAATTTCTTGAAGTGAGGTGAAGTGTTGTAGAAGTGGAAACTAGATTGGACAATGATTCTTAAAATTCATTAATTAGAAGATACCAAAAACAATTTATTATTAGGCATTGTCAAATAAACTATTTGAATAGGTTAAAAAGGTTAAAGAATCATCATAGGGACAGTGTACCGATGTGATAGGTCAAAAAATTTAATGAATCATTAGCGGGATAGTATGCCGATGAGATTATGTGAAAAATGAATTAGAGTGGTATCGTACAATAGAAGGCACTAGAATAAGTACAATGCAGGAATTAACTAGAAGAATTGACACCATAATGAAGAAGGTTCATTCAAAATACTATTCTGGAAAGTAAATAAGAATAAAATTAGTTTTGAGAAAGGAATATTGGGAAAATGTTCCACAAAAAGAGTTTCAATGTATCAAAGACATTGGGTTAATGATCTTATATTTATAGAAAAAACATTGTTATATCTTTTATATGTGTGAGGAACACATACACTATTGATTATCAATAGCTATATCAAAGGGAAAGGATACTCCCTTCTTTTTATTTCCATTAAACATATTTTGTGCTGTTGTATTAATTAAATCCTAAGGAGAGTACAAAAAAATATCATTGCATAGTGAACCTATTAAATACCTATTTTATTTTTGTTGTTCATATTTTATTAATTTTTTATGGTTATCTATCATTAACTAGAGGTAATGATTTTTTCTTATGATGAAAAACAAAAAAAGGTAATATAACTGATTTACCCCACCTCCCCTAAGTGATCACACAAGTACTACATAGTCCGTTCAATATTTATATGGAAAAGGTGTTGTTAGATTCTCTTCCTTATATATTAAATATATATTTTCCATATATGGTTATGAATAAGATATATAATTTAGAAATAAATAATTAATAAATAAAATTGAAAAGTATTCACTTCAAGGTTAATCCTCGATACCAATTGTTATGTCTTAAATAGAGATGAAAGAATAGTCATAGGGTGGGTAGTGAAATGAATAGTTTAAAATATTTGATGAATTATATTTGAGTAAATATAATAATAAAACCAAAGAATAGCAATAGATGTTTATATTTTCAATATTATTTTGGATAAATTTGATTATACATCTACACATCAATCATCTCAAACATAAAGAGAAACATAAACCTCTCAAATAGAATATCATAAATTTTATTGTGAATCAGGACCATTTACAAGTGAATTTATAATTCATATTGGAACAACATAAAAAATTAATATTGACATGTAGATGAACTACAATACTAAATTCCATTTTAGGTTTCAAAAAAACCATTCTTTCCATTATTTAGATTGAGGACAACACAAATCCTCATGCTAATTTTATATTATAGATGATTCCACATGTATATATTGTTTGGGTTGTATAACCTAAAAATTTCACCTGTTAAGGGTATTATACCCCACACATGATTAGTCATGGAATGAAAAATATATAGGAAGGAACAAATTATCCGGTTTAACAATGAGATATCTGAGTTTTGAACCAGTATTGTTCTCTCTGGATGTTTAAAATTAGAATATGAGCTCTAACTAAGAGTGTTGTGGTTATGATAATTTTTTATCAATGTTTAATTTTAATTTATCCTCTACTTCTACTATAATTCAGACTATTCACATTTTTTATCAACTCTATATAAAGAGATTCTTCATGAACATAAAATTCCAAATAATTAACGTGATGTATTTATTCTTTTCTTATTTTAGCCGATAAAAGTGACTTCAATGAAATAATTAATATTTTTTATTTAGTTTTTCTATAAAATGCTTCTATTGTATTCTTATTTATGTTTTCAAGAAAAGATACACAGGGTGCTTCAGTTTGACTATCTATAAACCAAAAAACAAGCCATCATGAAAATATCATTATAAACAATTAATAATATAATAATTTTTTCATATTAATCAATAGTAATTTATTTGAATAATCCAACCAAAAATGTGGGAAAAACCATTCATACGTTAAATATTTCAAGATAAAACATATAACTCTATAAAAAAAAATTTTATGATTTTTTTACCAAAAGTTAATCATTTAGGTAGTAAGAAAATTTTCCCAAATTATTTTTACTATAATTAAAAGAATTGTTGTATTGTTATGTAATTTCTAAAATAGTGAAAATTACAATAAAATTATTTACTAAAATTATTTTGAAATATATAATCAATATAGATAATATTTTCTAGTTTTGAAAAAATATGTTTGTTTCTTTGTGTCATTTTGTATTTTCATAAGTTTCTTTTCATAAATCTATGTATGTTTTATTTTATAAATATATATTTATATTTTTTTTATTTGTGGATCCTCCTCCACATACCTCTCATATTTCTTCATCCTAAAAATAAATTTCTCAACATATGTTCTAATTTGGGTCATTATATTGGTTCAACTATCCTTTATAGATGATATCCAACACATAAAAATTTCAAAATTCATGTGTCAATCCTATTCTATATAGGTTTTGAGTATTTCCATAACTTGTGTTATTTGAGTCTTCTGCATATCTGGTGAACCAATTAGACATCTTTTACTATTTATAATGTAAACATAGTGTCTACATTGAACAAATAAAAAAACATTATGAAAATAATATCACAAAAAGAATGATTTAAAAAATTAAGAATATAATGTTGGGAGAAATTATAAACATCCAATTTTTAATCATTAGTATATGAGTCTAACCAAACTCATCTAAAAATACATTTCACTATGAAATTAATTCATATAATACAACAAAAAACCATGAATATATATTTTTTAAATAATATGAAAAATTATTTTTCATCTATAATAGATACTAGCTCAAAAACACATTTCATTACTAACATTAGAGGAAAAAATTAATTATAATTTATCAAAAAAAATTTATATGTATTTATTGATTATTAATTAATTTTTATGTTTAGTTATAAAGATTGAATTTAATAAATACCCATCCAAAACGATTTTGATTTACTCTAGAACATTGTTGTAACATCTATTTGAGTCATAATCAATCCCCCTTCAGTCAAACATAGTGTGTACCCATAGGTCTTTATGAAATTAGATGAAATATGAATTAAAAGATTAATAAAGGTAATCAAAGAGTGTTATTTATGAATGTGTTAATTATAATCTCTCTATTAAGGTATTGTGACACCCTAAGATTTCACAGTACGTTATTTCTTCAAAGTAAAGTCAATAACATGCACTACATGTAACACTTAGTTCAAGTGCACCACGACATACCAAACTAGCCGTTCAAAAATAGTTATGAATAGTATTAACTGAATTTTGAATTTTATATAATCTTTATAATTTTATAATCCATATTATGAGTTTCTTATACATAATGTAAGAACAAATTCATTTTTTCATATAAAATAAGTATTTTAAAAAATTCCATTTGACCACCTTTTAATGGAGAACCCTTTTTAAATCCAATATTTGAAACTTATATATATTCAATTTGAAAAAATAAACTTATTCTTTAGAATGGAGACATAATAATTTAGTTTCATATTTTTTTCTGTTTTTTATTACTTTCATATTTGGTTGAATATTGAAAAATATTATATTTTAACTGAAAACCACTTTTTAATTAAAATAATTTTTAGTGTAGATTTATATATTTTAATGGTTTGTAAGTATAATTATATAATATTTTTACCATTTAATCTAATTATGGTCATTGTAAGTAATTTCACATTGAAATTCGATATAAACAAGTGTAAATCTTTTGATTGTTATTATTTCTTAAAAATACGCTTTTTGGATTTTGACAACGGGAATTATTTTTAAATTAATTAATAAAACTTATATGTTTTGAAATTGGTAAAATATAATTAATTTTTTAATTCAGAAAATAAAATTTATCCTAGGGTGAATTTTTGGTATTTTTTAAAAAACATTCAATTTTTGATTAATAGTGAAAAACACTGAGTAATTGTTTAAAACCGACATTTTATTTAAATAATAATTTATTTTATTTAAATTTATTTCAGGTCAAAATAGAGACATAATATTTATATGAGTTCAATATAATTCTTTGGAGTAATATTATAATAAGTTGATATTTATGACAATTTTATTGAACTTTTTACCGTCTTTTTCCCACCTCCTATATGAATTTGCAAATCTGCATAATACATAATTTTACCGTTTTTGTGAGTTAAATTTCAAATCCATGAGAGACATAGTTAACATTAGTAAGTAAAATGTGGTTCAATAAGATGAAAGTATTTTTTTGGTGAATAGTAACTTTTGACTTTTATTTACCGCTGTTAAAGGTAAAAAGGATAATTCAAGGTAAAAAGAATAATATAATAATACAAAATTACCTTAACACTAATCCTAACATTATTAGAGGATCCATGTTTGACAATGGGATTCCTTGAGTCAATTTTGGCACCCCATGGAGCCACTTGGAAGTGATAATTACATTATATATTAAATAATTTAATGTAGATACAAAATTAACAAAAGAAAATATCTTTTAGTAAAACAATTTTTATATGAGGTTATATAATTGATCTATTTGACAATAAATTGTTAATAGAAATAGAAAAATATTTCCTATATAATTCTATTTTATTTATAATTTTTATACATTAAATAATTAAATTTATTTATGATGCAATGATGATTTAGTAATTGCCTTATTAATAAAAGAATCAAATAAATTGTATAATAAAAACTAAAATAAATATAATTTCAAAGTGTTTATGAAATCTAAAAATTTTATAATTTAATATGATATGTTAAGGTTGATTTATTGTATTTTTTCTAAGTAATAATGCTCTTACGACATTGAAAAAAATAAATTATTAAAAAATGTCAAAATTGACATTATTGACTTTTTAAAACAAATACTATATTATTGGTTGAAATAATATTATTAAAAGTCTAAGTTTTGGCCAAAGGTCCTAAATAATATTTTTTGCTTTCATTAATTAACCTATTGGTGTTCGCTTGAAAGTTTATGGTATGTTTATTAACCATATAATATAAAACTACAAAGAGATATGCTAAAAGTCAAACTAATTAACTAAGAGTTAAATATAAAATATAAGGTTAATATAGTGACCCATACTTGCCTAAAACATATTTATTGAGTGGTTTTTGACCCATAACAACCTTATCTTTAAAAATTTCATTTTTATCAATTAGAAACCGAAAATGATTTTATTTTAAAATAATATTTCTTGATTTTTCTAAGGTGACCCTCACCCCTCTTATAAAAGGGCACCCCCTTCTCTCTAATTCGCACCTTCAATGCCATATGGATCGGCCAAAAACTGCCCAAATACCCTCTCAACTGGTCTCCCTTCATCCTAGAGTACTTACTTTAGTCAAAAGCCATGTTAAGAATCCCTTTTGATCAAATCAAAAGGAAGAACCCGAAGAAGAGGTAATATTTCATCACCTCTTTCATGTTTTTTCTTCTTCCACTTCCTCTTTCTTTGTTAATTCCAATATAAAATAATAACTCAAGTATCTTCTATATACTGTGATTTTATTATAAATTTGGTATAACTATATTCATTATTCTATCCATCCTTTGAATGACATGTCACCATACGTCCGTACGTACGGCTTACCATCTCCAAGTCGTGGTGTAATTGTTATAAAATACATTATTATTTGTATAGGTATAATAATGAGATGTAATTGATGTAAATAATAAATATTACATGATAATGATTCTACAGATATGATATATCATCCAATTATTTATTATTTTAATATCAAAATAATGATATTTTTTCTCGTGCATACGTACATATAACCGTCTCCACAAATGCGATGATATTCATTCCCCCATCGTATCCATTCAAGAATAATTTTAATTATATTATTAAGAATAATATTTAAATACTTAATATCATTATGAATATTCATAAGATACATCATATTCATAAAAACATTACTTACGTAACAAATCATATAAAAGAAAACGAGTAAGTTAACAACGGAAATGACGATAATACTAAAATATTATTATCAAAGAAATATTAAAAGATCATATATGATATAATATTAATGTTTCTGATTCTTGTATAATTTAATAACAATTATTTCACCATTATACAATAGTTTGACCTACCCTCGACCAAGGAAAATACAAGTTAAGGGTTAATTCTTCAATCTCATCATTATCTGAGGCTATTTATACGTAATTATCTAATGAGACCTATTTATCATCCACATCCATGTTTTTTAAAATGTATTTCGAAACATTTTTAATATTTACTACAAAATGGGTTAAAGTCATTTTTACTCTTATTTGACATTATATGTTTTTTAAAGGAATCTTTCCGTCATTTTTCAAACAAGGTACTTTATAACATTTTCGACAAAATTATGGTAAGAATGTTTTCTTAATTTATACGGCGGGTGTGGATGTATTCTTCAATTATATCATCATTTAAGAATCCCATACTGGTTTATAAGAATATTTTAAAAATAAATTTTTTCATTATAATTATATGACTATTAAATCATTTCAAAATAGAAATAGATATTTCTCTAAAACTGGTTTCGATTTCATATTTGTCAACATCCTTTGATGGATTTTAAGCATATTTGAAGTTGATTTATTATGGTAAAAACATCCATATTATATTGAAGGTTTTTTCGAAATGTTTTATTAAGGATGTGTTATATTTAAACTATTCACGGTTTATGGATAAAGTATTGACATTTCGTATGATAGTTTTAATACGAATGTTTATAATATGTTTAATCCTTTTCATATAAAGAATGCATTAGACTTTGTAAGTGACAGGTGGATCCCACTATAGCTTCTCGATGCATCGGTAGGTCTCATGAGAGAAATTAGTGTCTGGCCATAAGGCCTTGAAAAAATATTATTTTTAGTTTTGGCACAAGGCCTTGACTCTGTGGTTATGAAAGTCTGGAATTATGCATTCTATCATTATGAAAGTGGCTATTGATATTGCATGTGATTAGTCGACTAGTAGAATATCCATGTGAGTAAGTAAATATAATTATTCTTATTTTATTGTTGCCATATTTTGCTGAAGTTAAGGTTAAAAAAGGCTTTTGTTTTAGTCTTATACATTGCCTTAAATGTTTATACAAATTTATGAATGTTTCCGCTATATTGTTATCCTTAATGAGCATCTGAGCTCACCCCTTTCTATGTTTTATTATTCCCAGGATGCGAAGAAGTATATTATGACTAACCAGTAGGGATAGTGTATGGGATCTCAGTGTTGTCTATGGAAACAATGTTGTTGTAGTTTTCGGTTTTATAATGTAATGTAAAACTTATGAATGTATCTAGTACTTCCAATGCTACTAAACTAATTGGTATTTCGAGACATGATCTTTTGCGATCATTCTAAATATACGTAATAATGCACCGACTATAGGGTTCTATAGTCAGGGCGTTACATGGATCTAGTGTGATTTCAACCAATCACATGTGTCCCCATACCCATGTCTGCTAGTAATATCTCATGATAGAATTTATTCTCATACATCTCCTTTTTCCAAGACACCAAGTAAACATGGGAAAAATTGATTGACCACATATATCCAAAAATGTATTACCGACTCTACATTCATAGATTTACCTTATTGTGGAATAAATAACATCTAATTCTAAATTAATTATTTAAACATTACATTTTATTAACTCCAATGTGTAAGAAAATAATATGAACTATCAATATCTAGCCTCAAAGTCCCAAATATATTTCAATAGTGGTCCCATATTTCATACTCATCATACAAGAGGGAAAATCTAATATTATTTGAGATCTATCCAATAAAATGATAAAAAAATACCCAATCAAACATTAATTAGCTAAACCATAATGGTTTGAGGAATTATTGTATCGAAGTAAGAATTCCATCATGATAGGTATCACACCAAAATTAGGTAACAAGGATTCTTATATCATCCATGCACCATTAGTATTATAGCAGCATAATGTATGACACTCCCTGTAGTATACATGGTGGTCCATGCAGTGCACAAAAACAAGTTTTATGCCTCATGAGAATATTCTGTATCTCATAAATGAATCATACTGAAACCAAGCATTATATATTGGAACAACCTATAATACTTGATGATGACCATTTTAGGGATATTGAAATGTCTTATATTCAGAGTTCAACCCTCATTAAATACCATGACATGTATATCTATATATACATTTATATAGCCACTATGAAGGAACAATAAAATAGATATTGTTTGTTATATGATACATTTTATATTCTAAAAACACATTTAAGTATAATTAATAAATCCCAACATATGGACATGTCGTCCAAATTCATATAATATGGATGGCCAAATTAGACTTATGTTTTCTATACTTTTATTTTTAATGTCAACAAAATATATGAATATATAAATCATACACATATCTATGAGAATAGTCAATATAATACTCATATTATACTATTTAATTGAAATCATCTTTTGATAATTCATGATGGAATAATTATTAGACATATGAATGATATTTACAATGATCAACTGTATGGCCATATTCGAACACCATAACACCATAACATCAAACATTGTGATCTCAAAAATTTTTATCTACTTCTTGTTTTTCTATTTTAACAATCCTAAACCATAAAACGTTTTTTTCTACATTATCAGGTGAAAAAACATAAATATTTATAGTTTTTCACTTTCTATCACATCCTAAGAACCTTTAAGTCAATGTTTAATTCACATTGATTTTTGACTTTCTTAATCCAATAGGAAAGAGTGATGTTCACATTCTCTTGGAAACAGAACATACATCATACCTTATTTTTATCATCACATATCCAAAAATAATTTCAATATTATGTAAAATAAATTCAACTATAAAGTAATATAACTGTTTATTATTAATTATTGAACTTATTCAATTTAAAAATAATCTCCTTATCCTCTTAGACACTATATTCTATTCAAAATAATTTTCTCAGTTACAAAAAAATATTTCTTGTATGGAATTACTCATATATTTTTTAGTAGTATTATTAAGAAAATAATCTATTATATTCATATCAGTTATGGTATTTTATATTATAATAGTTTATTAAATTTATAATTATAATATTAATCAAAATATTCCATTATTAGGCTGCATGAGAAACTTTTGTCATGTTTTTAATAACATCTGCATAATCATATTATATTAAATATAATTTTATTATCCATATTCAGAGGTCATGAGATGTTATATATTCTAATGAATTATAATTCATGTTTTTACAATAAATCATGTCATTTTGGTCCCAGAAAATCTTTAAAATTGAAAATCCCTTCCTATAATATAATTTAAATGAGGAGAAGACAAAAATATTTTAAATAGATGCATCTCAGTGAAAAATAATCAAAACTATGATATCACAAAAATTTATTAATTATTTTAATAAATAATACATGGTCTTATTAACTCATACATTTTTATACTCTAGTATATTTACAACCCTTTAAGGTAATACATTTTGTACAACATAACCTTAAAAACAAAAGAATAAATTTCTTTATAACTAATACAGGTTATTAATATTCAATATAGTTTCAATATCCCTTCTAAAATATATGAATAATTACATATTTTTTAATAATTACTTCTCCATACCGAGAATAACAATATTATTTAATAACCTTGACTGGATAATTTAAGAATCATTTTTTGACTCTCCAACAAACATTTCTTCTTCCAATTTTATCCTTTACATACCTATACAATATAAAATTAACTATATCATAAAAATGATATTCCCAATTCATCAATTATAAATAATTAAGAATATAATGTAGGTTACACATGAATTCACATATCTTTATATAAAGATTCCATAGATGATAAAAAATTGAACTCCATAACTAATATTAGTCTTAAAAAAAATATATTCTCAGAAAATCATTATTATATCTTATCATATTGAATATATGTGAGAGGACTAAAATTACCTCATTCTTATTTCATATAATTCCTTTGAAAATAATATTTAATGATTTATTTATTTATAGTAATTTAAATTCTCCGATTAAATAACTTCAATACATGGTTACTCAGGAATGTGTTTCCAATTTAATTTTCCATATAATTTAAATCATTTATTATGATTACTTTATATGTATATTCTTATATTAAGATTAAATTTATTAATTATTATTCACAATGTTATTTTTGATGATGATTGTGTAACAGTTTGGAATGTAATATTTAATATCACCACTTTGTTGTTTTAATACAATTTAATAATTAATTTTTTTAAAAAGGATTAAAATAAAATTCGGACCCCTTTGAATAAATTATATCCCTTAGTTTTCTAAGATATATATTTTAGATTAACTTACATTAGGTTAAGAATAAAAATTATTTAGGTCTACAATTGAAATACAACACTAGAAAATAATATCATATTTGACTATTGGATAGCTGAGTTGGTAAACACATTATCCAAATAAACAATCTAGATAAAATAGATCTATTGAATTTTTATCCTAATAGATATGATCTTCTAGTCATTCTAACCCAAATCCATTAGTATAAAAAAATTAAGCTAATTGTTTTGTTCACCTAATTGCTTTACTACCTTAAAGGAGATAATCCTAGGGAACTTAACAGTAATAATAACATGTATTGATAGGTTGATGTATTGAAAAATTCAGCATTGGAAGGTATTTAACACTTATTATTTATAAATGGATTTAATATTGACCATATTATCTCATGTTATTCATTTATGTATACATGCTTCTAATGATTTAGTTTTCGAATTGTATTCCCTCTACCAAATCAAAAAAAATCACCAAAATATATGTGAAACTCTTTTAAAAAATAATACATTATGTTACTCTCCCAAAAAATAGAAGGAAAACATTTTAATATATATCCAAATAAAAAATAATTTATATCATAAGTGAAAAATTTAGGAAAGTGGTTGTAATACTGTGATATATAAAAACTTACCATGATTAAACCCAGAACTACAGATATCTAACCACAACATTTCTTGAATGTAACTTAAGTCACTTGACCAGTGAGAAGTATGAACCAAAGTCCCTTTACCTAGGGTTTTCTTACATAATAGAGAATAAAATTCATCATAATTTTACCACTAATTATATATAAATTATATTAAATAAATTAATTTATAATAATAACATCAACTACAAATAAAAGTCATGGTAAATGAAAAATTTATCTTATGTAATAAAACATATAATGAAATGAAATCCATGATTATGTTAATATAAGGGTATAATTAAATATAATAGGGATATGAAAATTAAACAATTTAAATAATGATAAAACAAAAGATACTAACAAACTAAATTTAAAAAAAGGTGAGTACATTTCAAATGAATGAGATCGTTCAAGTAGATTTTAGGAAATCAAATAGTGATTCATTGAATTTTTTTGAAATGAGTGGGAAGAGATGTGTTTATTTTTTAAGTCAATTTGAGAAACAATTCCATTAAGAATCCAGATCATCTTTTGAGTTTTGAATCTTATTTTCTGGTGTTTTCAAGAAAAGAGGAGTTTCAGAAAATTTCAAGAGTACACGTCGTGTACCCGGTTGCCGCAGGTGACCATGTACTGGCCATGTAACGACCGAGTACATGGCCATGTGTGGTTAGACGGAGACAACATAAAGAGGAGGTCATAAAAGGAATTTCACCACTATGTACTTTTAAAAGACATGTCGTTTACTTTATTTTTATTTCATTAATCGGACCAGAGTCATGTCTAATCAACATAACCTTATTCTTCATCATTTTTCGCATCCAAGAGAGACCATACGATGCAAATATTCTTTGGTCCCTCGACTCACCATACGTTCTTTGAATTTAACTTTGTCGATTGCATTGGAATCACAACTATGATCTATTCTTCCTTCTAGAGCCTCACTTCATGATTTCTCATCTTTCACGAGATAACCTTGGTTAAATTTTTTTATAATTTTCATAGGTCTACGGCATTCTCTAGTGATTCAATGTCTAAGGTTCATGTATATCAATCTCATGATGCTGAGGAAGGTGGTTTGTGACTTTTTTCTATAGTCTTTGAATTTTATGTGAAAAAGTGCCCAATACCCAAGAATGGTGTATTTCGTGTTTATGGTTTTTAGGCCTATTAATGGCTACTCTTCCGTGCATGTATATATAGAGGTAATTTTTTGTGAATAGGGTTAACATTGCCTTTCTATGGATGTTTTCCCATGCTTTCTTAATTTTGGCCATTTGGTCTAGCTTGACTGTGAGGCTATATTGCTTTCAATGCCTAGTATTGTTCGGATTGAGTGATTATTATCTGACATTCTCATATATGTTTTAGAATATTTATACAAGTAGTTTGTGAGGTTTAACAAAGATTATATATATTTTTATGAACTATTGACTTACTGAAGGCTGTGAGAACCTGGTGTAGTAGACAAAAGTGAGAATGGACATTGTGGGCTTCTCCAGAGTGTCTGTTTACATTTACGTTGTGAGACCATATGGGGGATGGACATAAGTGCTCCCTCAAAGTGACTATAGTTTCATCGATATTGACCACATGGGGAATTAGACATTGATGGATTCCTCATACTTCCTAATAGTTACCGATACGAGACCATAGGGGGAATTGTTGGTGAGTTCTTCCTTAGGTCGTTTTTGGTAAAGCTGAACCAGAGGGGTTAGACTATGTGTACATCCATAAGGGTTTATTTTGTTTGTTTTGGTTGAAGCATATGAGATCAGTTGTGAGTACTTTTTAGAAGGTTACCTTATTTTGATTAGCTGCTTACTTGATATATTAAATTTTAATGCTTTTGAAACTGTAGGATTGTTTACTTTTGAGTACATCCTTGTTTAGTGCATCTTTTTGCTTATTGCCTACCATATATATTGCCTGGCTATTAAGAAGATATATTTGGGTGGTTTCAAACTAGGATTAGTCTCACACCCTATTTGGTTCATGATTTAGGGCCCAAACAGATTATATTGGAGTAGGTATAGATATGGGAAAGTGCCCTTCTACTTCAGGTATATGATTGTTGTGGAGCTGGGGAGCATGGGTCCAAGATGTATCTTGCAATTCTATGCAGATGTTTACTTGATTCTCCTTGTAATTTGTTTTAGTATTGTATTCTTTTATTTTGATGTGTTTGGATGATTTCCTAGATATATGTATCATGAATAATTATATATATGTGCTCTAGTTATTTATTTATTCAGTCTTTCGCTATTTATTTATTACATGTTATTACTACTTTCTCTTTTGTTATTTGTTTTACATCCACTGTGTTACTCATCAAATGAGGTAATTGTTTCCCCACTATAACACCCAAGGCCCTCTCTACTAGTTGGCAACCTCTAGCGTTTAGTAAAATGCACTCGAGGCCATGTGACTAATCGAGTACGGGGCACCTCTGGGAGGCTTTCAGAACCGGGATGTCAAAAGGTGATATCAGAGGAATTATTTTCTTCTTGACTTACTTTTTGGCACCTATAGCCATTGATAGTAAGAAATATGTACTTGGTAATAATATTATCCTAATAGTAGCCAACCCATGTACAAGGAAAATCCAATTTATCTCTTTATTGCAATTTTTGGTTTTGCAATTATTACAGTTGATTTGATTTCACTGTTGGGTGATTCACATGTTTTGTGTTGTTATTGTTGATATTATTTAGGTTCTATTTCTATTGAAACCTAATGATATAAGGGTATTACATATCATGTATCATATAGGGACTTTCTATATATAACATTTCATTCATTCTTTCCAGGCCATTTAGGGTGCATTAGTGATTGCATGTTTTTATTATATATGTTGTAGAAGATATGCATACAGTTGTGATAGATGAATTGATATAACACCTGCTATATGATAGGATATTAAATTTTGAAATGTTTTGATTGAATGGACACTAAAAGTTTGTTCCTAAGGTGTTATGGTCCATCATTGATCAGAATTTGGTGGATAATTGCATTTTATGCTTGTATAAGACATGTATAAGATGCCAATCATTGATCCACAGGGATTATGGGCCCTCACGAATTTGAATATGGAACATAATGTCATTCCATGGTTTTTTATGGGGTTTAGAAGTAGTTTCTGAGGCTTACAGTCCAGAGAAACCCAGAATACATTGTGTGTAGTTATGAATACACACCATGTGTCCTTATATTACGGAAGGTACCGTTTTTCTTAAGTGCACATCATTTAATTTATGTACACTCTATGTAGTCTCTAACCATGTCACTGGCTGTGTGGGCTGAGATAGGGGGTTTGTGAAACAATTTGTAGCACACACCGTGTACCGGATGTACATGTTGTGTTGTATAGACTGTGTGGCCACCCGTATGACTAATGCAACAGATGTATAAAACTTAAGTTACACACGCTGTGTCAAGATTTAGCATTCCATGTAGTGTAACCCATGTGTCCAGCCATGTGACTACCTACATGGTTGGATATTGGATAGCTAGTACACACCTTGTCCATCTATAACATGCCATGTAGGGTGAGCTGTGTTACCGGCTGTGTGACTAACAAAACGGGTTGGTGATGTTCTTATAGTACACACCATGTCTGGAACAAAAACACTTTATAGTCTTGTTCTAAGGGAAAATGTGTGGATTAAACAAGTTTAATAACTCAGGAAGGGGAAGATGATTCAAGTACACACCGTGTGTTTGGAAACCACGCCGGGTGTATGGGGCATTACACTACCTGGGTTGGAAACAGTGCATTCCCATGTGAAGGCTTAAGGGAACACATTGTGTAGACATTATACATGTCGTGTATCCATGTTTGGAAAAACATTAATTCTTTCTGTCTATTATTCCCTTCAAACACATATATTTTTTATTCCTTATTAATCTTGATCTAAGGTGTTATCTTAACCTTACAGAGCCATTCCATCAAGACGTCCTCCGGTTGTCCGCCAGTTACAGAGCAGTGATTAGACACCAGACATGGCTGGTCAAGGACTAATAGAAAAACCTCCTGTAGTGCCAGTCATGGAACTATCTGTCATTATGGACACAGATGTTGATGCACAGTTCTGAGAGGGATTCATGAGGTTCATGCGGACCTTCTGTGGAGTACCGCATCTTTCCCCTTATATGGTAGATTTGACGTGGGGTTTCTAGCAGTAGCATTCTCTCACATTCATATGGGAATGGAGGACCTCAGGCTGAAGAGTCATTGTTAGAATCCATGCTATCTATCTTTGAACATCTGGAGACGCCTCTAGAGAGAAGGTTAAAACATTGTACTTATATGCTTTGGGACACTTCCAAGAGATGATAGGATGTGATCTCACGGGTGGGATGCCAACAAGTTATGGCATGGGATGAGTTATAGCATGCCTTCTACGAATAATTTTACCTAGAGACATTGAGTTCCAATTGAGCCTGAGAGTTCATGAGTCTGGAGAAGGGTACTCTTTATGATATAGAGTGTTCTTATCACTTCATAGAGCTATAGCGCTTCCTACCAATTCCAGGAGGTGATGAGTTATTACAGGAAAAGAAGTTTGAGGATGGTCTTAGGAAAGACATCTGATCTCAAGTGAACATATTTAAATTGAATTCCATCACATATATAGTCAACCATGCACTAATCATAGAGCACAATCTGAGGGATTCTGGAGAGGTGAACTAGGGTGGTTCGACATCCGAAGTTGGTATCCCTTCCACTAACAGCAGGAAGCACTGTAAGGAGTCTTCACATAGAGATCCGAGGAGACAAGACACCACTTTTGGTAGCCAGGTGGTCTACTACTAGGGTGGGAAGAGTGTAAATATTATTCCACATTGCCCAATAGACCTAGTTGAGTGTCGATCATGAAACAAGATGGGCCATCTTCATTGCTTATATTAGTTCTTATCACCAGAAACCGGTGGTAGGGTCTCTTCTATGTCTCTACATTCAAAAGCATCAACACTATTTTCTCATCAGTATGGGAACTGGAGTTCTTCTAGCCATTTAGGTTGAGGTGGAGGTTGCGACCATGGTAGAAAATCACCAAGATTTCAGTGAAAACAAGGTGGATCAACACAGGGTGGTCGGGTTGGGTCGCAGGGCCGCAGTTCAGGTCAGACTTTTGCAGTGGAGCAGACCCAGCAGGAGAAGGATCCCGAACCCTATAAAGCACGAGTTACGATCCTAGTTTCCTCAGTTTTAGCTTCTACTCTTTTCGATATAGGGGCTTCCTGTTGCTTTATATATTTTTCTTATTGTCAAGAATATTGGGCTCTGTATGTTTTCTTCTGTTGATATATTTACATTAGACACTATGTTTTGGACTAGAACGACTAGTGTATGTTAGTTCTAGAAGTTCCCTCATGAGGTTGGTGGGTTCCAATTCTTATGGGACCTCCATGTCTTAGAGATGGCATGCTATTTTTTATTCTCTGAATGGAATGGTTAGTTCTCATCTAGGCTATTGTTGATTTCTATCGTCATAGGGTGAGTTTCACATCACCAGAGGGTAGATCATTTATGCATAAGGGAGAGTGGGATGTCTAGGAGAGAATAGGAGGACCCGTGTATCAGGGTTTGGGAGGAGTTATAGCCCAGATTGTTATTATATGCATGGATGAATAGAGGACATCACAGATAGACTTTCCTCTAGTGGTGGATCATTTCAGGGTCATCTTTCTAGAGAACCTTCCAGAATTTCCTCCAGAATGAGGGGTGGAAATTTCGGTTGAGAATGTTCCAGGAGAAGCACTGGTGCCTATTCTTACTTATATGATCGATACACATGACTTACAGGAGATCAAGAAGCAATTGGAGGTGTTTTAGGAAAATGGTTTCATCCGGACCAGTACTTCTCCATGAGGTTCACCTGTCCTGTTTGCGAAGAAGGCACATAGTACCCTCAGACATTGTGTGTATTATCTCTATTTTAACCAGTTGACGGTTGAGAACTGAAATCCATTTTCAAATATTGAGGATCTCATTGATCAGCTTCACGGATCCTGGGTGTTTTAGAAGATTTACTTGGGATCTGGTTACCATCAGTTGCACATTAGACCATCAGATGTACCTCTTATAGCCTTCGGAAGTAGGTATAGTCTATACGAGTATATGGTAATGTCGGTCGGTCTCACGAACGCACCGAAAGATTTCATGACACTGATGAACTTAGTGTTCAATCCATTCTTGGATTCTTTTGTGGTCGTCTTCATGGATGATAACATGGTGTACTCTCACACTTTACACAACCATGATACCCATCTTGATAAAATTTTGATTACACTGAGAGAGCATCAGTTATATGCTAATCTCTCAAAATGCCACATTTTGATGGACCAAATTCACATCACGGGTCATGTTATCTTAGAGGCAAGAATATCAATTGACCCAGAGAATGTGAAAGCAATAGTTTCCTAGGAGTAGCCGAAGAATGTCTTGGAGGTGCAGAGTTTTCTAGGGATGGCTGGTTACTACAGAAATTTCATACATGACTTTTCCAGCTTTGTCGCACCACTGATGGGTCAAACTAAGAATACTGCGAAGTAATTGGGGTCATATTTTTGTGAGTCAGCCTTTTAGGATCTGAAAGGGAGGTTGAATTCAACACTGATACTAGTTTTTCTAGAGTTGGGAAAGGGTTATACTATATACTGTGATGCATCATGTATCAGGATGGGAAATATGGTTATTCTAGGAGAAAGAGTCTTTGCATACGAGTCTTGGATGTTGAGGCCACATAAGTGGAACTAACCTATGCACGATCTTGATTTTGCTGCATTGTCCATGATTTACACCTGGGAAGGGAAACTTTGTGGCTGATGCATCGAGCAGGAGGACTCAGATATAGGTATTTCAGGAGGCCAATAATGTGTGGAAGCTTATGGATATGTTCTCTGAGACGCATTTAGAGGTGCACGATAGATAGGGGCAGACAATCCTTTCCTATGTAGTTGTTACCTCTACTCTACATTATTGAGTGTGAATAAAGAAGATATCAGATTCTGAAGTCCTATTTCTACAAGAGAGTGTGTTAGGAGAGGACCATATTCTTGGATAGACCATAGTAAAGGATAATATCTTTCATTTTCATGGGCGCATGTGGGTGTCAGCAGACATACGCCAGGAGAAGATGCAGGATTCACATTCCTTAGTTTGTGCAGCTAATCCTAGTGTCACCAAGATCTATCGTGATCTTCACCATCAGTATTTGTGGCCAGGTATAAAGAAAGATGTTGCTGGTTTTGTCAGGAGGTGTTAAACTTGTTAGTAGGATAAGTTGGGGCAATAGTGACCCGCATTGCTTTTGCTGTAGTTACTCATTCTCTAGTGGAAGTGGAATGTTGTCATGATGGATTTTGTGATAGGTTTGTTGAGGTTTCCTTGAGGGAATGATGCAGATTGGGTTATCATTGACAGACTCACAATGGTTTCTCACTTCTTTCTAGTCAAATAGAACTTCAGTGTTTATGAGTTGGGAAGGTTGTACATCTAAGAGATTTTACTCTTACATGGGGTTCCAAACCCTATTGTTCTAGACATGGAGACATGTTTTACTTCTTGGGTCTGACCGGGACTACAGAGGGATTTGGGTACATAGGTACTTTTGAGTATAGATTACTACCCCCAGACAGATGGCTTGTCTGATTGTATTATTCATGTGCTTGAGTACATGCTTAGAGCATGCATCTTCGATTTTGGAGGTTCATGGGAGAAGCACATACTTCTTGTGGAGTTTTCCTACAATAATATTTTTCGAGAAACTATTTATATGGGACAGTATGAGTATTTGTACGGTAGTCCAATCCAATCACCCATATGTTGGCTGGAGGTAGGAGAGGCAGCTATGTTGGGACCACATCTTGACCAGGAGACCAGAAAGTAGATAGAGTTGATTCAGAAGAGGATGGCTACTCCACAGTCACAACATAAGTTTTATGCTGATCGGAGGAGACGACCTAAAGAGAATGAGGTTGGGGATTAGGTTTTCTTACATGTCACACCAATGTTGGGACACCAGAGGATTAAGAGACAAGGTAATATTTTACCGAGATACATCATATGAATGAGGTTTTGGAGAGATTCGGGTCGGTTGCCTATCAGTTGTAGTTTCCTCAGAGATACCAAGATATGTATGATGTCTTCCACATTTCTTAGATTTGATGTTACTTCACAGACCAATCTCATTTTTTCCAACCTGAGGAGGTTGGGTTATAGGTGGACGCATCTTTTGAGGTGCATCCTTTACGGATTGTTCACCTATGAGCAAAGGTTCTATGTGTCTGGTCAATTCCTCCGGTATGAGTACTATGGAAGCATGGGAATGTACCGGACGAGACATGGGAGAGGGAGGATGATGTACGATCATAGTGGACAAAGCTGTTCAACTATTCTTCTTCTATGAGACCTTGCTAAGTAAATCTAGGGGCTAATTACTTTAAGGGGTGAAGTTTCTAAGAACCTGGAACTTCATTTCAGATTTTAATCTTGTTTTTTGGTGTTTTCAGAAAAAAAAAAAGTTTCTGGAAATTTCAGGGGTACACACTATAACACCCTGAACCCATTTACCCTGAGTCAGTGCCTTCTTACATAACATTGGTATGATCACAAAATATCAAGTCCCGAAATACCGGTTAGTTTAATAGCCTTACAATCACTAGATACATTCATAAAGTTTACATTACATCATAAAGTGAAAAACTACAACAACATCTTGTCTCCATAGACCACACTCATATCCCCTAATACTATCCCTCCAGGTCATTCATAAAATACTTCTTCACATCCTGGGAGTAATAAAACATATAAAGGGGTGAGCTCAGATGCCCAGAAAGTATAACAATATAGCAGAACCTTTCATAAATAAGAATAAACATTTAAGGCAATGTATAATTAAAGCAAAAGCCTTTTAAACTTGAACTTCAGTATAATATGGCATAAATAAAATGAAATAATTTCATTTAATTATTCACATGAATTTTCTACTAATTGAATAATCACATGCAATATCAATAACCACTTTCATAAGGATGGAATTCATAATACCAGACTATCATAACCACATAGTCAAGGCCTTGTGGCAAGACTACAAATAGATTTTTTTCAAAGCCTTATGCCAAGACACTAGTATGTCTCATTAGAACAACTTATGCATCGAGGAGCTATAGCGGGCTCCACCCGTCACATACTAAGTCCAATGAATTCCTCATATGAACAGTTTTAAACATAACATAAACATTCATATTAAAACTAGCATACAAAATGTCAATACTTTTTCCATAAACCATGAATGGTATAAAAACAAAACATCCACAGTCAAACATATCACAAAGCCTTCAATACAATATGGATTTTTTTATCATAACAAATCAACTTCAAATAAGCTTAAAATCCATCAAATGATGTTGACATAGATGAAATCAAAACTATTTGAGAGAAATATTTCTTTTTTGAAATCATTTAAAAGTCACATAATTATAAAATAAAACATTTACTTTGAAAATATTCTTATAAGATTGTAAGGAAGTATTTTATGATTTTATAATGGCGGAAAATAGTTTCACCCACCTTATACGTTAAAAATACATTCTTACCTTAATTTTGTCGAAAAGGTTAATAAGGACCTTGTTTGGAAAACGACGGAAAGATTCCTTTCAAACCATTTTATAAAAATTCATACAAGGGTATAAAGGAACATAACCCATAGTCTATAAAATAGTAAAAATGTTTTCGAATTCATTTTAAAGAAACATGGATGTGGATGATAAAGAGGCCCCAGTTGATAATTACCTATAAACAACCTCGAATAATGAAGAGATTGTGAAAAATAAACCCTTACCAATTTGGTAACTTACAATACATACACCCTATGAATTAAGTATCATAGATTTAATATGTAAATACACATTAATTAAATTGTATTACACAAAGGATACAATTATGAGTAGTACATACACCACACCAAATGTAATAGTGGCAATATGGCATAAATCTCACGAGAATAAGGAGTGAGATGGAAACCCCTTACCTTGTACTTTTCCTTGGTTGAGGGTAGGTTAACCTCCTGTATAATTGTGAAATAATTATTATTAAATTATACAAGAATCTTATAAATTAATATGATATCATATATGATCTTTTAACATTGGTTTTTTAATAATATCTTAGTATTATCGTCGTTTCTGGTGTTAACTTACTCGTTTTCTGTTATATGTTTTGTAACATAAGAAGTGTTTTTTATGTATAGGTTGTATCTTATTAATATACATAATGATATAAAGTCCTTAAACATTATTTTTAATCATTAAATGAGAATTAGACTTGAATGGATATGATGGGGAAAAGAATCTCATCGCGTTTGTGGAGACGGTAATCCGTATGTATGCACGAATGCTACTTCCATTTCATTTTTCATTTTAAAAGGAATCAAAACCAAATAATAAATAGGTATATTATTATTCCACTATAACATAATATCTTATATATGTTACTTATGTTCATTAACACAATCCTATATATGTTCCATGTATGGTATGAATGAGTCGTATCAGTTTGATGGGCCAGTAGTCCGCACTTCCTCAAATGAAATTATCGTATATATATACAACATGAAACAAATAATGTTATTATATAAAATGGAATTAAAGAAGCTTATATATAAAATAAATATAATTAATATAATATTTAATTACAGTCCCATCATAATGGCCACCATGAGAGGCGGTAGGAGATAATTGAACAATAATCATTTCATGAGGCGTTTGGTTTCCATCCATAGAAACATTATGTTCTTCACCCATTAGATGGAGGTGTGTGTAAGTGTAGTTATAATACCTCTAATAAAAAAATCATAGTATATTTAGTATACTAGGGTTGTTACAAAATAAAATAATAAGAAATGTTTAGGGGTTGGAGATGTAAAATAAAATAAAAGAAGTTAAGAGAAATCATTACCTTTAATTTGGGTAACTCCCTTTGGTTTGAAACAAAAAGGACTCTTGAAGTTCCTTCTGACTAAGTTAAGGCTTCTAGGAGGAGGAGAGGGATGTAGGGAGATTAATTGGGGGGAGTTTGGACGAGCCAAAAGGCTTCAGAGGTTTGAGGAATTGGTTAGAAGTGGTGTCATTTTATAAGGGGGAGGAGGGGCTCTTTAGGAAAGATTGAAAATATTATTTTATTATATAATTATATTTGGTTAATAAAGGTCCAAAACACATTATATTTTAAGATAAGATGACCCATGATCGAAATTAAATATTCAAATAAGAATTGGACAGGTTTTGGGTATTATTTTAGTCTTTATAATCTTATTTATTTAAATCATTTATTAATGAGGTAAACTCTACATCATTATTGTGTCATAAATAATTTAGTTTATTAGATGTATAAAAATAATAAAACATATACCACGATATAGGAAATATTTTTAGCTTTCTAATGAATATATATAGTCGAAGATATAACATATATAACCCTATGTAAAAATTCTTTTTCTAAAAGATATATGCTTATGTCATTTTCGTATTTACTTTAACTTAATTAATATAAAGTGTCATTATTACTTAAAAGTGGCTCCATGGGGTCCCAAAATCGACCCCAATATTCCCATGGTCGTAAATATATCAACCAATAGAGTTAGGACACGTTTTAGGGTAATTTATTTTTATTAAAATATTATTTTGTACCCTTATTTACTGGATTTACCCTTTTACCATGGTAAATAAAATATTTACCGAAATAATTATTTAAAATGTATAAAAATAAAAGTTACCTATTTACTCAATTTGGACCTACTGATTATAAATATGGAATCCATTTTTATAAATTATAAACACATAAGTGGCAGAGATTAATTTAAAATTAATTCATGTTGTCCAAACAAATAAGCATGTTTTTAACAAATAATAACTATCAAAAGATTGACAATTTCTTATATTCAGTTTAAATATGAAATTATGTCCAATTACCAAAATTACTAAAATGGTAAAATTATAATCTAATTATACTTTAAAATCACTCAAATTCATAATTTATCACTATTAATTATTTCGAACAAAAAAGTTGTTTTTAATTATAATTTAGTATTTTTCACTATTCATCAAAATATGAACGTTATCAAAAAAGTACCAAAATTTCACCCTAAGCTAATTTTGATACTCTAAATCCAAAAATTATTTCTATTTTACCAAATTTAAAACATAAAAGTATCATTTATTAATTTAAAATTAATTCATACTGTCAAAATGAAAAGGCTTATTTTAATAAATAATAACTATCAAAATTTTGACACTTGTTTATGTCGAATTTCAAAGTGAAATTACTTACAATGACAATAATTGGATTAAATGGTAAACATATAATATATTTATACTTATAATCCATTAAAATTTATAATTTAAGAATATACATTATTTTGATTAAAAAATATGTTTTCAATTAAAATATAGTATTTTTCACTATTCACCCAAATATGAAAGTTATGAGGAAAAAAACCAAAATGTTATTGAAACTAAATTAATATATCTTGATTTTGTAGAAGAAGTTTATTTTGTCAAATTGAATATATAAAAGTTGCAAATATTGGATTTAAAAAGGCTTCTCCATTAAAAGGTGGTAAAATTGCTTTTTTTAAAATACTTATTTTCTCTGATAAAATGTATTTGTTCTTAAATTATGTCTAAGAAACTCATAATATGGATTCTAAAATTATAAGGATTATATAAAGTTCAAAATTCAGTTAATAATATTCATAATTTATTTTGAACGGCTTGTTTAGTGAGTCATGGTGCGCTAGAACTAGGTGTTGCGTGTAGTGAAAGTTATTGAATTACTTTAAATAAATAACTTACTATGAAATATTGGGGTGTTACATACACCATGTAATTATAAGTACACGTCATGTACCCAGTTCCCATATGTGACCATGCACGGGCTATGTAGCGGCTGAGTACATGGCCGTGTGTGGTGACCTGGGGACCGCATAATGTGGAGTCCTGAAAAGGAAAGTACACACCGTGTACTTTTAAAATACATTTTGTGAACTTTATTTTTATTTCATTAAACACACCGGGGTCGCATCTAATCAACATAACCCTATTCTCCTTTATCATTCTCATATAGTAGAGACTGTATGGTGTGAATCTTCTCCAAGCCCCCGACTCTTCGTCTGTTCTTTGAATCGAACATCGTCGATTGCGTTGGAATCGCAACGGTAATATATTATTTCTTCTAGAGTCTCACCTTTTGATTTCTCCTCTTTCATGAGTTCCTTGGTTGAAATTTTTTAACGTTTTCATAGATCTAAGGAATTCTATAGAGATTTAAGGTATGATGTTTACATATATCGATTTCACGACGCCGAGGTAAGTGGTTTGTTCCTTTCCACAGATAATCATTAATGTTTATGTGAAAAAGTGCACAATACCCAAGAACGGGGAATTGTGTTTTTATTGTAATTCACCATATTATTTCCTACTATTCCTTTCTTTTATGGATAGAGGATAACTGTTTTTGAATAGGGTCTACTTTTCCATGATATGGATGTTTTTACCATGTTTTTTGACAGTTAGGTCAAGCTTCCCATTAGGATGCCTTGCTTTCTAAGCCTAGTATTATTAGGATAGAGTGATTATTATCTCACAAGATATGATATTCTATAGAATGTTTATCGAAGTTGTTGTTGAGTATTAACATGTCTGCCATATATTTTTGTGCACAATTGACTTACATAGGTCCTTGAAAACTTGGTTTAGTAGACCATTAGGGGAATAGATGTTGAGAGATTCTCTTGGGTGTCTCTCTGCTTTTATGTTGTGAGACCTTAGGGGGATGGACATAAATGCTCTCCCAAAGGGTTTATAGTTTCCTCGATATGGGACATAGGAAGAATTGGATATCGAGTGCTTTCTCAGAGTGCTTATTAGTTATCGATACCATATTATAAGGGGAATTGACATTGAGTGCTTCCTTAGAGTGTCTTTACTAAAGCTAAAAATAGTGGTTAGACTGTGTGTACTTCCCAGAGGGCTTCTTGTGTTTGTTTTGGTTGAACTTGAGGGGTTAGGAAATGAGTACTTCCTGAAGGGTTACCTTCCTGTGATTATATACTTACTTGATATATGAATGTTGAGTGCATTGGAAATTGTAGAATTGTTTACTTTTGAGTACTTCCTTGTTTATTGCTTCTTTTTTCTTATTGCATTCCATATATAATCACTAACTGTTAAAAAAAATCATTGTATGTTTTCCTAATGGGATTAGTCTCACAACCTTAGGCCCAAAAATATTAGACTACTACAGGTATAGATAAGGGAAAGTGCCCTTCTACATCGGGTACTTGATTGCTGTGGAGATGGGGAGCATGGGACCAAGCTGAGGCTTACGATGCTATAGATTTGTTTACTTTAATTTCTTTGTACGTTGTTTTCGTATTGTATTCCAGCAATGTGACATGTTTGACTGCTTTCCTAGACATATGTATCATGCATCATTTTATATATGTGCTCCTATTATTTATTTCTTTAGTCTTTCGCTGTTTATTTATAACATATTATTTCTACTTGCAATACTGTTATCTATTTTACTTCCACTATGTTACTATGCCAATGATGTAATAGTTTCTCCACTATCACACCCAAGGACCTCACTGCTAGTAAGTATCCTTTGGCATTTGGGAAAATGCATTTGAGGCCATGTGACCAATCGGGTACGGGGTGGCTCTAGGCGGCTTCCGGAACCAAGATGTTACAATTCTATAGATTTCATATTATGTATTCATGTGTTAGTAGATTTTTAATTTAAACTAGTTGATCACTGATATTTTTAGAGTTGGGATGAGAAATATACATTCTCTTATTATCCCATCTTAATTAAAGAAATCACAATTTCTCACAGTCATGTACTTATGTTTATTAATGAATTATGTTTCTATATTCCATTTCAAACATAATTACCCTAAAACATTCAATGGTGATGCCTAGTTCAAGGTAATTAATTGCGTTTTTTAAATCCACATGACATATTCTTATGAAAGTGATCATTATATAGAAAGATGAAATAAATTTAAAAAATCCAATTGAAACCTCACAAATGTGACAGAATAATAGGAAAATAATTCATATCACCACATTTGACTACATCACCCAACCCATGTTTGGAGTTATAAGCTAATTCAATTCATTTGGAAGTGTGATGAGAGAATAGAATAAAATAAATGAAAAAAATGAAATTGTGGAGTATACTAAGTGGATGAATCTGTATCATCTTCATACCTCTCTCTACTTTATAGCCTCTGAATGATTCGATATCTATTGTAGTAGTATAACCATATTATTTATAGGCATGGAAATCCCTTAGGTTGGATTTAATATTCTATAAATGAGTCTATTTAATTCTTTCAGTACATATCATAGGTGTGTATAGATGAACCAGTTCACAACAGCTGGATTTGGTAATGATTTGAAGGAAATATGAATTTTAGAATTCTTATCTCTATGATTAACATCATGACATATGGTTGGATGATTAGAAATATCATGTCCTCCCCCCATTACGCTCATCATGACATGTCTCACTGCTAGTGTATGCACATGAAATATTTATACATTTAAGAAGTAAATTGGGTATCGCACTATAAATATTCATGCTATAAACTATTTCATTCAATTTTTCTTCTATACACTTCTTTAGTATGATAAATATTACATAAAACATCTGATGATGTGAATTACCATTTCATGATGTGAATAATTTTCATGTGGCCCCTTTTTACCAGCTTTGTAATTACTTTATATCATAGAGAAACTTGAATAAATCATTAAAAATGTCAATGAAGTAATAATTTAATTACCAAAAACAAAAAAAATTATATTAAAAAATATGTTCATCAATTATTTATATCAACCCCCACACTTGAAATAATGGTTTCCCTAATGAGTGAAATATTAATATAATACAAATGGATCACATCCTACTATAGTTTAAATGATATTCCAATAAAATTAATTAACCAAATATGGAATTAAATATTCAGGCATCAAAAAAAATTCACCAAATCCTCCTAATTTTAAGAAACAAGTCAATGATGCATTGTAAATTATTTCTTTCAAATCAACCATTACCATTTATTCTTCAATTTATATTTTCAATTCATTATAAATGTGCACAGCCATTTTAATTTACCTCAATTAATTTATTTTTCACTCCCCACTCTAGGTAAAAATGTATGTGGAGTCTTTACCGTACCTCAAATCATTCTACATACTATAGTATAGAAAATAATCCATACACTACACCATATATATAAAAAATCAATTACATTCATATCGTCAGTAATATTTGGATTTCCTTTTTCTAAGGATTTGGTATATGTTGGTAAATGATTTAACAAAACTAAATAAAAAATGAATGTCTGACTCTAATTTAATTTCCCTGATAATCAATAAAAGCACCATGAGAATATCCAAAAATAATATCATCACCCTTTTCACCAAAAAAGAAACAATATAGACTCATAAATCAATAATGTTCAATAAATAAAACACCCTCATGATTTTATTGTTAAAATGGGTTTTGGGGAAAATATCATATCTACCACACAACCCATTACAATAATGTCAGTATTAATATTTTGATATTTATAATATGATCACTGATATAGTATTTGTGATTTTTCAATTTCTCTATCCATAGACAATTTTTCACATTCTAAAAATAGTTAGTGAAATGAATAAATATGAATAACAAGGATTGAACATTTAACCAAATCTCATAGAATCCTCCCCACTTGTTTGTTGCAAAATGAACATCCCTTCCACTTATATATCATTTTCCACAAATAAAATTTTTTTTATGCATAAAAAATACATTTAGTAGGGTATGAATGAATAATATATGATTTTAATGTGGTTCTTACCTAAAAATGTCTTTCATGGGCCATATAGAATTAATATTGATTAATGGGTACATAGGTGAAAGGAAAATGGATTAAAAAATATGAATCTATCATACTAAAATTGAATCTGTACAATCATAACTTTAACAAGATTAAAAAAAATGTTATAGAATAAAACAAGCATTTGTTGTTAAAGAAACAAGATAAAGAAATAAATGTAAATATTAGGCATCAAAAAATTACAATGTACTATAAATCATTATTTGGATAATAACATAAGGAAATTCACATTGATGTTAAAATATTTTATGAAAAATATAAAAAATTTGAGGAAGGAAAAATCTTAGAAAAATATCATTCACAATATTAACCACTCTCACTAAATCATGACCCATGAAATATAAATTCCCATGTTTAGTTCCAATTACTTTCGATCCATTTTATCTTCAAAAGTTTATTGATATATATATATATAACATGGTATGATTACTATTCTAAGAATATAATTTATTTTAGATTAATGATTAATGTAAAATACTAAGTGATTACATGTCGTTCATATTTAACAGTTACAAAAAAAATAAATTGTGGGAGGAAATAAAATAACAAATTATAACTCATACATAGCTTCTAATGATGATTCAAAATAAACTTAATAGGTTATTTCTATATGATTTCATGATGTAAACATTCATTATAAATAATGAATCATCTACATGAATCTTTTCCATTCTCTTTATACTAATTTATTGTGTATTTATTTTCTAATTGAAAATAATATTTAACATGTTCCATTGAATCCCATTTTCGATGAAATTTAAAAAGATTTATTTTGGAGAGTTCTTACACCTAGAACTATATTCTTACAAACCACGAAAAAAATAAAATTTTAATTAATTTTTTAAGGTCGTTGTAGCAACATCACTTCTTCAACAAAGCTGATAAGAGATTACAAAGACTATACATGGTTTGGATCCATAAACTAATTTAGTTCTATCCTGTATGTATATGTAGGCCTTTCTTATGTCTCTATGAATAGAATAACTCTTCATGTGAGAAATACCCTCTCCATATCCATAAATTTATCAACCAAATATTATTTAATCATAAAAAATGTATGATCATGTACGCTTGATGCATATTGGACCTGTTCAAAATACATTGGATCATCTTCTCCTTTCTATAGCATATTTGAATTTTTTTAGAAAACTTATTTATTCTTACCAGCAGCTCCAATTTGTATTTTATATTTCAAGGTAACATCTAATTCCAGAATTTCATCAATTATTGTATCATCTTACAATTCATGCATGTAGTAATCTTCTATATATGCAACATAGATATTGTAATTCAATATATACTGGTGAATGTAGAAACATAATTTCTCACTAACAACTCTCGTGAATTATTCCCCACTTTTCATTTATATCAATTATCTTTTGTTATCTTAGAACATAGTTATCAAAATAAAAGGGTTCATCTCGTCTTTAAAGTAAAAAAACTAATAATTCTATTTGGAAATATAGTTTTTCCACATTGACTATAGTCTGTCTAATCATTCCCCAATGGTATTTTTTACTGAGATTTCTAGTTGAGTGAAACTATGGTATTTTTTATCTTCTATAACCCAAGGATATAAAATTTATTCAGTTACATGATACTCGCACTAGAAATTAGATCACACACTAATTTACCAATTTTTTAAGAATCGAAATTTATATGAATTCAATAACTACTTGGGACTTTCAATTTTTTGGTTATTCTATTAATACAACATCTAGGAAGCCCCATGGGAGTGGAATGGTTCCACTATATTTTAGTATCATATTATTAGAAACAATGTAATTAATTAATTTTTTAGTAAATCAGCATGTTGGTGAGAGCCTATTATTAATGGATATTAATATGGAATTATATAAAATGTTCTATAAATTAACATTTATATCTGTCAATTCTTTCTTTTCTATCCGCCTTAGAAATGGTGGTTTCATTTTTCATGGGGGTGGTTTCAATTTTTGTTCCGCTACATATACCATATATTTATTTTTTTAATATTTTTATTATTCTTTTTCATATTTTACATCTGGCTATTTTTATCTTGGTTCACGGTTTCTTTATGTGGTTTTCTCACTTCATAGGGTCATAGTGTACAATTATCCTTATGGGTTGAATGCAAGGTGGCATGGAAATGTTACCTTCGGTATCTCCCGGTGTTTCTCTATAATTTAGACCACTTGAAATTATAATTCATTTATTAAAACCATTATATATATATATATATATATTTTTCAATCGACTCCATGTTAGATACTCCTTAATATTTCTGATAAGGAGTTCCTTGATTTCAACTTCAGTAGTATCCATAAATGTAACTAGGTCTACTACAATGTATGGATTTTTCTCTACAGTGATAGTCCTTGTTTTTCTTGGAAGCTTGGTTCCCTTGGTTGATACCCTATACCATTTTTTGTTTATAAACCCTCAAATTAATTTTTATGATTATACTAATAATAATTATCTTCTGTGGCGTAAAAAAATATGGTTGTTTTTTTCCAAACATCATGTCCTTCATGTTGGTTTGATATTCCATTTGAGACACTATCAAACTATTTTTATTGACTATGTGCATGACTATTCTCCACATTAATTCATTTTGATATTCGATTTCATTTCACCCTGTCTCATAGGGAAAATTAATGATCTTCTTAAATGATTTATTCATCAATAAGTTTCCATTATAAACATCTATAGTTCACCTATTTCCTTTGAAATGCCATTATATAATGTCGACATTATAAACTAATTCCAAATACGAAAATGTATTCATATACTAATTAAGTCTTTTGAAATTATATATCTATCTATACAGATAATCCTCATCATATTTATTAAAATTTTTGGTATTGACATGATTTTCCACAGATTTAGATTGAGGAATAAATCCGAAGAGAAATTGGACAGCCAACTCATCCCATATAGTGTATAAATGAGTTGAAAATAATTGAATACAATCTCAATCTCACTAAAATAATTAAAATAAATAGATCTTTTGTTTTAAAAATTGTTGGGAAATGTTATTAAATTTGAATGTATCAAAATACTCTAAGAAACTCTCTTTATAAACATTTAGATATTTGTTAGGTGGATAAAATAATTGAACTAGGTTCCATATCA
Source organism: Viscum album (assembly GCA_963277665.1). Lineage (NCBI taxonomy): Eukaryota > Viridiplantae > Streptophyta > Magnoliopsida > Santalales > Viscaceae > Viscum > Viscum album. Next base: position 115,230,329 of record OY728155.1, on the reverse strand, counting down.
TATGAATGGAAGATATTTTAATCTTGAAGTGTGAATGCCATTAATGGCATGATTATTCTCATATGAGATCCAATGTTGGATTTTCATCCTTAATCTTCCAGTACTCATAATCCTATATATCTTAATTTTACACCCTTATCTAGTTGATGTTTTTCTATGTCATCTGTGGTTAAAAAAATTATTCTTCTTTTGAATTTGTTCAATCTTGGGATAAATCTTTAGGATGCATGTTCCTATTTACAAAGTGATATAATCATGTATTAAGGAATTATATATAAAACTATAATATGAGATCACCCTGTTCAAAAAATGGAAATTAAAACATTGACTGATAAAATAACAAGGTTTAAAATTTATTAATATACATTTTCAACATGCTCAATAATGTCGTAAAAAATATGAGATCACTTTAATGGAATCATTAAATCCTGTGGGGCTTTTAAAATATAATAATTTATGTAAATAAAAATAATTGAGACTTAAAAACTAAATTTACAATGTGTCAAGTTTGATGTTGAACCAATGAGACAGTGAAATAACATTTTATGGAATTATAATGATATTTATTGAATGTTTTTTTAAAATAGTGTGAAGGGTGAAGAATTATTTAAAAAATAAATTTTTCAATGTGTGCCAATTTTTATAGATTTTAGGTTTCTTAGATAATTATTTTAGAAAATAACTTTTTTGATCATGCTTCTTGTTAGAGTTTAGATAAGGAAGATACGAAGTCTGAGTATCCACTCCTTATTGTATAAATATTCCTTATACAATGGGAAGGTATATAGGGTTATTAATCCTTTAAGCGTGCATATACTATTGTTGAACATAATTTTCCCTGATATTCAATGGTCTTTCCCTGTACATTTTAATCAATTATATAATTTCAAAATACTTTTCTATTATTTTTACAATGATCACATGTTATAATGTTGAAATAAGTTAAAATGAATTGTTTTTAGAAGAACCAAATTATAGTAACATAATATAAAAATAACTCATTGAACCCTCTCACATCATCTATATCACTAAACAAAATTTGGTAGTTATCCCATAATTATTGTCTCTATGGAGTAACAGGGGAGGATAAAAAAATATTGAAAATAAATGGATGAGTATTCTTTGTGAAGGAATCTACAACAACACCTGTCACGAGACAACCTAGGATAACCCCAAACCATTCACCCTAGGTTTCAAAAAACAATCCCTGATAGTAGTTCCTAATCCTTCTATATTGGAAACTAGTGATGTGGATCAAGACTAAAAAAATATAATAAGGTTTATCCAAATAATAATAGGTAAAAAATACAAACAATATAAATAATGTAAACACTTTTATTTAAGTAAATACAAGAAACTAAAAATTTCTCCATGTCCTATCTCGATTCACCACTAACCATGAATCCATGATCTCTTTATGAGATCCAAAGTTAGACAAAATGTGAAATTGAAGATGATAATATAGGTATGATCTTTGAGATACTCAGAAGGGATTCTATGAGAACCCATTATGTTTGATTCACCTTTAAGGAGGAAACCATTTCATGCAGGTTTTAAGAAATAAATATATAAAGATATGTTATTACATTCATTTCATATACATGAAAAAATGTAGTAAGATAGAAAAACTATTTTTTCATTTTAGTTACTAAAATGGTTTGAATGATATGAAAGACATTATGATAAACCATTTATGAATGAGGTATGTTCTAAAAATGAGTTTTAGTATGAACATGTAATAATGGAATTGATTTTTGAAATATTTATAGTGAATCTAGTTATATTACATAAATATTGAATCATTTTTTATTAAAAGTCATTACATTTCACAAACACATACATGAGGACCATAAAAGATTAGTGCCATTGGAATCATAGAATTATAAACACCAGTCTATATGTGAGCTATTTCAACTCCCACAATGATATTCATAACTATCCCTCTTATTAGACATATCATATATAATATTGTTCATAATATCTTATATAATGGAAATATAAGGAAGGGTGGTCTTAAGTTCTCATTAAGGGTAAAAAAGGAAGATCCATGATCATAATTTATGAATAATGGTAGGATAACATGATCATCACATTGGAAAACTATATACTACATATCAAAAGGTAATAATCTTGAGTCATGGAATAAATTTTGGCAGTTAATAAGACATGAATCATACATGATTCAATAACATCATCCATATGAGAGTAACATTGGCCTAACATATGGATTTTTTCCAACACATAAGAATAAAAAATAATCTTCACATAATTCAATGAAAATTTACATGGCTATCATATTATAATGAGTTCATTTCCTGAACCATTATATTATTCAAGGTTCACTCAAAACACAATCCTTGTGGAAAAAGTCCCATACTGAACTGGATTCACTCCCCATTCATGCTCGGTCTAACTGAACAATTTTCTCTCCCAATTCCATTCATGACTTAATAAACTGGGATCTGTCACCATTTTATCCATGTCTTAATGAATTTAGTTTTCTCCCTATTCTAGTCATAACATACTGAACCATGTTCACTCATTATTTGAGTCCTTTATATCACATGATAATTAAATCATTACCCACTTAATCACAGGGAGATATTTTTCCCACCAATCATTCGTTATAAAATGACCAAAATCAGTGTGTATAAAATTACTACCATACATGGTTATAACATACCAACCATCCTTGGTTATAACATAACCAACATCATATAATGAAAAATGTACATATATGTTCCACAAGATCATTAAAATTCCATCATCTCAGAAATAATGAAATGAAATGGGTTTCATAAACATTTCACAATAACATAACTATTAAAAAATTATATGGTTTTATAATCATTTCATTAAATCACAACTCGTAGAAAAAGAAGTGCGTTTCAGATGATTTTTGTCACAGTATAACCTATGGCGAGAAATGGGTTTCATAAAAAAATTCATCATAAACAGATAATATTTAGAGAAATAATAATAATGGGGACCTTTGATCATAAACCCAATAAATAATATTTATCCTAAAATAATTCCATCTTATATAGAAAATAATTTTAAAAGACAACTTCAGATATTTTTTAATAAAAATATATTTTATTTGAAAATAAAATTTTTAAACATAAAATATTATTAAAATAATTTTTTTTTGAAATAACACTAAATAAATTTAATTTAATGTTATAAAAAAATATTTAAAAACATTTATTCTTTAAAATATCATTTCCGGTTTGAAAAAGGATTTTAATCAAAAACACCTGTAAAAAACATTCAACATTGAAATGATTTATTTAAAATATAAAAATTTCCCAAATATTGAGGATGGAATTTTATTTGAAAATAAATTCGAAAACATGTAATGTCATATTGAAACCATTTAGTGGTCATCATAATAGAAAATACTATTCCTGTTTTTATGTTAAAAATAATAATTCTATTGACATTTTTGGTAAAAGAAATAGAGAAATTTAATTTTGTGAAAAAAAATTAATATTTATTTTAAAATATGTTCTAAAAAGTTAATCATGGGTAAAAATATATTATTAAAAATAATAATTGAGTAATAGAACATTTTTTATATCAATTATGATATTTTTCATAACTGTAGAATATGAAAATTTATGATATTTAATTATATATATATATCATAGAAGTTTATCATCGAAAATGTAATTATAAATAATCTTGATAAATGATGAGATTAAAAAAGAAATATTTACTAGTTTGGTGAATTTTTAATAATAAGACACATGTAGTAATAACATAAAATTAAACTCAAAAAATTTATTTAGGATTAAAAAATTAGTTATATTAATTTATAAAATGGGTTTTATATACACCTCATGAAATATTATAGTAACATAACATAACGTTCGTCTCAAAGAAAGGAACCTGTGATAAAAATTCCATACCATTTTTATAAATTTTGGACTATAACCCTCAGGAAGGATATATATGAAAATTAATATGTAAATACCAATAACTATTAATATAATAATTATAAAATACATTCATGGGTAGAATATAAACCACATAAAAGAAACATCTGGTGACTATGGTATTTGTCTCTCAGAAAGTAAACGTTAGACTGAAATACCTTTATTTAAGTTCCTACTTATATTGTACAAATTAAAACCGAATTAATAATAAATTTTTTTATTAGAAATATATTACAATTTTTTTATATTTTATACCTTATATATTTTTCTTATAAAATTATATTTTCCATTTAATTCAATTATAATGTTAAGTTTCAGGTAATATTTTCTTTTTATACTTATTGATTTGTTTTATTTTTTGTCCCGTTACATTGATCGTTATTTCAAAATATCCATAATTTAAAAATTTATATAAATATCATATATATTATTTATATACTAATATATAATAATCCACAAAAATTAGCGATATGAATTAAAATACATCGTTTCTGGTGATTTTAGGTTGTATGTATGCAAAAACATTATTTCCAATTTCTTATTGTATTGAATGAAATAAAAGTAAATATTATACTGTAATTATATAATAGTTTGTGCATATAATATATGATATATTTTCATAAAACCCACCCTTAAAACATTCTATATAATGTGTGAATGAATTACATCACTTCTCAAGGCCATACATCGTGACACACATGAACAATGTTATCATATTCCAAAACATTAGAGAGTATGAAGGTATTTGTGATCTAATAATTAAAGAAAAATAATTACATAATAAATATTATAAATATAACATAAAAACTATAAATTAATTATTACATCCAATCATTAGAGATCAAAATGAAAAAACAAACAACACCATTTCATTAGAAGGTAGTTTGTTGTACACCCAAATAATGATTTTGTAATCCATTTGTAGAATGTGGTGATGGTTTTAGGTCATAAAATTAAAATAAAAAATATAATAGTACTTATTAATATTTTGTTCTAATAAAATAATTTAATCATAATAATTGAAATTTGTGGAAGAATAAATAAAACAAAATGCTCATTGATGAATGTTAATACTTCGTCTGGTATCCTACAAAGGTTTTAACTAAAATACTTACTTTGTTTGATTTATATAAAAACTAAGGATTACAGTATGAGAACTGGGATGGTGGGAATTGAGTGGATTATGTATTTTCAAAACCAAATAGATTTTATGGTTTTAAGAATATAGGATAGTGGGTGGCCTTTTATAACTGGGGCAGAGGACACTGAAAGTAGTTTTTGAAAACAAATAAGTTCTTCCATGATTTTCATATGTCACAATGGTTACCTATAAAAACAATCATGAACCATAAACAATTAATGGTATATATATGGCCATAAAGTAGTTCTATATAATATTATAGGTAATGTTTACCGTATTTTTTTAGTTTAACCCCCAGGAAACCCATTTTGACTTTAAACGTATAATTTAATTTTTTACTACATTCACTATCGATTTTTCTAAAAACTTTCTTTGGCCTTTTATACATTATAAATTATTTTTATTCTAATTATGGAATAAATTTTTCTAATATTCATTCCCATGAGTGGAAATTGTAAATTAATAATTAATTACCTATAAGCGATGAGAAAGAGAGTTTTTAAGGACAAACAGTCCAAAAACATGAGATGTTTTTATACAAAAATTAAATATCAAACTCATTCTAATGATTTTTATTAATAATTTATATAAAAATTTAATTAATATTACTTTAAAAATAATTCATAAAATTATTTATCTTTATATATAATTTAAAATATAATGCATTTTTCTATTAAAATTCATTATGTTTCACAATTCATCAAAAAAATCTTTTTTTAGAAAAATATTAAAAATTCACCCTAAGATAATTTTTGAATTTTGATTTCACAATTAATTTTATTTTAAAAAAATAATTTTATAGATGTTTTTAATGAATATATTATTAGAAGTGCCCAAAAATTTTAAATAACAGCTTTTTAGAAAAATATTATTTTAAAATTTGGAGTTATTATGAATTATTGAACAAGAAAAATTTAAGATGACTGTTATACATTAAATATAATATATAATATAAAAATTTAATTAATAACATTATCCAAAAGATATTTTGTTCATTTATTCATATAAAACATAGTTATGTCTATAAAAAATAGTTTTTTATATAAATATTTTGTTATATTTTAAAAAGGGTTTTCTTTTAAAATATAATTTGTTGGTCCTCAAGTAGTAAATTTTTTACGCAGGTGTAAAACATATTTCCATAATTTTGTTCATAATAGTAATAACCTATATTCCAACATATAGGTGAAAACTATAATAATATTATAATAATATGCTACATTTCATTTAAACACAGTGTTGATGTAATGAAAGCTATGCTTGGTGTTACATGTAAGATAAGATAAACTAAGTGATGAGTGTAACTTAATATATAGAAAACATTAAATTAATTTTCAAATAATTCTTAAAATCCTAGGGCATTACATTGTCCCCCCAATGAATTTAACCCTCTTAATTTTTCTCGATCATCAACAGTATAAGATTTTAAAATTCCTTCATAGAAATCAACATCGTAAAAATGAATAATAAATATTACATTAGAAATGGAAATTTAAAAAATAAATGTTACCAAAATAAACTCATATATAAGTTTCTATATAGTATAACATTGATGGGATGTGAATATTAAAACATGGAAGAAAAATGTAATGAATTTTGGAGAGTGATAAAGATCTCTAGTCATAAAAAAGTGGATGGTCTAGAAAAGGTAAGTGGCCATAAATATATGGAATAAAGAGAACTGAAAAAGATCATTGATATATTCAAAGAATGGTGATAAAAGGAACCCATATTATTTTAATATTATTTTTTTAATTTTTTAATAATTTATTCAAGAAGAAATACTTACTTGATTTCATCCTATTTATGAATCACAATATTACCCTTCAGTTATGCCATGATAGATTTCAAAATCATCTCTTAATTCAAGAAAGGTAAGTGAATTTGGTATACCCGAAGCAATAAAAGATCATAATATCCCCAAATATAATGATAGTTCATTCATTCCATCTTTAGTTATCATCACAATAAAATTATTATCACGGGTTATCCAATATGTATAAAGCTTCATACGGTGAAATAATACAATAATCCCAAAAACAATATTGAAATCTCAATATAGACCTATTCATAAATGAATAACCTTATAACACATATGGAATATGAAAATGAAAAACATTATAAACATGGACCTTGAATTTATAAAATGATATTATCATTAATCTCACAAATAGAATAATGTAGCACTAAATTGTAACATACTGAACATTTGAATAACTTCATCATGTGATCTGTTAAAACAGGTAAATAAACATAATTACTATAAAACCTTGATAAAAAATTAATTCTTCCTCATTACTAGAATAAAAATTTTGATTATTGAACATATTACATATATCCTGTAATGTTCTAACCTCTATTAATGATAACATAAAAAACAGTTTCAACAAATCCTTTATTTGTTCTGAGGTCATCAATACAATCCAATTTACATTAATTATATAAATCGTCTCTTTATCCAATATAAGCACGATTTTCACTACATCAAGGACATTTTATGGGTTACCAACCCATAGTAAAAATAACATTGTTCCATTTCATTGGTTTTCTTATTCATCAGTATCATTCAAAATATTCATCAAAATCCTAAATGAAAAAATTATAGTAAACAGTACATATATATTTAATGATTCATATAACATAATGTTTTAATTTCAATACATAAATACATAAACCATCCATCATAATTCCCGAATATATTTCTAGGATTTTTCATATTATTCCTTAATATCCATTTCCCTTAATGTTACATCTACATTCTCTGTATTATAAGTAATATAACCATTACTTGTAAAACCATTCTGATTTATGTTGTGAGATTTACCATTAGAAAATATATTTTTATAATGAGCGTAATTTATAAATTTCCTTCATTCAATAGTTGAGGATATGTCAGGTAGACCAATATACTCATCCATTTTTCTAATTGAAACTTTCATTTTTCCATTGGAGTTACTTTCTTTGTGTTCTTATTTTCCATAGTCAAAACATTCTCTAGTTCATCTAAGACATCAACTTGGTTGTTTCCTTGAACATTCTCAACACATAAGAAACTATATCTTCTTTCCTTAGGGTTTCCACTACCCAAACTCTATGTAAAAACTATCTCTCTATACATTATTGATTATAAGTGTTGGTTAAGGTACACATTATAATCATTTTCCATGAAAACTATTTAAGAATAATCACAATGTCCTATACTATATTCATCATCCCATTGGGAAGCTCATGAACAAATTATCTATCACATTAAATTTAAACCATGTTCCTTATAGATCATACCATTGAATAAAAACTAAAAAAACGAATGTGTGAAAAACTATTCATAGTGGAAAACCACACATTCATGAAAAATATTTTAATAAATATCTAAATAATGAAACTTTATTTTATGTCTATGAAAAATAGGTTTAAATTTCGATATCCATGACCATGGTCTATTTAAATCATTCATTTTTTCTTAATGAGTTTGTAAAATTCCAAATCATATCCCCTTGGAGTGTAAACCCATATGTGAAGTCAGACCTCTTGTGATGCACCAGGTGATGATCAAGTCCAGCTCAATGCACTCTTTTTAGATTATTACCCATAAATAACTATTTTCTAAAACTATATCTACATGTATTATATAGAAAAGTATGTAATTTATATAAAACCACTTTCTCAATCCTTTACCAAATTTCAAATTTATTTTCCAACAATTTTTATTGTCTTTATTGTTATCCTTAGGGACATCCCTAGACATATAATTATAAATATTTATAGGGGTCCTTCTAAAGTATTCTTATCATTTTTTACAAAAGTAACATAAAATTTTATTATAATCCAACAATAGATACTCATTCTTATTATACATAGATATTTAATCATTTTTAATGAGTATTTATTATATAATAAAAATACATGCCAATGGATCGAAATAGTTTACTTTCATTAGAAGCTCGGATATATTTATATATTGGTACATAAGTGATATATGTTGTCTCCTAGTATATTCATAATTACTAGAAACATTATTAGTGATATCATATACAATAAATTTATTCATATCCTAGGGAATTGAAAAATAATAAAGGGTGAGCTCGAATTCCTAGTAAATGTAAACAAGGGACATACTAAAGCATAATATGAGCATAGAGTTATGAGAACATGAGGATACCATTTGAAACCCATACCATGTATATCAAGGGTTTCTATCTTGAGTCTTGTAATAATGATTGGAATTCATAAAAAATAAATCATAATGGAATCAATGAACGTGATCTGTGAGAGAATAACATTAGCATAAGAATGTATTTTTTTTATACATATAAGCATAAAAACTCATTTATCTATTATTATAGGCTCATTTCATAGGATATCATATTATAAGGGGTTCACTCCCCAAACCATAATAATATTCAAGGTTCACTCCTGATACCATCACATTGGTAAAATTTCCTTACTGAACTAGGTACTCTCATTATTCTAGCCCTATATTATTGAATCAGATTCACTCTCTATTCCTATCATATATTACTAATCTGGATTCACTAGCCATTATATTCCTTTCATACTAAATCAAGTTCACCCCCACTAATTTCTAGTGTTACTATACCGAATTCAATCCCCATTCTAGTCCTATCTGTTTCATGAGAAGAAATATTTACCAAATGATTTGGAGCGAGATATAAGCCCCCCCATCTTTGTTTATAACTTCTCCAACATCATTGGTTATAATGTACCAACCATTATTTTATATAATGTAACAACACCTACTGGTTATAATTTAACCACTATAACTAAATTAAAATCATAAATATTTCTACTACATGATCATAAAACAGTCATTATATCATAAAAATAAAATGATACGGGTTAAATCAAAATTTCCTCATAACATAACATTTTAAAAATATATAGTTTTGATCATCATTTCAATATTTAATTAAATAATATAATTTAGAAAAAGGTATGTGTTTTATTATTATTTTATCATGGTATGAACCATGTAAAAGAAATGGGTATTCATAAATATTATTACATCATAGACATAAAATATTCATAGAAATAAACAAATTTATCATGGATTAAATCCCCTATAAAGAATAAGAAACCTCAATGAATGTCATATTAGATAGAAAATAATTTTGGAAAACCACTTGGGAAATTCCATGAGGAAATTATATTTTCATTATAAATAATTTCTTAAAACATCAAACGTTATAAAAAGAGTTTTCTTTAAAAATTACCCTGAAAACATATAAAGGTTGATTTTAAAAAAATAATTTCAAATATTTCTAGAGAAAATTATCCTTTCTAATTTGAAAAATACTTTTTAAAATATAAAACTATTTGAAAACAATTTTCACATTGCTATTATTTATTTAAAATAAAAAAAATTAAATATATTATGTAAAGACTTTTTTTTTTAAATAACTTTTAAATCATTAAAAAAAATCTTGAAATAATTGAGTGGTGATGAAAATAGTAAAAGATGCTCAAGCTGTGCAAATTAAAATCATTTATTCTTTTCAGATTTTAAAAAAAAGATAAATGGGAATTGATTATGAAAATGAAATCAATATTCTGTATAATTTGTTTAAAAAATTCAAACAATTTAATTTTGTTTTTAAAATAAAAATTGAGTAATAAACCATTTCAAAAAATAAAAAAAAATGTTTTTCACAAAAATAAATTTCCTTTCCAAGACGTAAAAATATTTTGATTTTATATAAAACTTATTAATTATAATTTTAAGTACCAAATAGTGAAAAATTGAAACATTACATGATGATGTCATGGATAATGAAAGGATAATAAAATTCATGATAATTATTGAGATATTTATCATAATATTTCATCATAGTAAACAAAATCATAAATAATCCTAATAAACGATGAGATTGCAACATGAAATATTTACAACATTTTTAACATGAATCATAATATCCAGGAATGAATAACATAAAATGATGTTTAAAATATCATTGGTATGAATATATTCATTATATTACCTTTAAAATGGTTCTATATAAATATCATGAAAGAATATTGGTGCATAACATAACGTACTTCTCAAAGAAGACCAATTCAGACAAAAATCCCTTACTGCATTAGTAACTTCTAAAACTAACCAACCTGATAGACATATCCTAAAATGGATATTTAAATACCAATATAATTTAGAATAATAATCAGAAAATATATTAAGGGGAAATATACATACCACATAAAATAAACATGTCATGAATATGGGATTTGTCTCATTGAAGGTAAATGTAAGACGAGAGTCCCTTACACTAATTATTGAATTCCATTATACACATTAGAAAATACTATATAAAAAATATATTATTATTATACATCTATTAATTAAAAATATGAATACATTTCATGCCACATATGATATTTTTATGACCACTTATTTCCCTCTTAATTCCATGTTGAAGTTATATTTCTGGTAATCATCGCATTATTTTTCGTATATGTTTTCATTTATTATATTTTGTTTCCTATTATGTTGACCATGGTTATGTAATATATATAATATAAAACATGAAATAAATATAATATATATTTATATTTATATATTTATTTATATTAATACACAAAATTTAGTAATTGGAAATGAAATTCATCATTCATGGAGATTGTAGACCGTACGTCCGCATGACTGTTGTTTCAAAATTCTGGTTGGGTTGGAGAAACTATTAATTGGTATTTTATTATTAAAAAATATTTTTTTACTTAAAATATAAAAAATATGTTCATTAAACTCATAATTATTACATTCCATGTAAAGAGTGAGAGAATAACATCAATTAGGGCGACAGTTTTCTGTTATACACACAACTTATGTTATCATATTCCCACAAAATGGATAGTAAAAATGTTTTGAAATATAATAATTATAGAAACCTAATAATTTCAAAAATATTTAAAATATAATATTTAAATATAAAATTCATCATTATGTCTAATCATGAGAGGTTGTAATGGAAAAATGAGAAACACTAGTTTGTGGGGCGGGAGTCCACTATGCAAAAGAATGATGATTTTGTAAAAAATCTGACTGTAGTGGAGATGATTTTAGGTCATGAACAGAAAAAAACATCTCAGTGTATTTAACATACTATATTTATTATATTATAATGTTATAATAATAATTTAAATAGGAGTAGGATGAAATAAAACAAAATTATCATTGATGAAATTTACTTCTTCTTCAAGTATGCTTCATTGGTTTTCACTAAAGCCTCTACTGGTATGATTTCTATAAATAATAAGCCTTATATGATGATTTTTAGGGATTTTGGGAAGTAATTTGGGTATTTTTTTGTTGTAAAAAGTTTTCCATCATGTTAATAATAGTGGAGAGGGGATGGCCATTTTTATGTGGGGGAGAGGACGCACTTCATATTTTTTAAAATAAGTGATTTCTCCCATGTTTTTCATATTTGAGAAATGTAAAGATTGGGATATCATTGAACCATATAGGTATCAATGTAAAACTATATCCATAAAATTGTTTTTATGAAATTTTATTGGTAATAATTACATTTATCATTTTAGTTTATCTTCCGATAAACCAATTTTTATCATAATCACAATAATTAATTCTTCAATACATTTACAATTCAATTTTTGAAATAATTAATTTTTTACTTTTTATAATTTGTAAATAATAGTTATTATAATTATGGAACCCATTTTGTAAATTACATTCACAAAAGTGTAAAAATTAATTTTTAAATTATTCATATATGCTTGACAAGAAAGATGGGTTTTAAAGAGAATACATTCAAAAGTGTGAATTTTTTTTTCATAATTGAATATGAAATCGATTTCAATGAAATAACATAGATAAATTGGAAGAAAATTAAACTATTTACTCTTAAACCAATTAAAATATTATTTATCATTATAAATAATTTAGAGTAATTGCATGTTTCATATAAAATTCAACCTTTTCCCCTATTCATCAATAAATGAAGCTTCTTAGAAAAATACCCAAAATTAAACATAATAAAATTTTGAAATTAAAATTTTATAAATATTTTATTTAATAAGATCTATTCTCTAATTGTTTCAAAAATTAATTTGATTTTAAATTTAAAAAAAAGAGACAAAATATTTTTAAGATAAATAAATTTTTTTATTATAAAATTGAAGTTATTTTATTTTTTATTATGAAAACAAATAAGATAAATGATTAAAATTTTAGCAGAATATATAATATATTAATATAATAATAACAATAAAAAATTTATTTGGTTAATTTACTGATATAAAAATCACTTGTGGCATACAAATGTTTTTCGAACAAAGATATTCATTTATTTTCAAAAGGGTTTTATTTACATTCATAAATAATTGTTAACCAAAGAACTCATTATATATACATGTGTAATAAAAATTTTGATAATTTATTTAATTTTTATAATAACCACTATTCTAATGTCTAGGTGACAACAATAATAATATTTTAATAATATGTCACATTTCATTTAATCTCTGTGTTTCTCGTAATTTAATATATGCTCAGTGTTTCCTATAACTCAATATAAACTCACTATTTCTTATAACAAAAGATATAAATAGTGTTTCATGTAACAAAAAATATCAAAAATATTAAATTAATTTGAATAAAATCTCTAGGTGTTAGTATGTGTCACAAAACTAAGGAAGGTAGAGTTCAAGCCCATAGGTTCGATCCATAGTCTATAGCTTACCCAACTACCCATATCTTGACCCCCTACTGGAACAATCCACCATGTCATTTCCCTATAATTAAGATCTAGTTATTCTAATCATGACTAATAATAACTATCTATTGACACTCACTATGATTCCTATAATCCCATGTTAATCAAGAATGGGGTGATGAGGATGAAATAATGCAAAGAAAACATATCAATCATGACTCATCAAAAACCATAATAAATTTAAATCCCACATTAAAACAACATGGATGTGATGAACCTTCCTAAATAAGAGGAATTTCATAAATGTGTGAACTTCCAAGATAATCAATTTTAAAATTAATAACCAAGCCTTAGAAATTTTTGAATTAAAAATCATTTCTTGCAAAAAAAAATTATCTTCAAAAACTAATTCAACAAACAATATAAATCTTGAAACCATGTTTTCATGGTGCCAACTGGGTATTGAAACTTGGAAATAAATGTTAATAATTTGGAAAACCGCTTTTAATACATATCCAATTTGTTTTGAAATAAGTATTTAAACATATAAACTTATGTACCTCAATATATATATATAAGTACCCAATTACCCAATGTAAATATTAACACAACCTTGGGTGAATTAGTAAAAAAAATAAACCAATATATTCATATATATGGATATGTGTGTAAGGCCTATATAAAAAAGGAAGCGAATTGGAAACCATTTTGGATGCTCTTTGGAAACCAAATATTTCCTTAAGAATTTATGTAAAATGGGATTAAAGGCCACATATTTCTAGTTATTTTCAAAATGTAACATTTAAAACTAATAGGATGGAAACAAATCATTGAAGGTTCTTGTAGTTTAAAAAATATTGAAATCAGGTTTTTCAAGTGAAATTAACGATGGAGCATTGGGATATTATAGAAAACAATAGAGAAACCAATTCTGAACATCACCACCATAATCTATACTATATATGCTTCATAATATAATTAATATATCCATTAAAACAACCAATGAATTATACTTTTAAATCATTAGGATCAAACACAATGTAGCCGACCTGAAATAAAGTATAATCATTCACCATCAATGAACATCATAATAACGAGTTGTAAATTGAAAATAGTGAACCCTTGGTCAAAAAATTACCCAAACATCCAAATCAGGTCTTGTTTATCCCTTGGTTTTTTTCATATTAAGGGTGGAAAAAAACAAAAAAGAGATTTATAGAGGAGTGTAATGGGAAACATTAATCAAATATGATCACACCAAGAATATTGATGAAAATAAGCCCAAATTCAAGAGAGGGAGGAGATATGTTGCATGGATGGGATCCCCTAATGTGTATTGTGATAAAAAGGGTGAGGTTAAGAGAGAATTTGGAAGGACCATCCCCCTTTATGGGTTTTAATTCATTATAGTGAAATTGGAAAATTTAAAAATTTCAATACCATGGATAATATATAAGGTGTTGTCACATGGATTGGTAAATTGTGCATGAAACATGGTCTCTATCTATGATATGGACAACATACAGAGGAATTATTTATATTTTGGAAGACCACGTGGTCTATCTAAGAAAAATAGTATAGGATGTAAAAAGGGTTTTGTACAGTTTAGAATCTTTAAAGCCTGACCATATCATATTCTATGCATTCCCAAAAAAATCTCAACTGTAAAGAAAACTATTAATAAGAATAATTAAATAAAAATAATATTACTTGACCAAAAAATATAGTCATGTTGAGTTGGTATGTGAAAATTATCCCAAGCATGACACTTTCTTCCCCTTAATGTAAAATAATATTTGGTTGATTAAAAAAAGAGTAAACAAAAAATATTACTTAAATTGGGCCTTAGAACCCAATTACATTAGAATAGGCACCCACATTTATTTCAATGCATAGAATATTGAAATTTAAAATGGGATAAAGTGATCATCCAAAAAAATCAAACCAAACACATAAGGAGAATACTAATTAAACAAAGGAAGTGAAACCATCAAACAAAACAATTAAAATAGAAGGTCACATACACCTTTAAACAGAAATTAATCAAGGAACACTCTGTACCATAATATTTAAATCACAATATAAACACATCATGGTATATTAAATATCTTCACAAGCATTCATCATATGACATGCACTACATGCAAACCAAATACTTTGATTTTGTTTAAATGGGTTGAGAATAATTAATTAATCCAACCATTATAATTCAAGCATTACAAAAAATAGTAACGTGACAGTTTTTGGATATAAATCACCATGATCTCTTATTATATAGTAGTCTCTCCAATATTTAAAATCTGGCTATTATGGTTGTTCAACATGTGTAATAAAAAACTAGAGAGTAGAGCATTAGAATTTTTCACCCATGATACATCAACAATGAAAGAAAAAATGCATTAAAAAATTCTTCAAAACAACTATTTAATCATTAAAATATCATTGGAAAATTTAAAGAAAAATACAAAAAGGAAAAATAAAATGGGGAATAAGTCAAAGCTATATGAACCATTATCGAGATCTCAAAACTAAAGAGTACCTCTTCTTAAAAGATGATTTCAATTAAAAAACTTCTCGAACTGAACCAACTGACCAAAATGATGATGTATATTTGGAGCATATCATTAAGATGGATATTATATCCCAATCCAAACACATTGGAACAACACAAGACATAGTTTTCATTCTAAATAGGTTGCAACTAAACAAGATTTACACAATATAGGATAATTTAGTATGCACATCTCACCAGGTGGGTATCCATTACAAGCATCAAAAGGAACATAGAAACTACTCAATAAAGGTTCCCTATAAAATCCAAATTATATTGATAGGACTATTTCACCAACCATGTAGACATTGAATTCCTAGTTGAAAGTAGTTAATGACCGATATCCTTGAGATGAACCTTCCAAAATTGATTATCCTTCAAATAATCACTCAACATAACCTATAGAAAAAAGTAACCAACTCATTAAAAAGTTCATTATACTTCTCCATCTTTCATTGACATTATTGGAAGATAATCTTGTCTCTTTCTTTTCATTAACTCCACAAGGAAGAAACACTATGAAAACATAGTCCTAAGGATATCTAATAACTTCCAAACTCATAACTGAGGATGGACAATGATATTACACTATTCTAAAATTTTCCATTTAAAAAATCCCAAAACAAAATTTTCCTTCATAGTTTTAGGAGTTCAACAATATTAAAAGATACCATAAACATCCTCAATACACTCATCTACATCTTTAGAACACAAGTCTCCTCAATGGATATGCAAAATCCAAAACAAAATCAGCTCCACCACCCTTCCTTGAGTCTTGGTGTTATCGGCAATTATCCAAGCCAATGTTGAAACCTTATAACGGCCACAAAACTCTTTTTGTAGGAATTCACTAATTAATAATAGATGCATAAATACAAATTAATAACCATATTAATTATTATCCAAAACCAATGAAAATAAATATAAACAAATATATTAAATAATATAAGAAAACCAACCAATTAATGAATATCTAATTGAAAATATAACACATTAAGACCATTTGAAACATTAAATTTCACATTTCAACATTTTGAAATATCACTATAAAATTTGAAAAAAAATTATATTCAAATGTTTAATTCAGAAATATCACTTGAGACTGTCATATAATGACCCACGTTTTACATTTTAAACATTTATGGGTCCTCAAAAAAAACATCATCTCACATAATTTGTAGGCACACCCTTTTTTAACATTTTTATATCCACAATATTTTATCCAAAAACTTATTTTAATTTCAAATCCCATTTAAAAAATATTTGGATTGTTAAAATAGAAACTTATGAAATGGGTCATTTGATAACATTTTCCTATAAATCATTACACATATTTTCGTTTACTGATTCACCACTTCGTACACACCCACATGTGTTCATAATCACATATATTACACCCACATGTATATATATATATATATGAATGTGTGTGAATATTTGTAACGAATAGAGAGTTAAATATAAATTATGGGGGTCATCTTTCAAATCGCTCTTTTAAAAATCCTATAAAATCTATAATTAATTTATACTATTAATGTACTTTATAATCCCCAATTAAACATAGAATCATATTTTTAACAAACCTTTTTTCAATAATATGTAGTTTTTATTTCAATTTCAAAGAAATAATTTTATTATTTAGAAAAAAATGAATAAGACCAAATGTCATTGCATAATAAAATGGATTAAACCAAAATCAAATCAAAACGATAAAGAGAATGACTGGGAGCAACCCAACACCTAGGGACCCAAAATTCCAAAATTTTTAAACAAACAACTAGTAAGAAAGTTGATGCAACATGTTTTGGAGGACATCTTCTGAACCATGTGAATCATAATAGATGTTAATATAGGTAGCCACATAGAAATCATACGGTTTTCCAGGCCATGAAACATAATCATGAACCATTTTAATACCTCCAAAAAAATTCAATCTTCTATGATTCTTAAAATAATCCATAATCACTAAATAGAAATCCTTCATACTCAAAAAATGTACCAAAACCTGAAAAATATCAAATAACCAATTTCATATTCAATAAAAAACATAACAGAACACACTGTAAACTCGTGAATCATTCATTATAGGTGGTGATCAAGATCATACCCATATCCGAACACATTAATTAAAAAACAAAATACATCCTCTAATAAACCTATAAATACAAAATAATAAGTGCCAAGATCAATTATTACCATTTCTCAAAATGAAACACGAGTCAACCAAAAACCGTTCACTCGAGATGGCTTCAAACAAGGCCATAGAGGTTTTCTCGATCCACCTGAGCTGGAAAATCATTTTGGGCATAAATAAAATCGCATTTGGGATTGATTTATCCCATAAAAAATGGCAATATAAAAAGAAAAAAAATTAATAAATTAAACACTAGAAGTAGAATAAAGACATATAATTAAACACACCTCCCTCTGACCTCTTAGGTCCCCACCAACCACAACACCCAAATCATTCATTGACTGATCCAAATATAGGTTAACTAGAAAATGAAAATTATAATTTTATCAAGAACATGGAGATGATAATTTTGGATTCCAAGGATATCCACACCCTATGATTTACCTTTAAAATGGGTACCATTTCATTATAGTCTGAAAATATAAATATATAAAGATATGGGATTCATTTATATTCAAAGACAAGTACTAAGATAGTACCTTGGATGGAAAATTCATATTTTTATTGATAAAATATTTTATAAAGGATGAAATACATTGTGATAAAGCTTTTATTAAATAAACTAGTTATAAAACAATAGTTTGATAAAGAAGATGTAATACTAGAAATGATTTTATAAATGTGACATAAAAACAGACAAGGTAGAGTTCATGGAAAACAAATATCATGGGAGTATCCTAAACATCAATTATGTTGACCCTATGTGTTCTCAACTATGAACCATCTATTCAACTGTCAAATTTATCCACAGTCTGTAACCAACTTGTCTTATCTAAACTATCCTAACCAGTTCTATAGTTGACCAATGAATTATCTGAAAATGGGGATCTCGTCAGTCTAATATGGACTATGTAGAAATTTTCTCTCTCCCCTTAATACAATTCCTAGGATCGAATGCTAATAGAAAAAGGGGGTCTGTTGAAGCATTAAAAAGTAATACATCTCTGTAATGTTTCATGAAAACCCATCATACAATCCAAGCAGACCTCTTAACATCATCCATGTAAAGACCCTCCCAAAATGACGTGTAATGACCAAAATTTATATCTATGAAATTTTCCTTCTATAATTATGTTATATAGTATAAATATGATAAAATAAATTAGACAACACAATAAAATCATTATAAATGAACAATGAATGAGATCACAAACCTTTATATAAATTAATGAACCTAAAAAATAAAATAGTCTATGACCTTTGGAAAAGTAATGTGACCCTTATGAATAATGATCCAATAGATAAAATAGTAAAATCACATATAAAAGTATAAATAAAATTTTGGTTTCATATAAATGGAAACATGATATATTTATATCATGTAATAAGTAAATAACTATTTTAAAAATAATAAATTATTTTTTGATGTTTTTGTGAAACATAAATATTTATTAGTAATTTTATAATTAATATAACGATTTAGAAGAAAATTTATTTCCATAAAATAGATTCCTAAATTATTATTATATTGTATTATAATTATAAAATAATTTAAGGTTCATTTAGTTTTTTTAAACATGTTATAAAATTAGTTATATTTTTAAATATTTTTTTGAATAAATTTTGATTTTAATAAAACAAATTCTCATATATATATAATTATTTTAATAAAATAAGTTTTATTTTTCAATTCTACAAAATGAAATATTATTATGGTGAATTTTTGGGATATTTCAAAAATAGTTTTATTTATGGTGAGTAGTAAAATATGGTAATTTATGGTTGTTGGGTAGTGATAAATTTTCTAAGGGAAATAATATAATCAAATGAATTTGTTAAAGGATTAAAAAAGTGTAGGAATAATTGATGGAAAAATATTTAATGATCATAATCGAAAAAGAAAAAAAGTCGAATTGTGAAGGGAAACATCCTTTGCAGATCACCGCTACGCATGGCGAACCACATTGAGAAGACAACTATGAACTAAATTGTTCACAAGAGCCAATCATTATTGTAAGAATTGATAATTTTGACATTCATAGGATGGGGGTGGAGAAATTTATCCCACATATTGAATTTTCCATGGAATCAAATGTTCCACTGGAAAGGCTAATCAGAGCTCATTCGAGGACCACCGCTTAGCATGGTGGTCCACTTAATGAGGAGATAATGAAAAATTCCATTCATGGGATAGAGATAAAAGATCTATTCCCCCACAAATGATGTTTTTTTTGGGAATGAGGCGAAGAAATCTGGCATGTATATGACAACCCATGAACTCAAAAGGTTCATGGGCGACATGAAGACGGATCATCGTGGAATGAAACAAATCCATTTACGATAACAAGGTGGAATGTTTGACCACCGCAGATGACGAAAACATGTCCCACTTACCGATTCATCCATGGTTTTTGATTTCTTCCTTAGTCCTCCACAAAGGACACTCTGTAGCACACTGATCAACCACTTCAGCCTCTCTATAAAATAACCTAGAGGGGACTATTGGAAGATGA
The DNA here is from genome assembly GCA_963277665.1 of Viscum album. Classification (NCBI taxonomy): domain Eukaryota; kingdom Viridiplantae; phylum Streptophyta; class Magnoliopsida; order Santalales; family Viscaceae; genus Viscum; species Viscum album. The sequence continues at coordinate 115,209,365 of OY728155.1, read as the reverse complement.
ATCTTTTTTTAGGACATGAGCGATCAAAGGCATGAAAGAATAGAGAATCATAAAATAAAGAATATTTCAACAATTTTCTAAAGGTATAAACTTCCACATAACATTAACGAAGGAACCATAATTCTAATTATGACCATGAACTGACTTCCTTCACTGATGAATTTCTTGTCAAGTGAAAAAACAATGCCCCTTCTTCAAAATAGTGTCCCATGTAGCCATATAATATGCATATGGAAATATCCACCATATATAAAATCACCATGTAGATGGATCTCGATGAAAGTTGCAACCGCGATATGCAGACATAACTCAGTGCCACATACCACCAATGTATGTGGATGGAAGACATCTCCTCATACCACCATGGTATGTAGATGGAATTCTACGTCACATACAACCATGGTACACGAACTAAAGCTAGTTCCACACAAAAATATTCTACATGGAAAAAATCTATGTCTATGTATTATCATGGTATGTGGGAGAAGATCCATCCCGAAAAAACAAATCTTATGTAGAATGAGGTATTATCAGTTTTTCCACCCTCCAACGTCATCAATTTCTTTATGTTCCTTCCACATCATTCATACCCCCACCATGAACCATTCAAATGAAACTAGGTCAAAGCATCTCTTAAAGCCACCATACCCTCATGATAAAACCATCAGGCACATCAGCATGCCCTTCTGAGTTTACGTCTCCATAGTTAGTCGAGTCATGTTAGAAATCCCTCCAATAAGGTTGACCACCATTGTGATGCAAATTATACATTACCATGGGGATTTACCTTGGTATTATCACATATACCTCCCCATCATAGGGATTTTGGTTAATCGTTGTCCTTTCCCTTTGATGAATTCCAGTGATAAATATTGGGGAATCACACTTGTTTTCCCCTTTGATGAGGAATTCTCATCCCCTTTTCCAGAAGCAGTCTGAGGGAACACTATCTAAGGTAATCTCATATCCCCTCTTCTAGAAAGTGTCATATCCCTAGCTTCACATTCCATAATCCTCCTATTTTCCCTCAATAGATAGAGAAAACTTCATGGTTCAACAGATCTACTACTTCATATTGTTTTCCACACTGATCATGACTCGGATGGGATTAGCTATTAGTGGCGATCATGGTATCTGCACAATCTACCCAGTAGATAAACTATTATAACTATGATTCCTCCTCTAATCATGATACGTAGGATTTATATCTAAGGCCCAATCTCAAATCGTCATTCTCTCTAGATGTAAGCCACAAATCATTCCCCCTTTACTAGGTAGATTCTATTCATAATCCCAATGTTGCAGAACTATGTGGACATTGATACCCAATTTTTCAATATATGTAGGAAACCTCCCTGGGGGTCATGCCTGACACCATCATATTACATATGGTCTACATATGTCGTTTATGCATAATGATAAACAGCTTGGTCGGGTCATTTTAAAACGTCCTTAAAATGTGATGTATCTATTAAAGCAACACCGAAATACATTGTTCTTGATTACTCTAATGAGGATACAAAGGAATCCAATCTTGGGGGGGGGGTTCGATTCCAATATTGAATTTATTTTCATCCACCTTGATGATGATAAAAATCTGGAACACCATCTCATATGGCTTAAAACAAACATTGTGTTACTAAACCACCTAGGAATTCCCTGTCTATCCAAAAAGAGGTTAATGTTAAGGAAGAACCTTGGATACATACTTGAGATTCTGGAAACATTCTTATTTATGACTTATCTTGATACCTAAGAGTAATCTTCAAAAACATTCTTTTGAATGAATAGAGGATGCATGAAAATATGAACATAACATAAATCTATAAGAGAATATTGGAATATGAAAATAATCCCCCCAAAATGGTGTAATGAGACCAACATCTCATCTTCTCAACCAATGTAATTCTTTAAGTGTCTTTATCTAATCATCCAATGAGAAGAATCCTTTGGAAATAAGGTCTATGAATTGTCCATAAGGGGGCCATTGGGTGTTTTTGGAAATATGAATAATCCTGTTGGAGACAATCTAATGATGTCATACCCGACATTGATCAATTTCATAAACACATAACCCCCTGCAATCACACATTGGGATTGCCTAACTGTGGAAACACTTTTTTAATGAAACATGGATATACTGCATTGTACCCGTAGGACCATTTAAATTGTTGGGAATGAAACAATTCAAGTCGAAACATAAATGGAGAACCTGATGTGAATCTTTAACCAAGGTGGTGGTATTACCCCCCCCCAAGGCCCCTTTCACATCAAATAAGAAAGAGGGATGAGACAGATAATTAATTATGCATTTTCTCATGAGATTCTACATGGATATGGATATAGCATACACATGTAACATCTATTTTAGTTCTATATATATAACTTCAATCCAATTGAATCTTCAAAGTTCTAACAGAAACACAAGTTGATCAATTCATTGGTTGAGTCTTCCACAAAGTAGATGACTCTATCAACCCACAAACATCTCCAACATTGGGATTCAAATGTGTTGAATTGAGAGTAACACTAGAATAATACTCTCCCCACAGTGGACACTGCAACACTGACCATCAATAAGGTTGAATCTTTCCAGTAGCCTCTTCAATAATGGCGAAAATTCTAGAACTGAGTGGCTCTTCTAGCCATCTCCAATCATTTTAGTAGTGTATCCCCAGAATGTGACAATGAGTACATCCTTTATATTGGGGAGGTAGATGAAATCAACTCCCATGAATTTTTCCCTACTACACAGTATCTCCACCCAAGTGCCCCTTCCAAGAAAATGTCATCCCCAATGTTGTGAGACCTAGAATCCATATTCTAAAAAGGATACCATAGTAAGAGATCCTTCTAAAATTCAATGAGCATTTGTCCCCTGGGCTACCCTCCATGTGAAATAACCATTTAACCCAAATTGGTCTATCACCCTAGTTCTGAAGGAAGAGATCCAACATAAAAATACTATGGCACACTACATGCACACATACAATCCCGCCCCTCTCCGGACGATGCCACGAAAATACCATGGAAGGCTACAAACAAATTCATATCACCACTCAATATTATGATTCCCTCCACAAAAATATGGTGGACCATTATAATAATTCACAAACTCCAACTAATTATCTCCAATCTCACCATTAAAACATGAAAAAAAATTATAGGAAGATGAAAATCCTGACTGATGCACATGAAGCCTGTCATCTAGTTAGGATGGAAAAATATAGTAAGGCACACATCCTGTTCAATGAATATGAAGCCCACCAGTCAAATAAAGTTTAAATCAAGTGTTTTCAAAGTCAAATACATGCTCCATCATGTCATTCCCATTAGTCGAATACAATTTCCATCAAATAAAAGAATGTTAAATTCATTTTGATGCTTATGAAACCACTAATAAAAATACGGTGAAAATGAGAAGGCACAAAACCATACTAAGAAATACGAACCTACCATCCAAATCAGATGACAACCAGAGAAAACAGTTGGTCTATCCCAACTATACATCAGGGGAAGACTAACTCCTCCACCCCAATATGGGAGAATTTTTATTACCCACTTGCATTCCATGGAGGAAAGGAGTAGGTACAAATTCTTGATATGAAATTGAAATAGGAATTTATACATGTTCTACATAAATATGTACATCAAAAAATCTAGACAATGAAGTAGGATCTGAAATCAACTCTAGGTCATAGCCTCCATACCTATCAATATGTAATCGAATCCACAAAAATAAAATGGAGTTAGACCTACAACCCAATCTTCCCAAGTGGGGTGGCTCATCCACCAAATAATATGGTCACTTTGGAGCATACCTACATCCATACTTCAGTTTAGGATGGTCTATGACCATATTCCATGATACAAGAAATCCCAAATCATGGAAAAATGCATATTCCATCTATGGGACACCATTCCACAAAGGTGTCCAATCCAGGTAAGGCATATATCCATGATTGAAGTCATGATTCCCATAGGTGTATCCAGATGTCATCATGTTGACCAACCAAATAGGAACCCAAATATGAAGGTTGTTCCTAACTCTAAGCAGCCCTAGTTTCCTACAATAAATTGCACAAAACCGAAACATGCTAAAGGTAGTTGGAAATGATGGTCAAATTATTAAACCTACTCTACTAGAAGTTGGATTTCTGGATTCCATCAAGAAACTATATATAGAGGCTAAATGTCCTTTCAACCCATTACAAAATCATGGGAGTGGATGTAGCGGTTGCGAAGTTCCTCCCTGTAATATTATTAACATTAGTTCTGAAGGTCCTTAGATCACCCACAATGGATTACTATATGGGAATGAAATGGTGGATCTTGATAACCTATATCCTAATGAGTGTCATGGTAACCCTCCCTGTGAACAGAATATCCAATAGTAAGAAGGTCCTCCCCATTCTTTCTTCATCCCAGATGGTCCTACCTTTGGAATACACTCTAAAAATTCATCCTACAATAGGATTCCAATCTATGATGGTAGTCCTCTCTAAAATGGCAATCACCGTAAAGGCACTCCCTACGGTGAAATCAAGCAACGAGAAGGTCTTCCCATAATTTCAGTTTATCCTAAAGGTTCTCTTTAGGATGTGTAATGAAAAAAATTTATCTGTAGCTATAAATATATCTATTATGGTAGTCCTCTCAATTATATAAGTCAATGTAAAGGCCCTCCCTGCAGTGACATCAAGCAGAAGGAAGGTCTTCCCCTTTTTGTGGTCCACCCTAAAGCTCCACCAAGGGGAATGCACTATAAAACTTCTCCCTGGGGGAATACATTAAACTATGATGTTATTTCTAACCACCACAGAATCATCTATGAAGATCCTCCCAATAGTCAACAAGTACAGAGGATAGAAGGTCCTCCTGTCACCAATCCATACAAGAGAAAGGCCTCCTACTATGAGGAACATGTAAAGATGGAGTCATACATGTTAGATACTATTTCAATGAAATGATGCATACTTTATCTGTCAAAATATGGTCTAGGTCCACCCTCGTCATCTAATCCACTCTTATACTATTCATATGTTGATGATAATCAATCTAGCCTCGTTTCATGGAATGAAATCATCAAGTAGAATTATAGTTCGGAAGACCAAGTATAATAGTGTCTATAAAATGAAAAAAATGACTTGTTTCTTGTGAGAAGACAATTTCATTAAGCCCATATGTTATAAAATTAAATCATTGTTTTAGAAAAGAAAACATATTGATAAGAATCGGCCTTATCTATGTCTATGTATCATCAATAATGATGATTAAGAGTCATTGTAAAAATAATGAACCTGGAGACAGTGAACATTTAGTGGGCCTCTCGCAAAAGAGAATCTAATCATCAAGAAATGATCATTTCCTTGAAAAAAAATATTTCATGTTCATACCTGAAACCATATCTGATTCACCCTCTAATGAGAATGCATGAGATCAATAAAAAACAATAGAAGCAATGACTTCTACATTATAGAAGAATCCTCGAGCACAAGTGATATAGGAATTTTTAACTTGAAATTACCCCATATGACAAGTAAATATGGGATGAGTCACAATAATGAAGGAATGGGAGAAACCCCAACATGGAGGGTTGGGGGTATTATTACCACAATTGTCCAACCATCAGACATCAGTCTTTTCCTACATATGGAGGAAAACTAATAGAGATACCACCCATTATGTACCATCTTGTCGTTCAATTTCCCCATATGGTAGGTGTAGAACATGTTCATATAAGGATTCCCACTGAGTTCGCCATCAGCAAGAAATTTTAGGAGGATCTCAGAATTGAGGAAGAACATAAAATATAGGAGGAAAACAATTATAATACCCTTATAATATTGGTATGACACTCACCATGCACAATGAATTACTAAATGTCTTGGACATCAATCATATAGACCCCACTAAATTTTTTGTGAATACTGATGAACATGAAGAAGATTGTACCTCACATAATATGATCTACACCGAACATGGATATGTGTACACCCAGAATCAAAGGGACACCCGGCATTTTGTCACTCGATCTTTCAATCTCTCACTAACTCCTCTATAAATCCCTAAAAACCCAAAGAAAAAAAAGGTAATACATGACCCACATACCCCAAATGAGAACGAGTCCCTAACGCTTGAAGATATACTCACTCAACAAGAATATGAATTGAAAAATTTTAGGTGAATCAATGTCTAGCTGGTCTGAGGAAGTCATCATGTCTGATAGGTTCCCCAAATATTGATTCATTATAAACTTCTGAAAATTGGGCCTCTTCCACAAGGGATTGTCCTAGAAAACGAATAAAGGCCAGAAATATTGTTCAATGTAGTATCGGGATCGTTAGTCTACTGGAATCCAATACTATAAGGATATCAATATATCTCTCCCTTGAGCAAGAAACCGAAACAAATTTATCCATATCTACAAAGGGTTCACTGAACTGAGTATCCACTTCATGTCCAAATAGTTCCTAACCAAAAAATGTTTTCCCCTAATGTGCCTACCCATCTTCATGTTAAATGGGACACACATCAAGGGATCATTTGTACCATTATGTCATTGGCATATCTACTGGATTCCATGGAAGGGTGGTGTTATTTGATATATCCTAAATGGAAACCCTAACGTGACTGGGGGATTTCCATTCATCCGACACCAAATTTCAGAACCCTGTGATCCCAATATTCAATGGATTAGTTGACCCAATATAACATATGATGAAATATGGGTCTTATTGTGATCCAATAATGGGAAGCCTAGGGAAAAGATAAGTAGTGAAACTCAAAGTTATTTTAGAATCCCTACATGGTTTAGCCTTTATATGGTATACGAGTTTTCTACCTCATTCAATAACATTATAGTAAGATCTATGGTAGTCGTGCATTTTCCAGTATAGTTCAACATTTCAAAAAATAATATTCAGCGAACTTATGAACTCAAAATAGTAGTATAATGAATGATTATATCATTTCATTACATGATCGATAGGTCAAACCTACTCTCTCAACTGACCACTTATCCAAGATGAGATTCTTTTCATGTTCATCGATAATATATGGGATGTGGATTTACTGATTTATATAAAATTTCTCAAAAGAAAAATGATTCATTACAATAGACTAACCTAATGTCCCAGGAGGCCCCATTGGACCCTGAAAAAAGAGTGGGAATAACATAAGTGACTTCTGTTAGGCTTTAGCCACCCACTAAACTATCCCCATCTCTAAGACCTGCACCAAATCAAGTAGGGCCCCATGGAAGCTAATAGGAGACTCCACCTCATCAAGATGAGTAGAGGGAAACTATGTGAAATAAAATCAACGAATGAAGGAATAATGTTTTCTCATTCCAGGATGACCAATTCTGTGGCAACATTGTTGCCACCGAGAACCACAACTTTTTCTAGCTACCAGAGCCAAGGGACTGACAAAGTAGGTCCTGATGACTAGTTAGATTATTTTTCTTCTATCAGATACTAGGACACAAAATTTAAGAGTGTTTCATCATCGATGACCTCCTATAATGAATGATATATTTTGGTCAAGTCAAATTGGGGCCACCACCAGCGCAACTAGAGTATGTTTACACCAATAACCGAGATGAAGGAGGGGAGTGAAAAAATATTGCTAAAAAAAGGGAATGGAAGTAATATAGTTGGATGAATATGAAAATAGTCAATCTAACCCATGTACTACACCATGGGAAATTAATGAAACCAATTGTGCCTCTGAAGTCTTATGAGGCAACGCAACTGATATCTTCTTCCACACAACCATTGATAGGTCGAGCATCCAAAAGTAGTACAAATAGAAAGGTAAAGAGAAAATAAAATAAGGAAAACCTACACCAAGACCAAATCTAGATTTTATACTCTTATATTTTATTCCATCACATCTAAAGAGACAATAACTTCCCAACCAAACGACAACAATAGAGTATGTCAATCATGCAAAGACATCATTAGACGAGGAACTAATCTTTTAATCCAATAAAAAAATTATCTTAGTGGATCAGTTTACTAATGAAGAGTATGGATATGAACTAAAGTTCACTACAAATAATCTAGAAACTATTGGAAGAGGCCGTAGTGGGCAAAGATACCTAGGAACTTGCAGTCATGGATGAAACCAAATTATTGGGTGCACCTCGGCTTAAACAATCCACATTGTAGTGAATCGCTGGAGAGATATATAGAGAACTCAACTAGAAATGGAAAATTTCTCTACCCCTACCGAAAGATACACTATCCCGATCATCCTAGAATACCCATCATAAGATTAATTTTTTATTCCCCCATGACATATAGGAAAACCTTACTTTCCAAATTCAAAAAGTGTCAAAGCATCACCAGCTCCTGTCCGGAGAATTGATCAATCTTTATCAAATGATAAATCCCCTAAAGAATCTATGAGAGAGCACCCCCAGAGTGGGTAAGAACTATCCTTTAGATCATATTTATGATATTATGAACAATTTTATAAAATAACATACATTTTTTCAATCATGAAATCCTTACATTTTTTAAATGATCTCTGAGAAGCGATTATAGAAGCTTTGTTAATTACACAGGAGTATGAAGACGAAGTAACCACCACCGAAGTCTATCAGACAGAGAACAATCAATTGGAAGGCCATATAGTTGTCTCATTCATGGATCATGATGAATTTTCTATTATATAAGGACACATCAAACCCCAATATGTATCTAAAAATATACATGATATTGATATTTGAAAATTCTTCCTCAACGACTAATGTAGGGTTAATCTCATTAAACTATGAATAATTCATTGGATGGTATACAATGATTACAGCCTGAATCCCTATCCCACAACCATGATGGGATCTTATAAAAGGGATCAGACTCCATTAGGGAAAATAATTCTCAAAACATTATTTGGAGACCTTGTGGCAGATTTAGAATTTCTGGTTGTCTGAAAATACACATCCTTCAACGCCCTTCTAGGAATTCCATGGTTTCATCATCAAACAATGATTCTCTCATCATACCGTATGTGCATCAAATATTTCACCAATAAATATTGTGGAACATTTTGTTCTGATAAGGCCCCATTAGATTCCTCCAGGTCATGTAATATCAATGTCTAATTATATGAGAAATAAGGGAATAAAACCATATTAAATGGGATTTATTGGGTCACAGCATCAAAAAAGGTTTCAAAACAATCCCTGGTGACCCCTTAATGAAGCTATGTAATGAATACGTACTACACATCATTTAGGTTGAGTCCATGAGTCCAAATTTTGAAATGTATTCCACAATGCTCATGATTATAGTCATAGACACCAAGCCTAAGAGTATAGAAACATTCTATTTCTCCAAAAACCATAGAAAATGATTGAATGGAAACACCCTCAATCAATCATCAAGGAACCAAATGATCTATTAATCACCCACTAAGGCAGAAGAGAAAAAATAAATTTTCCATTCCCACACTCTATTCTCTCCATTAGATTCCCCACTTTCAGTTAGATCAAAAGACATCACCCAGCTTCCAAATTCCAAAAATAACGACTCTTCCCTCAACTCTAGAGAGATCATATTAATAATTTTTTCTCCACAAGAATAAAATTATTATGAAGATGAAGAAGAAGTTAAAGATGAGTAAGAGATAGAAGAATGAGGCCTTAAGGATTCTCCTCCAGCTTTTGAGGACAATGTATCTATTATCATCGATAATATTAGAGAAATAAACCTTAGTGTAGAAGAAAACTCGCGGCCGACTCTAATAATTGTGGACATGTATTTCTAGGAGAAAGATGTATATACCTTATTCCTAATGTATAATCGAGATGGTTCATCATGAATTATATAGAAATTCTAGTCTATAATCCCAAGGTGTCCACTCGCAGCCTGAGCATTCTTGATGATCATCATGGCAACATGAAAGCCACAAAAAAGATGCAACCAACACATGACACAAAAATAGTGGTTTATGTAGATTGGATAATCAAATAATGCATCATTCGTAAGGTCCAATATCTAGTTTGGTTGGATAATATTGTTCCCTTCAAAAATAATAATGGTAAAATCATAGTTTTCATTGATTTCAAGTATCTCAATTAGCACTGCTCAAAAGACGGATCCCCAAACCCAATTATAGAAATATTGATCAATGAAACATTTGAATGTCAGGATATTTCCACCATGGATGGATATTCCAGATACAACCAATTCTAAATGTACCTAGAGGATGAGAGGCCACCGCCTTCAGGGCCGCCATGGAGTATTTGTCTACAACGTAATGACCATCGATCTAAAAAATTTCGATGCCACATATCGATGTGCCATGAATCACTTTTTAAATCCTTTCATCAGAAGATTATTCTTATTATAGGTTGTTGCCCAAATGGTTAAACCATGAAAAACTTCAAACCACATGACAGATCTTAAACTGCCTTCAATAAACTATGACATCACCATCTAATAATGAACCTTAAAATGTGATTTTGTTGTTACCTCATGGAAATTCCCCATCTTAGATGTATGCCATTGTGGAATCATGGTCTACTTAGAGAATACAAATGTATATCTATAGAATTTCATAGCATTGAAACCTCATAGAGTTGACTGAACTTATAGGAAATCTATTCTACATTCAACGTTTTATACCCTACCTTATATGAAATCGTTTTCCCTTCACTAGTTTGATAAAAATGGTGGTTGGATATAAATTCAATGATGATTTTCATAAAGAATTTGACACCCTTAAGAAATATATCTTGAGCCCATAGGTGATAATGTGGCACGTTGAAGGAATGCCACTAATCTTATATGTAACTAACTTTGAAAAATCCCTATCCAACTTCATTATGACAAATAATGATGGTGGCAATGAAATCAACCATTATTATCTCATATGGATGATGATTAAAACTAAGAATAATTATTAAAATATATATAAAAGTTGTTTGGTGCTGATATGTGTGGTCCAAAACATGTGAACATATCTACAACAACAAGAGGTCCCTTTAAACTCTCATAACAACCCATTTATATACATTATGTCTCATTCGATGTTGAATTAAGTCTAGTCATAATGGTAATTAATCATGTAGTATTTAGATATATAGTTTATAACTCATAAATCCATCAACATCAAGGCGTTAGCAGATTTCTGGAAGAACATCCCTCTGTTGAGACAACTGGAATGGATGTTAAACTACCTGATGAAGAAGTGTTATCTATTCAAAAGAAACCAAAACATGGGAGATTATTTTTTATGGTTCATCTAGAATCCCACATGGAAAATTATGGAATATCCTAAGCTCAATAATCTTAGGCATGCAGTCGTACTTATATCTCTAGAAAAGGTAGTCATTCCTTACTCCTTCCTACAATAGGCGGGGTGCAAAAAAAACGAACAAGAGTACCAGGCCCTCATTGCATGCCTTGATCTGCAATTTCAAGTAAAAATACAACACTTCAAGTTAAAAGGTGATTTAAAACTAGTCCTCATAAAATTAAATGGTTACTATGCTATCATGAAGGAGGAGATAATCTCTTTAATGGACCATGTCTTAGAGATGGTGGAAGAATTCCAATCAGAGATGACATTAACTCATATCCCCTGGTCATAACATTCACATTTCAATGCATTGGAAAATATATACACATTCATTGTCGATCTAGACTGGGAGGAAAAAATCATCATCATTTATTTTTTACAAATGGTATTGTTTTTTTTTAATACAACACATAAGAAATTGATGAGATCCGTCCCGCCCCTAAGACATATGGTCATACCACCAACTGGATGAATGCCATTGTCGATTATAATTAAAAAGGAAACTCCAATCTTAAATAGACGGATGGAAATGAAATCTAGAGATTATCAATTATCATTGTTCTATATAATGGCACAAATCAATCAAAGGACCTTTATAAGTGATACCTTTATGGGATCCTTATTATATGCAGTTATTAAGAAGAAACCACCTCCATTATGAAGGAAGTGCATGCCGAAGCTAGAGGGGAAAACAATTAAGATCCATGATCTCTCATCAAATTCAATTAATTGGACACTATTGGCCCATAGTGACACAAGATTGTGCTGAATTCATAAAAAAGTTTCATTCATGACAGGTTCATTCCAATTTCATCCATCCACCCCTATAGTTACTTCACATATCCAAGTACTCATGGAAAGTTTCCATACTGGGAATGGAAATCATGAGACCATACCCAACCTTCATGACCAAACAATTCCGATATATTCTCACAGAAACTAACCTTTTTTCTTAATAGGAAGAAGTTTCCCACCTTAACTAAGTCATATCTAAAATAATTGTTAGTTCTGTTAATGCTAACATCATTACCAGATTTTGGGTCCCTATTTCATTATTAATGGAAAATGGTACCAATTTCAATTATACTAAATTGGATAAGTTATAACTGGAGTGTGGCATCAAGGCCAACCATTAATCCTGCTAATATCTAGTGACCAAATCACATATAGTGGCCTTCAATAAGACCATATCTATCATTCTCCATAAGACAGTAAAAAAATGTCACAATTTCATCGGTAGACAAGCTCCACTATACTATTTTGTCCTTTCGAAAAACACCATGCACTTCCACTCAAGCCACCATGTACTCATTATTATAAGGTACATCAGTGGTTCTACCCATTGGAGTTCTACTATGATCTCTCCGTATTGTTTTTTGTGATCAACTATCTATAGACTAGCAATACCAAAAGTAGCTTGATGAGTTAGAGTGTCTAGATGAGAAAATATTACACACTTTTCACCATTAATATGTTTAGGAAAATGGGATTGCATGAGTCTTCAAAAAAAGGTTCTCCCCCGATCATTCCTAAAATTAGAAATTGTGTTTGTCCTCAGACCCCTAATGATACATGAGATGAAGACACCATAATTGGAGCCAAAATGGGAGGGACCATATGGAATAAAAAAATTATACTCCAATGGAGGATATTTATTAATTTCAATGGATGGGCAGCTCACCACAACAACCACCAATGAATGGTTCTTGAAGAAATATTTCATGTAGCCAACCGTAAGTGTTCGGATCACATGTTGTAAAACTACATAAGAAAAACGTCTTCACCATGTGATGTTAAACTAAGAGGCCAAAACATCGTTATTATATGATGTTAAACTATATGATATAACATTACATCCCTTTTAAATATGGTGATTTATGTCTTAATCATAAGGCATAATATGCATGGCCAAAATTTCCCAACCATAAGATGTTAAACTTTATGTCAAGTCATCTTTACCACATGAAATTAAACTACACTATATCTATCATCCTTACCAAATGATCTAAAATATATAGGGATAATTGTGTTCAAACTAATGATTTGTCAAACATACTCCTGATCTTTTCTAGAGAAATATAAAATTCCCCTTATCTTATGTGAGAGTTAGATCCACATAATAACCCTATTTCTCTAGAACTATGTGTGTATTGATTCATATTGGAACATGATGCATATTGATGCCTAGATTTTATGTCCCAGGCCTAGACTCCACCACCAAAAAAATAATTTTTTTACTCATATCAGTGTACGGGGTAGACCTATATGGGGATGTATCGTAATAGAACTATGTATGTATTGATTTAGTCCATCATAGGATATGTAGTGAGACTCAACTCCTAAATCCCGATCCAAATTCTAAATGATAAAAAATTACTCTATTTTACCACAACTGCCTCTGTTTTTAAAGATAAAACCCTTTATATTCCTTGTCTCTCACACAGATCATAGATCATATTAGCCTAGGAATGCGGATAAAGGATTAACTCGCACGATTAAAGAGTGAATGTACATGATGGATCCATCACCAACAAAAATTGATTAAAAAATGCCATCCATGTGAACGGGTCAGGCCGATATAGGGAGAATCCTTCTAGAACTATGTATGGATTGATTCTATACCATGTAGGTTATGTAGTGATGCCCATATTTTACATCCTTGGGAAAAGCCTCCATAAATAAATAAATAAATTCCTTATTTCAACACTTGTGGTCCAGAACAATGTAGGGAATTTACTTCTATAACTATGTATGGATTGATAGTTTCTCTTTTATCAAACTTAATGATTCTTATATTCTTCCACCTTAGGCCCCACCACAATAAAAAATTCCCACATCTCCTTCAAAAAAATGTAAACCTTTGTAGGAGATCCCAAATATTGATTCATACAAGAAATAATTGTTGAAAGATCAAGCCCCATATATATAGGTAAGAGATATGTGAGGGAATCCATACTTCACAACTAATCACAATCTGGTTATTTCTTATGTTCATGAATATACCATTTACATCCATCAAACCCCACACCCTGAGAATCCTAGGATCCTCATAATCCTACAAAGACATCGAAAATATAGATGTAGGATCGTATTCTAAGGAAATATTTGTTTGGCAACCCACACAATGCCTCAGTAGCCTTGTATAACTTTCCAAAAAAGGCCTATCATCCAAAAGAAAATTCTTCTTGAAGAGAGGATTTTCCTACCTTCATACACTCAACATCCTCCAAGCCCTACATCATTCATCCTAATACAATGCTCCTAAGATCACGGTTAACACTTTTTCTCCCCATCACATATGTGGCATTCAAGGATTCCTCATTCCAATTATCCCATTATTACTCGTGATATTTATGACAATTCATCCCCACAACATGATGTTAAACGTCATTTATAGAAACCTCACCACATGGAATTAAACTTCATGTACACCAATTCTTAACTGCATGAAATTAAATTGCTAGGAATAACCATGTTATCACCTAATAAGATACCTATTTATGAATTGGTAACTTACCATGCCATGTTACAAAACATCATATCAATTTATTCGTACCCTCGTAGAATATGTAGTGACACTAAGATCCTCTTCCTGCACCATCCTCCATAAAATGTGAAACATTCCCCCCTACATATGGGACATACCTATATAGGAATCTTTGAATGAAGAAGTATATGTGGTTTGATTCTAACCATTCCATGGGGTACATTATGATTCTTGTAACCTATGACCTAGATCCGGTGATGGAATGAAAAAAAATGAAAGGTTACAATTTATAAATAAAACATAAGTCAATGAAAGGGGATTCCACATAGGCCCTATTTTTTAGACAATTTCATTAAAAATCACATTTCCCTTCTTTCATGACAAGTCATTCACATCCTCACCACATGATGACAAACAAAATGGAAAGTAAATATTAACCACACAAAGATAAACTATATTTCATCTACATCCTCCCCACATGATGATTAACTACATGACATATATGTACGCACCCCAAGATAATAATCTACATGTCATCTATGCCCTCTCTACGTGACATAAAACTATACAATTATTATTTTAATCGCATGAGGTTAAAATCAATGATAAAACTTCCTTGTTAGATGATGTTAATACTACAATGTATCACCCCAAACATAAAAGTTTCCTTTCCATGACCACAACATCCTTAGGTTGTGATTTAAATTCCGTCCACCCCTTGTTTCTCACAAAGAGAACAACTCACTTGGGCTTAGGGACCTCGATAGGGGATCCCCAAAAACAACATGGGAAATCATTCTAGGAATGTTTTTTCTAAAGGAATTGCCTTAAAAGGATACATAGTGATTCCAAAGTGATGGATCCTAGGACTAACCACCTTCAAGGGAAAAAATATAGCTAAAACATTCCCACTCCCCTTGTATGGACAAGAACTAGGCAGGAAGATTAATTTTAGGACACCAGGTTCTTCAATGCCTGGTCCAGCACCAATAAATGGATATAAATTCTGTAATATATGTACTAGTCTTATGTATGTAATGAAATATTCAATTTTGTTCGTAATCATGGCCTTAATATTTCTAAATATGTCCAGATATACCATTTTATATATCACTCTTTATTCCTTGAGTAACCCCATATCTTCAAAAACCTCTATAGCCAACATAAATGGAAGGTTAGTGTTTGGAGGACTCATTTCATTAACTATGTACACAATTCCCCGATGGATATACACAAGTTACCCATAAAAAGGGTCTTTCAAAATAATATTCATCCTTATGTGAGGATTTTCCAACATCTGTATTCCCAACAACTACCAATCCCCATACTATTTCTCTTGATCTGAGAGACCTTGAAACCATGTTTTACAATTTCATTCATACCAATGTCTTTGATATGTTGGGATATCTGTGTATGTTTATTCTTCAGTTACATGGGTATTCTTTATCAATGTATTAATTGCATTACATTAAAACTACATGATTTATGATACCCAATATTCACTCTTGGGTATATACATATTAAATAATATATTTCCACCCATGTTCATTTATGCAAAATAAATACACACAGGAATGTTTTGTAGGTGTCCTACCTTATTGGTGAGCTCGTAAGTAAGACACAAATTCCCCATTCATGTGCATGGACCAAATCTTCATATGAATAAACATTAAACCTTAAAATAACTACATATAGATGAGTTCCTATAATCGTAGGCTATATAATGATTCTTGAATCGCATATATTAGTCCCATCTATGAATATGATGTCCTCTATTTCCAACGCTAGGGTCAGACCTAAATAATGGAACCTTACCATGCTTATATGGGAAGAATGACTACAACCATTCTTGGGAAATATCGGCTAAAAATTACCCCTTTATTGTTCAAGAACCCCCCTTACACACCATACATTGTGTCTAGAAAGTTATGAAACCCCATAACCATCCATGGACATTGGAAATGGATTATCAATGTCACTGGGATACCATTATCTGATTGTGCACACAATTACCAAGTATCTCTTCATACGTTTCCCACAAAAGGTCCTAATAAACAATGGAAATGTCATCCTTAAGGGAGGATTTTTTTTCTACCCCCTTATTCCCCTATGATTTTTACATCTCATGTCACTCTTGGTTTTGGAAACCCATAGATTGCAGTTAACATCTTGTCTCCTCTTTCATGCTATATGATGGTGGAGAATTTTCTATCAGAATACCATAGAAATGAGGAGTGTCATAACGCCCCCCCACCTCTTTTCCATAGTAACATAACATTAAATCATAAATAAAAAATTTCCCTATTTTACGATGTTAATATAGACCATGCTTCTGCCTTTATTTACACTAGTCAAATCTTTGTAGGATTGGTGTTCCCATTCAAATACGATACCTATTCCCCTATAATTTTTAATTGTTTTTTCATTGACATGCTGATTATAATGGTCCATAAAAATTCACAAAACCCAAAATTTTATTCAAACTACAAGTCCATCTGAATTGAAAGGTTAGTTTACCAAGGAAAACTTTTTGTCAGTATGTGAAAAATGATCTAACTACTCTATATTAGATACCCACAAAAGGCATTTAATCTAAATGTAAACTCATCACTAAGAGAGGCTTTTCATTATCCTATACACCTCATGGGTATCATTCTCCATATCATATCTAATACCTAGAAAAAAATAAAGTGTAACACCCCGACCCTAGTTACCCAGAGTCGGTGCATTATTACATAACATTAGCATGATCACAAGAAAGATCAAATCTCGAAAGACAGATTGGTTTAGTAGCCTTGGAAACACTAGATATATTCATAAGTTTTATATTACATCATAAAATTAAAAACTACTACAACAACATAATGTCTCCACAGTCCACACTATTATCCCCTCATAATATCCCTGCAGGTCATTCATAACATACTTCTTCACATCCTGGGAAAAATAAAACATAGAAAAGGGGTGAGCTCAAATGCCCAGTAAGGATAACAATATAGAGGAACATTCAAAATAAGCATAAACATTTAAGGAAATGCATTACTAAAACAAAAGCCTTTTAAACTTGAACTTCAACATAGTATGGCAAAAGTAAAATGAAATAATGCCATTTACATGTTCACATGGATATTCTACTAATCGAATAATCACATGAAATATCAATAACCACTTTCATAATGTTGGAATGCATAATGCCAGACTATCATAACCACATAGCCAAGGCCTCGTGCCAAGACTACAAATAAGATTTTTCCAAGGCCTTATGCCAAGACACTAGTTTTTCTCATGAGACCTACCGATGCATCGAAGAGCTATAGCGGGCTCCACCCGTCACATATTAAGTCCAATTCATTCCCATATGAAAAGGTTTAAACATAACATAAAAATTCGTATTAAAACTAACATACGAAATGTCAATAATTTCACCATAAACTATGAATGGTATAAAAATAGCACATCCACAGTCAAACATATCACAAAACCTTCAATAAAATATAGAAGTTTTGTATCATAATAAATCAACTTCAAATAAGCATAAAATCCATCAAAGGATGTTGACATAGATGAAATCAAAACACTTTTTAGAGAAATATCTCTTTCTATTTTTGAAATCATTTAAGAGACATATAAAATAAAACATTTTATTTGAAAATATACTTATAAGCTTGTAAGGAAAGCTTTGAAGATTTTATAACGGCGTAAAATAACCGCACCCGCCGTATAAGTTAAAAAAACATTCTTACCTTAATTCTGTCGAAAAGGTTAAAAAGGACCTTGTTTTGCAAACGACTGAAAGATTCCTCTTATAAAAAGTCAAACAAGGGTATAAATGACTTTAACCCATATTCGTTTAAATGATAAAAATGTTTTGAAATACATTTTAAAGAAACATGGATGTAGATGATAAAGAGATCCCAGTAGATTATTACGTATAAACAACCTCGGATAATGAAGAGATTGTGAAATAACCCTTACCTTGTACTTTTCCTTGGTTGGGGTAGGTTAACCTCCTGTATAATGGAGAAATAATTGTTATTAAATTATACAAGAATCATATACATTAATATGATATCATATATGATCTTTTAATATTGATTTGATAATAATATCTTAGTATTATCGTTGTTTCAGGTGTTAACTTACTTGTTTTCTTTTATATGTTTTTTTACATAAGACATGTTTGTAAAGGATAGGTTGTATATTATTCATATCCAGAATGATATCAAGTCCTTAAACATAATTTATTAAAATCATCAAATGATAATTATACTTGAATGGATACGATGGAGAATGAATCTCATCGCGTTCGTGGAGATGGTAGTCCGTACGTACACACGAGCGACAATATCATTCTTTTGATATTAAAATAATATATAAATGGATGGTATATCATATATACAGAATCATTTACATGTTATATTTATTATTTACATGAGTTACACATCATTATTATACCCATCCAAATAATATTATATTGAATAACAATTACACCACGACGTGGAAACGGTAAGCCGTACGTACGCACGTATGGTGACATGTTATTCAAAGGGTGGATAGAATACTGAATATGGTTGTACCATATTTATAATAACATCACAGTATATATATGATACTGGAGTTATTATTTTATAATGGTAACAACAAAGGAAGAAGAAGTGGAAGAAGAAAGGAACTTGGAAAAGGGTGGTGAAATCATTACCTCTTCTTCGGTTTCTTCCTTTTGATTTGATCAAAAGGTCTCTTTAGGTTGGCTTTCTGATCAAACTAAGGCCTCTAGGTTGTAGTGAGGGAATTTGAGAGAGTATTTGGGCAGAGTATGGCCGAACCAAAAGGCTTTGAAGGTGTGAAGAAATGAGAAGGAGGAGTGCCCTTTTATAAGAGGGGTGAGGGGCACCTTTGGAAAAGCTAGAAATATTAATTTATAATAAACTCATATTAGGTTTCTAATGGATACAAAGTTGATTATTCAAAGGCTAAGGTGGGGATAGGTCGAAAACCATTCAGAAAATAGAATTTAGACAGGTTTGGGTCATTATATTAACCTTATCTTTATGTATTAACTCTAAGTTAATTAGTTTCACTTTTACAATGTCTCTATGTATTTTTATATAATATGGTTAATAAACATACTATATACATACAAGAGACTCCAAAGTGGTCCATTAATGATTAACCTATCATCATATAAGTCTCTTGGCCTAACTTTAGATTTTTAGGAATTTAATATCAATTAATAATATGATATTTTTTTAAGAACTCTTTTATGTCAATTTTGACACTATTCAATAGTTGATTTTTGTGAAACTCATAACAGATTGATTACTTCTAAAAAAGTCAATTACATCAATCCTAATATATCATATTATCCTAAAAAATTAGTTTAATTCATTAAAAGTTTCATATTATATTTATTTGGGTATTTATAATATCAATTATTTTAATTTTTCACTATTATGATAATTACTTCATCATCATTGTGTCATAAATAAATTAAATTTAATAATGTTTAAAAATTGAAAATAAACTATCATCATGTAGGAAATCTATTTATCTTTCTAAATAATATTTATAGTCGAAAATCCAACATATATAACCCTATTTAAAAATTGTTTTGCAAAAAGATTTATGCTTGTGTCATTTTTGTATTCATTTTAACTTAATTAAAATAAAATGTCCCTATCACCTACAAGTGGCACCATGGGGTCCCCAAATCGACCCAAAAATGACTATGGTCGAACATGTATAAGAAAATAAGCCTAGGCCACGTTTTAGCGTAATTTAGTACTATTATAATATAATTTTTTAACCCTTATTTACCTGATTTACCCTTAACCATGGTAAATGAAATATTTACCGCAGTAATTATTCAAAATGTCTAAAAATAAAAGTTACCTATTTACACAATTTGAACATCTTGATTCCAAATATGGAATCCATTTTTCTAAATTCCAAATACAGAAGTGTCATAAATTAATTTAAAATTAATTCCCGCTGTCAAAACAAAAAGCGTGTTTTTAAGAGATAATAATTATCAAAAGATTGACACTTGTTTATGTTCGGTTTAATTGTAAAATTATGTCAAATGACCAAAATTATATTAAATGGTAAAAATATATTCTAAATATACTTTAAAACCACTCAAATTCATAATTTATCACTATTAATTATTTTGATTAAAAATGTTGTTTTTAATTAAAATTTAGTAATTTTCACTATTCATCAAAATATTAAAGTTATCCGAAAAGTACCAAAATTTCATCTTAGGATAAATTCGATATTCCGAATCCAAAAATGAAGTCCATTTTGAAATATAAAATATATATAATTTGAAAAAGTAGGTATTACTATTCATAACGGCTAGTTTGATTGGTTGTTAGAACTCGGTGTTGCGTACAACACACGCTATCACCTTATTCAAAGAGAAGCGTACCGTAGAAGCTCGGGGTGTTACATTCTCCCCTCCATCAAATAATTTCATCCTAGAAATTTCTAGAATACTACCACATGAAAAGACTCGGGTGGTTCTTCATCATAAGTTCCTCGGGTTCCCACGTTGCCTCTTCCATCTTATGGTTTCTCCACAAAACTTTTACCAGACGCGTCATCCTGTTTCTCAGTACCTGTTCTCTCATATCAAGAATCCTGAAGGGCTCTTCACAATAGGAAAGATCGGGTTCCAGTTCTAATTCCTCATAGGTGAGTACATGCGTTGTGTCAGGCATGTATTTCCTCAACAGAGATACGTGGAACACATCGTGAACTTTGGAGAGACTTGGCGGCATTGCAAATCGTTAAGCTACAACCCCAATTCGTTCTAGAATTTCGAAGGGTCTGATGTACCTGGGACTCAATTTA
This sequence comes from Viscum album, assembly GCA_963277665.1. NCBI lineage: Eukaryota > Viridiplantae > Streptophyta > Magnoliopsida > Santalales > Viscaceae > Viscum > Viscum album. Next base: position 115,187,710 of record OY728155.1, on the reverse strand, counting down.
CCTTTCTTACCAAAACGTATGACTCCCTTCCATGGAGATACCTTCAGGAAAACATAATCACCGACTTGAAATTCCAAATCCTTCCTTCGATTATCGGCATAGCTCTTCTGCCTACTTTGAGCTGCTTTGATGTGATTTTGGATTACCTTCACCTTTTCCACCGTTTCCTCCACTAGTTCTGGGCCTACAAGTTTTATTTCACCAACGTCATCCCAACAGGTTGGTGTACGACATCTCTTTCCATATAACGCTTCATATGGTGCCATCTGAATACTCGAATGGAAGCTATTGTTATAGGAAAATTCTACCAGAGGTAAATATTGATCCCACATACACTGAAAGTCAAGTGAGCAAGATCTCAAAATGTCTTCTAAGGTCTGAATGGTCCATTCTGATTTTCCGTCTGTCTGAGGGTGGTAAGCAGTGCTCAAATGATGTTCGGTATCCAGGGACTTCTGAAGACTTTTCCAAAATCTTGAAGTAAAACGGGGATGATGATCAGAAACAATCGATAGGGGTACTCCATGAAGTCTCACAACTTCATTAATATATATTCTTGCTAGATGTTCCAGGGGTAGATCTTCTCTTATAGCAAGAAAATGTGGTGACTTGGTAAGACGATCAACAATAACCCATATTGCATCGTTCCTTCTAGGAGTCTTTGGTAGCCCCATGACAAAGTCTATCGTAATATTGTCCCATTTCCACTCCAGTATGGGAAGAGGATGCATGACTCCTCCAGGCTGTTGCCTTCCAGCTTTCACTTGTTGACAAACCATACATCTTGACACAAAATCAGCAATCTCCCTCTTCATGTTCTCCCACAAAAAATGTTCCTTCAAATCTCTATACATTTTGGTGCTCCCAGGGTGTTTAGAGAAATTGGAACTATGAGCATCATCCAACAATTCCCTTTTTAGATCAGGTATATCGGGAACACAAAGTCTCTTCCCAAATTTCAAAATTCCATCTTCATACACAAAGTCTCTCAATCTCCCATCATTCACAGCTTTAATCTTCTTTTGAAATTCATCATCATCGGTCTGAGAACTCTTAATCCTTTCTAGTAAAGATGGTTTGGCAACCATTTGAAAAAGCATTGATGTTTCACCTTCCCTGGTTATTCCCATGTCCATCTTCACTAGATCCATGAAAATTGGATCCCTTTTAATTCTCATATTGTTCAAAACTCCATGGTCTTTTCTACTCAAAGCATCTGCCACCTTGTTTGCTTTCCCTGGGTGGTATTGTATCATGCAATCATAATCCTTGAGTAATTCAAGCCATCTCCTTTGCCTCATGTTGAGTTCTTTTTGTGAGAAAATATACTTCAAACTCCTGTGATCAGTATAAATCTCACATTTTTCACCATAGAGGTAGTGCATCCATATCTTCAATGCAAATATCACAGCTGCTAACTCGAGATCATGAGTAGGATAGTTTTGTTCATGAATTTTCAACTGCCGTGATGCATAGGCAATAACTCTATCATTCTACATAAGGACACAACCAAGTCATTTCTTTGATGCATCACTATAAATAACGAACCCATCATTCCCGGATGGTAGAGTCAATATAGGAGCATTGACTAATCTTCTCTTCAGTTCTTCAAAACATTCTTCACACTCTTTTGTCCAAACAAATTTAACCCCTTTACGTGTGAGCTTCGTTAATGGGTTAGCCAATCGGGCAAAATTCTGGACGAAACGTCGATAATAACCTACCAAACCAATAAAACTACGTACCTCAGTTATACTCGTAGGTGCTTTCCATTCTTGTATTGCCTTGGTCTTAGAAGGATCAACAGATATTCCATCTTTAGAGACAATATGGCCAAGAAAAGAAATCTCATGAAGCCAGAATTCACACTTGCTAAACTTCCCATATAATTCATGCCTCCTCAGAGTCTTCAAGATAATGCGCAAGTGATTTTCATGATCTTCGTAGCTTTTATAGTATACTAAGATATAATCAATAAATACCACCACAAATTCATCGAGATACTCCTTGAAAACTCAATTCATCAGATCCATGAATACAGAGGGTGCATTAGTCAATCCAAACGGCATTACAGTAAACTCGTAATGCCCGTACCTGGTTTGAAATGCTATCTTTGGAATGTCTTCCTTCTTCACACACAACTGATGGTATCCAGATCGAAGGTCAATCATTGAAAAGTATTGAGCTCCATGTAGTTGGTCAAATAAATCATCAATGCGTTGTAGGTGATACATGTTCTTTATTTTTATAGCATTGATCTCCCTGTAGTCAATAAATAACCTCATAGATCCATCTTACTTTTTAACAAAAAGAACAGGGGCTCCCCATGGAGAAAAACTAGGGAGAATAAATCCCTTATTACTCAATTCCTCTAGTTTTTTCTTTAGTTCGACTAACTCTACAGTGGCCATTCTATAAGGGGTCTTCGATATAGGCCTTGATCCAGGAATTAAATCAATGGAAAACTCAACTTCTCGTTCTGGAGGATGTCCAGGTAAATCTTCCAGAAATACATCTAAAAATTCTTTCACAACAGGTACATCCTCTATTTGAACATTACTTTCCTCACTGACAGTTATTTCATTTTCTTCCTCCCCAATAATTGAATTTAGTTGAGCTACTGGGGGTGGATCTAAATAAGAATTAGGTGGTGACGATTCTGCTCTAAATATATGGTGTTCCTTATCATTATCTTCATGAATCACAACCTCTTTCTTCTTACAATAAATCTTCGCATCATAGTCTGAAAGCCAGTCCATACCGAGGATTATATCAAACTCAATCATAGGTATGATGATGAGATCAGCAGATAAAGAACATTTATGTGCTCTAATGGGGACTGATTCACAAAACTTTGTTGCAATGATACTTCCCTTAGGAGCTTTAACAGACAACTCCCTTATTAAATCAAATTGGAAATATCTAATTTTCTTAGCAAACTGGGAAGATATGAAACAATGCGATGATCCAGAATCAAATAATGAATTTGCTAAACTTGAGGAAACTATTAAATTACCTGCCACCACATCTTTTGGAGCTTCTACCTCAGTAGTAGTGATAGCATAAGCCTGGCCTTGATCCTTTGGCCTTTTTTGAGGTAAGTTCTCCTGACTCTTAGGAAATTCATTGGCATAATGCCCCATCTCCCTGCAATTGTAGCACTGAACGTTGGTAGCTTCATTCTTCCCCTTGCAATCACGAGCTTGGTGGCCTTTTTCACCACACTTGTAACAGACTCCCATTCCCTTCAAGCAAGTACCAGGATGTTTCTTCCGGCATTTACCACAAGATGGATATTCAACCTTTCCCTTCTTCCCCTTATTTCCATTCCCAGATTGATCAGCAAGTCTCTTCTTCTCTTTCTTTTCTTTAAAGTCATAAGACTTAGAGAATTGCTTTTCGGTCTTGATAGCACATGAGACAATGTCTTCGTACGACGAAAAGGATTGTGAGACTAATGCTCGATGAAGAAATGGTTTTAACCCATCAAAGAAATGATCAATATTACTTCTTGGGATACATATATAATCTCCAGCATACCTTGCTAACCTTGTAAAGTTAGCCTCATACTTTGTGACATTCTTATCCTCCTTTTGTCTCAGACTCAGAAATTGCCTTTCCATATCTGCTCGATAGTCACGAGGAAAGTATTTTTCTAAATAAAGATCTTTGAACTCCATCCACTCCATATTTAATATTTCATCATCTTCCTTCATGTTTTGAATAAATGACCACCATTGATCAGCATATCCAGTGAGGCGGTAAACATCCATGATAACTTTTTCCCTTTCACTGCTCCCCAAAGCCTGAAATATTTTCTCTAGGGAATGTATCCATTGCTCAGATACTAAGGGATTTTTACTCCCATTGAAAGTTGGTGGTTTTTTCCTCATGAATCGATCTAACATTGAGCCTCCATGCTGTGGATTACGGTGATCCATACGGGTAAGGTTATTATTCATAACATGAGTAAGTTATCCCAGTATGGTGATTAGTTGATCGGCACTAGTTGCATCACCAGCCCCACTATAATTATATTGAGCAGGAGGGAAATCCCTACATGAAGTGTGTGCATTGATACAGTTTCCATTTCTTCCACTAGGCACCATTTCTAAATAATGGCATAAACTAGATCAGTTTATGAATCAAAATACATAATCCCATACTTATAAAACACTTAACATAAATTGAACTATTTATGGATATAATCCATAATCATAAAAATGTTTTCTTTGAGGAAGTATATAATCATAAACCCTTCATAATGATTTGTATATAAAATGAGAGTTATCATAAGCATATCCCCCGGGAGTGTCGTAACCAAGAGTGCAGCAAGGCCCGTTCTCGTGCACCAGTTCCCGTTCGAGTCTAGCTCAAAGCGGTGTTTTCAGGTTTTACCCCTAGGTACATCTGTGCCAGAGCCGCCTCTACCTGCTCATTTCCAGACAGGGATGTATTGGTCGGAAAACTCACAAAATCTCTATAATTCCAAAATTCTAGGAAGTTCTTCTATACTAATCCTCAAAGTTCATCTTAGGTCTACGTGCTCTAATCAGAGTTTATCTAAATCTAGCTTCTAAGGTTTGTACTAAACTTCCTCTGATACCAACTGTAACACCCCGACCCTAGTTACCCAGAGTCGGTGCATTATTACATAACATTGGCGTGATCACAAGAAAGATCAAATCTCGAAAGACCGATTGGTTTAGTAGCCTTGGAGACACTAGATATATTCATAAGTTTTACATTACATCGTAAAATGAAAAACTACTACAACAACATAATGTCTCCACAGTCCACACTATTATCCCCTCATAATATCCCTGCAGGTCATTCATAACTTACTTCTTCACATCCTGGGAAAAATAAAACATAGAAAAGGGGTGAGATCAAATTCCCAGTAAGGATAACAATATAGCGGAACATTCAAAATAAGCATAAACATTTAAGGCAATGCATTACTAAAACAAAAGTCCTTTTAAACTTGAAATTCAACATAGTATGGCAAAAGTAAAATGAAATAATTCCATTTACTTGTTCACATGGATATTCTACTAATCGAATAATCACATGCAATATCAATAACCGCTTTCATAATGTTGGAATGCATAATTCCAGACTATCATAACCACATAGCCAAGGCCTCATGCCAAGACAACAAATAAGATTTTGCCAAGGCCTTGTGTCAAAACACTAGTTTGTCTCATGAGACCCACCGATGCATCGAGGAGATATAGCAGGATCCACCCGTCACATATTAAGTCTAATGCATTCCCATATGAAAAGGATTAAAAATAACATAAACATTCATATTAAAACTAACATACGAAATGTCAATAATTTCACCATAAACTATGAATGGTATAAAAATAGCACATCCACAGTAAAACATATCACAAAACCTTCAATAAAATATAGAAGTTTTGTATCATAATAAATCAACTTCAAATAAGCGTAAAATCCATCAAAGGATGTTGACATAGATGAAATCAAAACACTTTTTAGAGAAATATCTCTTTATATTTTTGAAATCATTTAAGAGCCATATAAAATAATACATTTTCTTTGAAAATATTCTTATAAGCTTGTAAGGAAAGCTTTGAATATTTTATAACGGTGGAAAATAACCGTACCCACCGTATATGTTAAAAAAAACTTTCTTACCTTAATTCTGTCGAAATGGTTAAAAAGGACCATGTTTTGAAAATGACGGAAAGATTCCTCTTATAAAAAGTCAAAGAAGGGTATAAATGACTTTAACCCATATTCTTGTAAATTATAAATATGTTATGAAATAAATTTTGAAGAAACATGGATGTGGATGATAAAGAGATCCCAGTAGATTATTATGTATAAACAACCTCGGATAATGAAGAGATTGTGAAATAACCCTTACCTTGTACTTTTCCTTGGTTGGGGTAGGTTAACCTCCTGTATAATGGTGAAATAATTATTATTAAATTATACAAGAATCATATACATTAATATGATATCATATATGATCTTTTAATATTTATTTGATAATAATATCTTCGTATTATCGTTGTTTCGGGTGTTAACTTACTTGTTTTCTTTTATATGTTTTGTTACGTAAGAAATGTTTGTAAAGGATAGGTTGTATATTATTCATTTCCAGAATGATATCAAGTCCTTAAACATCATTTTTTTAAATCATCAAATGATAATTATACTTGAATGGATACGATGGAGAATGAATCTCATCGCGTTCGTGGAGACGGTAGTCCGTACGTACGCACGAGCGACAATATCATTCTTTTGATATTAAAATAATATATAAATGGATGGTATATCATATATACAGAATCATTAACATTTTATATTTATTATTTACATGAGTTACACATCATTATTATACCAATCCAAATAATATTATATTGAATAACAATTACACCATGACGTGGAAACGGTAAGCCGTACGTACGCACGTATGGTGACATGTTATTCAAAGGGGTGGATAGAATACTGAATATGGTTGTACCATATTTATAATAAAATCACAGTATATATATGATACTAGAGTTATTATTTTACAATGGTAACAACAAAGGAAGAAGAAGTGGAAGAAGAAAGGAACTTGGAAAAGGGTGGTGAAATCATTACCTCTTCTTCGGTTTCTTCCTTTTGATTTGATCAAAAGGGCTCCATAGGTTGGCTTTTTGATCAAAATAAGGCCTCTAGGTTGTAGTGAGGGAAGTTGGGAGAGTATTTCGGAAGATTTTGGACGAATCAAAAGGCTTTGATGTTGTGAAGAAATGAGAAGGAGGAGTGCCCTTTTATAAGAGGGGTGAGGGGCACCTTTGGAAAAGCTAGAAATATTAATTTATAATAAATTCATATTCGGTTTCTAATGGATCCAAAGTTGATTATTCAAAGTCTAAGGTGGGGATAGGTCAAAAAACATTCATCCAATATAATTTAGACAGGTTTGATTTATTATATTAACCTTATCTTTAAGTATTAACTCTAAGTTAATTAGTTTCACTTTTACAATGTCTCTTTGTATTTTTATATAATATGGTTAGTAAACATACTATATACATCCAAGAGACTCCCAAGTGGTCCATTAATGATTAACCTATCATGATATAAGTCTCTTGGCCGAACCTTAGGTTTTTAGGAATTTAATATCAATTAATAATATAATATTTGTTTTAAGAACTCGTTTATGTCAATTTTGACACTATTCAATAGTTGATATTTTTGAAACTCATAAAAGATTTATTACTTCAAAAAAAAATAAATTAAATCAATAATAATATATCATACTATCCTAGAAAATTATTATAATTTATTAAAAGTTTCATATTATATTTATTTGGGTATTTATAATATAAGTTATTTTAATTTTTCACTATTATGATAATTACTACATAATCATTGTGTCATAAATAAATTAAATTATTTAATCTTTAAAAATTGAAAATAAAATATCATCATGTAGGAAATATTTTTATCTTTCTAATTAATATTTATAGTCGATAAGCCAACATATATAACCCTATGTAAAAATTGTTTTGCTAAACGATATATGCTTGTGTCATTTTTGAATTCATTTTAACTTAATTAAAATAAAATGTCCCTATCACCTACAAGTGGCACCATGGGGTCCCCAAATCGACCCAAAGATTCCTATGGTCGAACATGTATCAACCAATAAGGCTAGGACACGTTTTAGGGTAATTTAGTATTATTATAATATTATTTTTTAACCCTTATTTCTCGGATTTACCCTTAACCATGGTAAATAAAATATTTACGGCAGTAATTATTCAAAATGTCTAAAAATAAAAGTTACCTATTTACAGAATTTGAACATCCTGATTCCAAATATGGAATCCATTTTTCTAAATTCAAAACACATAAGTGGCAGAAATTAATTTAAATTTAATTCCCGCTGTCAAACCAAAAAGCGTGTTTTTAAGAGATAATAATTATCAAAAGATTGACACTTGTTTATGTTCGGTTTAATTGTAAAATTTTTTCCAATGACCAAAATTATATTAAATGGTAAAAATATATTCTAAATATACTTTAAGCCCACTCAAATTCATAATTTATCAATATTAATTATTTTGATTAGAAAAGTTGTTTTTAATTAAAATTTAGTAATTTTCACTATTCATCAAAATATTAAAGTTATCCGAAAAGTACCAAAATTTCATCTTAGGCTAAATTCGATATTCCGAATCCAAAAATGAATTCCTTTTTGAAATATAAAATATATATAATTTCAAAAAGTAGGTATTACTATTCATAACGGCTAGTTTGATTGGTTGTTAGAACTCGGTGTTGCGTACAACACACGCTATCACATTATTCAAAGAGAAGCGTACCGTAGAAGCTTGGGGTGTCACATAAAGAATGGTCAACAAAATTCATTCATTGAATTCTGAGAATATATTAGGACATCCTTGGTAAATCTTTCATAAATAGTCTCCCTTGACCTCAAATCATAGTCAAAACATTGTGACCATAAATATCAGTAATTATAGATTGGTTTTCAAGACATTAAACTACCCATGAGAAGAGAAAAACAACTCACTAGGATGAAAACCTACGAAGGGACTCTATGAAAAAATTCTAGAACATACTTTCTAAACCTACACGTTGTACGGTATAGGAAAAATACCAAGAAATAAAAAATCTTAAAGAGACACAAAGATTGTTTGGTAAAAAATAAGAGAAGGTAATCCTAAAAATAATCCATGTTATAACTACTTTGACCACACAAAATATGGTTTATGAAAACATTAGGGTGATAACAAAATAGATTATTTTTTGGGTTTTCCATGAATCCAAAGAAATAATAAAATTATGCTTGATGAGTCCCTTAGATCAGAAAAATGTAAGGTAATCCTTTGATTATTTTAATTAATTATCCTGAATCATGATTTAAATTATTATCTGGTTGATATTATCAGTATAAATATAGCCAATTATAACTGATCTACATTGTAGGAATAGATGATGAAAATGATCAGGAGAAAGAAAACATTTTCATTCCATTTAATGAAGATAAATAGGAATACCCACAATCTGGAGAAACTCGGTAATGTCAAAATAATCATGAAATAAAGTATCATAGAGGATTAAAATGTCGCTCGACCGGCTCCATCTAGAAAATTTATAGTCACCTAACATGGGCCATCAAGGGGTTTTAAGAAATTGGTCGTCTATTTAGCATCATCTTCTACCACTTGACACACTCATTTCATAACGCCCATGATATATCTCCCCTTATAATTTATGACATCAAAATTTACACTTATTGATTGTAGTTCTGCATTTAAATTGGACACATGATCCTCACATTCTAGAAACCCTTTTAATTGGGCAATCCCATGGCCATTAGTGTTTTCATCCAAATCCATTAAATTGTGAAATTCTTTAGTAATATCATGAAAGGACATCATTGGATTATACGAGGAACTAAACTAAACAAGGATACCTTCATGAGCAGGTAGATCCTCCTGATCCATTAAAACATGGTATATTAAGGGGATCAGGTGTTGTTAATCAAAGACTCCTGAACCCAAATCGGTAAACAATCCTCTAACAGTGTTTCCTAACGGAATTAGAAAATTATATCCCCCAAATTCATGATGGGTATATAATAGGGAATATCCTTCGCAGTAAAGATAGCATCCCTTAGTTGAGTTACCCAAGTAAGATAACTCTCCTCCTTTACAGATGGTTTAATATCGGGTGTCGAACGCACTGGGTTTTCCCCAACATTATTAATTTATGAGGATTTCCCAATCAATACAACTTCTATAGGGTCATGATCATTGTTATCTAGATATTTGTGGTCTTAGTCACTCTCCATATAGATAATACTCAGGGGAGAAGTCTCTTCCAAATGCATGTGATGGAAAATAAAACACATTATTTCCTCATGAACAAAGGATGAAAGTGCAGCCAGAGCAGTTGGGACTAGACTCGAAGAAATCAATGGTCTCGAAACTCATTGAATAACCATTTCCAATACACCATTAAGATAGAATTCCATCCATGATTGGGAATAATCCCATTATTTGTACTTGGAGGTAGTTGTGGGAGTAATAATGACTTGCATGATAGAGTCCTCCCACTTAATCATCAAACATAGTAGGAAACTTATTACCATATGATATTCTATTTTAAACTAGGTGATTGTGAGTAATGTGACATTATATATAAATATGAATTTTTTGGAAAACCTCTAATGAGTATACGGTTCAAATATGGTCATTCATTCAATATGGGTGATCACGATTCAATCCCATAATACAATAACGTATGAACATCCTTTTATATATATTCTCTCGTCATTATCCTTCTGTCTATGAGGCATGCTGTAGGGTGCGAAGAAAAGTGATATAAAATAGCCAAAAATTCGATCATGAAGTCAGAATCTAGGGTTTTTTGACAAATAACAACGATATTGGGAAGGACTGGGATGGACTCAAAATGAAAAAGCATTTTAATATGTTGATACTCATAATAGGAAAAGGATTTTTCTATCCATCCATATAAAAATTGAAATGGTATGGTAAGATGATGCGGAGGTATTTCATCTTGTATATTCCCTAATAATTGAAAAATTAGTTCAAGGATGGGGATGACTAAATTGTTTGGTTTTCTCACTACTATTGTGGTTTCATTCATTAATGTGAATTACCAGACACAATTATAAACTTCAAGGGAAGGGAAAATACATCCAATTATTATCATGGAAAATAAACCTATCAACCTGAGTTTAGGGGATACATATATCCAGACCTCATAACCCCAGGTGGTTAATCAACCAACCTCGAGGGTAGCATAGTATGAGCTAGGAAGGATCCATGACTTCTGGGTCAGATGGGTTCAGCAATGGGGAATTCTTGGCCATGTCCCATTCACCTACAACAATAGCCATTCTAAATCATTGAATGATATAACTAATAGATTGTGAATAGTCTAACCAAGTATTCTCTCTTCCATGATCAATAATTCCCCCTCAAACAAGGATACTTGTTCAAAATTCCTCCATGTGTTAGCCATATATAAATATTAATTGTAGTTATTAATTAGAATTTGAAGTCCCCCTATTTGGTAGATATCCCACAAATTGATCCCCAATTCCCCATCGGACAATTGAAAGGTACTGGTGCTTGAACAACAGAAACTAAGAAGGTCAGGTAGTATATCACCTCGAAAATAAAGGAAGAATTGGGAAACCCACACCACAAGGAATAGGATGAAATATTCTAATGTATTAAAGAATTATAAGTAGTTTTTTTTAACCAAAAATTCTCAGGCCCACTCATCAGAAAAGCAACATCCAGACCACATATCCCATTTTTAGCTCCATCCTCCATTGTAATTACATCTATAATGGTTGAAAATAGATATTTAATCATAGATGATTGATTCCAAATATCTATCATGACATTCTCAATTTATATGCATCCACATATAACTCTTTGGAACAAACGTGTCCTCTTAGATCAATGTAGTCATGATTTCACTTTTGAAAGAAACGTTTTCCTTATCCCAACCTCAAGATGTCTCAAGAACAATGGTAAGTATGCTATAGTAAGATGACGGTAAAGGGTCACCATCATGGAGTCTAAAGTCATAAATTGGAACCAATTTAAAGAATAGTTAGGCTATTGGTTCTGTTGAAAGAAGATCATTCAGTGTAGTCTCTTGAGGAGTAAGGTGGGGTTGAATATTGGAATCAATGTTCCCAGGCATAGTATCCTTTTTTATGGTCAAATCAACTGAGGTAAGAGAGAGATTCATTATGATCCTATAGTGGATTAATAAAAGTTAGAAACTAACCAAAAAACTATGAAAGGGAATGAAAAATTCTACTTATTGGATGCCCAGTGTACGAATGGTCCTTGTGAAATACCATCCACGAACCAATGGTTCGTGGAAGGTCGTGAGGCACTAACCAATTAAAAATTGTGCAGAAAACCAATAGTTTATTGAGTAAGAAACCCACGTATAAAACTATTATATATAGAATCCTAAAATAAATTTTCATGGAAAGAAAATGTTCTATTCATGGATGTGTGGTTTGGTTCATGGGTGAATGGAGTCTATGAAGGACACAGTTCATAGAAACAAAACGGTTGAGAGAATCCTTGGAGCATAGATTTTGGTGAGGAAAACGGTAGTGGAAAATGAGCTGGGCCCCCTTTATATATACTTGGTCCCATCCTATGGGAATACTCTCATACCGAAAACCAACATATGTAAGGAACACTTTAAACATTGTAATAACCTCCTCTTTGTCTAGATAAGACCTCATTCCAATAGGGAGAATTTGTTGGGCCTCAAAAAGTTTTCAAAGGGAAATCACATTCTACCATGAATTTGGAAAAGTAAGAAAACTAAGTGGAGGAATATTTTAAGGATAATTATTTAAAGTATAAAAATCATAAAACAAAAAAATTTGGCCTATGAAGGGAAAAATCTTTCACAAATCAACTATACACAGAGTGATCCACTTCACAGGGTCACCTTTGAAAATAATAGTCTATAGAAGCTAGAAAGTTTCATCATCTCCTTGAACTCTATCATTCTTTTTATTTAGGTAGAGAAATTTTCCCAATGCACAACATTTTTATGGACTGAAATGACCTGCAAGAATGGCTAAAAAGAGATCCTTCGCAAACCGATTCTCTACATGGTGGTCCGCTTAATGTGGTGCATGTGAACTAATCCAGTTGTGGGGTGGAGATGATGTCGAATGTCCCCGGTAAATGAATTAATTTGAGGAACAAAGGTGAGTAAATATAGCTCATATATAATCCTTTAGAAAATCATATGGTTTAAGGGCTAGGTGAAGTCTGCAGCATCCTACGAATGAAATAAAGTCATTCAGGGGAATAAGGCTTTAATTTTCACCAGCATAGATGATATCCTTCTGCCATGTTGAACAATTCATCCCTGGAACAAATTTTATACCTTGGTCCTCCATAATGGATGATTTGTGTTCCAATGATACATATCATTGTCCTCTATATAAATGTATCCCTAGGGGGACTGGAGGAAAATGTGGATTTTAGAGGACTTGACTGATCAAAGGTGTAAAGAAAGAGATAACCAAAAATAAAGGACTCTATAAAATTCACTAAAGTTATACCTACCACATTGCATTTAAGTATGAATCACAATATTAATTAGTATATTTGAAACCATCTTCATTCACAAATGAATTTACCATGAAGCAAAGTAACACTGCCCCTTCATCATGTCAGTGTCCTATGTAGCCATATACTATGTGGATTGAACCATCACCTCAAATAAAAACACTACTTAGTTGGATCCTAGCATTGTGTATCATCATAGTAGGAATACAGAACACAGTGCCACATACCACCAAGGTATGGGGATGAAACATAGCATCACATACCACTGAGGTATGAGGACATAACATAGTGTCACACACCACCAAGTTCTGAAGATGAATCATAGTTCAACGTAGTAAAATTATACATGGACCGAATCCAGGTCTACATACAATCATGGTGGATGGATAGTCCGTTAAAATTTATTGAAACATGTTATATAGTGGTAACACCATCCCCACATAGAGAAACGGTATGTAGAATGGGGTATTTTCAAGTATTCCACCCTCCAGCTTCAGCCATTTCCTTTAATTTATGTCACATCAACCATAACCCCTATGTGAAATGGTCTAATGACACTAGGACAAGGCATCTTCAAAATACCTACCAGTATGATAAAACCATCATCCACATCACCACACCCTTTTGAGTTTACATACCAAGGGTAAATAGAGTCATATGGGTAATACCAATAATAATGCAGACCCTTAGAATGTTCATATGATTACATATCCATGGTAATGTGGGGTATGAACTCAATATTCTCACATGTACCTCCTTAATATAGGGTTTAAGTGTAATCAATATCCTTTACATTCTATGATGGATGATGATAAATAAGGTAGAATAACGCATATTACCCCTTTAATGAGGAATAATCCTCCCCATTTCTAGAACCAATCTTAGGTAACTCCATATATCGTAAACCCCTATCACATCTTCAGGGAATTGTCATACCCCCAACCTCTCATGTTGTCGTCCTCCTCTTTTTCCACCATCTGATGTGGGAAATTTCATGGTTCATCAGATTTTCATCTTCCTCTTTTTCCCCACAATGATCATGACTCATGTGGGCTTATAGATTAGTGGTGATCATGGTTTCTTCAATTCCACCCAGAAGTTGAACTATGACAACATTAATATTTCTCTAACTAGGATACGTAGGGTGCATGTCTACGGTCCAAGATCAAATAAGACTTATCTCTAGATATAAGACCCTAATCATGACCACTTTAACAGGTAGCTTCATGTATAACCCCTATGATTGAAAAACACATGGAATTTGATTCCACATTATCCTTGATATATAATAAACCTCTCCATGGACGAATCCCACCACTGTTATTTTCACGATGGTTCGATAATGTAATTGACACACTATGATAAATTGCATGGTTGGGTCCTCATCACATGAACATAAAATGTGACATGTCATGTAATGTTACAAGGTACTAAATGGGTTATTATTACTATTTCTTGGATTTGTAAGAATTACATCTTTCAAGTTTGATCACAACATTGAAATGTTTTTTCCCCAAGATGATTATAAATCTACAGAGCACCATACCATATCTCATAAAACGGAAATTGTCTTAGTGACCAACATAGGAATTAATGGTCCTTCCGCAAATAGGGTAACACTAAGGAATATCATTGGATACATATATGATAATAGGAACAAATTTTTATTATGGTTTATCTTGAGACTTATGAGTAATAGACATTTACATTATCGGGAATGAACTAGGGATTCACAAACTTATGAACAAAGCATAAATCTTTAAAAGAGTCCTAGAATTTGAAATAATTTCCCCCAAAAGGGGGAAAATTATCCCAAGATCCCAAACGTTCAACCAATGTGACTCCTTAAGTTTAATTTTTCAAATCATTCAACAAGTTCATTACTTTGGAATTTATGTCCTTGAATCACAGATAAGGGGGGTTTTGGGTGTTTCTAGCTTTGTGAATAAACCCATAGGGGATCATCCATGGATGTCGTACCTAATACGGATTGAATGAAATAACACTTACCCCATTCAATAACTGACATGGATCATTTTACTATGGATCCTCCTTCATATGAATAAAAATATATACTTCTCATTACCTATTAGACCATTTTAACACTTGGTAATGACACAATTCTGGTCAAAACAATGGTATATAATATTATAAATTTAAAATAACTATTGATTTAGCCATATCAAATATAAACATCTTAGTTTTAAAATAACCTAAATTATTTAAAATATACAGTGATAATTATCAAATTTATTGTTATTACAAATCCAAAATAATATAATAATGAATAATATAAAAAACAAAACACCCCTCTCTTCAACTATAAAGACCACCTCTCACCACCCCTTTTACACACATAACTAAGCATTGACTTTTGTCTAACTTTTACCCAAAACCCTTTAAAAGTCTCTCCCTCATGTCAAGGATCATTGTTTCTACTTAAAAGACCAAACAAAAGTTCCTATTGAGGTTATCAAGAAGCATATATCAAGACGAGAAATCCCCTTTCTTTTTTATTGATTTATTTTTGAGTTGATTTCTTTTATTATTATACCCTCACCTTCCCTCCTCCATGTGGAATTATAACATTATTATCTTATATATACATGAATTTTATAATGGTATGGAATAATAAAACATTAATTAAGTTTTCCAATGCTTTTTTTCTCAAAATGGGAACATCTTTCTTGATGTGTTTATTTATCTCATTCAAGGACGATGAGTTTCCAATTTCCATAACCAACTTCAAGTGTAGACATGTAAGCATTATAATGGTGGAAAAATATTTTAAAATGTATTTTATATCATATTTTATGTTATATAGCTAACACATATACATAATATTAATTAAAAAACTATCTCTTGGTGATTAAAAAACGACAAAATAATCTAAAACAACTATTATTAAATATTTTCCTAATGAATCGTCCTAATTTATGAAAACAAATTTGATAAATAAGACCATTTAATATTATATATGTTCATTAGTAAAATATAAATTCAATTATTGTAAGCTATTCTCATTTTACATGGTCTTTCATATATGTATATATGTGAACAAATCATGAGAACCAAGGAAACAAACACTACCCGATGAAGAAATTGAATCATATTACTCATAAAAAAGGCCTTAAATGATCTTAATAAAATTATAATAAATAAAATAAATGTTTAAATGGTTATAATTAAAATAATTAATGGATTAAATTTCATTATCTAGTTCATTGAGTTCAATTGAAGAACACTTTCAGACATATGTTAAGGGATTCATTCTGAACATCCATTTTTTTAAGTCGAGTTATAATTTATCTATCTTTTACCAATTTTATTTATTAATTATTATTATATAACATTACTAAATTATATATTTATGTTACCAGATCAATTATTATTTCTTTTATGGGGAAATACATCTTTTATAAGGCTCATTTCTCTGTTCACCCTATAAGCAAGCCCGATCAAAGGGAAATTCTCAATTAATTACCCATCTTTATGTTCTCTCCATATTTTGTTTTAACACACTATTATTATTCTAAAATTACGGATTTTATCATGGAAAAATATCTTGGATAATTTATTATTTTATACAATCAATGATTCATTTTTCAATTTTAAATAATCTTTAATATTTTCTTTAAACCGCACTAAAATGTTTTATATCTAATGTTTCTAAGAAACTAGTTTTTATATGTTTTCACTATATGTGTACATATATTATCATGATATATCCATATTTTCCCTTATGAATTTCCATTAATTATTTAAGTACACTCTTTCATGGACATCATTATGATATTCCATTTTTTTCAGCTGACATGATTAGGATACCCAATTATTTTAATGGGTAACCCTTATATTTTTGTTTGAATCATTATGTAAGATTATTCTTGTGGAATGAATATTAATTGAAATCTAAGGATGGGTGTTCTATGTTAGATCATAAATATATTGGGTAATGTTTAGTCACATTAGACTTCATGTGAAATGGTCTTGGTGGTTAGCCTTAACTCATGATCCCCAATGTGCAATGGTTTTCGTGGATATCCTTAACTGAGGATCCTCCAGGTGAAATGGTGTTGGAGGTTTTTTGAGACTCATTTATATGTCATGTTATGATTTTTCCATTTTATTATGATTACATTATTACATGATCTAATGATCTGTATGTTATGATTGCATAAGATTATTCATGTTTCATGCCTTTTTATGTAATCATATTTTGCATTTTAACTCATGTGCTATGCTTTATTAATATTATTATTACCTTAATGAGATTTTTAGATCACCCCTTAGACATTGTATTCTCAAGATTATCTTATACAGACGTAATATCTAAAAGGTTGCCAGTATCTCTTTATGGAGATTAAATAATATAAGTTTTTATTTTGCTTTCATGTTTTTTAATTATATATCAAATATTCCAATGACACTATATTTTTTGACCCTTAGCTTCTATTTGATAGTTAATTATTCTTAAAATATTGTAATAACCTGTGTAAAAGTCTAGGTCCATTTTATTTGGTGTCAGGGTATGTTTTTGTTACCTTTGGATATTAGACTAGAGCACATTATTAACAACCCTAGGGACAATTCTGGGAGAATGTATAACCTAGATTAAGACTCATGGAATCTCTTAGTAAGGTATAAATTTCACTTACATGTCTATCATATAATGTTAAATGTTTTCTATTTATTTTCTTACTATATATGTATTGATTACCATGTAATTGTACTTTCGTTCAATAGGTAATGGCCAAAAATAAAATAACATGATCCAACAATTGATGTGATAGGAAATGTGATTAATTACCTAATGAAATGTCAAATATGATGGGATTGAGTTCTGAAATCTCCATGAAAATACTTGCTAAACTGCCTCATGTTATGAATAACAACTTGAATCACCTAGAACCCCATCTATCTATCAATAGAAAGAAAATTTTTGGTCATATCCTTCATTCATTAAAGGGATCCTCTATTTAGTGGATATTCTAATTCCCTCATCACATATCTATTGATTATAATAATTTAGAATGTATTCTCTATCCTCTAGTGATAAAAATAAATGAAAATAGGGATGGCAGTCAATTTTTTTATTGGGAAGCTGTCGAGTGTTGGAAACTGATAAAAAAATTTGAAGGATGAAATTGATTCTATGGATTCGGTGGAAACTAATAAAATATTTTTTATTAAATATTTTCCCCAACCCCTCTATCTCAAGATGAAAGGGATTTCCATATACTGAAGTATAAGGAAAATATGTCTATCATGGTGTGTGAGGAGAAACATTCAATGCTTACACAATGTGTATCTATCTTTCTCATGAACATAGAAATAAAGATGGATTAGTTATTTATTCGATTTATTAAAATTATAAGAAATGAATTAGAGATTTGGAAATTTTATATCTATGATGACATATTATATTTTTTCCATATGTTTGAGCTAGAGATTGGAGACTCTATGTGGCCTCATGGGTCTATAGATAAGAAGTGGACAATTGAGTTTAATTTGTGGGGATCTCTCAATAAATCCCATGATGGAATGAAAACCCATCACCCACACGTCGTAATTGTGGTAAGAAGAATAATTGGAATTGTATAAAGGGGATAGGAAAATTCATTAAATGATGAAGAATAGTGAATTTGGATGATAACATCTAAAGGGATATGATGAATCCCACTAATTTGGAATAATAAAGGATGGTTCAGATCAACACTCAGCCTATAGTGTAGTGATTCAACTATAAGAAACATTACCATTATAAGAACAATTACCCTGATCCAAGGTTTTTTAAACGAAATCAACAAAAACAAAATCCAAGATAGAATGTTAAGGCATTTGTTATCACCACTGCTAAGGTGGAGCCCGAAAATGATGTGGTGATATTATATTTGTCATCCATTCAAGAATTGAGAATGTATTACTTGATTATAGTTTTACACATTTTTCCATATGTTGAATGTTTTTAGTACTATTGAAACTCCACTCTAAAATATAGAGTTGTAGTTATCTTTTAAGAATAGAAAATAATAAAATTATTTCCTCAATGGAATATTAATCCTCCTCAATAAATATTTTTGTGATGAATATTAAAAAAAACACTTTTCATACTTCATTTTGTGTGGTTTCATGCAATATTTGGCATGGATTTTTAATCATTACACAAATCAAACATTTACCGTCGGGAAAGGGAGATCACTCTTTACATCCGGAGTTATCCAGTAATATTTTACAATTATAAGGAGGAGGATGAATGTCCATCATAATCATTGTATCAATTATAGATAATTTTGCCTTATTATCTGTCACATGTAGATCAAATGATTGATATAATTGATAGGATCATGATCAAAGGGATGCCCATTTTGGGGGACTATAATAAAGATTTCCCTAAATAATTTCCTAGCCTTTCTTCATTAATGATATGTGGAGTTATTTATTGAACATATACTTGGATCTCTTCATATATCAAAGAAACCTTATTGAATGACGAACACTGAGTTAGAGGAATTGAATAATTATCTACGAGATAATCTTAACAAGTTTATTATACAACTGCATCCTTCACCATGGGGTACACTAGTTTTCTTAATCAAGAAAAAGTATGGATGAATGGATCTATATAGTGATTGTTTTGAGCTCAAAATAATCATGATAGAGAAAAATTATCCCCTTCCATAGGTAGATAACGTATTTGATCAACTATGTGGGTACAAGTTTTTCTCTATGGTGGACATTCAGTCAAGATATCACATATAATAGGTGAAAAAAATAAGATATTACCAAGAATTAATTTCAAATGAGTTATAAACACTATGAGTTCATAGTGATTCCATTTAGACTCCCTAATGCTCCAGAAATATTCATGGACTAAATGAATAGTTTCCTTATAGATTACATCGCAATATTTGAGGTAGTATTTATTGATGATATTCTGATATAATCCAAGACTGGGGAGGAACACGGTGTGGATTTGAAAACTATGATAAAGGCATTGAGAAGGGAGAAAATATATGTAATGCAGAATAAATGTGATTTTTGGATGGAGGAGGTATCATTCTTGGGGAATGTTATCACTAGTAAAGGAATATATGTGAACCCTTCAAAGTCAAAGGAAATCAAAGAGTGGCCCTTTCCAAAATCATTAATGAATATATGTAGTTTACTCGGTCTAAAAATGTATTATCCAAATTATTGAAGAACATATCATGATTTTTAAAACAAATTAACAATATGAATTACAAGTGTGTGGAGTTTGTCTAGACTACTGAATGTGAAGTTTGATTCATATAGTTGAAACAAATTCATATCACTATACCAGTGCTCAGACAACCGACCATTGGTGAACACTATTTGGTGTACATAAATTCTTTAAATAAGGTATTAGGTTGTTTAATAATGAAAACTAATAATATTATATTATAATCCTCTTGTTAGTTGAATATTCATGAGAAAAACTATCAAATACATGTCATAGAGTTGAAATCAAAGAACTTTTCATTGAAAATATGGTAGTATAATATCTATATGGAGAAGTGTGAGATATATACTGATCACAAGAGCATATAATATATATTTACATAGAAGAATAATAACATACACCCAAGAATATGATTAGATATCATATAAGATTATGAATGCTCAATCTAGTACCTTCCTATTAAAGAAAAAAGTGTGGAAAAATTACTAAGTAGAAAGGATCATGTATCTTTATCAATAACGATAATTGAGAGAGATCCAGTCTTCTTAGACCTAAAAGCATGGAAATGGGGTTTTATTAGAAAGGATAATCACCAATACTTTTGAAAAATATTTTTCAATTATCCCTTGTGAATAAAATAATGGCTGCTAAAAGAAATGACGATGAAATTTAGAAAAAGGTAAAATATATCCAAAATGGGACATTATCAAAGTTCCAAATGGATATAGATGAGGTCAGAAGATTTGTGTTATGACTATGTGGACCATCCAATATAGAGATATAGAAATATCTTCTCAATTATTCATATAGCTCAATATTATCTATTCACCCTTGGAGAACGAATATGTATAGAGATATCTGAAAGAACTATTGGTGGCGAAAAATAAATAAAGAGATCATTGAATATACATCAATGTTCCTAGTGTGTCAAAAAGTGAAGGAATAAAGGAAGATTCTAAGGGTATTATGAAACCACTAACTATACCATCATGGAAATTGTAAAATGTCGCCATTCAATTTTTAAATGAAATTTCAAATACATTTAGAGGAAAAATGCTATATAGGGTGTTGCGGATCTTCTTACAAAGGAAACTCACTTTATGACAAAATCATATGAAATATATCTCTATCAACATTCATGGATATACCTGAATGAACTGTTGATCCATCATGGAGTACGATTATGAATTGTTTCCAATCGAGATCCATGATTTTTCACAATGTTATGAAAATGTATCCAGCATGATCTAAGCACTAAGCTAGACATTTTTATGGCCAATCATACTCAAAATGATGTCCAATTTGGGAAAAATATCCAGACACTAGAAGACATGTTGAGAGCATGTTCTATAGAATCTAATGGATGTTGGGACCAAAACCAATCTCTGTTTGCGTCCTCCTACAACAATAGTTACCATTAAAGTATATATGTGGCTTCATATGAAGACTTTTATGGGAAAATATGTATAACCCTAGTATGCTGGGATAAATTTAGTGAAATTAAGATTCTAGTAATTGAAATAGTTGAAAATATGGTTGAAAATGTGAAAACCATTCAATAGAATATCTCTAAATCTCAATGTAAATAGTATATATATTCAATAAATCAACAATGTGACCGAGAGTATAAGGTTGGATACATGTTATACCTCTCCATATCTCCATAGAACATGATCGTGATATTTGGGAAGAATGTAATGTTTATTACTTGGTAGGTCATACCCTTGATTATACTTAATTATGTCCTTATTTTAGCCTATCAAAAAGTACTTCCACCAACCATGTCTTGAGTACATGATTTATTCTATAAATCCCACTTGAGGAAGTACATAATTAATACCTCACATGTACTAAATTCATAGATTGTAACATTGAAAAATGATATCTCTTATGAGGAGGAACTAGTGAAGATCTTGCACTCTAGTAATAATTTTCTATATAACAAGACCACACACCTTGTAAGTGTACAATGGTGAAACCAAAAGTATAAATAAGAGACATTGTAACTGATGGAAATAATTGGGGAGAAGTACCATCACATGTATTCCCCATAATTTGTAAAGTAAAATATCAAGGGTGAAATTTCATTAGGGGGAAGAATGTAACAAACAAAAACTCATTAAATTAAATTTTCCTTCTTATAATTATGATATATAGTATAAATCAGAGAATAATAGTTACATTACACAATATAATCCTTAAAAATAACGAATTAATGAAATAAGAAACATTTCTAAAAATTAAAGATCCTAAACAAATGGAATAGTAACATGACATTTAGACTAGTAATGTGACCATTATGAATAGTAATCTAGCCATTAGAATAGAAACCTCACCTATGAAAGTATAATTTAAATTTAGGTATCTTATAAATGAAAACACGATATATTTATATCATGAAATAAGTAAATAAATTTTTTAAAAATGATAAATTATGTGTTAATATTTCTATGAAACATAAATATTTATTAACAATTTAATGAATAATATAATGATTTAAAAGATTTTTATTCATAAAAATTATTCAAAAATTAATATTTTGTTGTCTTGGGATTATAATATAATTTAATGAAACCTTAATTTATTTTTCAATGTGTTATAAAATTAGTTATAATTTTAAAAATGTTTTTTTGGAATAAATGATGGTTTTAAT
Source organism: Viscum album (assembly GCA_963277665.1). Taxonomy (NCBI): domain Eukaryota; kingdom Viridiplantae; phylum Streptophyta; class Magnoliopsida; order Santalales; family Viscaceae; genus Viscum; species Viscum album. The sequence goes on along the minus strand of OY728155.1, from coordinate 115,164,705 downwards.
AAAAAAATAAAATTTCTCACATTTAGAAAAAATATTTTTATACAATGGACATCATTTTTTAATTATTAATATCTCATAATAATTAGGGTAAAATTTGGGATTTTTCTAAAATAGTTTAATTTTTTACGAATACAGTATGATAATTTAATGTATATAATATTATAAATTAAAATAAAAAATTCCATGAGTCATTGATAATGTAAGAATCATAATATAAAATTCATATGAATTTTTTAAAATATTTATTGATAATTCTTAACACCATTGATCATATTGAGTAAAAATAATAAACTAGTGAATTAAATAATCAAAAGCCCAATCTCCTTCACTATAAATACCACACCTCACCACCACTTCTCCTCACAGCTCTAAAGCCTTTAAGAATGTAAATATTATGGATAAAACTATTCTTTTTTCTCTCCCCCACATTAAGGATCCTTTGATCTCACTAAAATACAAAACTCATGTCTCTCAAGGAGGTTGTCATGCAGACAAATTCAGGCGCTGAAAAATAATATCTTTTTGTTATAATTTATTTTCAGGTTTTTTTCGTTTCTTATTATTTCATACCCTCCTCTCATTCATGTATAATGATAAATATATTATCATATATATTCTATAAGTTTATTATTATTATTAAAGAATAACACATCATCAATTCATTATCCCGGATAATAAGTTCAAGTGTGATACATATTTCGATATAAGATAAGGGATTATTTCAAACCTCCATTTGTTTCCTTTGGGTTATAATTTCTCTCACATTAACACAATGTAATTATTAATTATTTGTGTGTATTCCTAAAAATTATATTACTATGTTTTAGTAATATTTTACAATATTAATTATCTTTTCTTTTATGGGGAAATATATGTTTTTATGTGGTTTTTTTTCTCAATTCATCCTGATAAGAAATCTCCATCAAAGAGAACATTCCATTTTTACCCATTTTAATGTTATCTTCATAATATTTTTTAAGCCGTCATTATATTTATAAAATCACTAATTTTATCATGAAAAAACTATTTTTTATTTATGGTTTTATACAAATAATTAATCCTTTTCTATTTGAAATATTCATTAATATTTTTTTCAATCAAACTAAAATATTTAATTTCTAATGATTCTTAAAAAATATTTTTATATGTTATCATTTTAATTTGACATAAATTATCATTATATAGGACTACATTCTATTATTAATATCGATATATGTTTTAGATATGCTCTTTGTTGGAAAAAATTATGATATCACATTTTTTATACTTTTTTAAATGATTATAATACCCAATTCATTCTATAAGCTATCCTTATGTTTATATTTGATTCCTTTTGTATTATTCTTAATATTGAACACATATAAATGATAATTTTATGATTAGTTCACCTATATAGTTCTTAAATGAATTGAATAATTCTTAGTCTCATGATATGTCTATTGAAATGGTGTCGGTGGTTATCCTCGACTCCTGCTATTCCATGTGTAGTGATCATTGTTGTTTGACTTAAATCATGCTTATTTCATGTTATATGTTTTTTCCAAACTTAAATTATTCAATAACTACATGAACCCATGTTCTATTTATTATTCTTCCTTATATTTATTATTTTTTCATTACTTTTTTACGTTATGATGTTATTCCTTCTAACCCATGTTGTATGACTTATTATTATTCCCTTATAAGGATTTTTAGATCTTCCCTTAGTTCATGTATACTCTTGGTTTTTATGTGCAGATATAAGAGATAAATGGATTTTATGATCTATTTATTTAGATTAATTAATATATGTTTTTTATTTTGGTTTCATGTTTTATAATTATGTATCTAATCTGATGAATATAATAGATTTTAAAATCCATGGTTTTTATTTGCAGGTTAATTATTCTTTAAATCATGTAATAAAATTTATAAAAGTCTATTACCATTATAGTGTGGATTTCTCTATGGGATTTCAGTAATGATATTAGAATTATTAAAAATAAAAAAAAAACATTTTCAAGGGATTGTATTTATTTTCAAAACCCGATTCAAAAACTAAGGAAAACAACAAACCATGTATTAAAGGTTATAAAATATAATTAATAATTATAAATAAATGTTGATAATTTAGAAAACTACTTTTAATATATATCCTTTAGGTTCTAAATCCACTCTTTACACTTAGAATCAAATTCACCACAATTTAAATATAAATTTCCCTTGACCTAATGTACATATTCATAAAATATTGTCTGAATACTTACAAATAAGTTACCAAGATATACATATATATGGATACGTGTATCATCCATATTATAAAATAAGGAAGATAATTTCATTCCATTTTGGAATCTATTTAGAAATCTATCACACCTTTAGAAATTTATGAAAAATAATCTGAAAGGCCATAAAATCTATTTATTATCAATTACACACACATAAAACCAGTTTAAAGTAAATTAAATCACATAAGGTTTTTGGAATTTAAAAAATATAGAAAACATGTTATATTAAAACAAATACAAGATAAAACATAAGGTGATTGTGACAATTATTAAAAAACAAACAAAAATATAAAAAACATTTTATATAGTATATATTATTGATTATATAATGAAAAATACCCATTAAAAAAGTTGAAATTTTATTTTTCAATTTAAATGCTTTTACATATGGTAACCTAGATTAAATAGAGTGAAATCCATCATGATAAACAAACATCACAAGAATCATGCTCAAATCGACCCTCCCAGACCATAGAGACAATGTATTGACAAGAAAATACCCCTATATCACTAGGGTTCACCCAAGTTCATGTATACGACAAGGAAGGAAGGAAACCATATGAATGAGAGATAAATAATGTGGTGGATAAGAGGACAAAAAACATGATATGATTGCACCTAAAATCATGAATGAAATTGGCTGAGTGGAAGGAGAGGGGGGAGGTGTGGTTCATGGGTGGAAGCCCTACCTAGGAGTTACGTGAGGTCAGGTGGGGGTTATAGTGGAATGGTATAAATAACCCCCATTATATTTTTAAATTCATTAATGGAATATTCACACAAACCAAAAATTTAAGCCCTAGTTTACGGTTCACAGTTCAGCCACATTGTATAGTAATAGGTTTGCCATCCATGATCCCACTCTAGGTCTCTAGAGGACTAAATATGGGTAGGTCACATAGTTTGAAAAACTATGCTCTAACCATGAGGTTTCTCTTTGAAAAAAATAGATCATTTTGAGCAATTGTTCAATGGTTTGGCATACCATGCACATTAATCATGAAAAACATTTGACATACCCAAAAACTCCAATTATTTAGAAAGACAACCAATATAGATAATGAAATAAATAAAAATAAAACAAAATAATATTGTATTATTGGGTTATGGTGTGACAAAAAACACATATGCCCTGGTTCTAGTCTCAAAATAATTTAATTCCTTTACAGTGGCAAAAAAAACTTTTTCATTGGAATGAGAATAACTAGGTTCTCTTTAATCTGACATATATGTGGCCTTTTAATTCTTTCCTAGTAAATCCATGATAAATTTAGTGGTAACAGGTAAAAATAGTAGTATTTGATCAAGAGTCGAACAATATAGGAATTGAAGAATTTTTTTCACCTTAATTCATGGCTTGATATATGGTGTCACATTAGAAAACATCATCTTCTCTCCCAAGATATATAACTTCATACATTTTCTTAGTAAATGTTTTTGGGAATTAAATAACTCAATATTTATAGGGGAACTCGGTATCAAATAATGAATCTTCTTACACTTCTCAAATTCACTTTTTTTTACTCCATAATCCTCTTAAAGCCAAGAACATTTAACCCGAACAATTCCTGAAATGAATTATCATTTCATAATTAGAATCATTTTTATATGGAATGTTTTTTTATATCTTAAATTTGTTAATATCCTGCAAAAATGATTAAATTATTAGACATAAGGGAATCATTTTCAATTTAATGAAAAAAATAACAATTTTTATATTCAAAATGATATACATGAAAAAATGATATAACATGAAAATTTCCAATATTCTATTTAAGAAATTCATCACGTGAATAAAATTATATTTATTGTATAAATAGTGTATTAATTTGAATAAATAGGGGAATATATATTAAACAAATACACACTTTGATTATTTCTACAATAAAAGGTAATTTGTGAAGAATTAATGTAAAGAAGTATAAATATTTTAATAATTATACTAATTAATTATGGAGATTTTATAATTACGTATATAAACTCTTAATATTCATTTTATCTTTTTATATTTTTATATTTTCAATATATGGAATTTTACTTCAATATATGATATTCCATGAAAAATTAAAATTTTATATTTCACTTTTTATTTAATATAATCATTTTACATAATCAAAATACCATATATTAATTTTATTTAAATACATGATCATATGAAATTATTAAAACTCTTTTAATGGAATTTGAATAATTTCTAAATAAAGATCATTTCATTTAATCATTAAAAATTCATTATTTTGAACATTTACTATATTTCATAAATATAATGGGTTTATATTAAGCCTTATTTTGTAATTTATAAACACGTTATAAATTAACATTTGAGATTAATAAAAACATTACTTATATCTTAAGATATATCATATATATTATATAATGTTTTGATAAATTGACATATAATGTTAAATAATATTTCTTAAATGATATAATAAAATTATTAACTAATTATTAACTATCTATTAAAATTGAATTTATAAATTTTGATTAAAATTTTAAATACCCTCATAAATAGCTATTTATCATTATTAAGAAAAACTATACAAAAAATCATTTCAAATTTTAATATAAAAGAATAATAATTTTTTCTGTCATTATTGTAGATTTTGGTCAAAATAAGCCATAGTGAACAATTTGCAGAGGTTCTAATTATATATGATATCAGTCATACATTATGGATAATAGATAAATCATAAATATTGATATATGATAAGAGATAAAAATACCAATACCCTCTATCCCGCATATATTTCTAAAAACATTTATACACTAATTTTGATATATATCTACCTAAAATTATCTTTATTGTACATCATTTCCATAATTTAAACATTACATCTATCAAATAGTCACACAATCCAAAGAACAGAAGGTTTAATGTATTTTAATATCAAATATATAACCAACATACTTTATGATATTTGTGTAAACATTTCCCTATAATCATACCTCACTATAACTCCTTTAAGGCTCCTCATAATATGTACTCATCTTCATAAACAGATGAATGCAAACAAAATGAAGGGTGATATTAAACTCCCAAAAAGGGGTAAATTCATCAATAGACCATTATAGTTTAGATCAAAAGTATATGATAAAACAAGTTAGTGTGAAAATTATATGGATAAAATATCATGGAATAATTATATCCGGGCATAAGTGGTGACTAATGAACCTATAATATTAAATTTAAAAACATATACTCGTGAAAAATAATTTGCAATCATGAGGTAATAAAAAAGATCCATGTGAAATAATCATCTTAATACATTAATATAGATTTTCGTTGAAACATGACATAAAAATAAACTATGGCACAAACAAAAGAATATAAAATCATCATCTGGAGAGATAATTTATTACCCCTTATAAATTATATTGTAAATATACAAAATTTTCACTAATCATGTAAAGAATTAAAAGATTTACATGCTTCTTATTTTGAAGAAACAAAATGGACATTCTAAATGTTGTAAATAGTGAAAAACAACATGATATATTTTGTGAATAAAAGAAATACCCACAAAAATGTTATGAATAATCTAAATGTCGCTGAAAAATGTTGTGAAACAAAACTCCCTCACAAAATGTTGTTGAAAATAAAAATTCACATTATATATTTTGTGAAAAAACAAAATTCACACGCCGTGTGTTGTGAACAAAAAAAGTTTCTAGATATTCTATCATGAACAAAAAATTTACAAAGACACATATTCTCAATAAAAAAATTCAACAATATATCTTATGAATAAAAATAATTCCACAAAATATGTTATGAAGAACCTAAATTCATAGATTTCATGTTGTGAATTAAAATAATACCAACATTTAACATCATTATCATAACTAATACCAATTGTTAAAAAAACATTTAAGTGATTTAATGGACATAAACCCTCTTATAAAATTATCATACCCAAACTATATCATAATTAAACCAAACATAATGTCACCAGAATATCATAAAAACAATCATAATTCCATAATATTTTAATTATCTCATGGTAAAAATGAGTTTTAGGGAATATTCTTTAAAACATTATCAACATAAGCCATATAGAGAAATAAATTTGATGATATAAAAATAATATCTCCCAGATGTAACATTAGCATGATTAAAGGATGATAAAATAAAATAAAACATCATTTTTATCATATTAGATGAACCACTTTGAAAAACAAGAATAAATATCCATTTTTCGAATAAATAATTCCATTTTAAAATAATAACATTATTTATAAAATAAATTAACACTTATTTCAATTTTAAAAAGCATTAAAATTTAAATTCATTATGGAAGAAAGTTAAAAACATAGAATGAATTATTTTTTAATAATAATTCTTAGGATGATGAATGAAACTATAAAAGTGTTTTTATATATCATTTTTTCCATTTTTGTAAAAAATGAAGTTAAATATCACATTCAAAATAATCTTTTGAAATTGTGAATGATAACTTCTAAAAATATTAACATTAAAAAAAATTCTATGATAATGAATCCTTTGAAAGGATATAAAGGCTATCACAAGGATATAAGGAAATGTTTTTTAACATTTCAAAATAAATATTTTAAAATACCATATCATATAATGATATAATAAAAATTACATATGAAAATATGGTAAAGAATATATAAAGGTAAAATTATAATAAAAATAATTATGTTTCCCAAAATAATGTATGTCATTATAGGGAAGGGAATATATATATATAATAAAACTTTTTATTGAATAGAATATAAACTATTCAGAACAATATCAAACATTGATGGGTATGGAATTAATCATAGATTAATATTTTAATAAAATGTGTCATTTTAATTAGAAATAATTTCAATGTACAAAATAAAATCACATGGTGTAATTAACCATGAAAAGAATTAGGATATTTGAGATAAAATATTATAACTCAATTAAATGGGGTTTGAGTTGATAAAAACCCTTACATCATTATTATAATTCTAATTGAAACTCCCAGAATAGTATAACATGATATGTATTTAAATAAACTTTATATTATCATAAAAATGTTTATAAATTAAATCAATGTCTAATATATTCTCCCAAAAAGGAAACATCAATATAATATACATCCTATCTTAATGAAGAAAAATAGAGATGAAGAAGCCCTTAAGTTTAGTCCCACTTTGTCGAATTATCTCTAATAACTGGTATAAAAAATTTAACTATGATAATAAAAAATGTCAAATCCTTATTAATTCTTATAAATATTAATAAAGATCATTTTTATTTATATATTTGAAATATATTATTTATAATAATTTATTTTCATCATTAGATGCTTTTTATTTTTAATTGTTTTTTAGAACTAGGTTATTTTTTGAAGTGGAAATTATTGTTTATATATTAAAATTTTAAAATTTAAAGATAATTATATAACTTATAATAGATTTTTTTATAAATATTTATAATATTTTAATCACAGTTAATAATTATTTCAGTAATGATTCATGATGAAGAAGTCGGTCGAGGGATTTTTTTGACAATTTTAATGAATGATGGTTCATATCTTAATAGTATGTTAAATATTACTATAAAAACTATAGAATAAATATTATTTATTACATTTAATTTTCCAATGTCACCAGTAATTTGGTTTATATAGTAATCCAAGAAATAGATTTACAGCATCATTCACGTAAGTGGTTAAATCATCCAAAACAATAACAAACAAAAATTTATGAATGAGTATAGCTTAGAAAGATATTAATATAGGAAATAAAGTTATTATATAAAAATAATTATATAATTTATATAGATTTAAATTTGAAAATTATTTTATAGGAGAGTTTCATAAACAGTTAAATGCAATAGTTAAAAAAGAAATGTTTTGCATTCACGGAGGTGGTATTCCATTCGTACGCAAGGGAGAAACGTTCTATTTCAATTAAAAAAGATAATGATTTTGAATATTATATTATTCCATAATATTGAAAATTATATAAATAATAAATTAAAATATTAAATATACTTTTAGAACTATTCAAGTGTGCTGGCGATGAAAAATCAAGTGAAAAATTCATGGGGGTGGTAGTTCATATATAAGAATGAAAATGAAATTAATTTTTGAATGGTTTTGTATGAAGGTATAAATGTGATATTTAATTATAATAATAATATTTCATAATAATTATTATTATTATGTTGTTACAATTTTTAGGATATAATATATTTCAATGTGTATACTGACAAAATAGTTAAGAGAGATTAGTTGAGATCATTACCTCTCCCTTTGGATGTTCTTTCTTGTGTAACTCTTTAAGTGGCCTAAAATATTACATTTGGAAAGAAAGAGTCATAGATACAAGGATATAGATTTTTTAGGAGATAAATAAATAGTTTTGGTCAAAATTATTCTCTAATATAGGAGGTAGTAGACACCATGAAATGTGTTCCATGCAATTTTCCTTAGAATTGAAGATGTGAACTGTTGTACCTCTCGTACCCCTCGTGGTTTAATTTTCTTGATCACAATCACTCTCTTATTTATCTAATCTTGTTTTAAGTGTTTTTGGATGATAGACATGATTTCAGGCTGCCAAGGAATTGGGCCAAGAAAGCAAGAAAGCCAATGTGGACTGATTTTCAGTCCACCGGCCAACCGGTGGACGCCCACCGGCCAGCCGATGGAGCCTGGACAGAAGTCATCCCTCTGTCCAGACCACCGGCCAACCGGTGTCCCACCACCGGCCAGCCGGTGGAACCCAGACAGAATGGGTCAGCTACTGCCTCAACACCGGCCAACCGGTGGCCTCCTCACCGGCCAGCCGGTGGTGCCTGAGCCCGAGCCCTCTCCCTTTCTCAAAGCAGCGGCCAACCGGTGGCTCTGTACCGGTCAGCCGGTGGAGCCAGTCAAACTAGCCGTTGGGCTTTGACCAGGCTTGTCCACTTGACTCCCAACGGCTCCGAAGGCCTCTCCAACAGCTCTGAAGACCCCCAAAGGCCATTTGAGGGTTCCCCCTCTATAAATAAAGGACTAGGAAGCCCCGGAACACTAGAGAAACATAAGGAAGCCCACAGGAACAGTTTTGATCATTTGGCGAACCTCTGGCGCATTCCTCCAAGGAACCCCCAATTGCTCCAACTCACTTCCACATCCAAGGAGCACCACCAAAGAAGCTTGGGAGCGCTCTTCATCAACTTCGTCAATCCATTGGCGCCCAAGACTTCTCCCATTATGGTTTTTCTTGTTTTATTTTTTTGAGCATCAATTTGGGTTTGTGCCTACAAACCCCTCATTTCTCTCATCCTCTCTTCTTTGGGTTTTTACACCACCTTCAAGGTGTGAAGAGGTTAGTCAAGCCTTCCCTTTAAATGGCTTGAGTCATAGGTGAGCTAGCCTTCACCTGTAAGAAGGCTAGTGGGTTCTTGCTCAACCATTGAAAGCAAGTGGGTTCTTGCATAACCATTAAAAGCAAGCTGTAATAGGTTCTAGACTAACCGTAAAGTCTAGTGGGTTTCTTGCTTAAACCATTAAAAAGAAAGCAGTAGTAAATCTCTCAACGTTTGAGTTGGGAGCGGAGACGTAGGCTTTGGTTTAAGCCGAACTCCATTATCAATTTTGTGTCTTGCCTATTTTATTTCCGCTGCACCTTTAACATTGATTTTAAATTGTTATTTATTTTTAAAAGGCAATTCACCCCCCTTCTCGCCATCACTCCTTTCTTTTCCGCCCAACATTTTGTATCAGAGGCAAAATTTGAGTAATAAATTCACCGGTTTCAAATTAAAGATCCATTGTGATGGATTCAACCTCTTTCACCCCCAAAGGTTATTCTTTGGGTCGTGCTCCATTTTTTGATGGAACCGACTATACTTATTGGAAAACACGCATGACCACTTTTCTTAGAAGTATAGGTTATCCTATTTATAGAATTTTCATGCATGGTTATTTTCTCTCTTCTCCCGATGAATCCAAATGGACTCAAGACGATATTAAAAATTTCGAGCTTGATGGCAAAGCCATGAACGCTCTTCATTGCGGCCTTGATCGTAATGAATTCAATCGAGTTTCCACATGCACCTCATCACATGAAATCTGGAAACTATTGGAGGTTACCCATGAGGGGACCAACAAAGTCAAAGATACTCGATTGGATATGTTCCGTCAAGATTTTGAGTCTTTCACCATGCACCCACATGAATCAATTTCTGAAATGTTTACACGTTTTACTGATGTTTGCAATGGAAGAAAGTCCCTTGGTGATGATGTGTCTGCAGAAACGATGGTCAAGAAGATCCTTTGGATCCTACCAAGCTCATGGGCACCAAAGGTCATGGCAATTCAAGAAGCAAAAGACATCAAGAACATGCCGGTCGAAGAGCTCATTAGATCCCTCATGACCTATGAGATCACCATGAGGAGGCAAGCTGAAAAGGAAGGCAAACCGATCAATGTTCCAAATAACATCGCCTTCAAAGTTCAACAAGAAGAAAGCTCATCCTCCTCATTGTCTTCCTCTTCAAGCGGCGATTCAGAAATGGAGAATCTTGCCCGCAAGATGCACAAATTCATGAAGAAGCACAAGAAGAAGAAATCCCGCAAGGCTCAACCCAACGAAAAATCAGAGCCCGAGGTAACATGTTACGGGTGTGGCAAGAAAGGCCATTACAAGCCCGATTTTCCACTCAACAAGAAAAAGGCCAAGAAAAAGGAAAAGAAGAAGGCATTCAAGGCCACATGGAGTGATAGCTCCACATCCTCCTCCTCCTCCTCCTCGAGCGACAACGGTAAAAAATGCCTAATGGCATTTCATGAGGTAACCTCTTCCGACTCCTCTACCTCTTGTTCTTCCAATTCTTTTAATCATTTATCTTATGAGGATCTCCAACATGCTAGAGATCAATTGGAGGAAGGTTTTCACGAACTTTCTTCCAAATTTGTTGCTTTAAAAAAGAATTTCAAAAAACTCTCTTCCGAAAAGGAACAACTTCTCAAAGAAAAGGATGAGTTGTCCCTCAAGATTCAAAACCTTCCCGATGTTGATTCTATGGAATCAACAATCAAGGATCTAAGGGAATCTCTTGCCAAGTTCACCCAAGGTGAACAAAATTTGACCAAATTGCTAGGTTCTCAATATTCGGCTAGAACCACCCAAGGGCTTGGCTATTCCAAGAAAGCTTCCTCTTCCCATGCTCCTACTATTTTTGTAAGGGGGAGCTCCCAATATAAATTTTGCAACTATTGTAAAAAACTCGGGCACTTAATTTATGAGTGCAATTGCAAAAATTCCCGGTATGGAAGGCCCAAAACTATTTTCTTTAACGATGAATTTCTTAGGAGAAGACCTGCCACTAGACAAGTATAGATTGAAAAATCCCTTTTAGCGAGTCTCACCGGACCAAAATTTGTCTCGGTTTCAAAATCCTCTCCCCGGTGATTTGTTGTTTTTATTTAGGGGGAGTTAGGATCGTTTAAACCTTTTTGAGTTTTTCAATTCAAAATTTTCAATTCAAAATTTCCAATTTTTCTTTCAAAATTTTCAATCTCAAAACTTTCTTTTTAAAACTTTCAATTCAAAACTATCAATTCAAATTTCAAAAATTTTAATTGATTTAAAATCTCTATCTTGTTTTTCAATCCTTTCCCTAAATCAAGTTTTATGCCCCGTGCTATTTTGATAATCACAAAGGGGAGAAATTCTTGGTTGATTGGGGGAAAATCTTTCTCTCATGCTTTGCTTTACTTGTCAATTTATCCTTTAAAGCATGCCTCTAATTTCATTCTTTTACATTGCTTGTTTTGGTGATTGTGATCATCAAAATAGGGGGAGATTGGTGTACCTCTCGTACCCCTCGTGGTTTAATTTTCATGATCACAATCACTCTCTTATTTATCTAATCTTGTTTTAAGTGTTTTTGGATGATAGGCATGATTTCAGGCTGCCAAGGAATTGGGCCAAGAAAGCAAGAAAGCCAAAGTGGACTGATTTTCAGTCCACCGGCCAACCGGTGGACGCCCACCGGCCAGCCGCTGGAGCCTGGACAGAAGGCATCCCTCTGTCCAGACCACCGACCAACCGGTGTCCCACCACCGGCCAGCCGGTGGAACCCAGACAGAATGGGTCAGCTACTGCCTCAGCACCGGCCAACCGGTGGCCTCCTCACCGGCCAGCCGGTGGTGCCTGAGCCCGAGCCCTCTCCCTTCTTCAAAGCAGCGGCCAACCGGTGGCTCTGTACCGGTCAGCCGGTGGAGCCAGTCAAACTAGCCGTTGGGCTTTGACCAGGCTTGTCCACTTGACTCCCAACGGCTCCGAAGGCCTCTCCAATGGCTCCGAAGACCCCCAAAGGCCATTTGAGGGTTTCCCCTCTATAAATAAAGGACTAGGAAGCCCCGGAACACTAGAGAAACATAAGGAATCCCATGGGAACATTTTTGATCATTTAGCGAACCTCCGGCGCATTCCTCCAAGGAACCCCCAATTGCTCCAACTCACTTCCACATCCAAGGAGCACCACCAAAGAAGCTTGGGAGCGCTCTTCATCAACTTCATCAATCCATTGGTGCCCAAGACTTCTCCCATTACGGTTTTTCTTGTTTTATTTATTTTGAGCATCAATTTGGGTTTGTGCCTACAAACCCCTCATTTCTCTCATCCTCTATTCTTTGGGTTTTCACACCACCTTCAAGGTGTGAAGAGGTTAGTCAAGCATTCCCTTTAAAAGGCTTGAGTCATAGGTGAGCTAGCCTTCACCTGTAAGAAGGCTAGAGGGTTCTTGCTCAACCATTGAAAGCAAGTGGGTTCTTGCATAACCATTAAAAGCAAGCTGTAATAGGTTCTAGACTAACCTTAAAGTCTAGTGGGTTTCTTGCTTAAACCATTAAAAAGCAAGCGGTAGTAAATCTCTCAACGGTTGAGTTGGGAGCGGAGTCGTAGGCTTTGGTTTAAGTCGAACTCCGTTATCAATTTTGTGTCTTGCCTATTTTATTTCCGCTGCACCTTTAACTTTGATTTTAAATTGTTATTTATTTTTAAAAGGCAATTCACCCCCCTTCTTGCCATCACTCCTTTCTTTTCCGCCCAACATGAACCTCACATAGACACCAAATAATAAGTTTGAGAAAATTATTTCATAATAGATGAAGAGGGAGAATATTGGATTTAAATATGACACAAACCAAAAAGGAAATGACCAGGATCAAAAAAACCAGTTGGAACTCTCCATTTATCCGGGGGTTAGTGACTATATCGATAGGACAGACCCATATGGTCGTGACCGAAACCTTGTAGTGATTCTGTGTAGGGTTATGGGGGCGAACCACTGTGGTATGGATAATTATTTTCTCTAAATTGGTTTGAAAATACCCCATATGTGGTACACCTACACGCATACAGCCTTGGCATACCACTTGCATGGCCTAGAAGGAAAACCCCCCTGTGTGTTACACATACATTGTGTACCTGCACCTACCACATGCAGGACCCTAAAGATTTTACACACCTATATAGGATAGCTATACCAAAGGCAAACTCCATAGACCTACAGGGGTAACTTTTTTCTGATAGGTCCCCTCTTTTCATATAAATAGGATTATTTTGCTATTCATTTGGACAATTGAAAAATAAAAAGAAACCTAGATGCTCTCATTTTGTAGGCCCATTCACCAAGGTCTCTTGAAATTTCTCAGGTAGCTCTCTAAAATGTTATAAAATAGATAATTAAAGTATTAAAAATGTCAAAGTACCCTTAGGGACTATGTACATAAGGCACCTACATAAGGACCATTATCCCATTAGGTGAAACCAATGTTGTGTGGTCACTCTCATTAATTAGGGACCTGCATGAGACCCTTTTATAAATAACGAAGGAGGCCAAGGGTGTCATGGCTAAATCCTAATACATGTTCAATGACCCCTATATCGTATTAGTTGAGGATTATCTAGCTCGTGAATCCCTTTTTCCTTTATTTGATTCCCTTTTCATTTCCTCTTAGTACCTTCTCACCACACTTGTACAAAAAACCTATGTGGTACACCAGTGTCGAGCACATACAAGCAAGAACTGTGTGGGCCAACCTTTAAGACCTATTCATAACCACCCATGGAAGGGCCTCTCCTTACATGGATCACTTGTTCTAAAGGTACCAAGATTAATCCTATACCAAGACCCCTTGATTAAAAAATCCTTGAGAAAGAGAACATCTATGTGTCTCTCATTTGGATTTGGATTTTTACTGTTAGAGGTTACCCACGCTTATCCCATTAAAGGGTATGGATTCTAGGTTTTTCTGTAGATTTTGATATATACTGTCACATAGACCCTTATTCTAGGGAAAATGTTGAAGAGTTTCTGGCCTCAGATTCTGTGGATATGTCTTTGTTCATGCTTTCTCTTCTCTAAGATCCGGAGCCACTGGTATCTAGAAACGAGGGAGAAGATTACTCTTAAATTTTATATTTATAGGGAATGAAATTTTCCTCCCTCAATATGTCAAAAAATTTAGGGAAACCATCATTGTATGATACCCTATCCTTTTACGTAGGTTGTTCTAGTCTTTCTCCTCTCTACATCCTTGGCCTTCATTCCATCCCTACATCGGATGTTTATCAAATGTAATGTGAACATATTTAGGTGTTGTATCCCTAACCTCTACCACCATAGCCCCAACCTCATCCATCATAGCCCTATCCACTTTAACCCACAAAAAATGAAAAGACTATGGATGGTGAAGTAATCTAGTTCTTCTTGTTTCTCACACTGAGCTCGAATCACATGGGCATAGAGGTTAATGGTGTTCATAAAAACCAAAAAAATACACCTCAATGGATTGAATAATGACTACTATGATTCCTACCATAACAAGGTCACATAGGATGCCTTCCTAAGGGATTATATCAATGGGAATCCACTATAACAATAATTCCTCATCATAATCCCCCCAACCTGGGTATTTTCCCCATGATTAAATCCAGATTGAAGTCCTCAAATCATCATGACTTAAAACATCCCTCATGGTCCCTTCATGGGGGGAATCCTTCTAAGTAGTAATCCCTAACCTATAATATCCATGGTCTATACTCCCATGTGAGACATACCCTTAAGGACCTACACTAGAATGGGTCCCCAACAAAGAACTATGTGTGATTTGATTCCCACCTAAATATGATACATAGGAAGCTTCTATAAGGTTCAAACCCCACTACTAAACTAACCATGTTCCTTTGGAAGATTATGTAGAAGTCAAACACCAAACACTGACTATGAATATTCCTCCTCGATGTCCTTACCTCAAAAAATTAAACCATACAATTGGGTTTTTATGACGTGACTATAAAAGGTATGAATTTTTGCTATTAAGAGACACCATAATATATAGGTTCTAATTCCATTCACAATGATATGTAGGAAGATCACATATGGTTTCTATCCCCCTAGGGAAAAAATTATCTTCTCCTTGTATGAAAATAAACTCTAGAGTGATATTCATTTGCCATGATGAAAATATACTCAAGGGTTCCACAGTGTGTCAATTGAAAATCAACACTATAATAGTAATTAAAAAAAGAATATCCATGTAGTGTATAAGATGTTAATTTCCATGGAGAACCATAGATACATACAAGTATCTCTATTGATGATGAACCTTTAATAGATATAAATGATACAGAATTATATATATGGTAATTATTGATTGTCAATATTAGGATAACCCACATCAGACATGGGAATTAATAAAGGGTTCATAAACATATCATAATTCTATAATATAATCATGGAGTATGATATAATTTTTCCCAAAAGGGTGTGATGAACCAATCTATCCATCCTCATGACCAATGTGAGTTCTTAAGAATCGTTGGTCAAAATACCAAATGGGTGCTTGCCATTGGAATGTTGGTCACTTTGGATACCGAACCATTGGGTGTTTTTGGTTCTATGAACAAACCCATTGGAAACCATTTAGAAATAACAATTTCAAGTATGAAGTCACATTTCGATCAAAAACTATGTCAAAATGTTGAGGATATGATGTCCTTTTATAAGTGAACAATATGGAATTTTCACATTTACATGGTAATTTATATTGTCATCATCACACTATTCTAAAGCTAAAATACTCAAAATATGTAAATAAATTAAGTGAAGTGTTAGGTAAGGAATACAATACCTCCACCATAAATCTGATTCCATGTTTTTAAAATATGTTTTATTCTATTCCAATTATATTTTAACATTTTAACTTTTAGTTTTTTTACCTTGGTAACTAGTTATTACCAGAGAAATTTAATTTTTTCTATAAATATAAAATAACTTGAATAATATTAATTTTACTTTATAAAACTATATTTAGAATTAATTTAATGTAAATAAGGTTAATAATATTGTAATATAAATTTTTTAATAAAAACATATTATTTCTAGAAAAAGTTCATTTGTAATAAAATAAATTATCTAATATTAAGTGCTTGGAATATTATATAACATTAATTACCATTAAAATGATTTATTATAAATATTTATGTAATATTAAAAAAATATCATATTATTGGTATAAAATATATTATGTCAATTTATTAAATATAATTTACAAGATTTTAATAAAATATTCATTGAAAAAAGATTCACCATTTCCATGGTCATAACATTAATCAATGTAATCACATTTTTTAAGCTCAAAAATGAAATTTAACATAACATATAGTATGAATATAATGATATAAATACAAAATATAATCTTTTGGATTTAATTTTGACCACTGAAGAAAAATAAATTTTACTATAAATGGATAAAACAATTTTTAAAGTCAAATTTAAAATATACACCCTATTGTAATTTTGACATTGTGAATTAATAAATGTGGTAAATTTTATAGAATTAAACAACAATGTTTATCAAGATAGCATTTAAAATAAAATAAAACAAATAAAAAATATTTCCATTTGTTAAAAACACCCCTTTTAAATAATTTAATGTTCTTAATACCATTTTTAATACATTTCTAATTGATTAAAATATTTTTTTTACTCTAGGTTTTATTAGTCTTATATTTTATTAATAAGATTAATATAATATTTTATAGCATGTTTTATTTCTAATTTCAGTGTGGATGAAACTACAGGTGTTATATTTAATTAATGAAATATATATACTAAAATCATTATGAATTATAATATCTCCACTTAAATAAATTTCATACACAAAATTATAAATATCATTTACTAATAAAAATAAGCTAAGTTGTTCATAATAAACTCAATATATATTTTATAATATCACATAATCTTCACAATCCTAGTCAATAGAATACTCCTTAGTTCTAACATAATTTCTATGTATTATTATTTTTAATTATATCAACAATTTATTCCAAATATGTTTCCTTAGTTAGGTGTACTATTTTCTACAGACTATAAATTCCAAGAATTAATTTTTCAATACTATTTTACAAAATATAATAACAGAAACATGTACAAAAATATCTCTAAAAATTTAGAGTAAGTGATATTATGAATATGAAATATAAATCATAATATGTCACCACTAATTAAAGCTTAATTTTAACATATGATACTTTACCTTAAACGATTTCACACATGGTTCATCCAATACCTCTCTATATTTAAACTACTATATTCAACCATATTTTTAAATATGGTTCTACTTCCTTTCTAGGAATATATTAAATTATAATAATTATTTAAATATTTCATAATGATTTGTAATGAAAATGTTAATTAATTAATGATTAACATATGGGAGTGTCTAGCCATGTGTACAGTCTTAGGTCCACTCATCATGTACCTTGTAAAGATCTATCTAATACACAATGAATAATTTTCATGGGGAAATCCATTAATTTCATTAACTCCATAAAAACAAAAAATTTACAATATCCCATCAGGGATGTCATTTCATGAAACCCACATAATCATTAATTTTCTAAAACATATGGTTGTTATTATATACATAAATATATATATAGAGATTAAATTAATATTATCTAAAATTAATACACAATATAAATAGAACAATTAAATAAAATAACTAATATAGTCCTTATAAATAATTATACCTTACACTGATACTAAATGAGGTGCCCCAAACCCACACTCCCAAATCTATTGTAATTTTTTACTAAACATTATATTTGATTCAAACAAATAAAAACCTTTAAATTTGACATTATTATAATTACATCAATGTTACATGTCAAAAATAATCACAAAATACCAAGAATTGAAGGTTTTGTTACTTTGAGGATTATTAACATCGATAACTCGTTTTAAGGTTCTATTACTTTGAGGTTTATTAACATCGATAACTCATTTTACAATACATAGGTGAACTTTTTAATAATTAAACACACTGGGCTCCATTATATAATCATTATACGTTATTCAAGTCTTCATAACTTGGGGTATGAAAGCATAAGGAAAGGGTGAGGTGAAATAATCTTTGAGGGGGAAAATCATCAACACATCATTAAGGTATAGATCTTAATCATTTTAAAAAACATGATCATGGTATAATGTTATTATTGAAACTATAATTTAACATGAACCATTTTTTATATCACGATGAAAGGATGTTTTATCTCAAATGAAAAAAATATATTCCCCATAAAAACATTGAAGAATCATGCGATAATAAACCTTTGACAATGTGAATAATTATATACATATATATGTTTGGTGTGTCATTGATTCATTACATAATGATAAATTATGGTAGAAACATACACATATAGAATCCTTATGTTGTGAGTCAATTTAATTTTTCCCTCACATTACATTACAAAAAACATATCCACATGTGATGTTGTAATCAAACAAAATTTCATTGATTCTGATAGTTAATAAATAGTATTCTAATCCTAGATGTTTTGAATAAAAAAATTATTATTCTATGTTTTGTGAACAAAACAAATTACATGCTTCATGTTATAAATTGGAATATTTTTCATTCTTTATATTATTAACAGAAAATGACCACACAATTTGTTGTGAACAGAAAAATTTCAAATATTATTATTATAAATAAAAACATTCTAAGGATTATATTTTAAATTTTTTTACATTTAAAATTGTAAAAAAAATACCACATTATACATTTTGAACAAACTAATTACACATGCTACATGTGGTGAACCAAAAAGATTCTCACATGATATTTTTTGATAAAACTATTACCATGTTTAATGATATGGAAAAAATGTTCATGTTTCATGTTGAAAAAACAATTACTCTATAATATGTTTTGAAAAATAACATTGCAAGATTTTACGAGTAAACAACTTTCCCACGCTATTAGTTTTATCCAAAAAACCCACACATTTTGTTGTGAAAAAACCAAATTCTCAATATTTATGTTGTGAAAAAAATACAATGATTCATATTGTATATAGATAATATACACCTGATACATTTTTTGAAAAAAATGACTATAACATATGTCATGATAAAATAAAATTCCCATGTTTCATGGTTATAAAAAACCAAATTCCCATGCTCAACATCATTATCGCATGTGATATCAAACCTTAACAAAAATATTAAATTGTTTTAAAAAACTGAATCCATAAATAATTTTAGTTACACCCAAAATCTCTTAAATGTAAAATATGTAAACATTTTCCAAAATATTATAAAACATTCATAATTTTATGATAGCTTAAATATCCAGTTGAAAAGAAAAGAGTTTTATAGAAAAAATCTTGAAACATCCTCTTTATTAGACATTCATAGAAATAAATGGCTAATATCATAGGAAGAAGACTAAAATGAAACATAAGAAACACAATTGGATTCTAAAATAGATAAAAAACATATTTTAGATTATTTAATGAATTTAATTGAAAAATAATTAGAAATATACCTTTTTAGAATACATATTTTTTAAAAAAGAAATAAAAATTATTTTTAAATATATAAAAATATTACATTTATATTTCACAACCACTAAGAGTTAAAATACTTTTTTATACCATTTTAAAACATGCAATGGAATAATCAAAAATAAGAATGCTCAAAATGGTAAAACAAACAAGAAAAAAAATTAGAATAAATTTTTATATTATTTTCAAAGATGAAGTTACATGTCACATTAAATGTTCTTTTTTAAAAAATTGATGTGTGAATTTAAGAGAAATTTTAATTGTTGAATGAAAATTTAAAAATAGATTCTGTAAATGGACTTAAATATTATCTCAAGTAAATGTGGAGTGGAAGATAAAACAAATATTGATGGAATTTTTTATATATTTTAAACTAATCACACATCATGAAAAGAGATAATAAATCATCATTTTTTAATAATTATAATAGAAATATGAACGACACATGAGATAAAAAAATTATTTGTGTTCCAAATATAATGTAAAACATTCACAATAATTAAAAATATTTAAATGTATTAAAAATCATTTTTGAAGAGATTGATAATTATTTTTAACAATTTCATACTAATATGGGATATAAATTCATCAAATTAAGACATGTTTAATAAAATCTCTCAATCTATCTATAGAGAATGATAATTTATAATATAAAATCATATTATGTAATAAACTAAAAATATATGTAACAAGTTCAATATGGATTAATACAACTCATAAAAAGGTGTTTGATTTAACAAAAATCTATACATCATCATTATCATACAAATTTGAATCCCATGAAAGGTAGAACAATATATGGATTTGTAAATACATAATATTTCAAAAAATTATATCGAAAAAATAAAGCATGTTGAATATATTCTACCTAAATGACTAAAAAAGTGTCCAATATGTATCATATATCAAAAAATAAAAATTTATTTGAAAAAATACATACCATAAATCCCTCTTAGTGGAACATTATCTGACCACTATTATACAAAAATAACTATTTTAATCATCTATTTTAGAAACATATTTGAACATATAACCTTCAAAAAACATTATATATATATATATATTAATTTTATAATAGCCCCAAACCCACACTCCTAAATCATATTCTATAAACATAAACAATACATTTTCGACCTTGATAGTGGTTATGGTGACTATTGTTTTTCCAACCAAAGCATATAATATTGAAAGAAAATATTTTATCACTTAAATTCTTATAGACCTTTTAGGTTAATATATTTTTTGAATTATAATAAACTCTTACATAAACAATACCCAAGTCTTTAAATGGCTTGTTCTCCCACTCAACCCACCTTCCCTTATTAGACACTATGTCATCATCATTATCAATATGAAACACTTTTTGACTAAATTTATTCAATACAATTCATGATAACATAGGTAAAATGAAACTTAATAAGGCTGATATCAAATTATTAGTAAGGGCAACATAAGAAATAACAATTGGATTCCATCATTTAGAATAATATTATCCTGAGGGTATGATGACATACTCAATTATAATGATCATAACATAGTAATATTCATACCTATCAATACCTAGATGATAAAATATGAAAAAAGGTACAAGGATTTCACAAAGTGTGTGGTCATCAGAATTAATAATCATGAGAAATGTGATATCTATAATGATCAAGAAAATATTTATAACTATAGAATGCATAAATAAAAATTTTTGGTATCTTATAAATTATATTCATATTACTAATTACATATGTGGTAACAAATATGTTTGACTTACATATGTAGAGTAACTAATGCATTGGAGGTCTATCATAGACCCACCAAAACATTATTTTTTAAGGAACCTGCAATACATTGTTTATCATTGAACCAACCATCCTTGTATTAATAGGGAAATACCCATACATGTTTAAAAACGTAACCAAATTTCCTTGGGTTTTAATGAAACCACCTATAATCATAAATAATTTCCAATAAATGTGTCATGAATAATGTAAATAGAGTATTAATTTCAACATAAACTCTTAGTAATATCTATTATTCATTTTAGAACTTTATTAAGCCATGTGTATTTATTGGGTTCTATGATAATATATATGAAACATCGTTAACACATGGAAACGAAATGTGTTCCTTGAAAATATCATTGAAAAATGATTCACAAGTAGAAAAAAAATGTATTACGTGAAAAGATTTTTGAAAAAAATAAACCCTTTTAAAATAAATTAGTATCAGGGTAATCTATTTGAACCATGTGTTACATATATTAATGAAATTTCATCTATGATAATATTTTTGAAACATGAATAACTGGGGGAAAAGAAATGGTTTTCTGGTTTCCATCTTTGAAACTATTTTAATCCATCCAGAGAATAATAGAAAAGATCTTGTCAAAAAATATCCCCATTAGAGTATATGTAAGATAAATGGAAATAGATTTTCATGAATGGAAAACCACTAAAATATCATTAAATATGTTTTTTTAAATAACCTTTTTATTTTGAAAATAACAAATAATTAACAATATATTATGAAAATACATTTATATGATTTTCCGGAAACATATAAAGTTAAATTTATGTAAAATAGTGAACACTGTAGTACCCTAGGTTTCTAGTATATAACCCTTTATTGATGATTTTAATGGATATAATGTTAAGGGTGACATAAGGGAGAGTTGGGAGAACTTGGAATGATGTTTTGAGGAAAAAGTTGATGTCGCATGGGCGGCTCACGGTTTGTCTAACTGTGCTACCAAGCTGTGCAAGAATGGCGGCTGAGGCAGTAGGTAACACATGGTTTGCGCATGGTTTGTCAAACCATGCAAACTAACTATGCGTCCACTTAAATGAGATCTTATATAAATGTATCTAACTCATTTTTTGCCTCTAAGTGCTTCATTTAAGATCCTAAGCATCCCTAACTGGTGATTTTTCTTCTCTTAAGGTCAAAGAGGGTTCTCCCATCATCTTGGAGGCGATCTGAAGGCTTATCATGGAAAATCAAAGCCCGATTCTTGAGGTATGTGATTTTTCTTGTTTGGTTTATTAGATATAATTAGATATTTTTCTCATCTTCTCTCAGTTTCATAGATATATTCTAGTTATGGGTAGATATAAGTGTGTGGATGCCAAATATGATGACATTTGGTCTTTATCTTACTAGGAGAAGAGATCTAAGGTGGGTTCTTGAAGAAGCAACTTGGTCTTCTTCAACGTTCTTCAACCGTTGTGGTTTTCGTCAAAACCTTTGAGGTAGGAGGCTTTAGTCTTGACTCCTCTTGCTGGAATTGATTGTATTAGATCCAAATTGGTTTATTTTAATAGATTTTATTGTGAAAGAAATAGAATAAATCTTTTTTAGTCATTATTTATGGTTTTGATGAGATTGTGAAATCTTGGTGAATTGTTGTGCAATGTGATTTGGCTGGTTGAATTTAAAATGTTGATTTTAAATTATGGATTTTCTGAAATTGTAGATGGTTTGATGGAAAGTGTGTTTTCAATAAAAAGGGTGTTTTATTGAAACGGTTTGAGATTGAATAGACTTTGATGGAATTGGTTTTCAATAAAAAGGGAGTTTGATTGAAATGGATTGGAATTTAAATGGTTTGGAATTGAAATGGTTTTAATAGAAATGGTTTTCAATAAATAGGTGTTTTTATTGAAATGGTGTTTTGGCATGATTCATGGAAATATGTGGAGTGTGTTCATATTGCCTGTACGGGGCTTGGATGAAATAGGACCTTGTGCTTGGTGCCAAATGTATAATTGTACATGGTAACTATATGTACGAGGCTTGGATGAAATATGACCTTGTGCTCAGTGAGAAAGGTGTAATGGAACATGGGGAACAATTACCTTATGAGGAATTGGAAGATCAATGAGAAACTGCTCATGAGTATGGAACTGTCATAAAGTGGCATGCATGGTTGGTTGCATGGGTTGGGGAATGATTGGGTATGCCAAAAAGAGATTTTGTGAAATGGTTCTAAAGCTTTATTGGTTATTGTTCTGGAAAAATATCTTGTAGGAAAATTGGTTTGAATTTCTCTTTGATGATTTTGGTTAATAATAGTTTTCGAAACTTCTTTATATTTAGTTATAAACTGCTTTTGAGAAAATGTTGTATATAAACTGTTTTTATATAAATTTGGATAACTCTTCTATCCTAGTGGCATGAATAGGTAAGTCATTGGGGAAAACCTACGGAGTTTTATACTCACCCATGCTTTGGAACATTAGTGATTTTGAAGATATCATATTCCGGGACATAGTTAATGGTAAAACATATTCTTGTTAGTGTCTTGGTGATGCTTGGGAGATGTTTTGGTGCTTGGATCTTCAGGATCATGGAGTTTTAGTGTCGTTTAAGAGTCTTGATATTTTCATCCACTGTGTACTTTGATGCTTAGTTTGGTCTTCCTCTGTTGTGTAATTCGATGTATTTTGTTATAAATGAAGTGTTTATTGGTCTTTTGTTTTTTTTCATGCACCATATAGTGAATGTTTGGTTATCATTGGTTTATGGGTTTATTTCATAAAGGGTAAATCATCCCCCACTTGTAATTGAAACCATTTTGCATTTATTGACAGCCTTTGGCACCTTGGGGATGTCGCTTAAGGCCTAGTAATGTCTCATGGTACTCTCCCAAAAATGAGAATTGGTGGGTCATTACAAATAGGATGGTGGGAAAAACTATTCATGTCATAAATGGTGAAAATAATTAGTCTTTTCAAAACATTTTGAAAAAGGGATTCAAAAGTGACTAATTTATAAAATATTGTGGAATTTATTTTTAGACCATATTATAATAGGGTAAAAGATAATGTTAAATGTATTTAAGAGATCATTTCATTTTAAAAAAGTTCATTTTTTAAAACATTTTAATAAACATTGCTATGGAATAGAAATATATGAGATATTAATTAAAATACAAGATTAAAATCACATTAAATTAAGTTTATTGGTGTTTCATTATTCAATAATTGTGGTGATAACAATACAACATGTTAAAAATATTCAAAACTATTGGATAAGAAAAATAGGCAATTCATGAAATTAATAGAATATTATTTCCACAAAAGGAACATTGAACATAAACTATCTAAAAAGAGGGGATTTAAACCTAAATCCATTTCACATTAATACACTTAAATCACAATACCCGTTAAATAATAACATGAAATGAAACATTAAATATCATTAACATAATAGATTCATGATATATCAGGTCATCAGTTACTAGATAGTCCTCATAAAAATGGAGAATTATAACATAACATATGTTGCAAAGAAGACAATTTGAGATTTGAAAATCATGAAATATTCATAATATTAATGTGATAATTAATCAATTAATAGATTATTTTTATAAAATGTGATTAAAACAAATTTGTGGAAATAAAAATTAATGTAATAAAATTTAAGGACACTTATAATGATAGTATATCGAAGAAAATAAAAAATTAAGGTAACCCATTAAAAATGAAATTATGAAAATTCTTTATCACTTGGTAACGTTTAATTGAAATCTTATTTGATTAAATAATTAAAATTAAATATTAAATTACAATTAATTATGAGTTATTAATGATATAACATGTAATTGGATAATTATACACACCATAGAACATAAATAAATTGTGAATATGGCATATATCTCCAAGATAAAAAGGTGAGACATTAAAACCCTAACACCCAGCATGACATTCATCATATTCGTTCAAACCTCTTATAAAATAAAATTATATTAATTTTATTATGTATTAATAACAATTTATAGGTTTTATTAAATACACATGAATAATTTATTTTAATTATTATAATAAGATATTTAAATACATAATCACTAAATTCGATGTTGAGTGTTGTGAGGATGATCGATTCATTGATTCAATATGGGGTTTTTGCATTGATAGTGGTAAAAACTTTCACTGTTTCAACATTTATAGTTTGATAATAATTAAATAATTATCATATTTATAGATGATTTATGCTTTTAAATCCAATAACGAGTGCTGGTTTTTTCATAATGATTAATGTTACTGTCATAGAGTTGATAGGTCATACGTATGCATGAGTAATGATTCCATTTTTAAATGATGATTATTGACATAAGTGAAGAATTATATTATCTTTATATAATGATAATTATATAATAAATATTAAATTATTTTATCAAATATATATATATATGTATATATATCATCCATGTTATTTGATGATGATAAATAATCACATCTCTTTGTTGAGGATGTAGTCAACACGTACACACAAATGACGTTATCATTTTTCCATTTTAGAATAAAAATAAGATATTATATATTAATAAATCTAATTATGTAGTTAATATAAATATTATAGCATTTATATAATATATATTCAAAATATAAATCCTTATTACCTTCTATGTAATGTGTTAATAAAAAATTAATATCATCACTTTGTGAGGTGGTGTCCACCATACACTTGAGTGATGTTATTATATCCCCAATTCTATGGAAATTGAGAAGATATATATGATATAGTTTCTAAAGAATTATAATTATGTTAAAATTATAAAATGTATACTTTAAATCCATATTTAAAACAAGTTGTTATTGGTGGTGGTGGAAAACAAATAAAATCGGTTCGCGAGGTGGTAGTTCGACGTATACATGAGTAATGATTTTGTATCCAATTTAATATAATATGATATGTATTTAAGTTATTACATTAACATAATTAAATATAAATTTATTGGATATAATGGTTTTATTATATAATCATTATTTAATAATATTCGATGGAGGTGGAAGAAGAAATAAAAAAATTCTCGGTTAAGCACGATACATTTTCTTCAGGCAACGACCTTAAGGATCACAAAAATACTTCTTAATATATTTTCCTCATAAAATAAATTTGATATATTTTTGGGGATGAAATTACACAATATATTTGGGTTCATCTTGTATGATACAAATGGATTTTAATTATTTAATATAAGAGGAGGGGGCTAGCCTTTTATAGGTGATGTGTGTGGCAAACATAAAATTATTGAAAAGAAAAAGGTTTACCCATGATTTTCACATGACCTAAGGATAAAAAATGCTAAATTATCAATAAATATATATTATAAAGAATTAATATTACCATTAAATATTTGTTTTCATTTTCATATGTTATTTTAATCCATATTTATAGTTTAACCAGATGGTAAACCAATTTTTACCTTAACCACAGTAATTAATTTCTAATGTTATCACAATTCATTAGGGTCAAAAATTATGTTAAATTATTAGATAATATAAATTATGATTATTATAAATATGAAATTCATATAAGGCCCCAGACTTAAACCTTACTTAATCTTGAGCTATTACAAGATTACACATTGAGGATCTTTTCGGGTTTAGAGTTTTAGAGAATTAGATCATAAAACTTGCATTACATTCCACATATAAACAATTTGGTTACATAAAGATAGTATTCTTCATTCCCATAAATGGAAACATATTTAAAATAAAACATGGATTCTTTCTTGACAATTCCTTGACACTATCATCATATCATGTACCTTTCCCTTGACCTGTGAAAAACATTTCAAAAAAACTTGGGATGAGCATAAAAAGCTCAGTATGGGTTATAAAAACATGGAAAGGAAACATGGGTACATATATACATAAGAGTGAAATCATACTTTACCCATAAAACATAATCACTTTAACATACCTCATAAAATCATGAATAAATCATAGAAATCATAAGACATAAAGGTAACTTGAGACATTCATAACATTCTTACGTAGGGAGTAACCCTCTTGGTTACGTTTGGAATACCCATCACAGTATATTCCCTAAAATCTCTTCGGAGAAACCTTAACGTTTCACTCCTTCGCGTTACCCAATGCATTGGAGAGCTATATCGGGCTCACCCGCCCTTAGTTTATCACGGAACCACCCGTCTTCATAATAATGTCCAGGAACCATAACATAATCGTATCACATAAAACATGCATAAAGGAAACATAACATTTCAACATTTCAATCACAAGATATCAATACAACACAAAAAACATTGTGAAAACCATTTTCAATACCAAAATAAAATAAAAGTAAAACATGGTATTTAATTTTCTTTTAAAAAGAAGGTATGGCTTGTAGAGGAAGTCGAAACTCAAATAACTGTCACGACGGTGGAGAATTCGTTTTCGCCGCATACGTACGACAAAAACATTCCCTTTTGTAGTTTAGTAAATGCTTCGTATAAAAAAGATTCCTTTTGAATAAACGTAAAAGTCAAAGGGGTTTATACACCGTATAAATGAAAGTTGTGTATAAAATAAAATATGCCTCAATGAAAGGAGATTGAGACGAAGTCCCATACCTCGTATCCGACTTGACCCAACCGTTCATTAATCTCCTGAATAATAAACTTGAGTTAATATATACTTGATTAAGAAACTTTTTCATGTTCATTATTCCTTTTATACCATGTTATGAACATAATGTAATCATTTAAGTTAATAATGTTCATTTTGTCGGTATTTGGTTCTTAAGTCAAAACTAGACTTCTTACACTTACATGTTGTTAATTTGGTCAAAGGTTCATTATATACAGAATGATATTAATGATTTGGATAACATATATATCATATATATTCATCATATACATGTATTTATAATATTACATCACATTCAGAGGTAAGAAATGAAATGCACCATTCATGGAGACGGTAAGCCGTACGTACGCATGAACGATACTTCCATTTCTATTTCGTACTTTCTGGAATGGAATCATAATTATATAAGAGTGTATTATAATTCCAATATAATAACATATATAATATCATTAACTTTATCCTTTACACATCCCACATATGGTATTAACGAATCAAATCACTTTCAGGGGGCGGTAGTCCGCACTTCCTAAAATGAAGATATCGTGTTTACCCATAATGGAAACCATAAAGGTATGCCAAAAATGAAAAAAAAACAGAAACCTAAGGAAAACATAAACATATTATATATCATATATAAAAATAGTGACATCATAATGGAAACCTTTGAAGGTGTTAAATGAGTATTGAACAATCATCATTTCGGGAGGCAGAATTTCGCCATCCACGGAAACCATATGTTCTTTAACCATTTGATGTAGTTGTATGAGAGTGTAGCTCAAATAAATCTTATAACAACATCCTAGTATATTGAAGATACTGGTTTGTTACAAAATAAGTAAATAAAAAGAGATTATGGGGTTGGAGAAGCAAAATAAAACAAATGAACATGAGAGAATGAATTATCTTTAAAAGTGTAACTCCTTTTGATTTGAGCCTAAAGGCTTCCTTTGAAAGGATTCTGCCCAAAGGGAATCCTCTAGGATGAGGAGAGGGATGTGGAGAGAGTAAATGGGCAGGGGTTGGCCGAGCCAAAGGCTTGAGGAGTGTGTGAAATGAGGTAGAGGTGGGGGCCTTTTATAAGAGGAGAGGAGGGGCACTTTTGGAATGTAAAGATAAGTTACTTTATTTTAAAAAGAGTTTTGGATTCAAAAGGTCCCACATTTCTATAATTCTAGGATAAGGTGATAAGTCTTCGAAATCCACTCATCCAATTGGTTTTGTCCATGTGTGGGTTTTAGATTTTTCATTATCTTTCCATTTTATTTAAATCTTTGAATAATGAGGTCATCACTTCATCATCATGATGTCATAAATAATTTAATTTATTTAAAGTCTAAAAATTATGAAAAAACTACTATGATGTAGGAAATAGTTTTATCTTTCTAATGACTATTTATAATTAAAAATCGGATCTTTATAACCCCATGTAAAAATTGTTTTCGTAAAACATATTATGTTTGTGTCATTTTTACTTTTACATTAAATAAAAAGTTATTTATGTCATTTCCCAACCAAATTGGATCCATGGGGTCCCCAAGTTGACCCATGACTTGTCTTGGTCGGCCATGACACAACCAATGAGGGTAGGACATTTTTCAAGCTCATCTTATTTTATTAAAGCATTATTTTTACCTTAAACAACACTAATTACCACTAATCGCGATTAAAAACTTAATAAGTTACTATTCACCAAAAAATTATTTTAATCTCATTGAACTACATTTTACTTCTTAATGACAACCATGTATGTCGGATTTTCAAAATTCAATACACATTAGTGGTAAACTTTCATTTAACTGAAAAATCAGTTTGCTTGATTACCACTTAGTGGTTTCACTATTCATCAAAAATTGGAGTTTTTCAGAAAATTACCAAAAATTCACCCTAAGATATATTTGATATTATGAATTCAAAAATGAAGTATATTTTACAAAATTCAAAACATATAAGTCACATTAATTAATTTAATAATTAATTCCCGCTGTCAGAGCGCATAGCATGTTTTTATGAAACAATAAGTATCAAAAGATTGACACCATTTTAAGTCCAATTTCAAAGTGAAATTGATTCCAATGACCACCATTGGATAAAATGGTAAAAATATATTCTAATTTAACTTTAAAACTAATTCAAAAGATAATCTAATCATATAAATAAATTAGATTAAAAAGCATTTTTTATGTAAAATGCAGTATTTTTCACTATTCATTAAAAAATGAACATTGTCAGAAAAATACCAAAAATTCACCCAAAGTAAATTTTGATGTCCCAATAATAAAGAATAAGTTTATTTTGACAAAAATAGTTTATAAATTGTCAAAAGATAGATTTAAAAAGGGTTTTCCATCATAAGGCAGTAAAACAATCTTTTAAGAATATTAGTGTATTCCATGCTTAAGATTGTATTTATTTTCATTTTAAGCCTCTAAAACACTATCTTAATCATTAATAGACATAGATAAAAGTATCTATTATTCATTAATTACATGGGATGTTACAATTCATTTTAACAAATTTAATTCATATAATTGTAAAATTTTTATTTAAAATTAAGCATGCAGATGCGATGAAAAAGTGGGTTTTCAAGAAGTGGTTTTTTCAATAAAATTAATATTTAATATTAACTCCAATAAAAATAATAGTAATTGTATAAATAAATATTAAAATTTATTGAAATATAATATATAAATTTCATTTAACCAATTAATCATTATTTTTGTTAATTTATTATAATTTAAAAGTAGTATGCAGTTAAAAATAATTTTAATAAAAATACCATTTTTGGATCTGAAAGATAAACTTATTCTAAAATCCAATATGAATATGATTAAAATAAAATTAATTGTATTCAATATAAAAAAATTAATAATTATGTTACAAGATATAATATTAAAAACATAATGGGACTTTTATATTACTTAATTTATTAAAAATAAATGAATATTAAAAAAATTAGTATTTTCACTATTAATTGAAATATCTCTATTTTCCAAAAAAAAATTATAATATTTCACACTAAGTTAACTTTTTATGAATATTTAAAAAATTATTCTAATAATATCAAATATTTTTTCAAAAATTTCTAAAAATTTATTTTAATATTTTATCAAAAATAAAATAAAATCTTATTTGTCGAAAACAAATTTTTGAAGAATAAAATTTATTTTAAAAAATGTTATTGATTATTTACTAAGAATATATCAATAATATAAATTTTAATTTTAATTTCATATATGTATATATATATATCATAAATTATTTAATATTATTCATACCCACTAATATCATGGGTTGGTAATATTGGTTATATATTTTGTGGGTCAAGCTCGGTGGATCATGTTGAATAAATGATCGAAAAAAATCACTACCTTTAAAATAATGGGGTGTTACACCCCCCTAAATTTGATAAATTCAATAATCATAATTTAATCATGGAATCAATAATCAATGGATTAAAATTGGAAAAATATATATTTTTTAAACCACCATCATAAAATTGGTTAACAAAACAACCTTTAGATAAGAGGGAAAATGACGTACAAGGGTTATATAGAATTAAACATAATAGGATTTAAAATTATAGTACATAGGGTTGAAATTAGTATTTAGATATGGAATAAAATTTTAATATCCAAAAACTGATGGAGAGCGACATAGAGCATTGGTCACTGTAAAGTGAATTTTTATGATAAAATAAATAACCATAAAACCATATACCAAAGAGGTGTAAAAATGATCATTTATTTCCTAAAAAATAATTGTAATATGATAAAACAATTTCAAAATAATTTTCCTATAATTTATGAATTAAATTACTATTTGGAAAAATAAAATAAGGAAATATACATACGTGATAAGTATAATTTTACCCTTTACTAAATTTCTAACACAATATCATCTTTTACTCTAAACAATGTGTATTTAAGATGAGTTTTTCATGACAATAATAAAAAACTAAATTTATAAATGATCACATTACCATAACATGTTTAAAAATATATTCCATATACATTTATAAATTAACCAAAATAAAAATGGTTATCATAAGGGAAGGTAATCCCCAAAATTAATAAAAAATCATACGATGATATAATACATTAATATATATATTTCCATAGTAATACACAATGTTCATTCAAAAAAAACCCATTAAAAAATAACCTTATATCCCAAATAACAACAATGGCCCCAAAATTAATGTGTGTTTCGAACGTAAATGATATCTCATACGTTTCAATTTTCTTGTCTAAAAATATAGAGATCTTTTTCAAGTCATTACACAGTCAATTGGTATGTGATTCATCGTTGTATCCCTTTTTTGTGGGTTCAAGCCCTACAGACTAACTGTACGTGATGATATTTCACCTGACCATTAGGTTTTCTATTTTACTAGAGTTATAACTATTTAAAATCCTAAAAAATATTATAAAAATACTTATCAATAATCTCAATCATATAAAATTATATATATTATAGAGGTTAACAACCTTCAAAATTATAAAAATATAATTCCTCCTAAAATAATACTTTATATTAACCTATGGTTACACAAACCCTATCCAAAAAATATCCCCTAAAATGTCTTTAATTACTTCAAAATTTCGTTACATAAAACCTCAAGAGTGGTGTACATGACTTGAACATATGATTGACCTTGATCTTGTAAAACCATTGTTGACTCCATAAATCTTAAGATAAACTGACATGAAAACATCATAATTTCCAAAGCTACCTAAAATATACTCTGATACTAATTATAATTGCCCCAATACTATACTCCCATACCTGGTGTTACAAACATAAGAAATACATTTATAGCTATGATACTAGTTAAGGTGAGCAGATATTTTCCATAAAAACATAAAACATCAAAAGGAAATATTTGACCACATATATTATTAAGGACCATTTAGGATTAGTGTTTTAGAGATTTAATAAAATCTTTTACATAAACAATAAATAAGTCTTTGAATGATATTTTCTCTAACATAACCCATATTTTCTTATTTCAAATTAATTCATCCTCATCAACCTTATGACATTAATATAAATTATATAAATTCAATTAAATTCTATATAAACTAGGGATAATGAAAATTAAAAAGTATGGGCTCAAATTGCCTTTAAGGGTAAACATAAGAATTCATAATTTAAGGTCATTATAGAGAATAAACTAATAATAATCGTATGATGACATAATAAAAGTCACGAGAATAAAAATAGAATATTCTTACATATCAATACCCTGATAATCAAACATGAAATCATAGAATAAGGATTTCAAAAAGGAAAGATTCATCTAAATCAATAATCATGAACCATGCGATATTAATTTTGATCAAGGTAAACATTTATAACAATAGAAAGTATAAATAAATTTTTTTGGTGCTTTATAACATTATCATAATATCACTTATTAAAAATTGAATATAAAATGTAACGCTCTGACCCCAGTTACCCAGAGTCGGTGCATTATTACATAACATTGGCATGATAAAAAAATAAAGACTTGAAAGGCTGATTAGTTTTGTAGCCTTGGAAACACTAGATACATTCATAAGTCTTACATTGCATTATACATGGAAAAACTACTGCAAAATAGTCTCCACAGTCTACACACATAACCCTTCAGACTATCCCTACAGGTTAGTCATAAAATACTTCTTCACATCCTGGGAAAATGAAACATAAGAAAGGGGTGAGCTCAAATGCTCAGAAAGGGTAAGAAAAACAATGGAAGATAACATAAATATTAAGCATGGTGAATAATTGGAACCACATGCCTTTACCAATAATAAACATGAATAATTTTATGGAAGGAATATCAGGAGAGTAAATAATGCCAAAATAAAACATTATCATTGGTATTATACTAGTCGAATGACCACATGAACCATCAATATTATTTTCAGAATGAGGGAATGTATAATTCTGGACAATTTGAAACATATTGTCAAGGCCTCGGCCAAGACATCTAAAAATGATTAAGGCCTAGGCCAAAACCAAATATCAAATTGGGAAATGGAATCGGCAAATTCCACGTCTATTTGTCTCATGAGACCTACCGATGAATCGAGAAGCTATAGCGGGATCCACCAGTCACTTACTAAGTACAATATATGTCTCATACTAAAAGGTTTAAACATATCATAAGCATTCGTGTTAAAACTAGAATAAAAAATGTCAATACATTAACCATAAACCATGAATGGTATAAAAATAGCACATCTACATTCAAACATATCTAAAAACCTTCTTTAGAATATGGAAGTTTTGTATCATAATAAATCATTTTCAAATAAACATAAAATTTATTAAAGGATATTAACATAGATGAAATTAAAAACCTTTTTAGAGAAATATCTCTTTATATTTTTAAATCATTTAAGTGTCACATAATTGTAATGAAAACATTTATTTTTAAAATATTCTTATAAGCTTGTAAGGGAACATTTGATGATTTTATAATGGCAGAAAATAGCCACACCCACCGTATAAGATAAAAAAAGACATTCTTACCTAAATTTGTCAAAAAGGATAAAAAGTAACTTGTTTGGAAAACGACGGAAGGATTCCTTTCAAACCATTTTATAAGAAGTCAAAAAAGGGTATAAATGACATTAACCCATAGTCTAGTAAATATTAAAAATGATTTAGAATACATTTTTATGAAACATTGATGTAGATGATAATGAGGTCCTAGTAGAAACTTACGTTAAAACAACATCAGATAATAAAGAGATTGTGAAATAAACCCTTACCTTACAATTTTCCATGGTTGAGGTTAGATTAAACTATTGTAAAATGGTGAAATAATTGTAATTAAATTGTAGAAGAATCATATTCATTAATATGATATCATATATGATATTTTAACATTGTTCTGTTAATAATATCTTAATATTATCGTCATTTCGGGTGTTAACAGATTCATTTTCCTTTATATTCTTTGTAATGTGAGTCATATTTGTTATGTCTGGGATATATATTTTTCATATCTAGAATTATATCAAGTCTTTAAAAATTATTTTTAATCATCAAATAAAAATAGACTTGAAAGGATACGATGGGGAATGAATCTCATCGCGTTCATGGAGACGGTAGTCCGTACGTACGCACGAGTAACAATATCATTCTTTTTATATTAAAATAATATATAATTGGATGATATATAATATATACGGAATCATTATCATGTTATATGTATTATTTAGATCAATTAAACATCATTATCATACCCATCCAAATAATAATGTTTTTAATAACAATGACACCACGATGTGGAGACGGTAAGTCGTACGTACGCACATATGGTGACATGTCATTCAAAGTATGAATAGAATACTAAATATGGTTGTACCATATATATAATAAAATCATATTATATAGAAGATACTGGAATTATTATTTTAGAATGGAAATAAAAAATAAAGAAGAAGTGGAAGAAGAAAGGAACTTGAAAGAGGTTTTTGAAAACATTACATCTTCTTCGGGTTCTTCCTTTTGATTTGATCAAAAGGGCTCTATAGGTTGGATTTATGATACAAATAATGCCTATAGGTTGAATTGAAGGAATGTTAGAGGATATTTGGGTAGGGATTGGCAGAAAAAAAATGCTTTGAATGTATGAATAATTAGTTAGAAGTTGTGTCCTTTTACAAAGGGGAGGAGGGGCTCTTTAGGAAAAACTTTAAGTATTATTTTATAATAAATTAATATTCGGTTTATAATTGCTCCAAACTAGATTATTTAAAGTCTAAGGTAGTTATGGGTCCAAAACCACTCAACCAATAGGTTTTAGACAAGTTTGGGTAAATATATTAACCTTATATTTTAGATTTAACTTTTTGTAAATTAGTTTGACATTTACCATGTCTCATTGTATTTTTATATTATTTGGTTAATAAAATTATTATAAACTACTTGGAGAACCCCAAGGGGTTCATTAATGACATATCTATCATCATATAAGTCCTTTGGAAGTACCTTGTATTTCTAGGAATATTATATCAATGAATAATATAATATTTGTTTTAAATACTCTTTAATGTGAAGTTTGACACTATTAAATAATTCATTTTTGATAAAGTCTTAATAACTTTATTAATTACCAAAAAATTCATTTAATCAATCCTAAAATGTCATATTAACCAATCAAATTAGTTTATGGCATCAAAACATTCAAATTATATTTATTATAACATTTATAATACCAATTATTTGATTCATTCATTAATAAGGAAAATATTGTATCATCATTGTGTCATAAGTAAATTTAATTATTCATTGTCTAAAAATTTTAAATAAAATAAAATTATATATAAAATATTTTTTGATTTCTAATGAATATTTATAGTCGAAAAAATTAAATATATAATCCTATGCTAGAATTTGTTTTCTAAAAGATATATGCTTATGTCTTTTTTGTATTTACTTTAACTTAATTAATATAAAGTATCATTATCAATTACAAGTGGATCCATGTAGTCCCAAAATCAACCCAAAGATGCCCATGGTCGGATAGGTATCATCCAATAGTGTTATGACACTTTTTAGTGTAATTTAGTATTATTATATTATTATTTTTATCCTTATTTACCGGATTTACCTTTTAACCATGGTAAATAAAATATTTACCGAAAAAATAATTCAAAATGTCTAAAAATAAAAGTTACCTATTTACACAATTTGTACCTCCTAATTCTAAATATGGAATCCATTTTTCTAAATTAAAAATACAGAAGTGGCAGAAATTAATTTAAAATTTATTTCTGTTGTCAAAACAAAAATCGTGTTTTTAAGAAATAATAGCTATCAAAAAATTGACACTTTCTTATGTCGAGTTTAAATGTGAATTTATGTTCAATGAGAACAATTGGATTAAATGGTAAAAATATAATCTAATTATTCTTTGAAATATCATAAATTCATAATTTAGCACTATTGATTATTTTTATTAAAAAAACTTTTTTTAATTAAAATTTAGTAATTTTCGTTATTCATCAAAATATGAAATTTATCAGAAAAGTACCAAATTTTCATCCTAATCTAATTTTGATACACCGAATCCAAAAATGAATTCTATTTTTCAAAATTAAATACATATACATTGAATTTATTAAATTAAAATTAATTCATGTTGTTGAAACCAAAAAGCGTATTTTTAAGAAATATTAACTATCAAAAGATTGATACTTGTTTATGTTCAATTTCAAAGTGAAATTACATACAATAACCAGAATTTGATTAAATGGTAAACATATAATCTATTTATAATTACATACCATTAAAATGTATAATTTATCACTATAAACTATTTTGATTAAAAAAGTTTTTTTCAGTTAAAATATATTATTTTTCACTATTCACTCAAATATGAAAGTTATCAGAAAAACACCAAAAAATTATTGAAACTAAACTCTTTTGTCTAAATTTGAAAGAAGAAATTTATTTTTTCAAATTGAATATATAAAGGTCTCAAATATTGGATTTAAAAAAAATTCACCATTAAAAGGTTGTAAATTTTCATTTTTTGAAAAATACTTCTTTTATCTAAAAAATGAATTTGTTCTTACATTATGTATAAGAAACTCATAATATGGATTCTAAAATTTTAAGGATTATATAATGTTCAAAATTAAGTTAATACTATTAATAACCACTTTTGAACAGCTAGTTTGGTAAGTCGTGGTGCGCTTGAACTCAGTGTTGCGTGTAGTGCAAGTTATTGAATTACTTTGAAGAAATAATGTACTATGAAATCTTGGGGTGTTACATTCTTCCCTCATTCAAAAATCTTCATCCTCACATTTTCAAATTGTTTTCTAAAATTAAAGGTTAAAAATATAAAATACCTTTTTGGGAAAACCCACATCTGAAATTCGGTTTATAAAATTTAGTCTTAATAAGAGAAAAAGTTCAATGAAAAAGTAACCACGAAATTATGATATCGATTAGAAAACATTGGGGTAAATTAGAGACACATAATTGGACGAAACTTCAATTATTTATAAGGAGTGATTGAGGTCATCAGTCACAAACAATTGTAGAATTGTGGGCCTCAAAGCCATCAATTGATGATGATTTAAAATATCATCACTTCAACAAAACATAAGGTATTAGGATAACACATTTTTAGTTTTAAGATTTCTTACCTAAATTTTTAGAATTAATTTCTCTATAGAATAAGAGAAGAAGAAAAATATATACTAGACAAGTTGAGTTCCATCCTTTAACTAATTTCTACCACAAAATCATCTTTCACTCTAAAAGATAATAGAAAAAATATTCTACTTATCCTATTCGTTTAGGGTTCCAAAAAAATGAATTTATAATTCATTTACCAGAACCTTTTAAAAAAACTACATTATTCAATCCAAGACATCATGTGGGTTAGTGGTAGGTGCTACATCCTTATCGCTTTTCAGTTGGGGGTTCAAGTCTTGCGGCCTTGCCGGACGCGACAGGTTACCGCCCGACCTCCGGGTTCTCCTTTTTATATAAATTCAAAAATTATCTCAAACTATACTTATCCAAAATAAATATGTTTAAAATCACAGTCCAAAATTTATAGGGAAGTTAAACACAATGAAAATCCTTTTTACCACGTAATAACTTGTGAACACATTAATCATATATTCTTTAAAACACTGAAACATCCTGAATTACCATAAAACCTTTTTGATTACATTCATGATCCATTATTCATCATAGAATACTAGATATACTCCTTCTATCCAATAATGTTCTAAACTCAAACAATGATGGAATATACAAATCATTAATCAGTTTCATAGTAGTGGAGAATATCCAATATAATTTATCCAAATCAAACATGTATTATTCCAAAATCACTACCTCAGTATCCGAACCATATTATGGTTTATCTTTCTCTCAACCATATATTTTTCAAAAATTTAACCTAATATTGGGTCACTTTTCTTGGTTCCAAACAATCTCCAGTCCTTAATGAAATAGTACTACAGTATAATCCTTATATACTCCATAATTTTTATAACCAGTACATCGTTGATAAAACACTCAAATGACATAAATCTTTAATAACAACATAATAAATCTAATCATTCCTTCTCATATATGGTAGTATCATAACATGATTATTATCCAATATCATCATTTGGGGCATAGTCTGCTGATTTGTTCGTGTAGTGTCCCATCTCCTTGTAGATGAAGCATTGTACATTTGAGACCTTTTTCTTACCGCTGTAGTCACGTACATTGTGTACTTTTTCTCCACACTTATAACAAACTAACATTCTCTTCAGTGAAGTTCTAAGGTGTTTCTTCCTACAGTTATCACATATGGGAAAATTCTTCTTTTCCCTCTTCCCTTTATCCATCTTTCTCAGTTCCATCCTTTTCTTCTCTTACTTATCTTCAAAGCCATATGACTCATATAATTTTTACTTATCTTATTAACAAATGATACTATTTCTTCATATGTTGAGAATACATGGGAGAACATTTTCCATCTAAATGTTGGATTAATACCGTAAAAGATATGATCATTCATACTCTTTGGATCATACATATTGCTGGAGTTTACATTCCTTCTACTATGCACTATTTCTATACAATGGCATACACTAGGTCAGTTTATGAATTGCAATGAATAATTCCGAACATGTAAAATATCTAACATTGATTGAACATTTTATAGATATAATACATAATCATATAAATTTGTTATTTGGGGAAGTATATACTCATAAATCCTTCAAAATTTTTGGTAATGAAAATGAGAATTATTCTAAGCATATCCCCCGGGAGTGTCGTAATCAAAAGTGCAGCAAGGCCCATTGTCGTGCACCAGTTCACGTTCGAGTCTAGCTCAAAGCGGTGTTTTCGGGTTTTACCCCTAGGTACATCTGTGCCAGAGCCGCCTCTACTTGCTCATATCTAGGCGGGGATGTATTTCTTAGAAAACTCACAAAATCTCTACAATTCCAAAATTCTAGGAAGTTCTTCTATACTAATCCTCAAATTTTATCTTAGGGCTATGTGCTCTAATCAGAGTTTATCTAAATCAAGCTTCCAATGTTTGTACTAAACATCCTCTGATACCAATTGTAATTCCCCGAGCCCAATTCCCAAATTCTGTGCATTATTACATAACATCAGTATGATAAAAAAATCAAGTCTCGAAAGACCGATTAGTTTAGTAGCCTTGGAAACACTAGATACATTCATAAGTCTTACACTACATTATATTGTGATAAACTACAACAACATAGTCTCCATAGTCCACACACATATTCCCTCATACTATACCTACAATTTAGTCATAAAATGCATCTTCACATCCTGGGAAAATGAATCATATGAAAGGGGTGAGCACAAATGCTCAGTAAGGGTAATAAAAACAGCGGAAGATAACAAAAATATTAATCAAGCTGAATAATTGAAACCACATGCCTTTACAAATAACAAATATTAATACAATTATTTTAGGAACATGAGTAGAGTAAATAATGGCATAATAAAAAATAATAATTGGTATTCTACTAGTAGAATGACCACATGAACCATCAATATTATTTTCATAATGAGGGAATGTATAATGCTGGACTTTCTGAAACATATTGTCAAAGCCTCGGCCAAGATATCTAAAAATGATTAAGGCCTCGGAAAAAACCACATATCAAATTGGGAAAGGACCTCGGCCAATTCCACATCTAGTTGTCTCATGAGACCTACCAATTAATTGAGGAGTTATAGTGATCTCCACCTGTCACTCACTAAGTCCAATACATTCCTCATATGAAAATGTTTAATCATATCATAAACATTCCTATGAAAACTAACATATAAAATTTCAATACTTTAACCATAAACCATGAATGGTATAGAAAGAGCACATCCATAGTAAAACATATCCCAAAACCTTCAATACAATATGGATGTTTTTTATCCTAATAAATCAATTTCAAATAAACATAAAATCCATCAAAGGATATTGACATAGATGAAATCAAAACCCTTTGTAGAGGAATATATCTTTCTATTTTGAAATCATTTAAGAGTCACATAATTATAATGAAAACATTTATTTTTAAAATATTCTTATAATCTTGTAAGGGAATCTTTGATGATGTTATAATGGCGGAAAAAATCCGAACCAACCGTATAAGTTAAAAAAAGACATTCTTACATTAATTTTGTCGAAAAGGTTAAATAGTACCTTGTTTGGAAAATGGCTGAAGGATTCCTTTTAAAACATTTAATAAAAAGTCAAAAAAGGGTAAAAATCACTTTATCCCATAGTCTAGTAAATAGTAAAAATGTTTTGGAATACATTTTTATGAAACATGGGTGTGGATGATAAAGAGGTCCCAGTAGATACATTTTGTAAAAATAACCTCAGATAATAAAGAGATTGTGAAATTAACCCTTACCTTGTACTATTCCTTGGTTGAGGGTAGGTTAACTTCCTGTATAATGGTGAAATAACTATAATTAAATTATACAATAATCATATAAATTAATTTGATATCATATATTATCTTTTAACATTGTTATGTTAATAATATCTTAGTATTATCGTCGTTTCGGGTGTTAATCAATTATTTTCCTTTATATTCTTTGTTATGTGTGTCATATTTGTTATGTATGGGATGTATCATATTCATATCCATAATTATATCAAGTTTTTTAAAATTATTTTTAATCATCAAATGAAAATTAGTCTTGAAGGGATACGATGGGGAATGAATCTCATCGCGTTTGTGGAGACAGTAGTCCCTACGTACACACGAGTGACAATATCATTCTTTTGATATTAAAATAATATATATTTGGATGGTATATAATATATACAGAATAATTATCGTATTATAGGTATTATTTACATGAATTACACATCATTATCATACCCATCCAAAGAATAATGTTTTGAATAACAATTACACCACGGCGTGGAGACTATAAGCCATACTAACTCACATATTATGACATGTCATTAAAAGGAGGGATAGAATACTGAATATGGTTTTACCATATTTATAATAAAATCACAGTATATAGAAGATACTGGAGTTTTTTTATAATGGAAATAAGAATAAAAGAAGAAGAGGAAGAAGAAAGGAACTTGAAAGTGGGTGGTGAAAACATTACCTCCTCTTTGGGTTCTTTCTTTTTATTTGATCAAAAGGGATCTATAGAATGGCTTTCTGATCAAACTAAGGCCACTAGGTTTAATTCATAGATGTTTAGAGGATATTTGAGTCGGTTTTGGACGAACCAAAACAGTTTTAAGGTATGAAAAAATGGCTAGAAGTGGTGTCCTTTTATAAGGGGGAAGAGGGGCTCTTTAGGAAAAACTTAAAGTATTAATTCATAATAAATTAATATTCAATTTGTAATGGCTCCAACTAGATTATGTAAAGTATAAGGTGGTTATGGGTCGAAAACCACTCAACCAATAGGTTTTAGACAGGTTTGGGTTACTATATTAACCTTATCTTTTGTATTTAACTCTTAGTTAATTAGTTTGACATTTACCATGTCTCTTTGTATTTTTATATTATTTGGTTAATAAACTTAAAATAATATTCCAAGAGAAACCCAAGTGGTTTATAAATGAAATAAATATCATCATATAAGTCATTTGGCCTAACCTTAGATTTTTAGGAATAATAATATACTAATTAATAATATAATATTTGTGTTAAAACTCCTTTAGGTCAATTTTGACACTATTTAATAATTTATTTTTATTAAAGTATTAATTAATTTATTAATTCAAAAAAATCATTTAATCAATCCCAAAATTTCATATTAACCAATAAAATTCATGTATGGAATCAAAACTTTCAAATTATATTTATTATAACATTTATAATACCAATTATTTGATTCTTTCTTTAATAAAGAAAATACGGCATCATTATTTGTGTCGTAAATAAATTAAATTATTCAATGTCTAAAAAATAGAAAAAATACCATTATATAGGAAATATTTTTAGTTTTATAATGAATATTTA
Organism: Viscum album; assembly: GCA_963277665.1. NCBI lineage: Eukaryota > Viridiplantae > Streptophyta > Magnoliopsida > Santalales > Viscaceae > Viscum > Viscum album. The sequence goes on along the minus strand of OY728155.1, from coordinate 115,121,211 downwards.
CAGTTGAAAAGATAACATATATAATCCTATGTCAAAATTGTTTTACTAAAAGATATATGCTTATGTCATTTTTGTATTTACTTTAACATAATTAATATAAAGTGTCATTATAACTTACAAGTGGCTCCATGGGGTCCCAAAATAGACCCAAAGATTCCCATGGTCATACATGTATCAACCAATAGGTTTAATACACGTTTTAGGTTAATTTAGTATAATTATAATATTATTTTTTTACCCTTATTTACTGGATTTACCCTTTAACCATGGTAAATAAAATATTTACCGATTAAATTTTTCAAAATGTCATAAAATAAAAGTTATCAATTTACACAATTTTGACCTCCTGATTCTAAATATTGAATCCATTTTTCTAAATTCAAAACACAGAACTGGTAGAAATTAATTTAAAATTAATTCTCATTGTCAAAACAAAAAACGTGTTTTTATGAAATAATAACTATCAAAAAAATCATACTTGCTTATGTCGAGTTTAAATGTGAATTTATGTCCAAAGAGAAAAATTGGATCAAATGGTAAAAATATAATCTAATTATACTTTAAAATATCTCAATTTCATAATTTATCACTATTAATTATTTCGATTAAAAAAGTTGTTTTTAATTACAATTTAGTAATTTTCATTATTCATCAAAATATGAAAGTTATCAGAGAAGTACCAAAATTTCAACCTAAGATAATTTTGAAACTCCAAATCCAAAAATGAAGTCTATTTTACCAAATTAAAAACATATAAATTTCATTTATTAATTTAATATTAATTCATGTTGTCAAAACCAAAAAAGCGTATTTTTATGAAATATTAACTATCAAAAGATTGATACTTGTTTATGTCCAATTTCAAAGTGAAATTACTTACAATCACCTGAATTTGATTAAATGGTAAAAATATAATCTATTTATAATTACAACCCATTAAAATTTATAATTTAACACCATAAATTATTGTGATTAAAAAAGTTGTTTTCATTTAAAATATAGTATTTTCACTATTCACCCAAATATGAAAGTTATCAGAAAAACACCAAAAATTTATTGAAACTAAACTCTTATGTCCCAATTTTCAATAAAAATTTTATTTTGTCAAATTTAATATATAATAGTTTCAAATATTTGATTTAAAAAAGGTTCTCCATTAAAATGCGGTAAAATTGCATTTTTTGAAAAATACGTCTTTTATTTGGAAAAAATGAATTTGTTCTTACATTATGTCTAAGAAACTCATAATATGGATTCTAAAATTATAAGTATTATATGATTTTCAAAATTCAATTAACACTATTCATAACTGCTTTTGAACGGCTAGTGTGGTAAGTCGTGGTGCGCTTGAACTCAGTGTTTCGTGTAATGCATGTTATTGAATTAATTTGAATAAATAATGAACTATGAAATATTGGTGTGTTACATAAAATATGGTCGAAATCCATCTATGGAGTACATAATGTAGGGATTTCATAGGTCAACCTGTATTTGGTTTACTATATTAACATACATATATGGTTTATCATATAACCAACCATCCTTGGATCCCCCTTCAACAACCCTTCTTTGGTTAATAAATTGACTTCCTATCCATGGTTTGTTATAGAAAAACCATTGACCTAAAATATTTTTCAAGAACTGTACCAAAAATAATGTAAATAGGGGAATAATTTCATCATAATGTCATAGAAAGAACCATTTTTCTTCTCTTAATAAGACTAACCAAGTTTCATAAAAATCTATTTAAAAGGTGGTTAAAATGTCTAAAAGAAACGAGTTTAGGAAAATATATTTGAAACATGATAAGATGTTAAAAATTATTGATTTCCTCTAAAGCCAATTTTAATCATGATAAATGTATGGTATAGAAATGAGTTTCATGGAAACCACTTAGAAATGTTATTATCCCATTGAAAATAAATGAGTGCCATGACAATCTCTTTAAAATATGATTAACTGATGGAAAAGAAATGGGTTCTACATAAATATCTTTGAAATATTCTTTATCCACCAAGAGAAATAGTAAGGATATTATAGTTATATCATATACCGTTTGGATCATAAGTAACAATAAGGTTTTTAGTCATTTATTAGTGGAAATCTAATGACAAATTCATTAAATAATTTTTTTAGAAATGTAACATTTTAATTTTAAAAATCACTAAAAATATAAAAGCTATTGAGAAGATAAGTTAATTTAAAAAATTGGACAAAAAAATGGAAAATGTGAGGAAAAATACATGATTGTGGGAAAATATGTTCATGTCAAAAAGATAAAAATTAATATTCTTTTAACAAAACTTTTAAAAATAGATTCAAAAGTGAACCATTTCAGAAAAAATTGAGAAATAAACTTTTAGAATATTTTAAAATATTTTTATAGAAAATTTAAAATGGATTTATGAAATCATTTTTTTATAAATAGAAATGTTAGAAATTTTTTTAGAAAAAATGGATACATGAGAGATAAATATCCTATCTAAATGAATATCCATGATTAATAACACTTGAAAACTACATTCTTGATGTTTCTAAAACAAATAATTAAGGAAATATAAATAAAATAGTTTAACCATATGCTTAACCTATGTAGAATAAATTCATGTGGTACAATAAAATAAGAACATATTATTTCCTCCAAATGAACCTTGAACATAAACAACATCAAAATGAAGTAGACTATAATATAAAGCCATTCCCACATTGGTACTATGAAATCATAATACCCAAGAAATAATAGCCTCAAATGATTTATTAAATATCATGAAAATAAGGAGATGGATGATATAAAATGTCCACATATCGATGATACTCTTTATAAAATAATACAGGTTTATAAAATAACATACGTCCCAAATAAGACAATTTGAGATGAGTATCTCTTACATTGTTCATAACATTGACGTGATCATTAATCAATAAATAAATTATGTCTATGAAATTTAAATAAAAATACAATAAGTATGTATAAAATATAATATAATTAAATTTTTTTACATAAATAATAATATAATATAAAATACCACTAAAAGGTAATATAACTCATGGAAATGAAATTGAATAATGAGAATTCTTTACCACTATATACCATTCAAGTCAAATCCCCATGGATCAAATAATTCAAATGGAGAATTAAAATACACTAATGTATTATTTAGTCATGATAAATTTTGTAAAATGGATATTATATAAGCAAAAAAATAAAAATAAGTGGTTAATATGGCTTATATATTATAGAAACAAATGTGGGATGAGAAAACACTTACCTATTGTATGAATTTCATTGTAAATGATTGAAAATACTATAAAATAAAATAAAATATTTTATTTATTTATTAAGAAAATTTTATATATTTTATACCTTTTAAATTAATCATTTATTTTATTTATTTTAAATAAATATTTTCATACATAAACATTTAAGTCAATCATGGGTATTTTTAGGTAGGTGGGTCCATTTTTTTAAATGGATTTGTTATGTCAACCATTGTCATAACATCATTATTTTGACATACCCAAAATAAAAATCATGAAATATTTATCATTTCTATAAATAAATTATGCTTTTAATACTAATCATGATATATTATTATTACAAATTAATTATGTTATGATTATAGAGATTGTAGGTCGTACATACATAAGAGTAAAGATTCCATTTTCAACGATCATTATTGAAAAAAGGTAAGTATTATCTAATATATAATGAATGATAATTATATCATAAATATTATCTTATTTAATATAAGTAATATATATATATATATAATTATATCTCATCCATCTGATGTGGTGGTTAAAAATGAACCACATTACTTAATTGAGGTTGTAGTCAACAGGTATGCACATACAACATTATCATTTTTTCATTATAAGAAATTAAATGATATAATATAAATTAATAATTATAAATAGTTCATTAATTTCTTGAATATTTCATGTATATAACATATATTTATTATATTTATCTTATTTAGTACTATGTAATGTGTTAGTGAAAAATGAATCAGATCGCTTCATGTGGAGGTTGTCTATCACATAAATGAGCGACGTTATAATATCCACCATTGAATGCAAAGTAAGAAATTATACATTATATAAAATCTCAAAAGGTAGAAATATGGAAAAAATTATATATATATATATATATATATCCTTTCAATACATCATTGTAACAAGCATTGATATCCAGTTATATAAAACTAAGGACATCAGTTTGCGAGATGGTAGTCCATCATACATACAGATGATGATTTTATATCCCTTTTGCTGGCAGAGGATGCATATTTGGGTTATTTTATTAACATAATGAATAATATTATTATTTTACATATTTATTTTGTAATATACTCATAATTTATGATTATTTAGAGGATCCATAAGAAGAAACAAAGTAGAAATTCTCAATTATGCATAAAATATCTTCTTCAGACAACCTCTATACGTAAGCACATAATGCCTTATTAAGTTGGATTTTAGATAAAATTATGGGTTATAAGACATGGTGGGGTAATTAGGTAATATATTTGGGTTGTATGTTTCTGATCAAAATTGGTTTTTACATGTAAAGTAAGTCGGATAGAGAGTGACCTTTTATACATGAGGTGATTAGGGCACTTGTAATTGTTGAAAATAAAAATGTGTAACCATAATATTCACATTCCAAAATGATCCAAAATGGACTATTATCAATAATAGACATTATAAGGTCCAAATATGGTCATTAAATAGAATTAATACAAGGTTTTAGTTAATATAACCTTTATTATTTTTGTTTACCCCTGTTAAAATCTTTTTACCCTAACCATGGTAATTTATTTTTACTCATTTCACAATTCATTATGGCAATAAATTAAGATAAACATATTAGAAAATTAAATAATTATGATTCCAAATTTTTTATACATTTTATCAAATATAATTCACTTCACTGGTAAAAATTATTTTAAAATTAAACCTGTTGATATGATGAAAAAACAGTTTTTATAAAACTGTATTTTCAAGAAAAATATGATTTCATATTAACTATATGACTAATAATAATAATAATTGTATGAATAAAAATTAATATTAATTTGAATATAATATATAAATTTAATTTATGTTATTCATCATTAGGAGGTTTTATTAACTTAAAATGGGAACGAGTATGCACATTATTTTTTTCCCAAAAATATCCCATTTTGAAATCAATAATAAACATATATTATAATCCTTAATATTATGATTAAAATGTAATTATGTGTATTGAATACAACTAATTAATAACTATGTTACATTTAGTTGTATTCAAAATATAATTATAATTTTCTTATTAATTAAATTATTGAATTGAAAATTTAATTTTACAATATTTTGTATTTTTAATTGTTCACTAAAGAATTGGTATTTTATGACAAAGAAAAACTTTAATTTAATTTTTATCTGCTGATTTCAAAAATGATATAAATTTTATAAAATAAATATTATAAAGTGTAATAAAATTATTATTTTAAGAAAAACTATTTTTGAGTTGAAAAAGTAATATACTAAAAATTGATTGAATATTTCTTAATCATATATCAATAATTTTTTTTAAGATATATATATTTATTTCAGAAATCATTTCATAATATTCATACCATCTATTTTAACTAGTAGGTTATGAGAAGAATATATTTTTTGGGTCGGTTAATCTCAGTGTTTCATGTTAAATACACTACCAAACATAAATATCTTATTTAAAATACCAGTGTGTTACACAGATATCACAAACATATTAGATATTTATTATTTATTTACATACATGGATTCTTATCTCTTAAAAATTTTGTGTTTTGTAGTAGTTTATTAATTGTGCTCGTGGTTATTTTTTTGAATATTCAAAGGTTAACATTCCAATACCATTATAGATTCTATAATATATGTTTTAAAAGATTTAAAATTTTATAATTTCATTTCATTCGTATTTTAGTGATATTTCATGATGACAAAGTCATCGATCAGAATGTTTTACTAACATTAGAAAATGAGGGTTGGAATCTTAATAACAGGTTAGATTTTAATATTATAATTACCTAAAAATTATCATTGTTTACTTATTATTTTACAATATATAAGGTAATAAGGTTTTGTTAGTTATACATGACAAAAATTGATATCATTTTTCAAGTAGGTGGTTAAACCAACCGAAACAAGAACAAACTCTTATCTATGAGTGTGTATGGTTATGAAAGGGATTCCATTTATAAAATATTATTATTATAGAGTCATAATGATATTATTTATAATTTTCTTGTATGACGAATCAGGTTATAAGTTTTACAGATAATTAATAAAATACAAGAGTGAAGAAAAAAATATGTCACTTTTGTGGAGGCGGTTGTCTTGAATTATGAATGTTTGATGCTTCTTTTTTACATAGATTAAGATGATGAATGGTAATATTATATTATTAAGTAATATTAATATTGTTATTAATATCATATTATTCAATTAAATGGACTTTCAGAACTTCTAACGCACAATTGTGATGAAGAATAAAGTGCATCATTTAAGGAGGAAATAGTCCAAAATAGGCATGTTGATGCATTCATTTTCTAAAGGATTTCCTAGGAAGGTATAAAATTGATATCCTGTTTGTAAAACCCCAAGTTTCCATGGTACGCTTCTCTTTCAATAATGCAATATCTTGCATTGTACGCAAGTTCGAGATTTTAACACACCGCGACCAATCAAAGTAGCTGTTATGAGTAGTAATACCCACTATTTGAATTATATAAACATTATATTTCAAAATGGACATCATTTTTGGATTTGGAATATCAAAATTAGACTAATTTTAATTTTTTGTTATTTTTCTGAGAACATCCATTTTTCGATGAATAGTAAAAAATACTTAAAAACAACTTTTTTAATCAAAATAATTTATAGTGATAAATTATACTATTGAGTGTATTTAAAGTATAATTATAATATACATTTACCATGTTATCTAATGGTGGTCATTATAATTAATTTCACTTTGAAATTGGACATAAACAATTGTCAATCTTTTGATTGATATTGTTTCTTAAAAACATGCTATTTGTTTTGACAACAGAAATTAATTATAAAAATAATTAATGAAACTTATATGTTTTTAATTTGGTAAAATATACATAATTTTTGAATTTTGAATATCAAATATATCTTAGGGAGAATATTTTGTATTTTTCTTAAAAACATCAATTTTTTAGGAGTAGTGAAAGCACAAAGTGGTAGTTAAAAAACAAATTTTTCATTTAAATGAAATTTTTTCGCATCTGTGAATTGAATTTCCAAAATACAACATAATTTTTTTTCATTAGTATGTCAAATTTGGTTCAATGGGAAAAAATTGATTCTTTGGTGAATAGTAACTTTTGAGTATTAATAAACGCGATTAGAGGTAATTAGGGTAATTTAAGGTAAAAATAATGTTATAATAATATGAAATTACCTTGAAGAATTTCCTACCCTATTGAATGAGTCTGGTCTGACAAATACAAACCATGGGTTAATTTTGGGACCCCATGGAGCCACTTGGGTATGATAATGATGTTAATACCATTTTATTTAAAACAAAAATAAAAATGTAACAGACATGTATTGTTTTACTAAAAATAATTTCATGTGGTTATCTAAGTTATATTTTTTACTATAAAAATTAATTAGAAAGATAAAAATATTTCCTTCATCATGGTAATTTTTATATTATTTTTAGAGATTAAATAAATAAATTTATTTATGACACCATGATGATGCAGTGATTACCTCATTAATGAATGATTTAAATAAAATGAAAAGATAAGGTAAACTATAAGATTTAAACTTGTAAAAAACCTATTTGATGCGTGGATTTCGTACCCTTATCACCTTATCATTGAAATATATCATTTTGGGACCTTTATAATCTGAAAAACATTTAATAATAAAATAATATTTTCAATCTTTCCAAAAGAGACCCTCCTCTCCTCTTATAAAAGGCTCACACCTCTACCACCTTATTCACACCTTCAAAGCCATTTGGCTCAGACAACCTCTGCCCAAATACCCTCACAACTTTCCTCCCTTCATCCTAGAAGCATTACCTTAGGTAGAAGTCACTTCAAGAGTCCATTTGGTTCAATCCAAAGGGAGTTACCCACACTAAAGCTAACGATTTCTCTTAACTTATTTTCTTTTATTTTACGTATACAACCCCTAAACAGTGTATATTCATTTCATTCGTAACAGAAATAATATGCTCAATATACTTGTATGTTGTTATGAGAAGGATTCTAACTACACTTACACACACTTCCTTCTAATGTTTAAAGAACATATTGTTTCTGTGGGTGACGAATTACAACCTCATGAAATGCTGATTGTTCAATATTCTTTTAACACCTCTCATGGTGTCCATTAAGATGTCACTATATTTATATATGAAATATATTATGTTTATGTTTTCCTTATGCTTCTATATTTTTTATTTATGGTATTCCTTTATGATTTCCATTGTGGGTAAAGGCGATAATTTCATTTTAGGAAGTGCGGACTACCTCCCCCTCAATGTGATATGAATCGTTAATGCCATATGCGGGATGTATAAAGGATTGAGTTAATGATTTGATATATGATATTATTATGGAATTATATTATACCTTTATATAATTATTATTTCATTTCATTAAATATGAAATAGAAATGAAAGTAGCGTTCATGTGTACGTACGGGTTACCGTCTCCAGGAACGGTGTATTTCATTTCTTACCTCTAAATGTTATGTAATATTATAAATGGATGTATATATTGGATATATATGATATATATGATATCTACATCCGGAATATAATTCTGGAGATATTGAATATTTTACCACATAAAAAACATGTAATTAAAAGAAGTTTATTTTTGACTCAAGTACCAAGGATCGACAAAACGACCGTTATTAAATTAAATGATTACATAATCTTCATAACATGGTAATAAGTGATTTAAAAGGAATAATGATCTTGAAAAAGGTTCATAAGAAAATATAAATTAACTATATTTTATTATTTAGGATATTAAAGAATGATCAAGTCAAGTCAGACATGAGGTAAGGGACTTCATCTCAATCTCCTTTCATTAAGGCATATTTTGTTTTATACACAACATTAATTTATACGATGTTTAAACCACTTTTACTTTTACTTTTATTCAAAATAAATCTTTTTATATAAAGAAATTTTACTAAACGAAAAAAGGAATGTTTTGTCTTATGTATGCGGCAGCAACAACTTCTCCGCCGTCATGACCATTATTTGAGTTTCAGATTCCTCTACAAGACATAAGTTTTTTTAAATGAAAAATAAATACCATGTTTTAATATTCTTTTATTTTGGTATTGAAAATGGTTTTGATAATGTTTTGATTACATCAATGTGTTGTATTTATAACTTTTGATTGAAATTTGGAAATTTTAGGTTTCTTTTATGCATGTTTTATGTGATACGATTATGTTATGGTTCTTGGGCATTGTTTATTAAATGTTTAAACCTTTTAATATAAGTAATGTATTAGACTTATTAAGTCACTGGTGGATCCCTCTATAGCTCCTCGATGCATCGGTAGGTCTCATGAAACAAACTAGTGTCTTGGCATAAGGCCTTGACAAAATCTTATTTGTAGTCTTGGAACAAGGCCTTGACTATATGGTTATGAGAGTCTGGCATTATGCATTCCATCATTATGAAAGTGGTTATTGATATTCCATGTGAATATTATACTAGTATAATATCCATGTGAATAAGTAAAACGAATTATTTCATTTTATTTTTTCCATGTTATTCTAAATATCAAGTTTAAATGGATTTTGTTTTAGTTATACAATTTCCTTAAATGTTTATGCTTGTTTATGAAAGTTTCTGCTATACTGTTATCCTTACTGAGCATATGAGCTCACCCCTTTCTATGTTTTATTTTTCCCTGGATGTGAATATGTGTATTATGATTGACCTTCAGGGACAGTCTAAGGGATAATTCTATTCAATGGGGACAAGATCTTGTTGTTGTTTTTATTTCATGATGTAATGTAGAACTTCTGAATGTATCCAGTGTTTCAAGGCTAATAAACTGATCGGTCTTTTGAGACTTGATATTTTGTTATCATAACAATGTTATGTAATAATGCACTGACTCTGGGTATCTAGGTTCGGGGAGTTATAGTTGGTATCAGAGGTATTTTGGTACTAACCTTAGATGCTAGATTTAGATAAACTCTGATTAGAGAACATATCCCTAAGATAGATTATGAGGATTAGTATAGAAGAACCTCCAAGAATTTTGGTAAATTATAGATTTTGTGTATTTTCTGAGAAATACATCCCTGTTTAGATACGAGCAGGTAGAGGCGGCTCTGGAATAGATGTAACTAGGGGTAAAACTCAAAAACATCGATTTGAGCTAGACTCAAACGGGAACTTGTGCATGAAAACGGGCCTATCTGCACTCTTGGTTACGACACTACTGGGGTATATGCATAGTATAATTCAAAATTTCATTACAAACCCTATGAAGGGTTTATGAGTATATAATTCCTTAAAGAAAACATTTTTTTATGATTATGGATTATATCCATAAATAGTTCAATTTATGTTTAGTGTTCTACAAGTATGGAATTATGTATTTTGATTCATGAACTAATCTAGTTTATTCCATTGTTTACAAATGGAGCCTATTGCAAGGAATGGAAACTGTATCAATGTACGCACTTCATTTATGGATTTCCCTCCTGCTCAAAATAATTATAGTGGAGCTGGTTATATAACGGGTGCTGATAATCTTATCACCATATTCGGACAACTCACTCAGGTTATGAATAATAACATTACTCGTATGGAGCACCCTGATCCGCAATGTGGAGGATAAATGTTAGACCACTTCATGGGTAAACAACCATCATCATTTAATGGGGGTACAAATCCATTAGTAGCTGAGCAATGGATTAATTCCCTAGAAAAAATATTCCATGCTTTAGGGAGTAGTGAGAGTGAAAAAGTTGTTATGGAATTTTACCGCCTCACTGGAGATGCTGATCAATGGTGGTCATTGATTCAAAACATGATGTAAGATGAAAAAGTATCAAGTATGGAATGGAGAGAGTTTAAAATATTTTATTAGAAAAATACATTCCTCATGACCATCGAGCGGATATGGAAAGACAATTTATGTGTCTGAGGGAAAAGGTGGAAAGAATGTTACAAAGTATGAGTCTAACATTACAAGGATAGAGAGGCATGATGTAGATTATATATGTAACCAAAGAAGTAATATTGATAATTTATTTGATGGGTTAAAACCATTTCACCATTGAGATTTAGTATCGCAATCCTTCTTATCGTACGAAGATATTGTCTCGTATTCTATCAAGATAGAAAAGGAATTCTCTAAGTATTATGACAACAAAGTAAAGCAAGAGAAGAATAGAACGGTGGAGCAAGAGATAGATTAAGGGAAAATGGAAATAAAGATTTTTTATTATGTGATAATTGTGGTATGAAACACCCAAGTACTTGCCTAAAATAAATGGGATTTTTTAAAAAATGTGGACAAAAAGGTCACCAGACTCATGATTGCAAGGGAAAGAAAGAGGATGTCAATGTTTAATTATATATTTGTAGAGAAATGAGGCATTATGAAAATTAATTCCCAAAGTGCCAAGGAAACTTACCTCAGAAAAGGCCAAGGGAGTAAGCTTTGTGGTCTCAAGAACTATATTATGGTTATAATAATAATGTGATATATATAAGGATTGTACTTCAGTAATTTTAGTTTTCATTAATGTTTTAATATGATTAAGGTAGTCGGATTTTTATTATGTGTCAATAAGAGAAACTTTACTTTGTTTGGGGAATCTACTGATTCATTTTGGAATATAGAGGCCTTTTAGAGAGAGTCTGGACAAAGGTATTTTGGATAACTATAAAGGTTGGTATGAATTAAGTTGATATTTGGATAGTATTTTTTAAGTTTAAAACATTTCTGAAGATTATTTTTAGAATATTATAATACTATATTTTTAGGAAAAGGACAACCTGCAGGTCGTGGGATAACCCGTCGCATCGGACAAAGCTGCAGGAATCGAACCCACAACAATAGTGAGACAAGACTTTATTACCTACCACTAGCCTACAGGAATTCCCTGGATATTAAAACATAGTATTCCTAATCTAAATGGTATGTGTTAATATTTGGAACCTTGTACGATTAGGATATATATAATATTTTTGAGTTCTATTATCTTTTTGAGTGAAAGATGAGTTTGTGGTAGAGATTAGTTGAAGGTTGAAACTCTAATTGTCATGTATATATATACCTATCTCTTATTCTATGAATAAATTAATCCTTAAACTTTAGGAAAGGGATATTAAAATAAATAATGTGTTATCCTAATACCTTATGTTTTGTTGAACTGATGATATTTTAAATCACCATAGATTAAAGGCTTTGAGACCCTCAATTTTACAATTGTTTGTGATTTATGACCTCAATCACTCCCTACAAATATTTACATATTTCCTCCAATTATGTGTCTTTAATTTCCACCAATGTTCTCCTAATTGAGATCATAATTTGGTGGTGACTTTTTCATTTCCCTTTCCCTCTTATTAAGGATAAATTTTATTTACTTTATTTCGATGTGGGTTTACCAGAAAGTTATTTTCTATTTTCAACCATTCGAAGAACAATTTAAAATTGAGTGGATGTAATTTATTGAAGTAGGGGATAATTTTACACCCCAAGATTCCATGGTAAGCTTCTCTTTAAATAATGCAATAGCTTTCATTGTATGCAAATTTGAGATTCTAACACACCGCGACCAATCAAAGTAGCCGTTATGATTAGTAATACCCACATTTTGAATTATATAAATTTTATATTTCAAAATGGACTTCATTTTTGGATTCGGAATATCAAAATTATCCTAAGCTGAATTTTTGGTATTTTTCTGAGAACATCCGATTTTTGATGAATAGTGAAAAATACTTAAAAACAACTTTAGTAATCAAAATAATTTATAGTGATAAATTATACTATTAATTTGTTTGAAAGTATAATTAGAATATAATTTTACCATTTTATCCAATTTTGGTCATTAGAATTAATTTCACATTGAAATTGGACATAAACAATTGTCTATCTTTTGATTGATATTGTTTCTTAAAAACACGCTATTTGTTTTGACAATGGGAATTAATTATAAAATTAATTAATGCAACTTATATATTTTTAATTTGGTAAAATAGACATAATTTTTTAATTTGGAATATCAAATATAGATTAGGGTGAATTTTTCGAATTTTTCTAAAAAACGTCAATTTTTTATGAATAGTGAAACCACTAAGAGGTAGTTAAAAAACTGATTTTTCATTTAAATGAAATTTTACCGCTTCTGTGAATTGAATTTCAAAAATCCAACATACATGGATTTCATTAGTATGTAAAATTTTGTTCAACGGGATTAAAATGATTTTTTGGTGAATAGTAACTTTTGAGTATTATTAACCGTGATTAGAGGTAATTAGGGCAATTTAAGGTAAAAATAATGTTATAATAAAATTAAATTACCATGACACATGTCCTAGACTTATTGGATTATTCATGGCAGGCCAATAAAAAGCATGGGACAATTTTGGGACCACATGGAGCCACTTGGGTAAGATAATGACATTAATACCTTTTTATTTAAAACAAAAAAAATGTAACAAACATGTATTGTTTTAGTAAAAATAATTTTTCATGGGGTTGTCTAAGTTATCTATTTGAATATAGATATTAATTATAAATATAAAAATATTTCCTACATCATGGTAATTGTTTTATAATTTTTAGACATTAAATAAATAAATTTATTTATGACACCACGATGATGGAAGGATTACCGCATTAATGAATGATTTAAATAAATTGAAAATATAAGGTAAAGTATCAGACTTAAACTTGTACAAAACCTATTTGATGGGTGTAATTCAAATCCTTATCACCTTAACTTTGAAATATATCATTTTGGGACCTTTATAATCCGAAAACCATTTGATAATAAAATAATATTTTCAATCTTTCCAAAAGAGCCCCTCTTCTCCTCTTATAAAAGGCCATCGCCTCTACCACCTTATTTACACCGTCAAAGCCATTTGGATCATCCAAAATCTGCCCAAATACCCTCTCTAATTTCCTCCCTTCATCCTAGAAACCTTACTATAGGCAGAAGGCACTTCAAGATTCCTTTTGGTTCAAACCAAAGGGAGTTACCCAAACTAAAGGTAACGATTTCTCTTCACCTATTTTCTTTTATTTTACTTCTACAACCCCTAAACTCTTTTTATTATTTCGTTTTGTAACAACACCAGTATCCAAAATATCATTGAATGTTTTTATGAGAATTATTTGAACTAAACTTACACACACCTCCATCTAATGGTAAAATAACATACTATTTCTATTGGTGACGAATTACAGCCTCATGAAACGATGATTATTCAATATTCTTTTAACACCTCTCGAGGTGGACATTAATATGTCACTATATTTATATATTAAATATATTATGTTTATTGTTTCCTTATTCTACTGTATTTTTCATTTACATCATACCTTCATGATTTCCATTATGGGTAAATGCGATAATTTTATTTTAGGAAATGAGGACTACCGCCCCCTCAAAGTGATTTGAATCATTAATGCCATATATGAGACTTATAAAGGATAGAGTTAATGATATTATTTATTATATTATACTGTAATTTTAATATACCTTTATATCCTTAGGATTTCATTCCATTAAATACGCAATAGAAATGAAAGTAGCGTTCATGCGTACGTACGGCTTACCGTCTCTATGAACGTTGCATTTCATTTCTTACCTCTAAATGTTATGTAATTTTATAAATGCATGTATATAATAGATATATATGTTATATATGATATCTACATCATGAATATAATTCTGGATATAATGGATATTTTACCACAAAACAACTTGTAATTATAAGAAGTTTATTTTTGACTCAAGTACCAAGGATTGATAAAACGACCGTTATTAAATTAATGTTCATAACAAGGTAATAAGTTGTTTAAAAAGGAATAATGAACTTTAAGATGATTCTTTAGAAAATAGAAATTAACTATAGTTAATTATTTAGGATATTAAAGAATGATCGAGTCATGTCAGACACGAGGTAAGGGACTTTGTCGCAATCTCCATTCATTGAGAAATATTTTTATTTACACAAAACATTATTTTATATGGTGTATAAACCCCTTTGACTTTTACTTTTATTCAAAAATAATATTTTTATAGGAAGAATTTTTACTAAAAGACAAAAGGAATGTTTTGTCTTTCGTTTGTGGTGGCAATGACTTCTCTGCCGCTGTGACCATTATTTGAGTTTTGGCTTCCTCTACAAGCCATAACTTTGTTTAAATGAAAAATAAATACCATGTTTTACTTTTCATTTATTTTGGTATTGAAAATGTTTTTGATAATGTTTTTATTATATAATTTTTTTGTATTTATATCTTGTTTTTGAAATGAGGAAATGTAATGTTTTCTTTATGCATGTTTTATGTGATACGATTATGTTACAGTTCTTGGGAATTGTTTATGATATATTTAAACCTTTTCATATAAGAAATTAATTGGACTTATTAAGTGATTGGTGGAGCATGCTATAGCTCCTTGATGCATCGGTTGGTCTCATGAGACAAACTAGTGTCTTGGCACAAGGCCTTGACAAAATATTATTTGTAGTCTTGGCACAAGGCCTTGACTATGTGGTTATGATAGTCTGGCATTATGAATTCCATCATTACGAAAGTGGTTATTGAGATTTCATGTGAATATTCTACTAGTATAATATCCATGTGAATAATTAATTGGAATTATTTCATTTTATTTTTGCCATTTTATTATGAAGTTCATGTTTAAAAGGATTTGTTTTAGTTATACAATTTCCTTAAATGTTTATGCTTGTTAATGAAAGTTTCTGCTATATTTTTATCCTTACAGAGCATCTGAGATCAAAACATTCTATGTTTTATTTTTCCCAGGATGTTAAGAAGTGTATTCTGATAGACAAGCAGGGATAGTCTAAGGGATAAGTGTGTTTAAAGGGGAAAAGATATTGTTGTTGTTTATATTTCATGATGTAATGTAGAACATATGAATGTATCTAGTGTTTCAAGGCTACTAAACTAATCGATATTTCGAGACTTGATCTTTTGTGCTCATTCAAATTTTATGTAATAATGCACCGACTCTGGGTAACAGGGGTTGAGGTGTTACATTGTTAGTATAATAAATTTTCACCATATTAATAATATTGATGTTATAATTTTTTCACTGACAGAATATATTTTATAGGGTATAAGAATAAAATAATTTATAGATCCCGGTTGAGAATATCACCTCTCCATTTGGGTGATCCCTCTAGAAAATCCATTGAGTGATTTATAGATTACTTGAAAGAAAAAGTATTCTAAGAAATGGGGAGATATTTTATTAAATATTGGGATAGTTTTTTTATTCATCTAATTCTTTATAATGGGTGGTGAAATGATTTTTATGTGATCTCCTTTTATAAGTTAATAAAATGAAATTTTTTGTAAATACACTTTACATTATATTAATGGAATGTCGCTACATAAATGTATAAGGATAAAAAATGTAAATTAATTTAGTGGGGGATGAGGTAAGGTCAATAATACCCCCAAGATTTATTTTTCTTTTCCATTTTTTAATAATGTTTATCAGTCATTTACCATTAGTGTTTTA
Organism: Viscum album; assembly: GCA_963277665.1. NCBI lineage: Eukaryota > Viridiplantae > Streptophyta > Magnoliopsida > Santalales > Viscaceae > Viscum > Viscum album. The sequence continues at coordinate 115,104,411 of OY728155.1, read as the reverse complement.
ACATTTACAATTTTTGTCTTTTCCTTAGAAATAATTTTTTTAATAAATATTTATATTTTTACTAAAAATATAAATAACCCATCACAAAAAAATTTAGGACCCTAATCTATATTTTGGATATGATTAATCAAAATAAATAACTATATATGTTTAAATCAATTTTAAAATTAAAAAATCTATGATATAGAAAAAATGTTTCTTTATATAAATGTTGTTTTAATGATTATGTGCTATAAATATTATATAATATTAAACATGAATTAAAAGATTCATAATGTAAGTTAACATATTTTTAAAATATTTAAATTATTATATATAATTTTCAAAACATTAATAAAAAAATTATTTTAAAACAATATATCCCTATTATCAAAGTCATTAACATTAATATTTGAAATCATACATTAATACCTAAAAATGAAATTTAACATTAGTAAAGTATTTCAACAAGATGATATGAAATAATAAATTAATTTTAATATATTTAATTTCTAGATGGGATGAAAATTAAATTTCAATATAAGTGAATAAAAATAGTTTTATGATTAAAATATTAGTTATGTTTCTGAAACATCAATACAGGGTTTTAAAAATTAAACATAGTATTTTTTTAAATGATTTATTTTTAATTATAAATATATTGATTTTATAAACAAAAAAATTCAAAACAATTTATTTCATTCTCTTATTGTGATGATATTATAAAATTGATGATATCATCAAAATAAGCATGTTTTCCTATTTACTTATATATCATTTAATTATGAAAAGTATACATAATTCCCGCAAGTATAATTTTGACATTATGAATTCAAAAATGATGTTAATTTTAAAAAAAAAGTTATAAAATTAATAAACATTTTTTAATAGAAAATAAAATATAAAAAATGATTTTATAGAAAAATAACCTTTTGAAAAATACGTGTTCTTAATCAAATTATATACACATTTTTAATTCATTACATTATTTTTATTTTCTATTGGTATTAATATTATTAATGTTTATTTACAATCATTATCTAATATGTTATATTTTATTCTAGTATAGGGTTGCATGTGGAGAACACTATCGAAATAGTATTTAATTAATGGAGAATATATACTAAATTCTCAGGGTGTAATGTTCCCCATTATTGAATAAATTGGATACTCACAATATTATTTATAATTTTCTATTAAAAGAAGGTAAGGGATCTATTATAAAATCAATATATATTTTCTATTGAGATATCAACCTCACAATATTATTCAAAGAGATTTATCATTTATTTTATAAATTAAATGTATTTATATTTCTATTTACCTTATCAATTTATCAAAATTATGCTACCAGATCTGGTTATCGAATATTATATGGAAAAATCTTTTGCATAATAATTTTCATGATATTATTTCAAACGAAATACTAAAACACACTATTGTTAAAATATTCAAAAAAATTATATCAAATAGTCATATTAATATGACAACACAACCCTTGGATTTATTCTCTAATGAATCTTTAATTTCAACATAGTATACTTTTGGTTTAACTATGAAAATTTTATTTAATCCAATAACTCTATTTTTCTAATACAAGTTATTGATGATTGATTTTTTATTATGTTTTCCAACCTTATATTGTAAATATAACATCCTTAAATCCCACATAAATCCTTCATAGTTGTTCATATATCGAATTTGAATTACCCAAAATTTCCCCCAAAGAGTTTCTAGATGGGTGTGAAGTCTCCGGCCCACTAATCATGCACCAAGTTAATATTGAGTTCATAATCTAAAATTATTTTTTATTGTGATTACCCCTAGGTGCATCTATTCCATATTCATTACTAAATTCTATTATCCAGTTAGGTTCATAATTGAAAAATAACTATACAATGTCTACATCACCAACACTTCAGGATTTTATCCTACACCTAGACTTATCTCTAGAATTTTATCTAAATAACACTCCTTGTAATCACCAATAAAAGTATAATAATCCAAAAAAATAAATAAATTAATTCTAAAAAATAAATAAACACCACTTTGATATCGAATAAGTCATACTAGACCCAAAATCCAACACATGGTCTATAGATACATTCGAAATAGTATAATAAATAATAAAAATGACAAACAAATCTTTATTTTACATAATTTCTATATGTTAAAAAATAATGTAACATAATACTTAATATATAATGTTTTCTTTATTTAAGTATCAAATATAAAAGAAAATTATATCGTAATACCTGTAAATATTTCCCCAAAATCAAATCGAACTATGTTTCCTTCTTGATTCATCATCAGTTATATTATTCTTCATTGTTTGGAGAACATAAACATAAAGAATGGTTGAGGTAGAATTATTTATAATTGTAAGACTCATCAATATACCATCATTCCATGGATTTTTATAATATGTTAAAAAAGATAATGAAAAAAGAATCTAATTAAAAAGAGATAGAATTAATATAGTTGTTCAAATGTGATGATTTAAATACATGTATTCTAAAAATAATATTGATATACTATGGAAAAATAATGTAAAAACATGTTGTAATAAACGTGATCCAAGGGGAATAATATTAGAACTATAAAAATATAGAATTATATTTATACATAAAATAATTTTTAATTATGGAAGAAATATGATAGTATAGAATACTAGTATTTTCGGATAATTTAATATTTCAACCGCATTACATTGTTAATGAAAAATATGTCACCCAGTGATATTGTAAAAAAAATTCCATTATTCTTATAGTGAAAAAATTGTTCAAGTTACATGTTGTGAACAAAAAAAATGCTTCATATACATGTTGTGAGTAGAAAACATTTCCACACTTAATGTTGTGTGAATTTTCAATTTTTAAACTATATGTTGTGAACAAAAAAACATCCCACACTATATTTTGTGAATAGAAAAAATTCGTATGTGGTATATTGTAAAAATATAAGTTATAAGTAAACATATTCAACATCTTCTTATTTAGAACAAAAAAATATCATACAACATATTTTTAATAAATATAATTCATTTGATACACATCGTGAACAAAACAAATTCTCATGGTACATGATATTAACAAATAAACAATCCATACTACTTGTTGTGAGTCAAAAAAATCCCCACACTCAAAAATTATTATCAGATTATTAAAAAATAAAAAATTAAATGAAGTAATTAAATAGATTCAAACCATATCAAGTCATTATAAAAACTTAATAACTACATGCTGAATATATAAATAATTTTACCAAAATATCATAAAATAATCATCATTTTATTATAGTGTAATTAATATATTGGAATGAAATTGGTTTTAGGATAACTTTTATAAAACATCATCATTATAGGAATTACAAATAAAGAATCTGGGTAATATCATACGAACTCATCCATATTGTAATATAATTAACATAAAATGATGATGACATACATAAAAAACCCATTTTAGATTATTAGATGAATGAATTTGATAAAAAAAAGAAATATCAGTTTTTCAAATCAATATTTTCATTATAAAATCAGATAAGAAATATTAAAAAATATAAAAAAAATTATATTCTTTAGAAATCCATTTATAATTATAATATTTTGTAAAACTATGTTAAAACATGGAATTATATACTTTTGAATAATAATTTTCATAATAGAAAAAGAAACAATAAAATGGATTTTATCTAAAACTTTTCAAAGTTAAAAAAGTGGAATATTTGGGTCACACTAAAAAGTGATTTTCTAAAAGCTGATCTGAGATCATTTGAAAAACATTACATTTATAAATAAAACTAAATAAAGGTTTCATTAATGAGAAAAAATACTATCTCAAAGAAATGTTGAGTGAATGATAAAATATAAGAACATTTAGATAAAACACTTGTAGTATTTTAAAATAAATTTGTTAAAATATAGCGTCATAAAATGAAATGTGAAACTTATTTTTGAAAAGAGTATAATGGAATTATGGAGGTTACATGAGTTAAAACATAATCAGTTATCTAAATATATTGGATATAGTTTGTGGAAAGGGAAAATATTTCCATGTAATTAAAATCATCATTAATGGGATTGCCAAATATTTTTAACAATGAAATAATTTGATAGGGGAGAAATTCAGGGAGGGTGAGATTTGAAACAAACTTATCATTTTAATTATATAACATTGAAATTACAAGATAAAACAAAATGGTTTGATAAAAATATAATTATAGTATAAATTTTATGATATATATTATGACTTCAAGTAATGGTGTTTGATATAAAAAAACCTTAAATTATTATTATATTTTAAATAAAAAACCCATGAAATGTTAAACATGAGGTGGTTTGTAAAATACAATAAATTTTATAAATTATTATGATAAATTAATCAATTGACAATATATACCCCATAATAAAAACAAGTTGTGAACGCACATCATATCTCAAGCGAAGAAATTGATATTAAAATCCCTTCCCTTAAATCCCGCATTCCAATGTTCTCTTACTTATCATATTAAAAATGACCATACGAATCACCTATTCTAGAACCATATTTGTACGAATAAAATTTTATAAATATCCTTAATATACAATTATATAAAATATATTGGGTAGTTATATTTTTATATATCCATCATATGGTTGTTTGTTTTTATTTCTTTTCATTAGTACTTGTTTCATAATAAATATATAGATTTCTATTTATATATTCAACGTTCGTACTTATGATATCATTATTGGTAGTTGAATAGATATTTTATATTTTTTTATATAGTTTAAATTTCATTTCATATGTATTTTAGTTATCATTAATGATGATGATTTCATGAATGATCTTATTTCAGTAACATTAAATAATTATGGGTTGTATCATAATAATAGTTAAGACATTACTTTTAGAAATTATAGAACAAAAATAATTATTTTTAATAAATATTTTTAAATATTAATAGTAATTATCCTTTAGTATTCATCAGTTATATAAATTTATATCATTGTATATATAGTAGGTTAAACCGACCAAAACAAGAACGAGCAATAATATCGGGGTGAGTATGGTTATGAAAGTGAATAAATTGGAATAATATCATTTTTAAAGAATAATATTTATATTACACATATTATATTATGGTGGTTAATTAGTATTAATGTGTGTTGGATTATTAGTAAAATACTATAATGAAAATAAAATATGTCACCTCCATGGAAGAGGTAGTCTACACATATGCAGGAGAATCATTTTTAATTTGATTAGATAGAGGTGATATATGGAAGGATTTAATATTATTAAATAATTATTATTTTATAAATACTATGTTAATACATTTTTTGACTTTTTTAAACCAATATGGTAAGGTGGTGATGAAAAATAAATTCCACCTCTCATAGAGGTGGTGGTCAATAGATATGTATGATAATGTATTCATTTTTTTGAATAGTTCTACATGAATGTAGAAAAGTGATATTACTTTAATTTAATAAATTTTAAGCATATTAATAATACTTATTATATAATAAATTTGATAATATAATATATTTAAGAGGGTATAAGAAGAAAATAAGTACGAGGGCTTGGTTGAAAATACTAACTCTCCCTTTAGATGTTCACTTCTAGTTAAAATATTAAGGTTGTTTGGATTGGGATATTTTCCAAAACAATTCTTTTAAGATAGTGGTATATAGGTTAGTAAAGTATAGGGATTTGTTTTATCCAATTTACGACTTTATAATGGGAGAAGAAAAGGTGTGGTGGTGATATTTTTTTATAAGTGAAGAAAATAAACATTCGATAATTACACAATACATAAAAATAGTTTCTGACACTATTCCAATATAGAATGTACCAAAAATAAAATTAATTCAGTGGTTGTGGAAGTAAGTTCATGAATCCCTCATAAATATTTTTTTATGTGTTCTAATTTTTTTTACTATAGTGACCCAGAAACCAGTATCCAAGACTCAGTGACTCTTTTAATACATTTGCATTAGATACATGTAATGACATCATAAATGGATGAATAGTTTAAGAGTCCTAGTAAAAATGATACATTCATGATCCCTATATTACATTTTAATAAAAAATATTATTTTTTTGATTAAATCATTTCTATCTATAAATTATTCATATATATATATTTTAGTACCCTTAACAGATTCTTGGGAAAGAAAAAAATAGAGGTGCAACTATATTCTCAGTACAGGTTATGTACAACAGAATATATCATGAACCAATAAATAATAATAATTATTTCCTTGTAAATAATTATACTCCCAAGGAATTTAATAAATAACTTGTCTTGCCTAATTAAATATAGTATAATCATTATGGAACAATATATAACTAAACACACATTCCACCTAATCAATAACCTGAGAATGAAATGCATCCAGAGATAATGAAATTATAAAAATATCATGGATAATAATAATAACAATTTTTTCAATTAATGATGTTCTAAATATTTGGACATCATGATCATAGGAATAAAGATACCTCTAATATCAAGGCCTTTCACAAGGTAATTTAAACTCTATGTATAAACACATTTACATCTAGGTTACTTATTTGTATCTTTATACCTACTCATGCATCGAGGGGCTTTGTAATATTGGTCCCACTAATCCTATTATGTCTAAAACATTCCTCATATATAGAATAATTGATTTAATTCATGAATAAATATTCCATCTCATCAAATATAAATATTTATTAAATTATAATAAAATATCAAAATTTTAGAGCTAATCATATAACCTTAAAAGTAAAAAATATATGTCTAAATGTAATACGGTTTAACATATAATCTAATAAAAGATACAATGAAAATAGAAATTTAAGATAGTTGAATTTTACAATTATCACAAGAGATTGAATATTTCAAAGGAAGGATAATGATTATAAAAATGATTCAAGAGAGTAAATTTCATTATTTTCCTTGATAAAATGATTATAAACTATCAACAATAAAAATAATGATGATTTCAAAAAATTAAATACTCACTGGATTAAAAATAAAGGCTTATTGTTGTTGATAAATAAAAATACCATTAAGATATATTTAAAATCATTATTGAGGAAAATAAAAGATTCATTTTGAAAATAAAATTTTAAATCATAAAACATTTTGAAATTAAATTTTTTTGTAAATATTTTTTAAAAATAAATAATTTCTATAATATTAGGAAAAAAAATTAAAAATAACCTTATCATTTAGAAATAGAATTTTAAATGTAATCATGGTCATATCGGTGGGTAATTTTATACCTCTCATAAAAGTTAAAAATAAAATTAACTTCTAACTATAAAAAGGTTATAAAAGTTCCCTGTTCATAAAAATATAATAATACTACTTTAAAAAATCCCTAGAAAACATGTTTTTTTAATGAAACAGATTTCCAAATAAAGATATAAATTGAGTTGGATATTCTTAACAAAATATTGTAAAACATTTTATATACCAATGGGTTGGCAAATGGTTATATTAATATAAAATATCATAAATAAAATAATGATATGGAAATAAAAGGTATTTTTGAAAAATATAAAATAATTTCCATTAACTTAATTTCATTATTAAACAATCATCCTTAGAATGAGATTGTGAAATAAACCCTTACAATGATGATACCGTTGAAGTGAAAATTAATAAATGAATCACTTATGTGTATCAAATATAAATAAAGAGAAATATATTTTAAATACAATATAAAAATTTCAAAATTATTTATATTCATAATCATAGAATATCAACGACATCAAAGGAAGAATAATACCAAATGAAATGAAATTGAGTTATAAAATTCTTTAAAACTACTATTAATTAAAATACCCTTATATGAAATAATTAAAATAGAAAATTAAAATACCATGAATAATGAATTATTCTTTATATTATATGTCTAAGGGGAAGTATATAAATCATATAATATAAATTAGGTGCATAACATTAATATATGTAGGAATGAAATGAAATTGAGTTGAAATCCCTTAACTCGCGCTTCCTTTTAAATGAATGTTATCTAACCTAATTAATAGTGGTTTTAAACATTTTATTAAATTATTATAGAAACATATAAATATATATAATTTCATATATGATAACTTTAAAATACAATGTGACCTGTTCACGAATAATCTTTCATTATTTTCATTCATTCAGGTGGTAATTTCCTTATTTTATAACGTGTGTTTCATCATGAATGATATAGTTCATGCAAATATTGTATTGATTCATCACCTAAAAATAATTATCCTAATATTTTATCCTAATTATAAATAAATTATACTTTATAGACCAATCCTGAATGATATTCATGAAAAAGGCATTATGATATAATCATGGAAATTGAATGTCGTGCGTACGCATGAGTAGCGTTTTAATTTATCAATGATCATCATGGAAGATAGATAACTAAAATATTCTAATTCTAAAATTATAATAATATCAAATAAAAAATATTATTTCTTTAAATATACATATATATATATCATCCATGTGGTGTGGGGATGAAAAAAGAGTCATATACCTTTATGAAGGCGGTAGTCCACATGTATAAGAAATTTGTGATAATCTTTAATTGAGTGAAAAGGTAATATGAAATATAATCTAATTAAAATGAAACATATTTAATAAATATCAAAATTATTTCATTTATATCACAAAAATTCATTAAATGTATCCTTAAAATAATCCCAGTAAAGTGTTAGTGTAAGAAGAATTTCATCGATTCGTGAGGTGGTAATCCACCATACAAAAAAGAGATGTTATCGTATCTCCTAATTATGAAATGAAAAATGTTATATCTGATATAATTAATAAATGTATAAATTTTTTTATTAAAATTATATTTTTTTTGAATCCATCACCATTCCTAGTTGTGAGAAGTGCTAATTGAAAAACAAATGACATGGATTCGTGAAACGATAGTCCATTGTACACACAAATAATGATTTTTTAACCTATTTGATGCAAGTGTAGGTATTATTTGGTCATTAAGTTATTTTAAAAACATTAAATTATATTTATGTTAATTACGGTATTATATCATAATGGATTAAAATTAATTTGGGTAGGTGGAGGAAAAAATAAAATAATGTATCTTCTTAGATAATGTTAACTCTTCCTCAGTTATCCTACATATATTTTTACCAAAAGATATCATATATTGTAATTATTCCAAAAATAAGGATTATAATATTAGTATAGGGATGTTTATATGTGATTTGGGTAGTTTTAGGAACATACCAAATCATTTTAAGATGTGAATAAGAGAGGATATGGGTTCCCTTTTATAAGTTTTGTATGTGACACACTTGTAATTGTTTGAAACGATTCAATCATACCCACATTTTTGTCATGTCACAAAATTAAAAGATGGGTTATTATCGAACCTAGAAGATATAAAGTCAATATATGTTCAGAAATGGAGTTTTTTATAATTTTTTATGTCATTGATAGACTTTATTTTCTTTGTTTAACCACTTGAAATTCGAATTTTTTACTTTAACAAGTGGAAATTATTTTTTTACCTCTTTCACCATTCATTTTGATAAATAATTATGTTTAAATTTTTAGGCATTATAATTTATGAGAATTCAAAATATCAAATCCATTTTTCAAAATTCAATTTTAGGAATTATAATATTTTTGTTTAAAATTAATCTTATAGTCACGATGATAAAGTGATATTTTAAATAGAAAATGCCAAAAAAATATTACAATATTTTTATATCAAATTTCAATAATAAAATTAATAAAATTACATAAATTTTATAAATTGATATAAAATTTAACTTCTATTAAATTAAAAACAATTAAAAATATGAATTACCTTCAAAATACTTAAAAGGAAATGACAATTTACAATTACAATTTGGTATTATTCACTATTCATCAAAAATAAAATATTTTTAAAAAAATTCCAACAATTCCCATTAATAAAATTTTGCTTTTTTTTAAAAAATATTTTTTTTAAAAAAATATTTTCTTTCAAATATTTTTTATAAACGAGGTAAATATTAATTATTAAGTTATGTGTGAGAAGAAAAACTAAATCAAATTTTTGAAAAATATTGTTTTTTAAAAAACAAAATAATTATTTTTCTTATAAATGTCTATTATTTTATTAAAAATCAAAAGGTAAATGTATTTTTCATATTTTAGGTACAACTATTCATTCCAGGATATTTAATGGCTATGTTATAACTTTTATGTTACATAAAAATATTTCAATAATATTTCACACTTCGTTTAAACTCGGTGATATTTGTAACAAAAGAAAAACATCGAATTGTGTGTAAAACTAGATATTGAAGAGACTGAATTTATTTAAACTAAAAAATCATAAATATCATGGTGTTATATTTTCTTTTCTTTTTCTTTTTTTGTCTAATATTATTTTGAATGTGATGTTTATGTGTTAGAATCTCATGGTGTCACATTATCCTCATCGTAAAAAAATTGAATCTATTCGATTTAAACATGATCTCGATAATCGAGGGTTTGATATTTGGAAATAACATTTGAAAAATCCTAATCTTAAAATTTCTTAACAAAAAAGTCCTCTTAATAAGAGGGATAGGGAAGTACAAAGGTCATATTTAATAACATATAACTAGGCATCTATAATGGATGATAGTTTTGGTATGTGAAGTTATGGACATATAAGAAAAGTGTAAATAATTATAGATAATGATATAGTCCATTTATAAAATAACATTGAATGATAAATAGAATTTTAATATTCTCAAAACCATAAATCTATTATAATTTAAAATACGTTCTGATTTATCGAATTTAAATGTAATAGGATAACATTTTTCTTTCAATATCGATTTCCTAAATATGAGAAATTATTTTACTATCTATGAATCTATGTAAATATACTTATTTAATACATTTATATTTTATAATCATGATTTCATCCTCTAGTTATTCTTCCATCAATTTCCAATTCATCTCTTACCCCCAAAAAATGAATATATAATTATGAACTTTTTTCTTAAAGCACCAAAGAGAACTTTTAATGGATTGTATGATGCATAAAATATTTAAAATTTGTTCAATATATATATATTTTCTAAAATTAATATGGTAAAAATAAGTTATCCAATATAATAAATTACTCCCTACCTCTAAAGTAACACCAACAGTTAATGATTAATATATTCTTTTGAAATAATTTAAATAAAAACAATGAAAAATTAATAATTACATCATGTAGGTCAATGGTTGGTGAAAACCCATTTTCATCCTTCAACCATGGGTTCAATCCCCATATGATTTCTAGATGTGATAGGATTTCAACCTGCATGTAGTTTTTCTATTTGAAAACCATTATTAAGGTAGTTCATATAATATTCCCAAAATATATTATGGATATCCCTGAAATAAAATTAACGCGTAAATAAACATTTTACTAATATTTTTTATATAATTTATTCTCACATTGTCTAATAATATTATTTGTCTATAATTACATATTAATTTGTGATCATATTAACTCTTAAGGATATAAATACCTTTAAAATGTTTTCTATAAATTTTAATGGAATTTTCCATGAAATAAAATTTCAGTTAAAACTAATTCTTGAAGAAAAATTTTTCCAAAAAAATATAAATCTTTGCAGACTCAAATAACATAATATCCAAATAAAATTATTTCTGAAATCTAACAAATATTTAATTATAATATCAATAAATCATTATTTTATTAATAAAAATTATGTTAATGTAGACATATATGATTCTAAAATTTATCTTAATCTTTGTTGATTCATGATTCTTATGACAAAACTCTATTCATAAAAATTCATCAAAAGTAATTTTTTGAATAAAAATACAAAAATACTTAATCCAAATTATTTCTACATAGTTATTTCCTTGTTCTAGGGTTTTACCCTTAGAATTGGAAATTGAATCAAATAATTCCCAAGTTACCAACATTTATGAAAAATAACTATAAATGGATCCCTATAATGATATTTTATTCCTTCCCTTATACTCTAAATTTTTACTTGGATGTTATTTACTTTATCCATTATCTTTGTTAGATAAATCAATTTTTAATTCCAAGAGGATGCCTTATTTTCAATCTAATACCCCTAGGTTTAAACTTGGTCTATAATTTCTATTATCTATTTAAATTATTTATAATGGGTTGTGAAGAAAATTTTAATTATCTTAATCGTATGCCCTGGGGTGTTAAACTATTTGAGAAGTGAGGCTCATTTTTATGCCACAAGAGACGGTCAGGTCAATCCGAATATTCCATTTTCAAAGTTATTACCCCTATGTATATCTATTCTACACCCATGTATAGATGTAGTATCCAGGAAGAATTTTATTACAAATAAAAACCATATAATAACTATTGTACCAACACATTACGATGTTATTAGACTCTTATCTTCAAATTTTATCAATGTGTTACGTTATCTAATATATGTTTTCCATAATTTAGTTACCAATATTTCTACTAAACACCTTATCATACCAACAATAGTGACCTTGATCCCAATTTCAAGTATCTAGAGCCTTCATTAATACATTGTAAAACGATATATGGAATCACATCCCGAAGGATGAAATATTTTATCCATCATGGTAAAATATATACATACAAGATTAAAAAATAATATTTTAATAAAAAAATTGAAAACATATTTTTTTCAAGAATATCATTATCCCCTCTAGCATATTACTTCATATCTTTCTTAGTATACTTCACAGATTCTCAGGATATGAAGTAAAATAAAGGTGATTTAAATTGATCAATAAGGGTTACGTACAGTGGATAATATCATTAATCAACAAAAATAATTTTCATGATGTAATGGTAAATTACTAAACACACAATCCATTAAATCAATAACATGGATATATCAGTAATATAGGTAATGGTAAAAAAACATTACACACATTCCATTTAATGAATTATAAAGGAATGAAATCCATCCAAAGATTATATCATTGTAAAAATACCATTCATAATAATAATAATTGAATTATCAATGAAGAAAATGGCTAATTGTTGAACATTATGATCTCAATAATCATTATACCTCTATAGTCCAGACATTTCCCATGACAATCTAAACTACATTTTGAAACCAATTTAAAGATAGGTTACTTTTCTTTTTCATGAGACATACTGATGCATCGAGGTGAAATATAATATCGGCTTTAACTCGTCACAATAGTTCCAAATCATATCTCATATATATAATAATTGATTTAATTCATGAATAAATATTACTAATCAATAAATATCATTATTGAGTAAATAATAATGAATTTTAAAAAATTTATAGTTAATAAAAAAACTTTTCAATTAAACATTTTATGAAGAAAATTTTATATGGTTTAGAAAATCATCATATCCATGACAAAAATTTTATAGATATTAAATAGTGATTAATTCTAAACTGATTACAAGAGATTAATTTTCTAAAATAAATGCCAATGCCTACAAAAATGAATCCATAATGTAAATTTCAAAACTTTCCATTGACAAATTGAATATCAACCATCCATAAAATGAATAAGGATGGTATGAATACATCATATACCCATTGATGTAAAAATAAATGGTTGTTTTCATTTATGAATAGAAATACCATAAAAATATCTTTAAAACATTTATGAATAAAATGGAATTTTCATTTTGAAAATCAATTATTAATAAATAAAAATTCAGTTTCATTGAATATCATATTTAAAAACTAAACAATTACAACCTTTTAGGAAAATTGTTTCTTTAGAAACAACTTTATTAACATGCAAAGAAGCTTCAATGAAATAAAAGTCTTGGCATTATATAATTCCATACATTACATAAAATTTAAATGAAATTTCATTTTTTCTATGTAAAAACATTATAACAGATCCCTATATGTAAAATGATAAGAATATTTATGTTCCCCATATGTAAAATGAAATTTATGTGCTTCAAAGTTTCTCTTGGAATCCATTCAGTAGGCAGGGATGAGGGTCCTTGGAAATCGATCTGGTCGCTCAACGTCCCCCCAAAAATTATCCTTAATCATAGTAGACTCTGGTCACTTAAAACCTAAAAAAGAGGTGATTAAGACATTGAAATTTTGATCAATTTTAAACTCATTAACCCATGATTATATTAATAAGAATATTTTATTGAAAAAATATATGTATTTCGTTTTTTACAGAATAATATATGTTTCATGATTTTTAAACAATAATACACTATGAAAAAATACATCTAAAATATAAATTTTGAATCATAATACATAATTACTTCATCATTTTTATTTCCACATAGGTCCTTACATAGTTTAGGGTTTAACCCTTAAAATAGGTCATTAAATTAGATAATTAAAAGATACATCACATTTAAGGAAACGAAATAAAAACAAATCATTCGGTTGAAATTTATTTTCATCCATAATACTCTTCATTTTCCCTCGATAATTATTTTTTTATTCCCTACTTTTTCACACATAAAACATTTTACCGTACCATTAGGAAACCCTTTTTTCAATATAAGACCCCATAGGTTTATACTAGGTTATCCATTGTCATCATTTATTCATATCCATCGTAATAGTTTCTAAGGAATATGTTAATTATCCTGAGAATATCCCCTAGTAGTGTCATCTCATGTGCTCAGTGAGGACCTTTTTAATTCACCAAGTAATGAAAGGGTCTAGACTAATTCACCCCTTTTAGAGATTATTATAAATAGGTATATTTGTTACAGAACAACATCAAACTATAGTATTTGGAGGGGGACTGATTATAAGGAAAAACGACATAATCTCAACCTTACAAAAACATTACATTGTTAGTATACTCTTATATTAAAATTTTATCATAGATTTATGTTCATAATAAATGTTTTTATACTAAATCTAGTTCCCAAGGTTTCTATTAAACTCCCTTTTATAGGAACTATAGAGACCCTGACTATATTATCCTGGAGACAATGGATTCTTTAATACATTGGCTTAAGATAAAATAAATCACATCCCGAAAGATTGATTTGTTTGTTGTCTTGGTAAGCTACATACATACATGATTCATATAATAAATTTTAATAACAAAAATACAATAATAATTTTTTTAAAAAAAACATCATTATTCCCTCTAATATATTATTGTATATTATTTTTAGTACACTTCTTGTATTCATGGGGAAGGAAAAAATGGTTAGATCAAATCCTTGGTAAGGCTTCTATACAATGGAATCTATATTGAATAAATTAGTAATAATAAATATGTAATGATAAATAACAAAACACACATTTCATTTAATCAATGAATTAATTATAATAATAAGATAGGTAATATAAAATAAATAAATATTATTAACTGAACACACATTTCTTTTAATCAATAATATGATAATAAAATTCTTATATGGATTATATCATTATGAAAATATCATGGATAACAAGAAAATTGAATTATCAATTAATGAAATACATAATTATTAGATCTCGAGATCCAAGACATCACAATACCTCTAATATTAAAATTTTAAAGGTCCATAATATTCACGAGCCTTCCATTACCAGTATAAGGCATTTACTAACAATGTCCAAGTGATTTTAAATTTTTTAAAATATGTTTAAAATGGGTTTGATAATTTATTAATATAAATTTGGATGTTTTTAAATTTATTTTGTTTGTTTTTAATATGGTTTAATTTACGGAGATTTATTTATTTGTAAGAAATTTAACAATATAGAACATTATTAATTTTTTTTAAAAAAAATTATTACGTGTAATCTATTTTAAATTATAAAAAATATTAAACACATGAGAATGTATATACATATACATGAATCATGTTGTAATTAAACATCTCAAAAATGATTGTGCTATGAATGTAATACACACACACACACACTACATGTTTAGATAAATACATGTGTGTGTATTAAACTGTTATATATTATGTATATATGTATATATATATGTGTGTGTGTGTGTGTGTTATATATATTAAGTACCATGTATATATAAATTGTTATATAATTTTAATATGAATACATTTAAATTAATAACGACTGTCCTTATATATATATATATTATAACATTGTGGTATATATATATATTTATTATTTCTATTAAAATAAGGGAGAATAAATAAAATTAAATCAATAAAATACATGTTTAATAAAATAAATTAGTTTTATATAAGGTTTTAAGAGAAAATCAAGAGCTTTAAAAAGAGAAAAAATTTATATATGCTAAAAATCATAACTGATATAACAATGAAGAAAGATGGAAAAATGTAAAATATAATAATTTAAAGACCTTAACTGGGAGTAATGGTGAGAGAGAGCACATAATTTTGAAATTAGTTATATGTGAATGGAAATTATAGATTTGGGTATGGAAATTTTTTAGGGGAATTGATTGGTGAGAGATAAATGATAATATTTATTAGATAGGGTTGATTAATTAGTATAAAAATTATAAACAATTATAATAAAAATAGATGTAGTGTGCGGCATGGAATAGGGGAGGCACATCATGGGGGTGACTAACCCAAACAAAAAATAATATAAAAAATATAATAATAATAATAATAATAAATGGGGTAAATTAAAAAATAAAAATTATATAATAATTTTTTAATATCATTTAAATTAAATGAGGTAATTAATTTATGGAATTAAATTTTGGAATAAAATGAAAAACATTTTTTATAATTATAAATTAGGTAAATAAAATACCAAAATTTCTCAACTTATTTCTATAATTTCTCCCTAAAAAATAATGGAATTATTGTGTAGTTAGTTCCATTATATTCATCTAGTTGGGTAAAAGGTATATGCGTAGTTAAATTCCCAGGCATCAAGTTATAATTTCCGTATTTATATAAATTATATTTTTTACATTTAAATAGTTAAAGATGGAGAATTTAAAAATTATGAATTCCTGCTGACCCTTGAAAACACTGATTATAATCCTTGTCGAATCTACAAATTGAGGTAGGTATTCCTTCATTTATCACATAGAAAATCATGTTGTATGGGACATACTTCTGTTAATTCTTTTAGAAGATGATATTTATTTCTTAAAAAAGTTCATTAGTTGATTAATATGAATTGAAGGGGGAGTGAATGAATTTTTCATTTTATTTTACATGATTTCATAATGTTGCGGATAATTGAGTCCAAATAATGTATTATATCAATCATAGAAAATGTTATACATATTATAACTTTTTTTAATTTATATAATTGAATGGTTATCCTGGAGAGATAAAGTGCTAATCACATGATGTTCATTTTTATTATTTTCCATAAAAATGAATTTATCACATATGTTACTTATGTTGAAATAAATTTTAAATAATTATACATTGTCTTTGTCTTGGTAAAAAATCATAGTTTTTATAGGACTTTTATTGTGATAATTATATATATATTATGGAACCTTCATTGAGGTGGTTTTTTGTCATCACATTAAATGTATATTTTTAATCGATGATATTTTGTTAAAAATTGGTTACCTTGGGATTAATTGATGGTTTTATATTTTCCGTAAAAAAGGATCTATAATGATATGAAACACATATTTATATATATAAATATATATATAAATTTTTATGTTTATGTGATGTGTTTTTGTGATATGGGAAAGACGATATAGTAATTGGTTGTGTTGTGATATATGCCTAGGTAATAATGAAATTAAATGATAATGTAAAATTATAATGTCATGGGATAGAGTGGATATTGAATGCTAGAAATGGTAAATGGAATTTTTTTAATGTGGTTTTTGATAAAGGAAAAATCAAAATGGGAAAATATAATAAAATTAATATGTTGGATTGATTAATGTGATGGAAATGACTAGAAAAAAAAATAAGGGATGTATGGTTAATTATAGTTGACTCTTAAGGTGAAATTAAATGGAACAAAAATAATAATATTTATTGGGTGTTTGAATGAAACCATATTAGATAGTGAAATATGTAAAATGAATTAATTTTACTGGGGTTTTTGATTGTGGAATGCGTCTTGTAGATTTTTGTGTGGTGTTGTAAAATTGGAAGTGGCGGTGGAAGGTTTAGAGGTTGTGAGGAGATACAGTGAAGTTTTGATATGATTACTTCCTTGACTGGAAACTAATATGATTAGTAATGTATGTTTGACATATATATATATATATACCATTGTATATTTTTCTTATTTCTATACATCAGCCACCGAGGTTTTGAACCAAGTGTTGAAGCTGATATATATAGATATGTTTGAAACTCTCATGATATTATGTAAAGAGATATGATGGCCCATGATTATTCGAGTGATATGTGATGATATAGATTATGGTGGGGGTTGTTCAAGGTAGGAGTATTGCATGAGGTTGATGTCCATTATGTTGAAAATACCCCACTATACTGGTTTTGAGATGTGATGTGATGTGATGGCCCAGGTTTCTTTAGGAGGCATGTGCAATGATTTGATGTACTAAGTAATTGTGGGTAGAATTTAATGGTATGTGAGGTGATGGGATGTGATTTCATGGGATTTGTATGAGGTGGGAGCACATAGACATATGTCTTTATGGTGTAAGGGAAGAAAATCAATGGGAAAGCGGCATATGTTACACTTTATTGATATTAAAATTAATATTTTAATATAATTGGATATATTATTTGTTGACTGATCCCTAGTGAGGTTGGGGTTTGGTTAGTTGACAAATTTAATTAATGTTGGTTCTACCACATCCCCACAAATAAATTAGTCTGCTCTTTTCACATGTGCATAAGAGACTTTATTTTCCCAACTAATTATACTTTTAGTCTTTCCATCCGCATATAAAAAAATTCTATTTTTAGGAGGACATTGTGTACCATGTGATACAATACAATCTCGGACCTTGGGAGCTATATTTATGTCACTGCCTTAGAATATATTTTGTGAGTTTCATTTGGAGACTGTTATTTTTATCTGTTTTATTTAAACATTAATTGTGGGATGGTTTTTATTTAATTTTCTATTATTTATTGAATTTTCTTATGGTTCATTTATCCTATATCCCTATCTTGTTTTAATATAGAGTGAAATGCCTTTCATTTATGAGATTTTCATATCTATGGTTATATTCCTCGACCTGGGGCCTACTGGTGGTGGGACTCAAGGGTCATTATCTATCTTCCATCAATGCAGTATCTTTGTAGGGAGGGGATTGTGATAGAGTGATATCAGAGTTATAGTTGAGAAATAATATAAAGTTTAATGATAGGTACTGTGAGGATTACATGGGTTGGTAGTGAAATTATATCAGATGATATTGGTTTTTAACCTAGTCATATGAAGGCCTCACAAAACATGTGATTTTATGGCCTCTATGATCTGATATAATGACTATGAGCCAACCTAATTACCATTAATAAGTGCCACCACTTGTAGGGTAGAGATCTTATAGTGTAAAATGCATAATTATTAATTTTTTTTATTTAATGAGGTGATTTTTGGATAAAATTGAATATAATTAAAATAATAATAAAATTACTTATGTGCTTATTTATAGTTTTCCCACCCCATGGTTTCAAATAATATATTTTTTTAATAATTAATCTTATATCATGGAAAGAGAGTGTAAAATTCTGGTTAACTAGCAATATCAATTCATTTTGAAAATTGGTGATTTTTTAATGTGTTGTAGACATTCAAAATTTATCAGTTTTATTAATACATTTAATTCCATTTCTATTCTATAATGTATTACGTTTCATATTTATTTCTTAATGTTTAAAATTTTGATGGAAGAATGCTTAGCATATTTTGGTGTGAATAAATTATTTAATTTTGATAACCCTTGTGAAGAATGTTACCATGAGTATATTTCATACTATCATGATAAAAGGAATTATTTTGAAACCGTTCATAGTGGAATTCCATTTCTAATGTGAGCTGATATGTCATTCATTGGTTTCCATTTTTAATTTATATTGATAAGGTGTCAAAAACATATTTCAAAACATATTTTAGATAATCTAATTTTGAAATTTTTAAAAATGATCATCTTTATTATTGATAAATAATTTGAATTTGGAAACATTCATATGAATAAAAAATCCTTTTTTTCATTTTTTTCATTTCTAAAATAATTGTGTCATCATATATTGTAATCATGTGTTAGGGTAGAAGATCATGTGAAATTTACTTATAAGATTTCGGAAATAATAAACATGTTTTGTGGTAACATTTTGAAACATGAAATTGTTAAAATTATTAATCTTATTCTTTATATGTATGATAAGAATTTATATATGCTAAAATAACTTTTAAACACATGTTAAATTATGAGTAGTTTTTTATTCTAGTGATGCATATAGTTGAAAGAATTTTGGTGGTTTCTGTGGAAATTCTATTACATGAGTCATGGGCATGTATCATGTTTAATTTATTGTATATAAAGATT
This sequence comes from Viscum album, assembly GCA_963277665.1. Lineage (NCBI taxonomy): Eukaryota > Viridiplantae > Streptophyta > Magnoliopsida > Santalales > Viscaceae > Viscum > Viscum album. Next base: position 115,084,017 of record OY728155.1, on the reverse strand, counting down.
AAAGTAGAATAATGTTATTTTTATTGAAACATATAAGCATGATTTTTTTGAGAAATGAAATGATTAATTAATTTTTATTTTGAGCATGATAAAGCATGAAATATAGTAACAAAATAAGAGTTGTTTTAATGTTGTTTTAAAAAAGAATGTTTTTTTTATGATTCAAAAAGTATGTTGTCTATGTAATGGGGTATTTGAATTGAATAAAAAGTAACTAGTATGCATAAATTTTCAAATGAAGTTGTGTGTTTATTTCCTTAATAACACGATGAATATAAAATTCATTGTTAATGAATATTAAAAATGACATGTGAGATGATGTCTATGTAGTTTCATATTTAACATAGTTTCATTTTAAAGACTTTTAAATTAAAGGAATTGTGCTCTATAATAAATAACTATGAAATATGGAGTTTTTTCTGGTTTAATAGAAATTTTTAAGTTGATGTGTTGTTATGACTTGCTAGAAATAATTATTTCTGTAGACCTTGTTTGTACATTGATTATAATGGATTATGAGACTCGTTAAGTGACTTATTGAATAAGATCACCATATATTAAAAGCATAATAACTTATATATGTCTAATTATCTAGTTACTAGTGGAAAATATGAAATTATTTGGTAATAATCATGATAAATAATAAGGTGAAGTAATGTAATCCCCTGAATCATTATTGAAGCCTAAATTTATTTCATATATTTTTGGTTATTATTGTTCTATTTTCTTGAGCGATGTGTGAATAAAACAATTTAAACATATTAATAGGGGGATGATTAACAACCAATTAATATTTTTTAGTGATTTGAAATGATTAAAACTGTACGAGAGAGTATGTAACCCCTAATGTGGAAAATATATTGATATGGGATAGGGAATTCCAAGATTGTTTTGATTTGGGACTTGATGATTCATGATAGTGGTGATCATTTTTCTAGAAAATATGGAGGTTGTGGTGGTACATTTTTTTTATGTGAATAGTGCGATTTTTTAAATATGACAAGTGGTAAGGTTATTTGGTTGTGTGAAATGTTTGGGGGAAATATTTTCCTGATGTTAAGTGTTTCTAGTTATTGTGTTGTATAGTGGTATTGATGTTTGTATGGGGTGGGGGTGAAAAATTTTTCTATTGTATAGATAATGAGTATGTTGTGTTAGGATGGGATTTTACTAATGTAATCCCCACCTTTGGTAAAATTCTAAATAAGTTAATATTGATTATAAAATAAAATTTTTATTTAAAAAATCATGGAATAAATAAATATGGGATATATTTTCCCACATGAATCTTTTTTTAAAGTAAGTGATTTAAATGTTAGAATAATATCTTATTGGTTGGGATTATTGATAATGATCTTATGCATTTGTCTTGTATTATAGACTCAAACATATGAATATATGTACTCAATTTCTAAAACCAAGATGAATTATATTAAAAAAGTTTTTTAAAATGTGTGGGAGATTTGTTTCTCCCCAAATAAGACAATATCATGGTGAAGTGGATGAGTTCCTTCGATATGTATGTTTGTCGCAACACTATAAATATTAATACGAGTTCTTGTGTTGGTTAAAAAAATTCTATGAAATTTTATTTTTTATGATAATACTCATGTAAAATACAATTTTATTAAAAATCCTAGGAATAGTGTTAATGTTGAATAAAATGAATTTTTCCAACTTCACTTTTTGATTACATTTTAGTTCATATGAAAAATTTGAATCTCTTGATAAGTGATTGAAATCCCATTGTGTATGTGATGAAAACCCTTAATGGTGTGTTTTTACTTTTTATTTTCTGATGATTTTTTAATTGTTATTAATTCAAAATAATTATTTAATGAATAATTTTTATGAAATGAAAAAATGTTATAAATGTTTACTGATTTGAGGTGGATTATTTTAAAAGATAGACATTGTTTTAAAAATACACTTAAAATGAAAAATGTTTTTATAATGTTTTTTTGTATATTAAAAAAACATCTTTAAATGAATGGTTATTTTTTAAGGAATATACTTGTTTGAAAATGTGAATAATGAATTGAGATGACAACACTATTTTTTCATATTTAGTTAATTTTCATTTTACGATGTGTTTGTTATGACCATCTACGTGGCCTTATTTTTTTGAGTGGTATCTCCCTTGGGATATTTTTTAATGTATTTTGTAGTTTTAAAATTATTTAACCTAGTGGTTGTTGTGTTTCTAATATAATGAGAAACATGAGAGGAAAAACATACTAAAAGCCCATGGTTTAGGCATTATGTAAGAATCCTTGTTGAAGTCTTCATGTCTAGAACACTTGTGGATGAATTTTATTAACTAAAATTGATGATATAATCGACTCACTGATCTAGTATAAAAGAAAACAAGAGTTCTAATTGAATTGAATGTTCTTTGGTTATATTTACCCAGAATATAATAGTTAGAAGGAGTGTTCATTCTACAATATGATGGGCCATGATATATATAACTACCGAATCATGAAGACCGAGGAAGAAATTATAGCCATTGACATGAAGACCATGGATATTACTAGAGCTTCAAATATTGATAATACATGGGATCCCTCTATAGGTAAAAATAAAGAAACTGGGAAACCTAAAAAAACTCATGATGATATCCAGAACCCTCACAAATATTTGTAGGATGTGCAGATTACACAACCTGTTGAAAAGGTATGAAGTACATATGAGGGTGAATTTCATGGTCATTATAGGGTAACTCTTCTTCTTAATGACATATAGAAACCATGAAAGGAGATGAACGATACACAACAACTTCTAACTACTAGCTGAGTGGAAATCACACATATGGATGATGGTCACCCTGGTGACACTCTCATTCCTTGTGACTCATATGAGAAGTTTTTTAATGTTAATCAACGTTAATGGAATGATAAATTCATGTTAAATGGTGAGGTGGATATCAGAATACAATACAAATCCACTGAACTCATCCTTTTATATACCCCAATAAAGATTATCCCCTTTGATGAATCCCATATGTAGCCTAATGTGGAGGGACAACAGACCAATTCCCCTAGAACAGATGTGAAGAATAAAAATAAAAAGTCCAATGATGTATATAATAATGCTTAAGGATTAAGAAAGAGAAAGAAATACTATTAATGTCATTACATGATGGAGGTAGATTGATGTTTAGGTGTCCTGGCACACAAATGATAGTAGCAGAACTAAGCCCTTCTCAGAGGTCCTTAGTGAAATTTTTACCAGATGATATACTGCTAAACTAGATGCATCTACACCTATTAAATCCAAGAATATGTTCACCCCACTGAGTGGTACATATTGGGATGATGATTAGCAAACCCTTATTCATGATAAAAAGGGAAAAATAGGGGATGATGGGATCATAGAGGACACAAAAATAGATTATATCCCATAAATATGGAATAGAAAAAGGAAAGAAAAAAAATTAAATTCCATTAAAAGACAAAAAAACAGTAATTCCTTCTGACTACAGTTAGAGACCTTTAATAGTGAGGGCATGTTGTTGTAACTATTAAGGGATAGGGAACCACTAACATCGAGAGCCCTTAAGAACATCATTATAGTCAACAAACCCATACTTATTGGGATATTTGAACAAAAAAATGACTATTGAAAATTGGAAACATTTCATGTGGAGGTATTTTTTATTACAACATTGTCTCTAAAACCCTCCACAATACTATCATGGATCATCTATGAGGCTCAGACATGAGATCACTCAACCGGTCAAATGAAACCATGGAAAGTAGAGAATCACTACCAACCTTTTCATCTCTAGACACATGGTGTGTGTCACCTTTGTGCATGCCTTAACATATTATATTAGAGGAATGATACTCTAGAGATAATAAGTGGAAATATTTGGTAATGTAGATACAATGGGGTGGTATTGGGAGAAATCAACATTGTTCTCTCATCAGATGAAAAGACTAGGTTTAGCATCAATACGACATCAGCCAATGACTTCTCACAATTCATTAATCAGTGCAACCTTACTGAGGATTCAATTGTAGGATATTATGTTACTTGGAACAGGATCACTTGGAATAGAAGATGAGAAAGTAAACAAAACACATGATAATTCAAATGGGGGATAAAATTATCATCAATGGTCTCTTAGGATACACACTCCCCAACAACCACTCTGATCACAAACCTATTGATCCTAAACTTCACACTTTATCACGGTCATCCTCGCTCCCCATTCATTTAAATAATTGTTGGGTCACTATCCCTAGATGAAGGGAAATTTTATTAGTTTCTTGGAATATTTGTTCCATTAGAATCCCAATACAAGTGTTCATATAGAATTTTAATCATGCCAAGTGGTTTCTTAGGGATTGGAGAAAAAATTCATTTTCTTCATATGATATTGATATTTATCTCCCTCAACAACACATTTCAAACATTCAAAACCAGGGGGAAATCAGTAAATTCCATCTATGGAAGAAATACATGTTCACACCAATCTTTAAAATCATTTAATTATAAAATAATGGTTGTACATGAGTGATCTTAATGTGTCATGTCTAAAGGATGGTGGTAGAGATTGAAAATTATTTCATAGAATTCATAGGGAGAAAAGAGATATGGTAGGGAACCATTCCCTAAAAATGATTATATAGATATATACTTATGAAAATTTAATTTCTAAGGTAGTGTTAGACTATATTACTAATCTTTATAATGATGATTGAATAGAAAATAAATCATAGAATATTCTCCATACTCTTCCTTGTATTGATGAAAAACATAATCCAGATCTTGTGAGGGAACCATACAAAGATGAAATTTAGAAAAAAATTCCTTAAACAGGGATATTCTTGATGGACTTGATGTATTTACAAAAACATTATTTACGTTTCATTGGTATATCATTTAGGAGGACTTGATTAATGTAGTCAAATAATTCATTGATCATCACTTTCTACCTTATGGAATTAACTCCTACTTCATTGCTCTAATTCCAAATAAAGAAAACAAATTTAACATCAATGAATTTAGACTAGTAGAACTAGTTAATTTTATTCCTTAAATAATCATGAAGTTCCTCACATCTAGGATAGGGTAGATTTTCAAATATTATATCACTCAAAATGAATATGGGTCCATTCCAAAAATATTCATTCCAAAATATCTTTTTATATCCTAAGATCATTTTAATATATTGGGAAATAAGACAAAAGGCGAGAAATTTTCCCTAAGTATTGACATATCTAATTATTTTAACTCCCTCAAATGGATATTCTTTCTTATCTTCCTGAACAATATGACTTTCCAAGCACATTTTTGAGACCAATTTGATGCACTTTTTCAACAGAAAGTCTATCCATTCATGTCAATGGGCCCAAAAAGGATAGTTTCATTGTAATAGGGGGTGAGAAAAGGTGACCCCTCTTAAGGTTACATTTTTTCACTAAGGAATACTACTTGAGTAGGTACATCAATGATCTTTCTCAAGTTTGTCTTTTTCAATTGATGAAAGTGGGAATGAAAGTTTTGGCTCCCTCACACTTTCTTTAGAAAGATGAAATTCATTTTTTGGTCAATCATAAAATTAATCTATGTGTATTATTCAGTATTTATTTCATCATTATAAAGAAATTTATATAAATTCCATTTATTTGGGGAAGTCATTTATTGTCTTTGGTGATGGCACCCTGTGGGAAAATAGAACACAGTGGCATAAAAAATTGGACTGAAGATGGGATCACTTCTTTTCAGCAACCTGGGTGTTTTATATTTTTGGAAAATTGAATTGACTCTTTCACATTGGGTTTATCATTGGCATCATTAAACAATTGGCCAATTTGAAATAAATTTCTATGTATTATGAATGGATTGTTTGTTTTGTGAACTCATTTGTCGTATCAATACCGTAGTATGATTTATCCCTTAATATATGGCCTAAAGGAATCCTAATGGAGTTGTAAGGAATCATCATGAATTTTATATGGACATGATATATACATGATAGTGTCTTCATCACTACTACCTGGAAGGATAGAATTAACACTATTGAGATGGGGGAGATTGAATCAAATATTTGATAATTTTCCATGTTTGATTTACTTTTAAGTTCACATGGAATATACATACCACCAATGATCCTTCCTGTGATATTTTATATTATAGGATCAAAGGAAAATTAATGGAAGTATATCTACACTATCTCATATCTTCAGTTTGTCCCTAAATTATGCTCTCCTTCAAGGATATTATGAATAATACCCAATGGATTATTAGTAGGGACTCTAACATTAACTATTGGAATTCATGTTGCCTTGATCAATTCATCAAGAACAAGTTGGGTGTTCATGATGACCACATATAGATGACCATTTATGATTTCATCACACAATACAACACACATGGTTTTGTCCCTTTCCATGTTGCACTAGATGTCCAAATCACTGCCTTTATGGATTCTGACACACTGGTGTGGAGGCCTGGTGACAATGGTCAGTTCACTCCTAATGAGTACGAAAAGATAATTACTAGGAGCTGAAATAGAATTGAAAAATATCTTGAACAACTTAAAATAAACATCATACAACCGTGAAGTTTTATTCTCATATTTAATCTATAAGGAAATAAGATACCCACATTTTATAAGATGAGGAGAGATGTGAAAGGAATTTCAACTTCATTCCCTCTTTGTCTGTGAGCTGGTGAGGATATCCATCACCTAGTCCGTCAATGCAGGTTTTCATGGTCTATATGCGATCATGCATCACATGTATTTGTAATCAATATCCATTTAGGGATATCCTTGGATGTGCCGCTTAATATCATATGAAGTGCTGGGGGAGAAAATAGGTTTATCACATGCTATTGGTGACTACAACATGCATTGTTGATATCATGTGGAAGCCCCAAAATGTGAGTATGTTTGATGACCAGTATCCTTCCACTCCTGTAGAAATTTTTCAGATGTACAGGGATGTTCATTACATTATAAAAATCCATATGGGAGTAATGAATAATTACATGATGATCTGAAGGTCCCAAGGTTCCTGAGAGTTGTATGAAATCCAAAACAACATCTTTTTTCTGAAATATATGATATGGATATCCCCATTATATGGTGGATAAAATAAAATTTTAATGGTGCATCTATGGTCAGTCCATGTCCATCATGTTGTGGAAGCATTTTCTGAATACACAATTTATTTATTAAATTGGGTTTTCCTAACTAAATTTGGATAGGGACTTCATATGAAGCTGAGTTATGGGAAATGATGTTTTCAATTAAATATGGTGTCCACCATAAGTGGAATTCACAATGGATTTAACCAAAATCTGAAAATGCTATCAAAGATCTAGAATAAACTATAAGAAGTGTCCCATAATATCTCTTACCTTGAGGATTGACTGTATGAATTAGGTCACTTAGCTTAACATAATTATATTTCTTGAATATAGTAAATCAATCAAGCTGGCATACGATTTTCCAAATATGATAGACCTTGAAGTAAGAACAATGTGGGTGTTTAGAGGACCTGATTACTGTACCACATTGGTGAATTATGAAATACATTGGGTGGTCTACTACTAGATGTGAAAAACCCCTCATATTGTAGGATCTTATGTTCGGGTAATATTTTTATTTTATAAATCTGTTTAGAACTGCAATCTCTCAGATCTTGGAATTTCATTAGTATAAGTACCTCATATGAAAACACACACAGACACATTAATATTTATCTTTATATTATTGTTATATGTATATACATATATTATTATGGAACAAAATTATATATATATATATATATATATGAAATTTAAATATGTCTATATATTGGTTGTGGAATTTAAAAACTAGGGAAGAAATAAAATTCAAAATATAAAATTGTGTATAATAAATAAAATGAGTTAATTTGAGCATTTAACATTAAATCTTGATATTTAAAAGTGAAAACATTTATTTATGTTTAAATAAAAAATTGATATAATAATGAATAAATAGGAATGAAATTAAAAGCCTATATTTTTAAGACATGAAATCTGATTAATGATGAAAGGGAATGGGTTTTTTTAAGTTAATGAAATGAGAAAAGAAATTTGGGATATTAGAATATGAATTAAATTGGGGAATTTATTGGAGAAGGAGAAAAATGAGAATAATTATAAGATAGATGTGAGTTATGAGAATAATAATTATACAATAAATAAATAAATAATATGAAATTAGAGAGACAATGAGGAATAAAACCATGGATGTATACCATGGGGATTCCATGCTAAAAAAAATAAGAGAACACAAATATATTAAATAATAATAATAACAAATGTGAGGAATTGAAAATTTAATAATAAATAATAAATGTTTTATAGGTTTTGAATCAAATGAGGGAATTAGATGGTGTAATTATATAAAATAACTAAAAGAAAAAAACTTTTTGATAAATAAAAATTGTGTTAATAATATACCAAAATTTCTCAATGTTGTTATTCCATATCTCCCTCAAAACTAATAGGATTGATCAATATTAGTTCTATTGTATTCTTCAAGATGACTAAAAGGCGAGCACAAATATTTCTATCTCTTTCATTTTATTAGTTATAAATTCAATTCTTAATTAAATATCTTTTTTCACATTTATCTTATTGATGGTGGAGAATCAGAATATTATGGATACATTCTTTCCCTAAATAACTTTTTTACACATCATTGTTGGGTTTTAAAGTCAAGGTAGTGGAAAATTCTATTTTCAACTACTGTATCATATGAGGGGGTGGGGTGGGGAGGTTTATTATTTTCATATTTCATTGGGGAGATGGTAGGTGCAATCTTAAAGAGGATAATGAATTAACAAATTTGAATTCATGAGGAATGAGGGAATTTCTGATGTATTATATATGATATCTTTAGGTTGTAGATAATTATTTCAATAAAATGTTTTATCAAATTCATTTAAAATTTTAGCATTATTATCACATTTTGTATTAATTCAGGTAATTTTTAGATTATCCTAGGGAGATAAAGTGATAATTAAATGATGTTAATTATAATTTCTTTCTTTAAAATAAAATATATCACATTTTTTTCCATTTTTTGTAATATGTTTTAAAGTATTACATGTGATTTATTCCCAAATGAAAATAATAGATGTTGGAAGCCTTTTTTTGGGATAATTTGATATGTATTGTGGAACCTTGATTGGTGTTATTTTTTTAAATCACTATAATTATAATTGGTTAATCACATATACTTTTTTAATAATATTGTTTCCTTGGGATTTATGGACCCTGTGATAATACCCTTAAATTATGATTTGAAATGTGATTAAAATCCATTTTTCATAAATCTGAAAAAGTAGTGTTTTTGTTTTTGATGTGTGGTTTTGAGATGAGGTAGATGCGAGAGTAATGGGTTGTGTTGTAATAAATTCCTAGATAATAATGTAATTAAATGAAAATGTTAAATAGAACCTATTGAGGCATTGAGGAGCTACATAATGTTAGGGATCCACCCATAGTTTCATGTCATAATAATTACTCATATCTAAAAATAAATTAAATGAATATAAAATATGCCTTATAAACTACTTATATTGAAAAAAATATTGAGATTTACCAATAATTCTTTTGTTAATCAAATAGCTCTCAAAATGATCACCATATGGAGAAATGGTATACGGTTTATGAAATAATAGTATCCATCACCGAAGAATGTGGATATTTAAATTAATACAATAAGGTGATTCTTTCAAGAGAATGTTAACAATCAAAAGGACAATTTATTGAAAATATAATCATTAAAAAAATCATCACGATAATAATCTGTATACATTACAATGTTTCACATACATCATTGAAACATTTGAATCATTTTCAACTTGGTAAAAAAAATTAAAAAAAACCTAAAAAATAAATAAAATATTAATATTCATTATGTAATATATAAACGGAAGGTATGTACACCATATAAAAGAATATAGGTGAATAAAAATAAATAATTCTCAATTGAATGTAAATTGAGAATAAATCCCAGACCATGATTTTCCTTTTGGGTGATCATACAATAACCTATTGGATATTTTTTTAAGAGTTTTAATAACTTATTAAAGTTTTTAATATCATATATTATCTTATCGTAATATCTTATCACCTATTGAATAACAATATTCCATTATATTCACTATTTCTGGTGTTAATTGACAAGTTTGTTGAGTATTTTTTAACTTGTTACTTATCATTCATATTACACAGATCCGGAAAGCAACATTCATTTATCAGTCATATAAAAAGAGTGATAAATAATTATATTATTAATTCAGTATAATTTTAATGTCTAATATTTCAAATTGTTTTATTATATTTTTTATTTAATATGATCTATGTATTTCTTGAACAAAACACATCTCTTTGAGGAGGTGGAAGTCCACACCTCCTCAAATGATTTTATAATATTTATAAAAATTGTAAAATATAAATTTATATGTTATAAAATATTTACATAAGAATAAAGAAATTATAAATATAATTTATATCATATTTAAATATACATTCCATCATAAATTCTAGTATGGGAGGTGGTAATGTTACAATGAACAACATATCTTCTTATGGTGTTAGATCGTCGTGCACAAGAATAGTAAGTTCCTTACCCATTAGATTGAATTTTTTGTGTATTCAAGTAGAAAAAATAAAACAAAAACTTCATATTTTATTTAGGATACAATTTTTATATTATAATAGAATAATAAGAGTTGAGAGGGTGAAGAAATGGAATAAACCTAAAGATCTTTAGGAATGATGTTACCTCTTCTTTGGGTAGCCCCATTCTTTCACTAAAGGGTTTAAATGGATGGATTTATACCCAAATCAGAGGATTATAGGATAAGGGGAGGTATTTTTAATATATTTTTAGATAGATCATGGTTGATCCAAAGTGGCTTGATATGTGTGAGGAAGTGGGAGGAGAGGAGGACATTTCATAGTGGATGAGGAGTGACAGTCTTATAAATTTTGAAACACATAATTCCACATACATTTGTTCATTTGAAGGTGTCTCTAGTAATGGTAAAATTTCAAGACATGAATGGATAGGGTTGTGATATTTCTATTCAATGTATTTTGGAAATGTGTCTAGGTAATTCTGGGCCCCATGTTTAATGATTAGTCCTTCGTTAAGATAATTATTGTCTTAATCATTGTAATTAATTTTAATTACTTTCAGTAATATTTTTTGTCTAAAAATAAGATAAAATTATGAGACATTATAAAATTTTCTTATTCTTAATATGTCATACATTTATTCAAATTCCAATCACATAAGTGTCTCAAATTAATATAAATTTAATCCTACAGATGAAATGACAAGGTGGGGTTTTAAGGTAAAAATGCTGAAAGGTTTTCTATGATTTAATAATCAATATAAAATTGAAATTGATTCCGATTAAATAAAATGGGTTAATTAATACAATAATTATCTAATTAAACTTTAAAACTAATTTAAAAAAAATTTATCCATACAAATAAATGTTATGAAAAATATTTTTTGAGTTAAAATTCAGACTTTTCACTATTTGAAAAAAATGGAATTTCATATAAAGATAAAAAAATTACCTTTCACCAATTTCTATGTTTCTTTTTAAAATACGAATTATACTTTTAACTAAAAAATATATAAAATCTCCAAAAAAATTATTTAAAACCAGTTATCCATTAAAAGGCAGCACAATTGCCTTTATAAAAATATTTTATTTTATGTATATAATTGGATTTGGTTTTTATCTTATTCCTATAAAATATGTTGGATGAGTGTAAAGAACATTTTTTTGATATATAACATATAAATATAATACATAAATCTTATAAATGTTTTAGAATTTAATTTGACTATGAATAATATGACTAAATAATTTTTTTGTATTAAATCAGGTTCTGTGAATTTTTAAGTAATTGGTAGTTTGGTTAAAATAACAAAGCACAATTTATTTTAAAATAAGAAATCATAAAAGATCCTAAAATATGGGATCAGATAAAAATCTTCCACATGAAGGGGGAGAAGGTCATCAGGGAGACCTTCTAACCAACTGAAGTCTTAATTCACACCTTTATTAGTAAGACCATGAGCAACTATATTCACATTGTAATAGGTATGAGTTGCTATATGGTTAATTTCATGGAGTTAATGAAGGCATTACATACAATGTGTATTAATTAGGGTGTTGTGTGTATTGAAAATCTATCAAAAAAAATTATTTGTTCTAAAATGGAAATATGGTAATGTGTTGGGGTTATACATTCCTCCATCCTAAAAAATCCTCTAAATTTTAGGGTTTTACATTAAAAAATATGTGGGTATTTATCCTTCATATAATCCTCTATTTCACATGATGCTTCATTTATTTTGTGATTTCTCTAGAGTACCTTTACCAGACGATTCATCCAATTCTTCAACACATCCCCTATGTTATCAAAAATATTGATGTATTCCTCACATAATTAAAGGTAAGGTTCCAACTCTATCACATCAGATTCGAGTACATGTGTTGGTTATGGTGTGAACAACATTATAATTGTTATAGGGTACACATCATGTACCTTTAATAGATTTCGGGGTATTTCTAAATGATAAGTAAAAAGTCCAAATCATTCAGAAATTTGAAATATTTTGATGTACTAGGGACTCAGTATCCCATTATTATCGAACCTGGTAACACTTTTCAATTTAAATACTTTCAAGAAAACATGATCTGACAATTTAAACTCAGAATATTTCTTTTTATTTTTTTCATAACTATTTTACCTTATTTGAGGCGATTTAATATGAGCTTCAATTTCCATTACCATTGTCGTCGTCTCTTCAACATGTTCCGGACCTATAAGTTTCCTTTCACCAACATTATCCCAACTAGTTGGAGTGTGATATCTCTTTCCATAAAATGATTCATACAACTCTATTTGAATACATGAATGTAAAATAATATTATAGGAAATATGTACCAAATATTAGAACTCATCTCACATACCATGAATGTCGAGTGAGCATGACCTCAATATGCCTTCCATTATTGTTTTCCTTCAAACTATCCATAAGTTTGGGTACAATATGTAGTGCTAAAATGAAGATCAGTGTTGAGAGACTTAGGAGTAATTTTCAAGAATTAAAATGTAAAGAAGGGATTTTTATCATAATAATATGATAGATATGCACCATGAAGTCTTATAAATTCATTAATATAGACCCTTCTGAAGCTCTCAAGAGGTATGTGTTCTCTCATGGATAGGAAATGATCAAATATGGTTTATGAATGAACTATAACTGTATTATGTTCTTCCTTATAAGATACTTTGGTATTCTTGTGACAAATTCAATATTAAAGTCATCCCATTTATATATAGGAATTGGAAGAGGTTTCAAGACTCTTTTAGGATGCTACCTCACATCCTTCACATTTTGGTAATCCAAACATGTAAATAAAAACATGGAAATTTCCCACATCATGTTATCCATCAAAAAATGTTTTTTCATGTACCTAAACTATTTTTTCTCCTAATATTCATAGAGAATTTTGATCTAGGATAATCATCCATTAAATATCATTTTATATTAGGTACAGATGAAATACATTTCCCACCTCATAATTTTATAACACCATCTTTATAAACAAAGTATGTTAATTTTCCATCATTAATAGTTTTGATATTCTTCTAATGTTTCTCAACATCAAATTGATAATTATTTACCCTCTCAATAAAATATAATTTTTTATTCATTTATGAAATGAATTTTATATCCCCTTACTAAAAAATTACCATATCTACAGGATCCTTCTCAATTCTCATTTGGGTTAGAACTCCATGATCATTCAAACTCAATTTATCTTCCCCCTGATTTTCTTTCCCTTGGTGGTATTGTACTGAGCAATCATAGTATTTCATTGCTTTGATCCATCTGGTTTGTCTCATATTGAGCTCTTTTTATGAGACGTTGGATTTCATGCTATTATGATCCATATATATCTCACATATTTCCCCATAGAGATAATGACTCAATATTTTCTAAAAGTAGATTACAACCACTAACTATAGATCATTTTTTGTATAGTTATGTTCGTGGGTATTTACTTTCCTTGATGCATAAGCAATGAAATTATCATTTTTCATTAGGAAATAACCAAGATCATTATTTGATGCATCACTATATACAAAAAACCCCATAACTCCCATATGGTTGACTTAAAATGTGAGCATCAAATAATCTATTATTTAGTTAATAAAATAATTATTAACATTATTGTTTCCAGAAATATTTATCCTCATTAAATGTATGCTTTGTAAATGGGTCAGAACACAAGGAAACATTCTAAAAAAATCATCAATATTAACTAGACATACCAATCAAACTGTTTAAAACCATTTTATTTATAGTCATATGTCATTCTCTATATTCCATTGTCTTTGAAGGATCAAATGATATTCCATATTTGGAGATAATATGTCCATGAAATGAAACTTATTGAACACATAAATCATTCTTAGTGAATTTATCGAATAACTCTCCCCATTTAACAGTCTTAAGAATGATCCAAAAATTATTTTCATGGTCCACATAACTTTTATAATACACTATAATATCATAAATTAAAAAAACCACAAAATAGTCAAGGTATTACTTGAATACTTTTATAATTAAGTCCATTAATATAGATATTTCATTATTTCATCCAAATGAAATTATAGAACATTTGAATTTTCTATAACTCTTCTAAAAAGTTGTATTCGGATTTAATATCTTATAAAATTGTAATTGGTGATAACCAAAATGGAGTTAAATCATTGAAAATATTATTCATTTTGAAGTTTATCAAACAAGTTTTCAATTCTTGGTACATGATACTTGTTTTTTTATTTTAATAACATTTATTTCTATATAGTGAATCCAAAACCTTGTGGATCCATCATTCTTCTTTATAAATATGGTGTGTGATCCCCATGGTGAAACTAGGTTGAATAAATACCTTATTACAAAAATTCTATAGTTGTTTCTTCTACTCTAGAAATTCCCATGTGGCTATTCTATAGGGTGTCTATGATATTGGCCTTGCGTCATGGATTAAATCAATGTAAAATAGAACTTCACACTCTGTGATATGTACAAGTAATTCTTCAATAAATACATCGATTTATTTGTAAAAAATAGGGGTATATTCAATTTTAAGATCACCTAATTCATTATTATAAGTCATTATATCGTATTCCCTAATAATTTATTTAAATAGTAAAACTAAGGGTGGATATAAATAAGAATAAGGTGAGGAATCTTTTACTATAAAGATAATGGATTCAAAATGTTCCCCACAAATTGTAAAATGCATCCTCTTTCAATAAATCATTTTATCATATTTTGAGATCTAGTCTATACTGAGGATTTTAACAAAGTCAACAATAGGTATGATTATAAGTTCGGAACATAAATCGCATCTTTGTGTCATTATGGGGACTTTAATACCCATCTTTGTTGCAATGATACTTCCATTAGTATTTTTTACCAACAAATATCATATTAAATTAAAAGGGAATATTCAATTTTCATGAAAAATGGGTATATATAAAAGAGTGCGATGATCTAGAATCAAAATATTCATTGTCTGGATTTGATGACAATATTAATGAACCTTCCACCATATAATTTGATAATTGTACCTCTAATGTTGTGTTTGCATAAGCTTGGTCATCTCCCCATGGCCTCTTCTATGGTTTATTCCCTTTATTATCAGGGAATTAATTTGTATATTTACCTATCTCTATATGGTTGAATCCTTGGATAATTTTTTTTCTTATTTCATTTTACCTCATGATCCTGGTGACTTGTATCCCTTCACTTATAACAAACTCCCACTCCCAAGAATCATTTCAGAAGGTGTTTTTTAAATAGTTTTCACAATATGGAAATGGTTGAGTATTATTATTTTTCATGGATGATTTCTATTTTTTATTATTCTCATACAACCATATTTTCTTTTTTTTCCTTGGAATATATTTATTCTAGGAAACTCATTCTCCATTTTGATGGCACATAATACTATTTCTTCATATGATTAAAAATTATGAGATACAATTACCCTTAAACGATGTGTCTTAAGACCATTAAATAAGGGGTCGATCACACAATCCATGATTCTTATATAATCTTTAGAATACCTAGCTATCCTTATAAAGGTATCCTCATAATCTAAAACACACTCATATTACAATTACTTTATTCTAATAAAAATTTTCTTTATTATAGTTTGTTGATTATAAGGGATGTATTATTGAAGAATGTAACCTTAAATTTTCTCCATTCTATGAGTTCTACTTCTTAGTCCTCTCTATTATTTTTGATGAAGGACAGCCATTGATAAACATAAACATGGGGACAATAGACAGCATGTCTACCTTTTCCATTTCACCGTATCCTAGGGTTGTAAATATCTTCTCCATATAGTTAATCCATTTTTCAAATACAATTGGATTGTTAATCCCACTAAAGGTTTAGGTCTTCTATTATATAATTTGAACCATTATTTGAGTTTCTATCCATGGAATTGGTTTATCCATTGAGTAAACGAAATTTCACATAACCTGATTAAGGTGTCCCAATATTTCTATAATTTCCCCTATTCCAATACCAGCTATATATGGTTATATAGAAAGAGAATATTTATATTTACCATGTGTATTGATACCATTATTCATTCCAAGTTATATTTATATACAATGGATTATACTAGATAAGATCTTAAAATGAAAAAATAATAATTTTGAATATGGTATGGAGAACAAAAAAACATTAGGCATCATTTCTCTTAGAATAAAACTCTCTAGTTTTTTAAAGGGTATCATTATTTTTAAATCATTTAAAATTATTTGTAAACAAAATTGAATTATACTATGAATATCCTATAGGAGTTTCAAACTATGTTCATATTATGACCAATTTTATTGTTCCACATTACACCTATTTAGGCACAACACACCTTGTAGGAATTGTTACTCTTGCGTACATCTATGATTGAACCACAACAACTTTTAGTATACAGACATGGGTGTATTTATAGGAATACCAACATAATCTATACATTACAAAACTTATAGGATATTCTCCTATATAACATCAATGTCAATATTAGTGTTATGTTTCCAAATCTATGTTCTATAATATAGTTTCCAAGGTGGCTTCTAAAATTCATATGTAACCATAAATAACTCCTCGACCCCAGAAGCCTAAAGATGGTGCATTATTTAATTATATTAGCATGATTACAAGGAATAGAATCCTGAATGACCGATCAGTTTAAAATTCATTGAAATCCATATTACATATATAAAAACCATCATACATTGGGAAATAAAAAATAAAAAGATTTTACGTAATATAATGAAATATTATGCATCTTTGAATTCTTATTCAAATATTTCTTTAACATAACCAATGGAAAATAAATATAATAAGGGTGAGCTAAAATTATTAGTAAGGGTAATTAAATATGATGTAACAATGAATCGCTGATAATAAATTAACATGTAAGGGTAAATATCAAATAACACATTCCATTAAAATAAATATAAAATGAAAAATCAATATGGTTTTCTAAAAAATTAAAACTACAACAATTATTCAATAAATTAATAATGAAATTCATCCATAGAATTTATAATATCAAAAACACATGGATAATAAAAATTGTGTCTAAATAATCTATTAAGAACATTCCTAATTGTTTAACATCATTTCAAATAAACATGGGAACTTATACTGTCAAGAACAATCATCTAGATAGTTTAAAACTATGGGTAGGAACCGGTTTAATTTTACCAACATAATTGTCTCATAAAAACCTATCGATGCATCGAGGAGCAATATAACATCTACAATACAATGATCATTTCATTTTGAAATCATTCATCAAGTATAATAATCAATGAAATAAATATAATGCATTCCATATCAACTATCTACGATGGTGGTGGTGGTGCAACCACACCGCCGAAGGTGGCTGCGGCCGATCAGTCGCAGCCATGGAGTGTGGCGGCCGACATACCGACTGGCTACGTGGAAGCTGGTGCGGTGTGTATCCAGGCCATCGGTGTTGGAGGTCACGACTTCCGAGCCATGATGTAGATCCTGGAGGGCGGCCAACACCCGGTCGGCCACTGAGGAAACAGCGTCACACATTAGCACCGCTGGAAGGGGAACCGGCTAGAACCTAGGTTAGCCGCATCACACAGAGCAGGACCAGCTCCACTAGGTCATGCGTGCTAGCAGGTGGTGCCCCGTGCTGACACTAGTTTGGCCAAAACCAAACGACCCTTAGTCCGTTCAGGAATCCAGGGCGGTGCCTCCCCCGGGTGGAGGCGAGGGTGGGCCCCGCCGCGGGGGCCCACCCTGGCCGCGGGCTGCCCTAGCGGGCCGGGCTACCCCATTTGTGAGTTGGGCCGAACCAAAACCTTGTAATCCAGGCTTGCTATGGTCTCTCCCATCCGGGCCAGGCCCGGACCTACTCGGGTTTGGCCGGGTCGGCCAAACCAGGTCGGACCGGACCTGTGGCCATCTGGGCCCAGATATTCATTTTTGGCCATATCCTAAGAACCGAGCATTTGTTTGAAGAACCGTCTACAGTGCCAGAATCCTTGGATCAAGACTGTCCTTTTAGTATACTCCACATGAGTTTTGGATAATGTAGGAGTACGACTGAGTTGGATCGAACCTGAATCCAATCGGGCCCTCGGAAGGGAAACACTAATAACATACAGATCGAGGGTCCAATTGGCACGTCGTCGGTCACATAGGGTCCCGTATGACATGACGGACCATTGTGACACTTTTTTCTGGGACTTCATGGCTGTTGAAGTATGGACCGGTGGCTTGAGGAGAGGAACTACCAAGAATGAATCATGCTTAGTGCGGTAACCCTGTGTTTGGCTATACATAATGCATCTAATGATCTTGTGTGGATCATATTCAGATCCTATGTGGGTCATTTTCAGATCCTATTAGGGTCAAAATCTATGGATCCTGTGTTGTTCATCTTCAGATCCTATGTGGGTCATCTTCGATCTTGTGTGGGTCAACAGTAGATCTTCTCGATGAAGTATGGTGGTCTAGCAATACAACTAATCATCTATATTTTCGTACTTTAGTTATACCTGGTTTGAGACGAGTCTTGATCTTTTTCGTACACTTATTTGTGTTGATACCTCCGTGTTATTCTTCTATGTGTTGTTATGCTTGTGGTACTTTCCTTCGTGGTATTCTTTTCTTCATGGAACATTTTTTCTTTTGGATAGAGAGTTGGGCCTTGTGTTTCCTCGTGAATGAGATGGGTATAATTGATAACATAGGTATATGTAGGGGCATATGCCTAAATTTGTTTGACTGTGGTATTTGTGATTTTTGATTATGGTATTACCTTTTGGTTTATCCTTTGTGGATTTTGAGAGACCTTTAAATATCTTGGGGTCTCTACTAAGTATTGTTATACTCACCCCTACATGGGCTACACCCACACCTTGATGTGTCTTGTGAAGACGACAGACAACATTGGCTGAGGAATAGGGGGCCAGAACTGGATGATGCTTGGAGGTGGACCATTAGACGAGATGTACCATAGAGACGACCATTCGATAGTTGTACCTACCCTTCAAATGGTGAACAACATTGATCAAGGCTGAGGGTACTAGGACTGAATGCTGCTTGGAGGTGGACCATTAGATGAGACGTACTGCAGAGATGACCGTTAAAGAGTTGTACCTACCATTCAGGTAGGATCCTTGGAGGGTGTTCATAGGATCTATTTTCAGTTTTACATGTAATTTCCAGTTGTGATTGTATTCTGGCCCCCTTTACTTATTGTACTCACCCTATTTACTATATAGTTTACCTTGTTCTTATATTGTGTGAGTTTGTAGGTTAAATGGAAATGCATTCCCATTTTTAGGGATATACTTTTCTTGTGCTAGTCACCAGCCCCTAGCCTATGGAAGGTGGGCTTGGGGTAGTCACGACATGGGCCCTAGCAGACGGGTCATGAAAAATTGGTATCTGAGGAGTCGGTTCAACCATATAACATAGACTTTGATATTTAGATTTGGAAATACTGCTATTTATTACGAGGTCGGTTATAAGTTTGGGGAATTCAGTGTTGTTGTGGAGGCCAACATATCCATACAGCAGGACCCTAATATCTGATTTCCAACTGAGTGCATGAAAACACTGATTGTGTTTGTGTTTTTGGAGATGTTTTCTTGGCCGTCAGTTTGAGTCAGCTCACCAGGTATAACTTATTGACTGTGGTGTGCCTATTTCTATTCAGGATGCCTTGACACAGACAGCCAACCATTTTTTCCGGGTAGAGTATGAGATGACAACCCACTGAGCGACGAGGCTTCAGTGTAGGGCCCTCATTCGGCAGTTGTACCATCGAGTGATGTAGCTGCATCACCACTACCCGTTGGGCAGCTGATGCCAACATCCCTAATAGTAGAGGGTGCATTCTTATTGAGCACATTTCACAAGTTCCAGCACCAAATTCCACTGAGTTTTCAGGGTGAGATGGATCCACAGGCGGTTGAGGACTTTCTGGAGGCCGTGGTCAAAGTTTTCTGACTGGTTGAGACACTAGTTGATCTTATGGTCATCCTTACAGCCAATCCTCTTCAGGCAGTAGTGGGGAGATGGTGGAGAATGATGTTCCAAGTTTACGATGAGGTGACTATCATCTGGGAGGACTTAGAGAGACTTTTAAGGGTAGATTTCATCCTAGAAACCTTACGCTCAGTGCGTATACTCTAGCTTCTCCACAAACAGTAGGGAAACATGACTGTGGCTCAGTATTCTATGAAGTTCACCGACCTCTCACGCTACTCCATTGACATGGGTTGGGACCCTTTCTTCAGGGCCTGGACCTTTAATTAGGGAATCATATGGGAGAAAAGAGCTTCTATGGTATCTCTCAGAATCTCAATGTAGGCAGGGGTGTTAGAGTGAGCACTCTTGGTGGAGAGCATCCTTGCTGAGAAGTCACAGGAAGTGAGACCAACCACCAGACGGGGTGTAGTAGAGTCATCTATAGCTGGCACTAGATAGATGATAAAGAGGTCCAATAAGACCAGAACAATTGATGGAAGACTGTAGGATACATGTTCAGTTTTGTTGGGCTCTCGAGATAGACCAGGACAGGCGAGGAGTAGGGATTGTTACTCATGCGGCAGGCAGGGTAATATGGCTCACGACTACCTGACCCACTGTACGGATGACCATAACATAGTAGAAGGACCGCTTGGGAAGAGGTGAAGATTCGATCTAGGTTTTCCACATGCAATAGGAAGATGTGGTGGAGGTTTTGGTCATGCAGCAGGTGGTGGGCGATGATTCGAGGTTCTATCGTCGCCACCTCCAAGTCGCCCACCCTGACCACATGGATCATGTGGAATGGGAAGAGATTAGCTCTAGGCTGCTAAGGCATATGACCATGACACACTATAGATGAATTGAGGGACGATATGTGTCTATTCCACCTTAGCGGAAATACTTATAGACATAGGTGCTAGTCACTCTTTTATTTCCATCACCCTCATTCGGAGCTTGGATGTAATGCCCCAACCCCAGTTACTCAGATTCAGTGCGTTTTTAGACAACATTATTATGATCACAAAATATCAAGTCTAGAAATACCGATTAGTTTAGTATCCTTGGAAACAATAGATACATTCATAAATGTTACATTACATCATAAAGTGAAAAACTTCAATAACATAGTCTCTATAGTCCACAATCTTATCCCCTTCAGACTATCCCTACAGGTTAGTCATAAAATATTTCATCACATCCTAGGAAAAATAAAACATAGAAATGGGTGAGCTCAGATGCTCAGTAAGGATAACAATATAGCGGAAACTTTCATAAATAAGCATAAACATTTAAGACAATGTATAACTAAAACAAAAGAATTTTAAACTTGAACTCCAGTATAATATGGAAAAAATAAAATGATATAATGACATTAACTTATTCATATGTATATTCTACTTGTCTAATAATCATATGGAATATCAATAACCACTTTCATAATGATGGAATGCATAATGCCAGACTATCATAACCACATAGTCAAGGCCTTGTTCCAAGAGTACAAATAATATTTTTTCAAGTCCATGTGCCAAGACACTAGTTTGTCTCATGAGACCTATCGATGCATTAATGAGCTATAGAGGGCTCCACCCATCACCTATTAAGTCCAATGCATTCCTCATATAAACAAGTTTAAACATAACATAAACATTCTTATTAATACTAGTATATGAAATGTCAATACTTTCTCCATAAACCATAAATGGTATAAAAATAACACATCCACAGTCAAACATATCACAAAACCTTCAATACAATATAGATGTTTCGTATCATAATAAATAAACTTCAAATAATCTTAAAATCCATCAAAGGATGTCGACATAGATGAAATCAAAACTATTTGAGAGAAGTATCTATTTTTTAAAAATAATTTATAATTCACATAATTATAAAATAAAAATTTACATTGAAAATATTATTATAATATTTTAAGGGATGTTTCGAAGATTTTATAAAGGCAGAAAATAGCTGCACCTGCCATATATGTTAAAAAAGACATTCTAAGCTTAATTTCGTCGAAAAGGTTAAAAAGGGACCTTATTTGGAAAACGACAGAAAGATTCTTTTATAAAAATATTATAAAAAGTCATACAAGGGTATAAATGACTTTAACCCATATTCTGTAAAATATTAAGACTTATTTGAAATACATTTTTAAGAAACCTGGATGTGGATGATAAAGAGACCCCAGTAGATAATTATGTATAAACAACCTCGGATAATGAAGAGATTGTAAAATAAACCCTTACCTTGTACTTTTCCTTGGTCGAGGGTAGGTTAAACTCATTTATAATGGTGAAATAATTGATATTAAATTATAAAAAAAATCATATACACTAATATGATATCATATATTATCTTTTAACCTTTCTTTGTTAATAATATCTTTGTATTATCGTTGTTTCGGGTGTTAACTGATTTGTTTTCCTTTATATGATTTGTTACATAAGCTATGTTTTTTATGGATAGGTTGTATCTTATTCATATCCATAATTATATTAAGTCTTTAAACATTATTTTTAATCATCAAATAAGAATGATTCATGAATGGATAAGATGGGGAATGAATCTCATCGCGTTCGTGGAGACAGTATTCCGTACGTATGCACGAGCGACAATATCATTCTTCTAATATTAAAATCATATATAATTGGATGGTATATCATATATAGAAAATAATTATATTGTTATATTTATTATTTAATTCAATTACACATCATTATCATAACCATCCAAATAATAATGTTTCGAAAAACAATTACACCATGACGTGGAGACGGTAAGTCATACGTACGCACGTATGGTGACATGTCAATCAAAGTATGGATAGAATACTGAATATGGTTGTAACATATTTATAATAACATAATAGTATACATAAGATACTGGAGTTATTATTTTAGAATGGAAATAACAGAGAAGAAGAAGTAGAAGAAGAATGGAACTTAAAAGAGGGTGGTGAAATTATTACCTCTTCTTCGGGTTCTTCCTTTTGATTAGATCAAAATGGCTCCTTAAGATGGATTTTTGACTAAATTAATGCCTTTAAGATGAAGTTAGGTAAGTTTATAGGATATTTGGGCAGGGTTTGGTTGAACCAAAAATCTTTGAAGGTATGAATTTGAGAAAACGGTGAGTGCCCTTATATAAGGGGGGTGAGGGGCACCTTAGGAAAAACATAAAATATTATTTTATAATAAATTAATATTCGGTTTATAATGGCTCCAAAGTGACTTATTTAAAGTCTAAGATGGGTATGGGTCTAAATCCTTTCATTAAATATATTTTAGACAGGTTTGGGTCACTATATTAACCCTATCATTTATATTTAACTCTTAGTTAAATAGTTTGACATTTACCATGTCTCTTTGTATTTTTAGAGTATATGGTTAATAAACATACTATATACATCCAAGAGAACCTAAAGTGGATCATTAATGATAAAAATATTATTATATAAGTCCTTTGGTTGATCCTTATATTTTTAGAGATATTATAACAATTTATAATAAAATATTTGTTTTAAAAACACCTTTATGTCAATTTTGACACTATTTAATAACTGATTATTTTAAGTCTTAAAAACTTTATTAATTCCAAACCAATTAATTTAAGCAATACTAACATGTCATATGAACAAATAAAATTATTTTAATTTCTAAAAAGTCTCAAATTACATTTATTTGGATATTTATAATATCAATTATTTTTATATTTCATTAATTAGGTAATTACTTCATCTTTATTGTGTCATAAATAATTTACATTATTTAATATATAAAAATTATAAATAAAATACTATTATGTAGGAAATAATTTTAGCGTTTTAAAAAATATTTATAATCGAATTTATCTTATGTATAACCCTATATTAAAAATGTTTTAGTTATTAATCTTTGATTTTAACTCTTTTAACACTTCTTTGAATTTAATAATAATAAATGTCCTAATCTAATCCAAGTAGACCAAAGAAGTTCATATTTTATTCCTAAGGATGTTTTGGGTCGAATTATACTTATCCAATAGAATTAGGACATGTGTTAGGGTAATAAAAATATCATTTTTACCCTTATTACCCTATTTACTTTTAACCATGGTAAATAAAAGTAAAAAGTTACTATTCACCAAAAATTATTTTTATCTTATTGAACCAAGTTTTATAACTTGATATTAACCGTGTCTCTCAGAGATTCAAAATTCCACTCACAGAAGTGGTAGAATTATGTTTTATGTGAACTTTCAAATTCTCCTAGGAGATGGGTAAAATACGGTGAAAAGTTCAATAAAATTTTTATATATATAAAATTATTATAAAATAACTCCAATGAATTACATTGAACTTATATAGGTATTATTTATCTATTTTGACCTAAAATAAATTTAAATAATATAAATAATTATTTAAATAAAAATTTGGTTTTAAACTACAACTCAGTGTTTTTCACTATTCATCAAAAATCGAATGTTTTCAAAAAAATACCAAAATTTCATCCTATGCTAATTTCGATATTACTAATGCAAAAAATGAAGTCCATTTTGAATGATAAAATGTATAAAATTTCAAAAATTGGGTATTACTATTCTTAACGACTAGTTTGATTGATTGTGGTGTGTTAGAACTCGAAGTTGCGTACAACACACGCTACTGTATTATTCAAAGAGAAGAGTACCATGGAAGCTTGGGGTGTTATATTCTTCCCTCCTTCAATAAATTTCCTTCTCTCAATTTGAAATTGTTTTTAGATAATAAAAGATTCAAAATAGAAAATACCTTTCTGGAAAACCCATATCAGAAATAGGGTTAATAAAATTTAGTTTTAATAAGAGGGAAAGGGAAATGAGAATGTCACCGCCAAATTAGGGTTTCGAATAGGAGAACATTGGTGGCAATTATAGACACATAATTTGAGGGAATACATAAATATTTATAGGGAGTGATTGAGGTCATCAATCACAAACAAGTGTAAAATTGAGGGCCTCAATGACATCAATCTATGATGATTTAAAATATCATCAGTTCCACAAAACATAAGGTGTTAGGATAACAAATTTTTGTTTTCAATATCCCTTCCCTAAAGTTTAAGAATTAATTAATTCATAGAATAAGTTATATATATATATATACTATACATGTACAGTTTCATCCTTTAACTAATTTATCCACAAACTCATCTTTCACACCAAAAGCTAATAGAACTCAAAAATATTATATTTATCCTAATCGTAAAAGGTTTCAAATAATAAAACATACCATTAAAATGAATAAAAATATTTTGAAATAACCAGAGACATCCTGTAGACTAGTGGTAGTTAATAAAGGCATGTCGCACTATGGTTGTGGGTTCAATTCCTACAGCTTTTTCCAACACGATCGGTTATCGCCCGACCTACAGTTTTCCCTTTTCCTAAAACTATAGTATCATAATATTCCAAATATTATTCCTAAGAATTGTTTTAACCTTAGAAAATACTATCCAAAGTTCAACTTAATCAACTATAAACATTATATTTATCTAATGTACCTCTGTCTAGACTCTCTGTAAAAGGTATCTTAATTCAAAAATCAATTGTCACATCAGATTCCCCATAAAAAAGTAAAGTTTATCGAATTGTCACATAATGAAAATATTATTATAGTAGTCATATTAAAACCTCAATTAAAGCAACAAGTACTTCAGTACAATCCTTATATATATCACATTATTCTTATTACCAGAATATAATCCTTGAGTCCAAAAACCCAAATAAATTAATTATTACACTTCAACTGAAGTAACATAATAAGATTGGCCTTGATCCCCTGGCCTTTTCTGAGGTAAGTTTCCCTGGTGCTTAGGGAATTCATTTTAATAATTCCCAATTTCTCTACAATTGTAGCATTCAATATTAACAGCCTCTTTCTTTCCCTTGCAATCACGAGCCTGGTGACCTTTTTCTCCACATTTGTAACAAACTCCCATTCCTTTTAGGAAAGTACCAGGGTGATTCCTCCCACAATTATCACATAATGTAAAATCCTTCCTTCCCTTTTTCCCTTTATCTGTCTCTTGCTCCACTGTTCTCTTCTTCTCTTGCATTACTTTATTATCATAATATTTAGAGACTTCATTTTCTATCTTTGTAGCACATGAGACAATGTCTTCGTATGACGAGAAGGATATTGAGACTAATTCTCAATGGAGAAATGGTTTTAACCCATCAACGAAACGATCAATATTACTCCTCGGGTTACGTATGTAATCTGCTACATGGCTTGCTAACCTTGTAAAGTTAGCTTCATACTTTGCAACATTATCATCCTCCTTTTTCCTCAGACTGAGAATTTTCCTATCCATATCATATTGATGGTCATGAGGAAAGTATATTTCTAATAAAATATCTTTAAACTCCCTCCATTCCATACTTGATACATCTTCATATTACTTTGTGTTTTGAATTAATGCCCACCACTGATCAGCATCTCCAGTGAGGCGATAAACTTCCATGACAACTTTTTCCATTTCACTACTCCCCACAGCTTGAAATATTTTCTCTAGGGAACTTATCCACTGCTTAGAAAACAATAAATTTGTACTCCAATTGAATGTTGGTGGTTGTTTCCTTATGAAGCGATCTAACATTGATCCTCCACGTTGAGGATCAGGGTGCTCCATACGGGTAAGGTTATTATTCATAACCTGAGTGAGTTGTCCCAATATGGTGATCATCTAATCAGCACCAGTTGCATCACTAGCTCCATTGTAATTATCTTGAGTAGGAAGGCAATCCCTACATGGATTATGTGCATTGACACAGTTTCCATTCCTTCCACTCGGCACCATTTATAAACAATGGCATAAACTAGATTAGTTTATCAATCGAAATAAATTTCCATACTTGTAAAAACATAACATAAATTGGAAATTTTATGGATATAATCCATAATCATAAAAATTTTCTCTTTAAGGAATTATATACTCATAAACCCTTAATAATTTTTTGTAAAGAAAATGATAATTATCCTAAGCATACCCCCCAGGAGTGCCATAACCAATAGTGAAGCAATGCCCATTGTCGTTCACCAATTCTCGTTCGAGTCTAGCTTAAAGTGGTGTTTTGGGTTTTACCCCTAGGTACATCTATGCCAGATCCACCTCTACGTGATCATATCCAGACAGGGATGTATTGCTCGGAAAACTCAAAAAAATATCTACAATACCAAAATTCTAGGAAATTCTTCTATACTAATCCTCAAAGTCTATCTTACGGCTATATTCTCCAATCAGAGTTTATCTAAATCGAGCTTCAATAGTTTGAACTAAACTTCCTCTGATACCAACTATAATGCCCCGACCCTAGTTACCCAGAGTCAGCACATTATTACATAACATTGGCATGATCACAAAAGATCACGTCTTGAAAGACCAATTAGTTTAGTAGACTTGGACACACTAGATACATTTAGAAATGTTACATTACATCATAAAGTGAAAACTATAATAACATAGTCTCCATATTCCGCAATCATATCCCCTTTAGACTATCCCTGTAGGTCAGTCAAAAAATATTTCTTCACATCCTGGGAAAAATAAAACATAGAAAGGGGTGAGCTCAGATGCTCAGTAAGGATAACAATATAGCGGAAACAATCATAAACAAGCATAAACATTTAAGGCAATGTAAAACTAAAAAACCCCTTTTAAATTTGAACTTCAGCATAATATGGAAAAAATAAAATGAAATAATTCCATTTACTTACTAAAATTGAAATTCTACTAGTCGAATAATCACATGCAATATCAATAACCACTTTCATAATGATGGAATGCAAAATGCCATACTATCATAACCACATAGTCAAGGTCTTGTGCCAAGAATACAAATAGGAATTTGTCAAGGCCTTGTGCCAAGAAACTAGTTTGTCTCATGAGACCTACCGATGAATCAAGGAGCTATAGCGGGCTCCACCCCTCACTTATTAAGTCCAATGCATTCCTCATATGAATAGGATTAAACATAACAAAAACATTCATATTTAAACTAGCATAAGAAATGTCAATACTTTCTCCATAAACCATGAATAATATAAAAATAACATATCCATAGTCAAACATATCACAAAATCATCAATACAATATGGATGTTTTTTATCATAATAAATCAACTTCAAATAAGCTTAAAATCCATCAAAGGATGTTGACATAGATGAAATCAAAACTATTTGAGAGAAATATCTCTTTTTTTTAAATATTTTAAAAGTCACATATTTATAAAATAAAACATTCACTTTGAAAATATATATATAATCTTTTAAGGGAAGCTTTGAAAATTTTATAACGGTGGAAAATAGTTTCACCTTCCGT
Source organism: Viscum album (assembly GCA_963277665.1). NCBI lineage: Eukaryota > Viridiplantae > Streptophyta > Magnoliopsida > Santalales > Viscaceae > Viscum > Viscum album. The sequence goes on along the minus strand of OY728155.1, from coordinate 115,055,031 downwards.
ATAAGTTTAAAAAGACATTCTTACCTTAATTCTGTCAAAAAGGTTAAAAAAGGACCTTTTCTAGAAAACGACAGAAAGATTCCTTTATAAAATTCTTATAAAAATACAAAAAAGGGTATAAATTACTTTAACCCATAGTCTATAAAATAGTAATAATGATTTCAAATTCATTTATAAGAATCATGGATGTGGATGATAAAGAGGTACCTTTAGATAATTACGTATAAACAACCTCAGATAATGAAGACATTGTGAAATAAACTCTTACCTTGTAATTTTTCTTGGTTGAGGGTAGGTTAACCACCTGTATAATGGTTAAATATTTGTTATTAAATTATACAAGAATCATATACATTAATCTGATATCATATATGATCTTTTAATATTTCTTTGTTAATAATATATTTGTATTATCGTTGTTTCTGGTGTTAAGTGATTCGTTTTCCTTTATTTTTTTTTTGTCAGATAGGCCATTTTTGTTATGGATAGGTCTTATATTATTCATATCCAGAATGATATTAAATATTTAAACATTATTTTTAATCATCAAATGAGAATTAATCTTAAATGGATACGATGGGGAATGAATATTATCGCGTTCGTGGAGACGGTATTCCGTACGTACGCATGACAGACAATATCATTCTTTTGATATTAAAATCATATATAATTGGATGGAATATCATATATACAGAATCATTATAATGTTATATTTATTATTTAATTAAATTAAATATCATTATCATACCCATCCAAATAATAATGTTTTGAATAATAATTACACCACGACTTGGAGACGGTAAGTCGTACGTACGCACGTTTGGTGACATGTCATTCAATGAATGGATAGAGTACTAAATATGGTTGTACCATATTTATAATAACATCATAGTATATAGAAGATACTGGAGTTATTATTTTAAAAAAGGAAATAACAGAGAAAGAAGAAGTGTAAGAAGAAAGGAAAATGAAAGAGGGTGGCGAAATTATTACCCCTTCTTCGGGTTCTTCCTTTTGATTTGATCAAAATGGCTCCTTAAGTTGGATTTATGACTAAATCAAGGACTTTATAATGAAGTGAAAGAAGTTAAGAGGATATTTGGGTAGGTTTTGGCCTATCCAATATGTTTTAAAGGAATTAATTTGAGAAAAGGGGGAGTTCCCTTTTATAATGGGGGTAAGGAGCACCTTATGAAAAACTGAAAATATTATTTTATAATAACTTCATACTAGGTTTATAATGGCTCAAAAGTGACTTATATTGAGTCTATGGCGGGGATGGGCCTAAATAGTTTCATCCAATAGATTTTAGATAGGTTTGCGTCACTATATTAACCTTATCATTTATATTTAACTATTAGTTAAATAGTTTGACATTTACCATGTCTCTTTGAATTTTTATATTATATGGTTAATAAACATACTATATACTTCTAAGATAACCTCAAGTGGTTAGTCAATGATACACCTATCATTATATAAGTCATTTTGCCGAGCCTTATATTTTCAGGGATATTAAATCAATTTATAATATAATATTTGTTCTAAAAACTTCATTATGTCAATTTTGACACTATTTAATAATTGATTATTGTTAAAGTCTTAACAACATTATTAATTCAAAAATAATTTATTTAAGAAATCCTAACATGTCATATTAACCAATTAAATTATTGTAATTCAAAACAAGTCTCAAATTACATTTATTTGGATATTTATAATATCAATTATTTTAATATTTCATTAATTAGTTAATTATTGCATCTCCATTGTGTCATAAATAAATTAAATTATTTAATATCTAAAAATTATAAATAAAATACCATTATGTAGGAAATATTTTTATTTCTCTAATGAATATTTATAATATAATATATCTTATTTATAACCCTATATTAAAAATGTCTTAGTTATTAAACTTTTATTTTGACTCTTTTAGCTCTTCTTTGAATTAAATAATAATAAATGTCCTAATCTAATCCAAGTGGAACAAAAAGGTTCATATATTATTCCAAATGTTTTTTTGGTCTAATTATACTTAGCCAGTAGAATTAAGACATCTTTTAGGGTAATAATAATATCATTTTTACCCTTAATTACCCAATTTACTTTGAACTATGGTAAATAAAAGTTAAAAGTGACTATTCACCAAAAAATATTTTTATCTTATTGAATTACATTTTTCTCCTTGATATTAACCATTTCTCTCAGAGTTTCGAAATTCTACTCACAGAAGCCGTAAAATTATGTTTTATGTGAATTTTCAAATTCTCCTAGGAGATGGAAAAAAGATGGTGAAAAGTTCAATAAAAGTTTTATATATCCAAAATTATTATAAACAGACTCCAATGAATTACATTGAAAATATATACGTATTATGTATCTATTTTCACATAAAATAAATTTAAATAATATAAATAATTATTTATATAAAAATTTGGTTTTAAACTGTAACTCAGTGTTTTTCACTATTCATCAAAAATTGAATGTTTTAAAAAAAATACCAAAATTTAACCCTAGGATAATTTCAATATTCTGAATCCAAAAAATAAGTCCATTTTGAATGATAAAATGTATAAAAATTCTAAAAAGTGGGTATTACTATTCATAACGTCTAGTTTGATTGGTTGTGGTGTGTTAGAACTCGAAGTTGCGTACAACACACGATACTATATTATTCAAAGAGAAGCGTACTATGGAAGCTTGGAGTGTTATATAAGAGATTCCAATGGTGTCGTTGGATCGATCCTTACAGCTAGAGACTCCTTTGGGAGTGGATTCATTGATTACACACTAGTGTTGGAAGTGTGTACTTACTCTTGGAGGTGAGATATTTGGCTGGGATCTTCTAGTAACAGCGTCGAGGCCTTATGATGTTATCATGGGTATGAATTGGTTATCTACAATCCATGCTCATATTGACTGTATTAGGCGAAAAGTGTAATGTGTCCATGAGGATGGGACCATGTATGCCATTACCGATGAGAAGGGAACCTTTTCAGCCAAGATGGACTTACCCAGAATAGGGTTCAGCTGATCACACATCAGTTGGAAATCCATACCCTCGGAGCTGTTGATGTTGAGAGTCCGAGCTATCCTATAGTGGTGGGCCACTATGGTGATGTTTTCCTTGATGATGTACTGATTCAACCTCTTCACCAAGAGGTGGACCTTAATATCGACTTATAACCTAGGATGACCCTGATATCTACACCAACATAGTGGATGGCTCACTCAATGATTTGAGAGCTGCGAGTATAGCTGGAAGACTTTCATAGGAATTGGTTCATTAGGACCAGTGATTCTCCATGGGAAACTGTGATTTTCTTCTCCAAGAAGGAGGATGGGAGTTTGAGACTCTCTATAGACTATCTGCGCCTGAACTAGGTGAAGGTGATGAACATGTACCCACTCCCAAGGATTGAAGATCTCTTCGATCAGCTGAAAGGGGCATAGTGGTTTTCGAAGATAGCCCTCAGATCAATCTATCACCAGATCAGGGTACAAGATAAGGATGTTCTGAAGACGGCCTTAGGATGTCGGGATGGAAATTATAAGTTCTTGGTTATGACATTCATCATGACCAACACCCCAGTAGTGTTGATGGGACTCATAAACAGAATCATCCAGCCATACCTCGCTCACATTGTTGTTGTCTTCATCGAAAAAATCCTTGTATACTCAGTTACATAGGAGGATCATGCCTATTATCTATAGATAGTTCTGGACACACACATAGAGAACCAGATTTATGATAAGCTCTTGAAGTTCCAGTTCTGAATCTGAGAGGTTCACTTCTTGGGACATGTCATCTTAAAGGCTAGAGTTGTGATGGATCCCGTGAATATTGAGGTTATGCTTGCTTGGGTGCCACCCAAGAATGTGACAGAGGTGTGGAGTTTCCTGGGATTGGCCAGTTACTACCAAAGGTTTTTGCCTGACTTTTCCAAAATGGTGGAACACTTATTATAATTTTAAAAGAAGGGGAAGACCTTCGTGTGGTTGGAGATATGCCAGCGGAGTTTTCCGTAGATGAGGAAGAAACTGATGAGTTCCCCCATCTTGAGACTACTAGAGGAGGGTGCTGGGTACGTAGTCTACTACGATGTATCTGGGACAGGGATTTGGTGTGTAATGATGCAGTAGTGAGTATAGATCACTTATGGTTCCCGATAGCTAGGATAAAATGAGCAGAACTATGCTACCCATAACCTTTATTTAGCATTAGTGGTCTTCACCTTAAAGATGTGGAAATATTACTTTATGGGAAAACATTTTAGAGTTTACTCTGATCAAAAGAGTCTCAATTATATCGTCTCTCAAAATGACCTGAACCTAAGATAGTGGTATTGGACCCAGTTCCTCCAGGACAATGACTTCTAGATAGTCAATACTCCTGTGAAGGGGAATGTAGTAGCAGTTGCACTCAGCCAGAGATATAGTATACAGTTTTTTGAGTGAGGAGAAGAAGCAACTAGCCACTTTTCGGATATCCTACATGGATCGAGATGGATAATCTTATCTTATTTCTCAGACAATCACTCCCCCACTTCTTCAGTGAGTCAAGGAGACGCATCTTGGCGACCCTGACTATGAGGCTTAACGTGCTCAAATATCCACAGGACAGGCACCATATGGATTTTCTGAAGGTGGGGTGCATGTCAACCACTTTAGAGGATGTACAATGGTACTAGTAGAGCTACAGAATGATGTGTGGAGGTAGTTCCATATAACCCCTCTAGAGGTTCATCTACGAGTGAAGAAGATGTACCAGGACCTTTTGTGTGAGCACCGGTGGCCGGGAATGAAGAAAGCAGTGGAGAAGTTTGTCTCGAAGTGCCTCAATTGGCAGCAACTGAAGACAAAGAATCAGGTTCTAGAAGGCTTAGATCAACCACTAGAGGTTCCAGAGTGGAATTTGGATGGAATTTAAACAGAAATTGTGATAGGACTTCCACGCACTCCCAAGGGACATGATTCCATATGGGAGATCTTTGACCGAATCACAAAGTCATACCACTTCTTACCTATCAGGGAGCAGGGAGCAGTAGAGATTTTAGGATGCCTCTTTGTACATGAGATTGTACGTCTTCATGGTGTGCTTTCGACGATTGTCTCTGATCGTGATGCATGTTTTACATCCTGAATTTGGAAGGGGCTATAGGAGGCATTCAGGACTCAGTTTCGATTGAGCACCGCCTTTCATCCTTAGATGAATGGTTAGACAGAGAGGACCATTTAGACTCTCAAGGAAATGTTGCGGGCTTGCATCCTTGATTTTGGCCGCAGCTGGGAGGACCAATTTTCCTTGGTGGTGTTTTCATACAATAATAGTTGTCACTCCACTATCGGTATGGCACCATTCGAGGAATTGTACGGTCGACCATACAGATCACTTCTTTGTTTGACTGACCAAGGGGATTCAGTACTCATGGGATGGGAGCTAGTGCGGGATACCATGAAGAAGGTACCGATCATTCAGGAGCGGATGAAAACTGTATAGAGAACACATAATTCTTATGCTGATTGGAGACAGAGACCTCTGGAGTTCGAGGATGGTGAACATGTCATTCTACGGGTCTCACCTCGATGAGGTTTGCAGAGATTTTGTCGGGGTGGAAAGTTATCTCTGAGGTTCATAGGACCCTTTCAGGTCCTCAACAAAGTTGGTGAGGTTTCATACCACCTACCCTTCCCCCTTAGTTTCACTAGGTGCAGGACGTTTTCCACATATCCCAGCTGAGGAGGTACATGCATGATCTTTCGGACATCATTGACTGGGGAAAACTGGACATCGAGGATGGGGGGACATTTTTGGAGGTTCTGGTAGAGATTGAAGATCGACATGAGATAGTTTTTCATGGAAGATCGATACCTTTGGTGCGCATATGTTCATAGCATGGGAACCTCTAGGAGGGCACATTGGAGTGGAAGGTTTAAATTCGGGCTCAGTACCCCCACTTGTTTCCCTAGTCTGTATTGTGGATTTTGGGGACACAATGACCTGAGTTGGGGAGAATGTAAAGACCAAAAATATTTTATGTAATTATTTTAATTTTATGGAAATATTACTAGTCTGGGAAAATTGACGGTATGTGATTTCGAGGCCCAGTTTTCTTGGAATGAATTTACGAACATTCTTTGAGGTATGTTCAGACAATGTGCTAGTGGTAATTTGTAACTTTTGAACCGGTGCTTGGAATTGAAATCCGAGGACACCTTTGAAATTGGAGAGACAATTTTCACATAAGAAGGACCTCACCTCAACCACGGTGGGTCGAGGGTAGAAGATGGAAATATCAATTTTTGCAGAGGAATACAAATAAAACAGTAGTTTTGTTTTTATTTGAAATATCTCTGCCACTTTTTGAATTTGGTGGTGGTGAACACCCGACCTTGAAACCCCTCTTTTAATGTGGTGTAACACTTGGAAACCCTACCCTAATTAATGGGCTATAATTAATTGAACAATTAATGAACTTTTGATCATAATTTATGAGATTGGATCCTCACCTCTCGTGGTTGGGAATTATTGGAAAAATGGTTTGGTGGACAACTCTTGGAGGAAGAACCTCCTCCAACGAAGAACCTCCTCCAATGAAGAAAGAATATCTGGTCAATAACATTGAGCCAACATTGGAGCGTGGATCAGAAGTGTATTGAGGGAGTGATGAAGGCTGACACCCCCTTCATAGTCTATATCTTCTTCCTCACACCATCTCCAATGAATGATCGAAGTAGGGTTGGTTCGTGACTGTTCTTCGTTAATATACACTCATTCAATCTTCTTGAGTTGCATTTTGTTGGTCTAATGCGGAGGGTGCAGAAAAAATGAACACGCCCGTATCCCTCTACTACTGTGTTGTTTGACCTGTTCTTCATGGGCGAAACATCAGGTTAAGAGGAACTCAACCTTGACGGGAGAGATTCAAAGGCGATGTTATGGGACACACAATGGTTCCTTCAAATGAAAGAACAAGACACCATAACTCACCTGGTGACCTACAGAAGTCCGCCGATGACTAGCATCATTAGGGTACTGGTGGAGACCGACACACCAGCTGACTGCGATGGTTGTGACGGCACAACCGCACTACCGAAGGATGTCACGGCCCATCGTTCATGGTAGAGGAGGGAGGCGGCCGACACGCTGGTTGGCCACGTGGATGTCGGGGTGGCGAACATCTGTGTCTCTGGTGTTGGAGGTTGTGGCTTCCGAGCCATGGCGATGCGTCTAGAGGGTGTCTAGCACCCAACTGACCAGGAAGCAATTGTGACACATACCGTCTCCGCTGGAAGGGGAGCTGGCCGGAACCACAGTCGGTCGTGTCACACAGAGCGGACCTGTGATCTAGCATGTGGTTCCATGTAGTTCCACTGAGTTTTCCAGAACCGAACAGCCCTCAGGCCCTTCGTCAATCCCGGGGGGCGCCTCCTCTTGGTGGCACGTAGGGTAGGCCCCGCCACTATGGGCCACCCCAGCCGCAGGACATCCCCTTTGTGGTATGGGCCGGACCACGGCCCCATGGGCCTGGCTAGCCGTGGTCACGCCCATCTGGGTCAGACCATACCTGGCCTCCTCTGGACCCAGATATGACTTTTTGGGCATATCTTGATAACCTGTTGTCCATTTAATGAATCGTCCATGGTTTCAGAATCCTTGGATCAAGGCAGTCGTTTTGGTATACTCCACTTGTGTTTTGGGATAATTTTGGTGTACGGTAAGGTTTGATCCAACCTAAATCTAATCGGGCCCTTGGAACGGAAACACTAATAACTTACAGACCAGGCATCTAATTAACATTCCATTAGCCACTTTGGGTCCCTTTTGACATGATGGACCTTTTTGAAAATTTTTCATGGGACTTCGTGGTAGTTGAAGTATCAATTTATGGCTTGAGGAATGAATCATCTTGGAACCAAGCATTCTTAGTGCAGGAACCCTGTGGCTGGCTGTACTTGAAGCATCAACCGATCATGTGTGGGTCATCTTTAGATCTTGTGTGGGTCATCTTGGGATCCAATGTGTGCTAGCATCTACGGATCATGTGTGGGTCATCTTTATATCCTATATGATTCATATTCAATCTTGTGTGGGTCAACAACAGAGATTCTTGACGATGTAGGATGGTCTAGCAATACAACTAATCGTCTATATTTCTATACATAAAGTTATACCTAGTGTGAGATGAGTCTTTAACTTTGTGTTTCACTACTGTGTAGTGATAACTTTGTGGTATTCTTCTGTGTGTTTGTAACTCTGTTGTACTTACCTTCATGGTGTTACCATCGTGGTATTCTTTTCTTTGTGGAACTGTTGGGCTTTTGTCTAAAGTGTTGGGCCTTTTGTTTCCTCGTGAACAAGAGGGGTATACATGATAACTTAGGTATATGTATAGGAATATACCTATGTAGGTTTAACTATTGTTTACATGCTTTGTGATTATGGTATTCCTTTTTGGATTATCCTTTTTGGATTCTCAGATACATTTGGAGATCCCAGGATCTCTACAGAGTATTTTTATAATCACCATTGCACGAGCTACACCCGTACCTTGCTGTGTCTTGTGCAGACGATGAACAACATTGATCGAGGCTGAGGGTCATAAAACTGGAGGTTTCTTGGTGGTGGACCATTAGACGAGACGTACCGCAGAGATGACTGTTCGAGAGCTGTACCTACCCTTCAGATGACAGACATCATTGATCAAGGCCGAGGGTTCCAGGACTAGAGGCTTCTTGGAGGGGGACCATTAGACGAGACGTACCACAGAAACAACCATTAGAATGTTGTACCTACCCTTAAGGTAAGATCTTTGGTGGGTGTTCACAGGAGTTGTTTTCAGTATTACTTGTACTTTCTAGTTGGGATTGTATTCCAGCCCCCTTTACTTACTGAACTCACCCTATTTACTATATAAATTACATTGTGATTGTATCTATTTTTGTTATTGGATTTTGTTAGTTTGTAGGTTAAAAATAAATTCCTTCTTGGTTTTAGGGATATGCCTTTGTGGTGCTAGTTTCCAGCCCCTGGCTTACAGAAGGCGGGCTTGGGGTAGTCAGAGCACTAGCCCTAAGGGAAGGGTCAGGACAGTTTGAGGGTGTTGTAGTATAATATCCTATTTAAAAACTTGTAGATTTTTTTCTTATATTTACATGACATGAGGTATCTATGACCAGTTGTTTACCTGATGGAATTATATGTGAGATAAACTCCCAGGAAAATGACTTTAATTTAACATCATTGGTTGAGGTAGTGGATCAGACACTAATTTATGAGGGGAACATATAGAATCTTAAAGAGGAGTGTAGATGGATTTATTTGACTGATCAAGTGGTACATATTTAGATAGTATAAAACATCATTATGAAAATTTTCACTTGGGTACTGGTGGAATGAATAGGCAGGAGAAAGGATCTACCCCCTCGAAGGTAGTTCGGTCATCTTCTATACACAAGTAAGACCCCGTCACATGTGTGGTTAGTGTTTTTGACAACTAAGGGAGTGCCAATATTGTGGTAGTATGGGGGTATATATAGATGTTTTATAAGAATTATAATAAGATGGGTAGTGATAGGGGATGTAGAGCATTGCAGATCATTGATAGGGGAACTTCTACCATGTATCTGGTAGGTAGTTGGAGTTCCTCTAGACATAATTTTTCTGGTAGAAGACATGGTACTTTCAAAAAAGGCGTTCCATATTAGCAGGGTAGTGTATCCTAGGGTACTCATACATGAGAGAGTTTTAGAGGCACATACCAATTTTATGTAGTTCAAAATTTTACCAATGGTGGCTAGGTTAGACAATCAACTGTTTGAGGTATGATTATTGTGGATTCTATGATTTTTAGTTAATTATTTGATATTGGAGAATCACATTTTTTATATCATATATGTTTTGTGTTTTTTGGATATATAATTTGGGTATGTGGTTGAAGTTATTTCAATTTACATGCTGTTGGTAGTGTGATCAAATGGATTCCTTCATTGTATAGAGTGTTTCCTTAAGGATGGTGGTAATCAAATCCTTTGGTATGTGTACACTCTTGAAGATAATGGTTTTGAACTGATATTGGGGATATGCGATTTGGTTACATACTAGGTTTCACATTGATTGTTACCATAGGGGAGTGGGCTTTGTGTCTCATGAGGGTGACACTTATTTAATTTATGGGTAATGGAATATCCCTGTAAAAAATACAATGCTGATTCATCTAAAATACTTTGAGCTCACAGCCTAGGTCAAATGTATTATGATTTATGATAGGGTTGTGGATCATGATGACTTCCCTCATATAGTGGATATATTTTAGGATGCCTTTCAACTTAAATTTTTAATGTTTCCACCTAAGATAGTGGTTGAGTTAATGGTTTAGGTGACTCCTAAGAATGAGGTAGTTTCCATTCCACAATATAGAATTGAAATTTTTGAGATTATAGAGAATAATAATTAGCTAGAGGAATTAAGGGATAAGTGATTCATCATCACTATTATGTAACCATAGGTTTCTCAAGTGATTTTTCTGAGAAGGGGGATGAAACCATATGGTTATATGTTGATTACTAGAAGACGAAGAAGATAATGATTAAGAACCAATATCCACTTTTTCATATCAATGATCTTTTTTGACCAGATGAACAGTTCTTGTGAGTTCCCTAAAATTGATTTGTGACTGTAGTATCATCATTCGATACTCAACCTTTTAGATATATTGAATACTACTACTAGAAGTATGTATGAGTAGTTTTACTTCATCGTATTGTTATTTCTATTGACATACACTCTAAATATATTAATGTATTTGATAAACCAAATAATCCACATATACTTGGTCTTATGTTTAGTTTTCTTCATGGACGAAATCTTGTTGTACTCTTAGAATCCAGATGATCATTCTATCCATGTGGACATTATCGTCAGTGCACCAAGCTAGTGTTTCATATAATCCAATATTTACATGCGTCAATTCTGAATCACTATGGTTTATTTCATTGGTTCATAAAATCTTAGAGGAAGGTGTGTCATTGAACATGGATACAGTTTAAGAAGTGGGTTATTGGGTGAATCCTATGAATTGTTTTGATATTTAATTATTTATGGATTTAGTGGATTATTATTGATTGTTTATCATGAAAAAATCTTTCTTATATGTCCGGATTTTTTTATTAACCAAAATTTGTATAAGGTTTGAGTGGTCTGAAGAATGTGAGAACTCTTTTTATGAGATGAAAATGTTTTGCCACCAAGTATTATCATGCATAGATATTAAATCATTTTTAAGATATATTCTAAAAATTAAAAAAGTATGTGCCTAAGGAAAAAAATATTTTAGTGCCTTGGGAATCTTGGAACACAATATTCTAACTTCAAGAAGGATCTTTAATGCTTCCCACACATATCTTCCCATTTAGTACTCATCATAGGCATATCATACCTAAAAGTTTTTTCATAACCTGGGGAATGAAACATAGAAAAGGTTAATAAAATATTCTCATAATGTGTGAAGATAAGTGATATAAATTACTGATCAAATGAATGTATAATACAAGAATAAGGGTATGTGATAATGAATAATATAAGAATAAGGGTATGTGATAATGAATAAAAAAAATTGATGTTGATACCCAAACTGTCATAGACCCTAATGAATATTCATGGCATAAACCATTATCATTTTTTTAAAAATTAACCATAGGGGTGAGAAATCATCAAAAATCAATTTTATACCATATGATCACATCCTAAAAGAGTGGGACCATCATAAATATAAGAAAACATTTCATGTTCCATGGTGAACTAACAATACCATGAAAACTATGGATTAAAAGAAACCTATTTTCTAGAGTGGATCATGATGAGACTATTTCCCAATATAGATCTGGACATACCTATTTCCCTTTTGGGTTAGAACACAACTATTTCCCATTGTGTACCAGGATGCACGCATATTCCCTTGTGGGTCAGGATGCACCCATTTCCTGTTATAGATAACTTCCATCAACATGTTTCCCAGTTTTATCTAGTTAGTTATACTTTTTTACCCAATGCATTGGAGAGAGATATAGGTACCACCCATCAAAAAATTAAATCATATATACGGGTTCCACAATATCATAAACCTCCATCAAATCATAATCCATGAAATGATATATGTATCATAAATATTTCATCATATCTTAATCAGTGGGAAAAATGTTTGGTTTCATAATAATATCAAAACCTATGAAATGTTTTAGTTTTCATAAGAATATAACCTATGGAAGAGAAATTACATTAATAAAAAGCATTCAATAAAAACATAAATAATTTAGAGGAATATTATGAATTCTAATCTAGGATCATATTCCCAATAAGGCAAGAGTAACACAATTGAATGTCATCATAGATAGAAAATTATTTTTAATTAACATATAAAATATTTCATGAGAAAAATATAATTTATTATTTTAATAAAATATTTTTATCAAATAGAACATTTGCAAAACCATTTTATTTGTAAAAAATCATGAAAACATATAAAGAAATTTTTCAAGACAATTTTAAAAAAATTAAAATAGAAAATATTTTCAATTTCTTATTCTATAAAAAAATTCATAAAATATCATTTAAAAACATTTTTGAAAACATTTTAGAAAACATATGTTAAAACTTTTTTGAAAACATGGTTTTTGAATAAAATTTCTTTCAACAAAAGAGAAAAATGATGACATGTTTTTAAAAAAACAATATCTTAATTTTCATAAGCACCCAATAGTGAAAAATGGATCCATTACTTGAAGCAATTATGAATAACCAGAGTATAATAAAATTCCTCAAATTTATTGAGATATGGATCCAAATATATTTTCAATGGACAAAAAATCATAAAAATTATTATAAATGATTTGATTATTTCAATAAACTGTTACAACATTGGTAACATTGAATCATTGTTCCACCTCTGAGGTGGAGCTTTTACGGGCGGTGCAGAGATATAACGATGTGGATCATCTCTCGCCATATTTTTCATCGAGACGGGCTTTCATAGAATTTACCATTCCATTGTTTCGACCTGTTCATCATAATTATCATTTAAATAAGGTTGAATTAACCATGTGGAGAACTGTTAGTCCCAACTGGTGATTGCATGGGTTGTGAAGCACTCATTAAACTGGTCGTTCTTGGATATAACTTTTTTAGATGATCTCAAACGGGTTTATTTGTGGATCCAAGAATTCCTAGTGGCCCTAGTATCCATGATTAGTAATCCTTCGTTCCAAAGTCATGCACTTGTCATCTGGTGGTTTGACCAATGACCCTTGAGGAGTTCATTGGTTGAGAGGATGGGAGGTTAGGCTCACCGCACCATTCTGGGGATGATTGTTGCCAATTTCGTGACTCTATTTAAGATTTATGTCATGTTTATATGTTCTGGAATCCATGGTTCATTTCTAAAGACTGTGACCACTGGCTACCCTTGGTTTGAAAAATCGTCGTAATCATGCATACATTTAATGCTATGGAGGTGGTAATGAAATATCCATTTTATAAGCGCTTTGAATTTTATCATCATACATAGGGGACAGAAGGTGACTTGATATTGGGATCAGGCCCCCAAAGAGGGATTTCTACGTATCCTTGAAGAGGAATCAGAACCCATGTAGTTCGAATGTGTGGAAATTATGTGTGGGAGCAGCCCATTTTATGAGACATGATTGGGTGGAACCTTTATGGATGGGCACCCTTTTGAGCTCGGGCCTTCTTGTAGGAATCCTATGTATCGTTATTTGGTCAGTAATAAGAGTTCTCATAATTGAGGATGTGTGTTGATGTTGTAATCCTCAAAAACTTCTAAGACCATGTGGTTCATTCTCGGTGTGAGAAACAAGGGTAGTTGGAAGATTCCATAATGCACATGCCTCCTACCCTATTAGTGGGGGAGGTAGAGCCTATGAAGAAGGAAGCTGGGGTGACCATGGGTGATGGTGCAAAGTGATGAACCTTTATATGTGAAATTGCATTAAAGGTCGAGTGGCCCCGCATCAGATGATCAGGGAATAACCACAGTGGGAGAGCCCCAAATCATGTTCTGAGATGGGTAGGAGTTTCATCCTCAAAAAATGGGGGAGTGAACATAACCCTTTTGACTGATCATTATTCCTCATTGAATGGAAAAGAACGTGATAACCCCTAATCTTGAGAACAGGTAGGTTCATGTCGGCATCCCAAGGATGGAATTTAGGATACTGTGGGAATGTAGCCTTACAAGTATTCTCGAAGCCCACACCTTTTTTGGGAGGGCATTCGTGACTCCGCTTACCATGGGTATGTAGAATCAATGGGGTGCGCTGATGTGCCTGATGGCCAGATCATACGGGTTTGGAGGCTTTGGAGGAGGCTTTGGATGAGCTTCAGATAACTGGATAGCAGAGGGATTACAGGGGACTGGACAACAATGGAGGGGTGAGGTTGGAACTAGAGGGAGTAATACCCGAAAGCATCCAACTCAGCATACTATTTTCTCATGCGGGTTGGGGAAGGCTCAGCATACCATAGTTGTATGAGGGTAGGAGGTCCATCTACGTATTGGCATGGTACATGGGCATGGGTATCTCTAACCACATACCAAATTGGTGTGTGTCCCACCATGCTACTTTGGGTTATATCTGCATACCGATTGGGTACGCGGTGCCAAGTTCAGTCCACGTAGTGGTACGCTACTTGGAACGCCATATTGAAGGTTGGTTGAGGGAATTTCCACTCACAGTAAATTCATTCGTGGGAAGTCTATTGATCATGGATTACTAGATGGGTTCATGGTTCCATTATTATTATTCAATTTCCCTATATTTTATGGTTCACAGCTAACTGTACCTATGAAAGAAGTGGTTTGCAGTTCATGATTCGCCAACAAAACATGACAGAAGCTGGAGTGGAACCTCTAAGTTCCCATCTATCTATCATCGTCGTCTTTCCCTATAGCCATCTCCCTCTATGCGTGTCCCTATTTCTTTAATTGTTCAACTTTTATAGATAATCAAAGTGTTCTTATCTAGTGGGAACACGACAAAATTTAAAGCGGCCCATTGATGAGATTTTCTATCCAACAGATGACTCAGTCAACTTGGGTTTGCGGAGACATTGGTTCACGATAATGGTTCACAAAACCCTGCAAATCCGTTTAATCCACAAACTGTGTGGTTTGCGGCATGGTACGCAGACAGTATTCTGCGCCAAACTCCATCGGTTGACACGGTTCGCATTTTCTCTAATCATTGTCCATCGTTTCTCGAGCCAACGGTTTATGGACCTTTCTGCATACTTGGCGGTTCACAATCCATATTCTATACATACCTTTCATGGTGATGGTACACGGTCCATTTGAAAACATGAATTCCATCAACTTCTTTCAATGAAATACAACTCAATTTGAGTCCCTTATCAATGATAGAATTATAGAAGTTATCAACTCATTCTGCAATGGGATTTCGGGGTTATTTATTCTCTTTAGAAGAATTTTTAGGACCCTAAAAATTCCCCAATTAGAATGGGGTCTGTTCTGGACAAAAATGGGACTACTCCGATGTAGAAGCGGTCCTGAATTGAAATGGTTCATGGTGGAATAGGTAGAACCGATAGGAGGGGACTACACCAATATATAGGGGTCCATGCCATTTGTTTTTTACTATTTCTTCTGTTGAAAAATTCTCCTGATTTCATGGCCTCCTTCAATTTTGGGTACCATGCTCATTGAAAAAAGCATGTTCGCGAAATGCTTTGTACATTTTGCTAACCAATTTCCTCACCATTTCTCCGTCTGAGTACCACATTTTGGATTCCACGAATAAGACTATGGAAATATAAAACATAAATTATAGATTCCACATAGAATAAGGCTATGTGACTGACTCATTTGTTCACCGATCATGGATTGGTAAACCGAACCTGAAAAATGTATAATACGAACTTAAATTTTAATCCACAAATTTTGACCATAAACATAACTGAGGCCGAGTTCTGTAGTTTCTACATTCCATGGACCATTCTGTTCATCGACCACTGTTTCGTAGGCCTTTAACGTGTGGCCATTCCATGTACCATGGTTGTACTTGGTGAATATTATATACGTACCATAGCTGTAGGTGGAGTATCTTCAGCATGTTATGAATATCAGCATGCCACACGGGTTCCCTCTTCTGAATTTCATTTAGCTCTTCTCAGCATTTCTGATGTCTGTCCCCGGACTCTTTCTATTACCAATGTAGTTGGGATGTTGAATTATTCCCCTCATTTCTCCTTTAAACAACATCCCACCCCTCATGTATCATTGAGAGTTGATTGGGGAGGCTCCTTGGAGGAAAGTTTATACATCATCATTCTTCAGGACAGGATTCTTACCACTCTTGTAGATCGAGTTGTTATTTCTGAACCATACCTCCCTTACCAGTTTTCCATGTAGTTTGGATAACTTCAATTAACTTTTTTTCTTCTGATTACTCGACTTAGGGTTGAATCTCATCCATTGGTCCGCCATCAGTTGTGGACGATGATGATAGATGATGGTTCTTCTAGAGAGATTATCATTCATAAAATTATGGGGGGCACATTCTAATTGGTAGAGTATGCCCAACTATGGGTCGATTGTTATCTCATGAAAATGCTAAAGGATCCAGTTCACCGGGAATATAAACCTGTGATTGTCTTCTATCCCATTTTTTCCCTATCAACTACACCACACATTCCCTTCATCGCGAGAGGTGCAACAACCATGCCTTTTATTTCTTTTCCTTCAGCAACCAAGATAGATATACCTCCTTCCCCCACTCTCATGGAGAGAAGGTGCTTGATCAATCCCAAAAAGTGTCTGGGAGGGGTTTCATCAATACAACCCATTTTGGTGGTGATCGAGTCAGACTACCCCCACCTGTGGATATTTTCCAAGATCTTGATGAGAGGGGCACCACCCGAGCATTGCTAATCATCCCAGAAACTGTAGTTAGCCCTTCGCATCCGGCTCTAGTGGCTGGGATATCTGAGGGGAAAGAGGGTCTCCAGCCGGGGGTGACTAACCATAGGTCCATCCCCACTCCTATAGGAACACTTAATGCTTAAAATAATGTGTCAGTAGAAGAGGATCGATGTGTCAGTGTCGTGGAGAGACACCAAGCAGTGTGCAATGAGGCATGGCTCCAGTTGCGTTCTATTGTCGTGGAGACACCCCTGGAAAAATTTTCAAACAATGGTGACAATTTTAAGATATTATTTACTGAGATGGCTACAATTAATAGAAAGTTCACATCCTTATTTATGAAATTGTCATATCCCAAGAATACCTTGCCTCCAGCAGGGACAAGCTATCTAGGATTATTTCTTCCCATCACTATGTGGAAACCATCCATGATATTTTAGAATAATTTGATCATTTAACCGCCTATGAGGGTGAAGGCCTGTGATTTGGTGGTTTCTTGAGAGGATGATATGAGGGAGTGTGAAGCCCATGTAGCTAGGTTGAGGGAGAAACTGGCCTATTGTGTGTCAATCATGAAGTCGTCTAGAAGAAAGGATAGGGCCTTAAAGCTATCATGGAGGGGGTGCGCCCGATAGTCAATTCCAAAACAGAGGAAAGAAATTTGTTGGAACAAACCATTGAGGGCCAGTGATAAACACTCAAAATTCTTTTGTAAAGGGTGAACCAAGTTCTATTATTGCTTTGTCCCAAATTAAGGCATGTACCCTGCCCCTTTTTTTATTCTGGAGAGACTCCGAATTGGGGGTGTTCATCCAAATAGATTTGGATTTTAAATATCTCTTCTCTGTCTCTTCTTGTCATCATTATTTCAATCCTGTGTTAATTTTAAACCATTACTTGAAATTAGTAATTTGTGATAACTGAATAGAGATCTAATTTTATCCAGAGCCAAGGGACTCAGCGGCTGTTGTTTGACTATTACTGAGGTTTTAGGAAAGGCGTCATGATCATTTTTGTACTTTTCCTTTATTACCCTAATTTATTCCTAATTCTGCTTGACATGGGATTAGTAGGCATAACATGGATTTTTCATAAACTACCTTTGTGTTTTTTCGACCTAAAAATATTTTCACCATTTCTGATGGCTAATGTGTTTTTTTATCAAATCGATACTCGCCTTTTACAAAGTGGTTCTTTCAGTGAATTTTCACTCTAGTTTTTATAGAGTCTTTTCATTCTCTAGAAGTTTATAGTCATGCCATTAAAACCTATTATTGATGTTTAAGTTGAACAACTTTGACCAATTTAATGGCATGTGTCCCCGACTCGGGACCCTTAGTTGAGAAAGTTCTAGTATCCTTCAGACACAGCTTAAAGATTTTTCTTGACCCTAGATTTCTGGATTATGGACATGCATGGGGCTCAAGAGCCACTATAAGGATTTATAGGTAGGAAAGGACTCTCCTAGGAACAGATTTTCCTTTAATTGATGGCCATTGTTTTAGGTGATGTCTGTAGAGAAACTGGGGAATTATATTCATAGCCCAGCAAAGGTTTCCCTAGGACACTGACCCCGAATTCTTGATGTCCTAGTGTGATTTGCCACAAATGGATTTATCATGATGTTGGGAGCCAAAAGAGGTGGCTAGATTGAGTAGTGTTGTCTAAGAACATTAGTTATATTCACATTGGCCTTGGGTGGAAGATCCTTTACACACATTTCATACTTGTGTGAGGGAGATCTGGCCAGTGGTCGGTTCAGTTAAGAGTATTTTATATGTAAGGGGAACTTGGGAAGAAGGAGTTACATAAGACATAATCTAGGAGTTTTTTTGAATGATGGGGTGCGACAAGACATGAATTTCGTTTGACTTTATGAAGGCTGGAAATGACTATCCTAGAGACAAATTTTCGCTTGATTTGGGGCCATTTTTTGTGGGTGACGTATGCAAAGCCACCAGGGCATGATATAAATATTCAAGAATAGGATTTCCCAAGACATTAGTCTTCCTCCAACGATACCTTGTGAGGATTATGGAGATTTAAAATGTTCTGAATATGGTGTGTGACCTTCGACTAGGGGTTCCTCTGGTCACATGAGTCTTTTTATCTGAACTTCTTCGAGGAAACCTGAAAACGAGTTGGGGAAATCTTCCTTTGCATGCAGATAAACTTCACACATATAGATAGGATATCTTTTAGAATCCTCAAAAGAGACCAAAGGTGAATCAGGCCCATATGTTCTGATATATCCAAGATGTGTGAAAGGAAGAAAATGTAAACCTTGACATTGAGGGCCCTTGAATTAAGAGAGGAGGAATGAGGCTTGGAATCCACTGGGAGTACTAAGGTAGGATAGGAATCTACTCATGATAAATTTTCCTTTGATTGATGGCCTTTTTTGTAGGGAAAAATATGCATATCCTCCGAGGCATAATATGCATAGTCAATCAAATGTGTCGGCTAGACACTAGCCTACAACCCTAGATGGACTTAGAGGGTTATGAGGATTCAATATCACTTGATGCATGATGTTTGGAATATGGCGGGGATATACCCGGACATATTGGGGACATTTTTGATGAGGTTTACTCATGTAATGGTGTCCCTTGTGTAGATGAGAATCATACGTAGGGTGAGGTACTCATTCTATCTTTGGGGTACCCTGTTGTGTAATATCACATGGCCTAGACACGGGGTTTCTCTTAGAGGAGGGTAGCATGACATTCCTTTTAGGCTTTTGTGTCTAGGACCTAATTCATGGGCTATTTTTCCATAATTTCACAGTGGTTCTATTTCTACAGTCTTTAAGCTCATATGGGATATGCCCGGTCTGAGAAATAAGGTATCACAAGGGTTTCATGTCACCATATAAGAATAGTGAAGTAAATATTCAGGGGAAATTATAGGATTAAGACATTACCTTGTAGTTTAAAATCATATGGTGAGTAAAATTTTGGCCTTTCAGTTTAGCATCGTACGGTGAGGATGATTTTTTCCTTGTAGTTTAACATCGTGTGGTGAGGACAATTTTGACTTTGTATTTTTATGTTGTGCAGTGAGAAAGATTTTGGATTCACAAAGGTCTTAAAAGATTCAAGTTAATCAAAGTCAAGGTATTACAACATTCATTAGACACGAGTGAATATAGAAGGTGTAAACCATAGTCCCGGGGATGACTTGAATCTAGGGGGATGACAAAGAGATTGAAATTCATTGGGCATACTGAGGTAGGGGGATTCTCTTGGGGAAGAATTTTACTTTGATTGATGGCCATTTTTGTGGGTGAAGTATGTAGATACACCGAGGCATGATATTCATAATCAATCAAAGGAGTTCACAGGACACCGGATTTCTATCCTAGATGGCCTTGGAGGATTGTGAGGATCCATGTTTTCCCAAGGAATGCAGTGTGAATAACGGGAAAGGTATGCCTAGAAATTTGAGAATACCCAGACCCTGATTAACCGTGACCTTCTTGGAGCTTCCACATAGGTTCTTCCCACATATGGGGGGCGGGGGAATTGGCATTTGTTTGTTGGTTTTTGGGCCAGTATGTTGAATCTGAACATCTCTATGTATCCCATGAATGTTGTAATCAAGCCACACGTAGTTTTGGATGTTCTATACAAATGTTTGTTTGATTCATTAGAGACAATTGATGGTATATTTATTTTACATGATATAGGTGTCAGGCCTACCATAATCTTTTATGGTTTACTTACGTAAGAGAATCTACACCACTGGTCCTAAGCTCACATGAGCAATAATTGATTTAAGAAACAAGGAGTGGTTACAAAGTCTCCATTGTAAGTGTGAGGTGACAAAGAATAAGATCATGGCCTTTTCCATTTTATTTTTAGGTGGGGATAGGCCAGGATTGAAGATCCAGGCTTCACTACATATCCTTTCAGGCCAGAAATCAAGCTGTACATATTTTTGTGAGTACCGCGTACTGGTTTAGCTCGGTTCATAGGGCAGGGGATTTTTCATTCTACCCGTAACAGTTGTTAGGTCTATTTTGTTTCCCCCTAGTTAACCTTCGTAGGAGAATCTCTATCACCATTATTAAGATCACAGGTGTTGTACTTTGTGTCAGATCCAAGGAGGTTTAAGGGTATCCTTTATGAATAAGTGTAGATATGGATCATGATGGAGGAATGTTTTTCTGGTGTCTAAGCTAGGATGTTGAAGCCAAGTGTCGCTACATATCCCATGAGAGAAGGAATCTTGACGCACGTATTTCTGTGAAGGATCTTGTAGTCAAATTTCATGAAACTATTGTGCCTTATGCTATGTATTTTAACGTCTTATGGTGAGGGCATGTACCCTACAATTTAATGTCATGTGGAAAGGATGATGAATCATACTCTAAGGTCTTATAGTTTCTCCCATGACATGGGGGACTTTGTTTTTATTACTCATAGTTTAAGGTTATAGAGCATGTACCTTAACATTGGGGATTTGTCGTTACTCATTATTTACTGTATTAGAGTTTGGACCATGATATGGAGATAATTATATGACTCACAGTTTAGGGTCATAGAGTCTATACCATGATGTGGGAGCATTTTTTTACCTCATAGTTTAGGGTCGTAGAGTGTGGACCCATGGGACATTTTTAACTCATAGTTTATTTTCATATATTTTAGATCCTGCGGACATTTTTAACTCATAGTTTATGGTTATAGAGTTTGTACAATGATATGGGATGCATTCTTGATGACTCATAGTTTAGGATCGTAGAGATTAGACCTGAGCATTGAGATGATATTACTCATAGTTTATTGTCCTTGAGTTCAGGCCATAACATATAGGGGCATTTTTTATGCGAAGTATTTCTTCAAGAATTTCAAATTTCTGGGAGCAATGATGAGCATTCCGTACATTGATATCAGGGTTTATGCACCATTGGAATAGACCCTATGTATGGAATATGGTCCTTCCCACGTTGGTTCAGGCTTTGGAGGGTTATTCCAAAGTATAATCAGGTTTCTGAGGACTAACACCATATATCCTTTAAGGAATGATCGAATGCGAACCTTTATTATTAAGGCTTGGGAAATTCAATTTTCATGGATTATCAAATGGTTTAGAGTGTGCATCATTTTTTCATCTAATTGCTCCAATTCAAAAAACAGTCTCTCGGATTTCTCATCTGGAGACAGTTGATCAAAAATTTACACATGAAGTGATAACACTTAGATTTCGATAGGTAACACCACCTATACCACGTATACTAGTGAGTACATGGTTTCCAAAGTGGCAGAGCAGGTCTTGGTCTGGTAAGACCACAAAGAATAAATAAGCTTGTTGTCTATGATTTATTATCCATTTCGACAATCTTTGGAAGTATTTTGGACAAAGTCTTGTTAAAAGATTCTATCTTCCCATTGGTCTCTGCATGGTAGTGGGATGACTGGTTGGCCTTGATTCTATATTCCTAGAACTACTTATTCAGCTTAGTATGGTAGAAGTAGGTGTTGTTGTCCATCAGTACTGTATGAGGTACACAATATCTTGTGAGGATGTTGGCCTTCATAATGATGATGATGTTTATATCCCCGACTTTCTTATGTGGTATGGCTTCAGCAAAATTAGAAAAGAAGTTGGATTCTATGAGTATGAACATGAACTGTCTGACTATAGTGGTAGGATACGGTCCCCCAATATCCATCCCCAAGGGGATGAATGGAAACAAGTATTTAGTCGCATGAAGCAGCTCTAGGGGGTGGTGTATGAAATTAGGATGAACTTGTCTGGAATGTAACTTAATAGTTAATATGGAACAATACGGTATCATGGTGGGCCAGTAATAACCAAGCCTCAGGATTTGGTTAGAGAGCTTGGTTGCTGATTGGTGTGCTCTACAATCTTTGGCGTGTACTTCTTTCATAATGACATCAGTCTCTTCCCCATCAATGAACCTAAGAAGTACTCCATCAAGTCCTAGTTTTTAGGGGACCTTCTCTTGGTTCACCGCATTATACAATGTAAAATTAACTACCCACCTTCATACCTTCTCTCTCTTGGCGCTAACTGGTGGGAGCTTCCTATTCCAAATGTAATTTGTGATGGGTATCATCTAGCCTGTGGTATGACCATAAGGCTCAAAAACATAGATAAATTCATCAATTTTCTCCATATTTATTTGGATAAAAGACAAGACCATATGAAGTTGAGCAATGCTAATGACTGATTCATTCTAGTCAGGATCAGCCAAGGATGTGGCTGCATTTTCCAAAGTGTCATCTTGAGAATTCTGTGACTGAGGGACAAGAGTTTACATTGGTTCCAATGGGAATTATTCCATCAGTGAATGAACATTGTTTATTAAGGGAACTGATAATTATTTCATGATAGAATTGTTACTGTTGACCTATTTGATAAGTAGATCTGAATGACCCTTTATTTTTATGTGTTTGGATTTCACCTGGATAGCCAATTTTAGGCCTGCAATGTGGGCTTGATGATCCACTTCATTATTCGTACACCCTTCCTTAATTATGAAACAGTAAGGCAAGATATCTTTTTCAGGAGATATGAGTACAAATCCCAGACCCACATTGTTGAGCATGGGATCCTCCATCATTTTCCCTATCGGCCTTTGGGAAGCACCTTCAAAGTACATTTCCCATATCTGGGGGTTCTCTTGGAAGGAAAACACTTATTCATTAAGAAGTTCGGCATCCAATGGTGTCGTCTCTTCCATGTGGTGCTCGTCTAGGAAGTATGCTAACTCTTACCCTTTTATGGACTTCTAGGGCATGTATTGTGTGTCAAAATGTAGCAGGATGACCTCCCATCATGATTGGCTCCCATTTAGCATGGGATAATTGATGATATACCTGAGTGGGTTGCAGGAGAAGACCAGGTGGACCTCATGGTGTTGTAGGTAATGCCTGAGTTTCTAAACTATGATGATTTGGGAAAGGTAGATATTTTCAATCTTTGAATACCATGTTTTGGAATAAATAATTTTCCATCTGAGGTATTAGAGTTTGTTCTCACTGTCAACATCATTCTTATATACGAAAAAGGATCCTAATGACTGTTCCATGGTAGTTATGTATAAAATGAGCAGTCTCCCCTCAACTAGAGGCATGAGCACTGGCGGTCTTAGGTGATGTCTTGTGAATTTGTCAAATTATTCTTGAAAATTCATATCCCATTAATACGTAACTCCTATCTTCATGAGCATTGTGAAAGGAAAACATTTAAATTCTAGGTTGGCTATGAAGCACCGAATGTTGGAGAGTTTCCCTTGGAGACCTCTCAACTCGGTGAGGTTGCGAGATGGGGACATAAAAAGAATGAATTTTTTCTTCTTGCGGTTGACATCGAATCCATTATGGAGTACGATGAAGACAAGGAATTATCCCATGGTATCACCAAAGGAAAACTTTAGGGTGTTCATCTTTTAACTGTTCTATCTCAATTTGTTGAATGCAGTTTCAAGGTTGGCCAGGTGCTTCAAACACATCCATGACATAACCACCAGGTCATCATTATAACACTTGAAGAATTTTACAAAAAATTGCTTGAAGATATGATACATGACACACTGATATGTGGTGCGATAATTCTTTAGACCAAAGTGCATCACTTTATAACAAAAACATCCCTGAGGAGCCCTAAAAGTGGTATCTTCTTCATCTCCATGGGACATACAGATTTGATTATGTCTAAAATAGTCGTCCATGACTGATAGGTCTTCGTACCCTACTGTTGCATCAATCAAAAATTCTGTGATCAGGACAGGGAAGTCATATTTTGGGAAATGCTGATTAAGTTCCCTGAAGTTGATGTAGATTCTAATTTTTTCATTCATAATCATTACATGGTCTATGTTGGCCAGCCAAAATGGATATTGGACTTCCCTTATGATGATTTATTTGATCATCTTTTCAACATCAGCCACTATTTTAGTATCATGCATTGATATGGTCCTTCTAGAAACCTTTTTATAGCCCCGGTGAACTTCGGGTAAGGTCAGATGATGGGTGGAGACTTCTGGATCGAGGCCTGGAATTTCTGTGTCATTCCCAAAAAACACATCTTTATTCTTCTTTAGGAAGAATGTATATACCTTCTATTTGTCAATATGCATGGACACACTGATTAAATTGGGTCGCGGGTCATTTTTAGTGCCCAGATTTATCTTCTTAAGTTCATCAATAGTGGTGGAAACACCTTCATGAAATTTAATACGGGAATCTTTGAGGTCTTCTTTCTCTTCTTATTCTTCATCTTCGTTATCTTCCCTTTCTGATGGAGAATGGATTTTTGAGATAACCTCTCAAATATTGGGAATTAAATTGTCTTTTTCCTTAGTGTGTGAGATATGGTTAATCTGTTGTCCCAACGATGGGCCAGGAGCATCTTCGACATGGCTTTTCCTAACAACATGGGATTAATCTCATTATTCTATATCTTTGTACATGATGGTTGTACCAGAGACGATGAAGAAAACTAAGTCTATATGAGGGCTAGTTCTTATGCATTCAACTTGGTTGATGGGTAGTTTTTACTCCTCCCCAGGATTCTAGAAGGGGTCAGTGGAAGCCATCCCTAATCCATTCATGGCATTGATCCAATCAACATCATCAGCCAAAAGGTGCTTTTACTCAGACTCATAGAACCCTACATCGATGTAATACAACACGCATAACTCGAATGGTGATTTATCACCATGAAACATCCCCTTTTCTCTATTAGTGAAATATTAGATGCATTGATGGTATGAGGATGGAATTGCCACATGCTAATGCAGCTAAGGCCTCTGTAACAGAACATTGATGGCCATAATTTTTCACACCACCAGGAACTCATAATTTGATATGAGATCTTCAATCCATGTTTTAATCATGATTCTTCCCAATATTTCTAATCACTTTTCTTATATCCCAGTAGAGTTTTAGTGCATGGTGTCAAGATTTCTTCATCATATCCTAGTCGACGAAGCATTCCCATTGGGAGGAGTTTAACTCTAGAGCCATTGTCAATGAAGATCCTTCGAACAACAATTCAATTTATCTTGGCGGACACATATAAGGGTTTGATGTGCCTTTCCATGATAGATTTTTCATCACTGTCTTTGAAGGAGATGACGACATGGCATTCATCGGGGATGGTCTTCTTTCGGTAGACTTGAGTCGCTGCTACTTTAGCCACGAACTCTCAGGGACATAGCAAGGCATTGATGAGTTCATCCCTAAGATCTATTAAAAAACTCAATGCATCTAGGATTAAAAACATTGATGGTACTGAAACCAGTTTCTTTAAAATTTCACACTTCATCTCTAAATGTGAGAGCTTTTCAGCTCATGGTTGCTCATTTGTAGACACTTTAGGGACTTGATCATTAGAAGTAGATAATTTGGCCTTTGTAGAAGGAGTTGGTGGTCCTACATCCCTTTCCTTGTTTGGTCAGACTGGTCTGCTTGTATACTTTGGGAATTTCTTTACGAGTTCTTCCCCCGATGGATACTACAAGATAACTGTGCTTGGGTTTCCTCTGGCAGGGGATAAAGAGCCTTCTTGATCTTTTTGTGTCAGCCAGAGGGTCCTTCTACGAGTTTACGCGATGTTAATAGTCTAACTTATTGTGTCGTTGGGAATTTGACTCCTACGATAATCATGACTTCCGGGAAACCTTTGGCCTCTGTGACCTCTTCCTCTGGCTCCCCAGTTTGGAATAGGGAATTCAGGTTCATGGCTATAGTATTCATTAGTTAAGGGGTCCATCAAATGAATGACATTAATGGATCTGAAGATCAGTTCTTGATTTGATACTTTTCATGTTTGATTATCACTTTCTGATGGTACTATTTGGTGGGGTGGCTCCCATTGAACCATTTGACAGGTCAGTTCCCATTGAACCAAGTCTGTTGGAATTATGTATAAAAGTTTCAACAATGACTTTGGCTTCTGTACTAGCCCATCATCTTGATCTTTCTATAGGCCCTTTTGGCCTTTAGATGAACACAGGTCTGAGGGGGATGGATGTACTGTTTTAGTAGCATTTGGGGGAATAGTAGGTTGTTTTAACAATTAATGGAGGATTCTGTGGACATTGTTGATGGTATTTTGGGTTTTCCATTTATAAAAAAAATATCCTTCCTGCCGGTTTCTATTTTCTACTCTTCTTTCTCTCTTGAGTAGGAGGTGGAAAGATATGCCACTTGTGCTGGCGGCAGCCCCAACATGACATTCACAAAATCCATCATATTTTGTAGGAAATCATTGAAAACAAAGAATTACAAGATTCTGTTTCCTAGTATCCTGTGATATGGAAAATAATTTGGACGGTGGTCGAGACCCAGTTCATTGGCTCGCTTTGGCTCGGGAAGCCGGAGTAGATAGCAATTTATGGCGACTATGAAATAACCTCGGACCTGGTCATCTCAGAATGAATAAAACAAATATTTTTGTTCTTTAAAATAATTTCTTTTATCACCCCTTCCATCATCTTTCCAAGGTGGGGGTGGTTGTTGGCCTCTTGGGGTCCTGCATGGTTCAGTGGGGGTCTCGCAACTGGGGCTACTGTCGGCGGTGGCTTCAGTGTGACGGAAGCTGCTTCTTCTTTTCCTGTTCTTTTCCTCAGGGATGTGGGGGATATTCAGGACTTAAGTTAATTCCTTTTCAACGAGACTTATATACTTTGGGAAATTGAATAAAAGTATATAAACCCACTGTTTTACTTCACTAGGATGAGAAGCGTTTGCAATTCATCCCGAAAGTTATCAATGCACATGGAAAGCATCTCATCTTGTGGGAGGGGCCAATTCAAATAATTTTTCTGGAATTTCTATCTAGAAATGATGTTTGATACTCTCTCGTTCCCCCTCTACTTGTAGTTCATGAGATCACTGACCATATTCTTAGGTAGTTTCTAGCTGAACTAGAAGATAAACTATCGGCAGAGGTCCTCCCATCCTGTAATTGAATTTTCTTGCCGGCTAGTATCCCATATAAAATCTATGCCATGTAGGGTTTCTATGAAACCCCAGATTTTTATGTCTTCTTTCTGCTCTAGAGATCCATCATGGGGTTACAACAATAGGCACATTACATCAAATGGTATTATGTGTCTCTTGAGACATTGAATACTGGGAATACGGGGTTCTCGAAGTTTGGTGGTGGCAGAACATTGATCACACACGTAGGGTAGAGTTTGTGCTTTGGCTGTATCCAAGTGTGTCGCCCCTCCATGGTTTCTAATCTTGTTCTTAGATTCTCAATAGTGTTTATGATCCATTGATGCATATCCTAACGAGATTGAGCTTGTGCCGGTGTGGTAGTGGCCAAAATTGGGCATGCCAACGCAACAAGAATTTGTTGTTGATGCCTAGATGAGGGGATCATTTGTTGGTTTACCTAGGCATATTCCAACTGCATTCCGAATGGGGGGAAGTCTTGGTGTCCTTCTAGGGCCAGGTTGAATGGTCCTCTAGGAATGGATTTATTCACAGAGATTAGTGCATGTCATATGGGTACCTCTTCTTGGAGCACCTGTTGACGTTCTTCAGAGGGAACGCATCCAAATAGATAACTCTCTTGACGTAGCTCGACATTATTTCGTCTAAGATCTTTCATTTCTTCCTCCTACTTGGTGAAACTTTCCTCAAAGTCAAGGGATGCACTCTCATGAGGAGGAGGAGGTAGGTCATAAATGATATTGGATTTATTTTTATCTTTTTTGGAGTTTCTCAAGGGAGGTAATGATAGATTGTCTGAGAGGCACCCCGATTTAGGGCCACCCTCTAGTTCTGGGGATACACAACAATAGGCTCAGTGTGGGGTGCCTCTTGGAGGGAACCATCTTCCATTACTTCTTCTACCCCTTTGTTATTCCCCGTGAGATCTGTGGGGTTGACGATCACTACGTTCACTGAGGCATAACAAATTAAGGGTGGTGTACCCAGTGCAAAATTGTAGGAAGGATTATTGAACCCTTTATTGGACTTTTTCCTCCCATTATGTGGTATTCTTCAGGATTCCTGATAATGTATATCCCAATGGGAGCCCTGGTCTAACCATATAATGCACCTTTTTCTAGGAGGCTGTGCACCACAAGAATGGGTGGAACAAGTAACTCCTCTATCCGTCATTCTTCATAGACAGTGGAAGACATATGCCCATTATATTGGTATTTGAGGTATAAATTCCATGTTCCCTTAGGGCTAGGGTTGTTTCTGTTCTATTTTCGATGCACTACAGCCTGGATTGGTTGGTCTTACGGGGGAATTCTGATTTAAAAAACCCACATCCCTGTAGGATGGGGTTTTTCCCGTATCCTAGCAGTATCCGCCGTTATTTCCACTCTTTCAATTTCTCATACTCTCGCGCTTGTGTAATCCAAATGTTTAATTGGTCCTGTACTAGTAATTTGGTATTTTTAAGACAAGGTCACTACTTTCTAGTTAAAATACCATAGTCGGGAAGCTTGCTAGTTGTTCTTGGTTGCCTGACTCGTAATTTTTTCAATGGCTTGACCTCCATAGACCAGTTTCTTTTGAGACTCACAATGGGCTTGTTTTTGTTGAGTATATCATCTTTCCTGATTAAAGGGTTTCGTTTGATTCTATCCTCTGGGTGATGACATTGTAATATTTAATTTCAATTGGTTCATGCTAGACCAGATGTGTGGTGAAGTGTAAAGCTCCATGTTCTTCCCACCCCTAAATCTAAACTCCAACACGGGCGTTTCCAATGATGGAATGTAATTTATGTAGTGCATGGAGGCAATCCATTTCAAGGTTTTTCATTCTCCTTTCTTATTTTTAATTCCTTGTAGATATGAGATATTCCAGGTTAATCAGAAGTTGAAGCTCCCCTATTATGCTAAAATTGTTTCCATACCCATTGTATGGTTGGAATTGTTCTTTCATCTTCGGAAGAGTTCTCCATATATTAAGGATAATTTCATGCATGCATTCCCCAAAAAATTCCCCTTGTGTGTCGAAGTGAGAGGTGGTTTTAGGGCAATACATCACTGGTATATGTTCCATAGCTAGTTGTCTTCTCACTAGAAAAATATCATGCTATTGTTCTTTAAGAGGCTTTTATACCTGATATGCCCATCTTGACTACTTCTTGATTATTTCATTCCAAGCGACTAGGATGGTGGGGCCTTATCGATTTGATGAAGCCGCAGGGGTGGCTCAAGTGTCGAGTGTGGTCCCGAGCCATCCTCTGGTTGAGAAAAAATTTCTCTCATTATAGATGGAGTTCCTGATGTGTCTAAATCCTTTCTAAGTGTATCATCATAGGAGGGATTTCTCAAATTTGTTCTGAAATGGGGAGGTACTTCTTTCAAGAATATATTTTGATTGCATGGAGTACCTTCTCAAGTAGTGTTGAGATGGAGAGGACTACCATTGCAACTTGATGCATGACCCTGGGAATTTTTCTCACAGTGTGTACCGTGGGGAGGACCTCTAGGGAAAGCTGTAGTAATGGAAGGACCTTCCTGATGCTCTATGTCTCTGTGGGGAGGTCCTTCACAACAACTATCATTGCAGGGAGGACCTTTGCAATGATCGTCATGCAAGCAAGAACTACCATCCCGACTTGATACCTGGCTTCAAGGAGAATTTCTGCAGTGTGCATCTTGGGGAGGACCATTGGGTTGTACTGTAGTGAGGAGAGGACCTTCTCATTTCATAGCATTATTGTGGGGAGGACCTTCATAGAAACTGTCATTGTGTGAAGGGACATCTTAATGACCATCATCAGGGTGAGGACTACCATCATGACTTTATTTCTGACTACAGGGAGAAGCATATCTGCAGCATATACCCTGAGGAGGACCATCATGGCGGATGAATGAAAGGGATGGAAAATCATGATTTCTGATCTTCCGGTCAAAGGGAGGGCTACCCATACGTGCATTAGGAGATAAGATCACATGATTTATCATTCTTGTCCCATGGAGTAAGCCCTGGTGGGTGCTCTGTGGAGGACCTACAAAGCAGATGGAAGTGACATTACAGGGAGGACCTTCCAAAAATCTACTACCACTTTCATAATTTGTATGGGAATAATAGTTTCTTGAGCCTTTGTTTATATATATTTGAGGTTTTCAAGAAACCAATCTTTCAGTAGAGCAGGATCATGTACGTGTTCTTCATTTTTAGGTTTCCTTTGGTGTTCTTCATTTTTTAGCAAACTCTTTCTGGTAACCTGGGCCATCTTCCATTGGTAATGGACTTCATATATGGCTTCCCATCTTGTGGAGTCCTGGGATGTTGTCAGGATACTTTGACAATCATCTTCCGTTTTGGCAGGGATATATGTCTTCCCTGGAGAGAACACCACGTTGGACTGGCACCCCCAATCGGGATAGGTATTTATTTTTGATCTGGTTGTCTATATTTTGTGGTACATTTCCATTGATCATCTTGGACTGGATAAGGGATGCATAACTAACTTGTAGTGACTAACTCACTTTGTTACTGAATCATTTAGTTTGAGAAAATTGGGTCATTGTCCTGATTTCTCACCTTTTTCTACCAATGAAATGATATCTTGACATGTTTGTAGGATATGGTATGGAATTGACGTCTGATCTTCCATCATAGATAGGATGTGATGGGATACATATTTGGATAGAATAGTTTTGAAGGCCCATTACAGTGTAGGAGAAAGAGTTTTTTCCTGCTCTATTCTTCCATGAGGTTCCAGTAGATACTGGCAGTTCTCCTGTGCCGGGATAGAGGAATGAGTCTGTCATCAGTTTTCATCTCCAGTTGCCACTATATTTGAATGGTGGTCTTCATATTCACGAGGTGGATTTTTATCCAATATCTTTGCATTGAATTAGTCTCACATGCTTTTTATACATTCAAAATAATTTGATTCTACTCATATTTGTCTGCCACCCTATTTGGATGGTGGGCTTGGTATACATCAGTAGGTATTTTTGCCTGTGTATAGCCTGTTGCCGCACTATATTGATGGTATGCTTGAAGTGCATCAGCAGATGTTTGTGATCGTGTATAGATGAGTGTCACCCTATTTTGATGGAATTCTTGTTGTGTATCAGAAGATATATGCATCTTTTTATAGATAGACGCTCTGTTTGCACAGCGGGACCGATGAGCACTAGAAGAAACATTCATGTTCTCATATTGTGCCACCCTATTTCTGTGGTGGGCTTGAGTGGAGAGGGTAGAGTTGTGTGTATATCCATTGAAATCTTCCTCATTAGTATGGAAAAGATACTCCTCATAAACCAGGGTGAGAGTGTGTCCATATTAGATATTCTCCAATGTTTTTGGGATGATCGAGGGTTCCGAGTCACCTAGACTTCAGCAGGTGCCCCTGGTATCAGGTCATCCTCAGTGGGAGGAGGTCTGGTCACCCGGTGTCGTTGGAAATGCTCTCTAGCAGGAGCCCGTGGGTAGGGCCACTATGCTATGGGGATGAATTCATCAGTATTTACATCACATGCCTCCCTAAGGAAAGTGAGGTATTCATTGTCGTGTTCCATGGGTAGGCTCCCGAAACAGTTTGAGATGACCACCAGGGCCGCCTGGTGATGGGGTTCCAGAAGTTGCTGAAGAGGAAGCTGGAGGACCTTCTTAGACTAGAGGGCTTGTCCTGTAGCATCTATAATGGGGAGAGTACCATTTTAGTGGTACTCTTTGATGATCATATTGGACACCCAGCGTTGACCATGTAGGGTTGGTGAAGGGTCCATGCTCTTCGTTGAGGCCCTGACTACCCATAAGATTGTTGATGCATGCATCTTCATGGATCATGGGAATTTCATTTGGATCGAAGGTCCCTCTACAGGAACCCACAATACATGTATGACATAAAGACCAATAAACATCATTAAAGTAACATTCCTTTAAACACATGCATATTTTTTAATTCAGCATGGCCCCCTTCCCCTTTTCTTTTACTACGGGGTAAAGGGGCCTAAGTGGGGTGAGAACCACCACATTGGTTAGGGATTCATTTCAGGTACTTCTCTTTTTGTTCCTCTAATGAGATGATGCCTTTTTCACATACTAGGGTGGACAAAATGGTCTGACATGCAGTATTCTTTTTTATTTTATCATTGGGGTATAACTGCCACCGTGGTTAAGGATTCACATCGGGTTCACCATTTTTCTTCCGCCTCTGAGGTGGAGCATTTACCGGAGGTGGAGATATGGCACAACCATGATCATCTCCCTCCCCATTTTACAAATATATGGGCTTTCGTCGAATATACAATTCATTTTTTTCGACCAGTCAATGTCCTTATCCTTTAAAGTGGGTTGAATTAATCCAATAAAATTTTTTTGTCTCATCAGGTGATTGTTTGGGGGGTCAAGAACTCATGCAACGAGTCCTCCTCAGATATTAAATTCTTAGATAGTCTCCAATAGGTTTATCTGTAGAGCCAAGAATTCCCAACGGCCCTAGTATCCATGATTCATGGACCTTTTTTACAAAGGCAGGCACTCATTGGCTGACGATTTTAAAAATGACACTTGCGGACTCTATTGGTCGAAAGGAGGGGAGGTCAGGCTCACCACACCCTTCTAGGGGTGGGTTGTTGCCTATTTCAGGACTCTCTTATTGATTTATGTCATGTTCACATGCTCGTGAATCCTTGGTTCATTCATGAAGATTGTGTCCATAGGCTACCCTTGGTTTTCAAAATCTTCGTAAGCATAAATACATTTGATGCTAAGGAGGTGATGCTGACTTAGCCATATTATAAGGTGCCTTGAAGATTATCGTCATCCATGGGGGATAAAAGGTGACTTGATATTGGGATTAGGCCCACAAGGAGGGCTTCCAACATATCATCGGGAGAGGAATTAGAACCCACAAAGTTTGGATGTGGGGGGATTACGGGTGGGAGCCTCCTATTTGATGAGAAATGATTGGGTGGACCCATTATGGATGGGAAACCATTTTGAGCTTGAGCCTTTTGGTAGGCGTCCTACATATACTAATTTGTTCAGAAATCAGAGTTTTCGTAGTTTAGTAAGTGTGTTGTTGTTGTAATCATTACAAAACTCTAAGCCATTGTAAGTCATTATATGTGTGAGAAACAAGAGGATTTGAATGATTCAACAATGAACATGCCTCATCCCCTGCTGGTGGGGGAGGGAGAGCCTGTGGTGGAATAGGCCGGGGTGACCATGGGAGAGGGGGTGGAGGGATGAACCTTTCCATGTGAAATGTAATTAAAGGTCATGCAGCCTTGCCTCAAAAGATCGGAGACTTACATAAGTGGGAGAGCCTCTGAGAATTTTCATAGAATGGGAGGAGTTTCTTCACTATCAATTGGGGTAGAGAACATAAACCCTTTGACTAATTACTATTCCTCATTCAATGGAAAATCCATTGATCCACCCTAATTCTGAAAACATGGGGGTTAACTTCAGCATCCCAAGGTTAGACTGTAGGTTACCATGTGAATGTAGCCTTACATGCATTCTCGAAGACCACACCTTTTTTGGGACGGCTTTACCAACTCCGCTTACCATAGGTATATAGACTCAACGGGGCATGAAGATGCGCCCAATGGCCGGATCATATGGGTCCTATGACTTTGGAGGAGGCTTTGGCCTAGTGTTGGAGAACTGGTTAGTGGAAGGATTATGGGGGACTGGACGGTAATGGAGGGGTGATTTTGGAAATGGAGAGAACAATACCAGAAAGCACCCCACTCCTCATGTTGGATTCTAATGCGGGTTGGGGAAGACTCTGTGTACCATAGTAGTACGAGGGAAAGAGTTCCATCCACATAGTGGTGTGGTATGTGTGCATGTGTATCGCCAACCATGTATGAATTTGGTACAAGGCCCAGCATACTGCTTTGGGTTATATATGCGTACAGATTGGGTACGTGATGTCAGGTTCAGTCAACGTAGTATTACGATACGTGGAACGCCATATTAAAGGAGGGTAGGGGGAATTACCACTCATAGGAAAATCATCCATGGGAAGTCTTTCATTCTTGGTTTACCAGTTGGGTTCACGGTTGCATTATTATTATTCAATTTCCCCCAATTTGTTTCATGGCTGACTCTACCTACAAAAGAAGTGGTTCTCAGTTTGTGCATCGCTGATGAAACAAGATGGATGCCGGAGTGAATCCAATGAGTTTCCCTCAAGATATCATTTTCCGTCCATCCATCTCACAATATACCTCTCTGTGTGTCCCTTTTTCTTCTATTGTTATCCTATTATAGAGCATCAGAGTGATTGTATCTAATTGGCATGCGATGCCATTTGCGAAGGCCCATTGAAGCAATTTTCTAAACCGGGGGAGACTCGGTCAACCTAGGTTTGGAGAGACATTGGTTCACGATAATGGTTCACAAAACCATTATCTTCCTCTTAATACACAAACTACGGGGTTCTTAGTAAGGTATATGAATGGTATTCCATCACAACTCCTTCAGTTTATGAGGTACGCGGTTTGCCCTGCTAGTTGGCCATCATATCACGGGCCAGTGGTTCGTGGACCATTACACATACATGGTGGTCCGCGATCCATCTTCTCTATATACCTTTCTTGGTGATGGTACATGGGACATTTGAAAACATGAATTCCTTCAAGTTTATTCAAATAAATACCACTCAATTTTAGTCTCTTCACCTTTATAAACATATATAAGTTCTTGATTCCTTCTCCAATGTGATTTCAGTGGTATCTTTTATCTTTAGTAAAATATTCAGGACCCTATAATCATTATACATATGACGTATAAAATTACATGATTTTTAAAATATCATGAAAATTATGATAATAATTTTATTACATTCTAAAAAGGATTTATATACACCTTTTAATATAATATATGCGTCGATCTTGTCTTGTGTCTCACGAAAATAAAAAATTGAAACAGAATCCCTTACTATTTGAGTAACATTGGAATTTTGATTCCCATGAAATAATTACTTAAATTGAAAATTTTAATATCATTTAACAAATAACATTAATTATATAACATGTCATAGGTAAATATATACACCACAAAAAAAAGAATCAATTGGTGAATATGGTAGAAGTATCATTAGAATAATATATAGAGAAGAAAAAACCTTACATTTAAGTCATGACTCCATTTATACACATTAAAACACCTTGTATAATAAATAAAATTTTATTATAAATATTAAAAATATACATATTCATATATATAATACAACATGATTCAATTATTTTTTTCTATAACTTGTTAAAAAACAATTCTATGTTATGTAATTTTTTTGGGTAACAACTTCTTTTATTTTCATACATGTTTTGACATTCCATTCTTATTATTCTTACATAATCATGATTTAATAACCTCAAAAAGGATACAAATGATATAAAAATCATATATTCATTAAATAATTATTTATAATACTCTATATAAGATGTAAATAGTAAATTAAATTCACCTTTCATGTGGATGGAAGGGTGTACATACGCATAAATATTGTTTCCCTTTTCTTGTCATATTGAGTGAAAGAAAGAAGTGTAAATGATATAAATATATATATTATCATTAAAATTCAATTATTATTTAATATATATCACATATGTCTATTATAACCATACTTAATGCATTCCTTGTAAATCACAAATGAATCTTATCACATTAAGGAAGCCGTAGTCCATACATCCACAGACAATGTGATCGTATTCCTAAATAAATTGAAAGCATCAAGGTATGGGTTATAAAATAATTATAATGGAATAAATAAAACATAAATATAATATAAATAACATATAAAAATAGTATAATCATAATTATTATCATCTTTGAGAGGTGGTAATGGTATAACGAATGACATCGATTCACGGGGCAGTAGTCGATCGCACACACGAACGATAGTTGTGTACCCCATTTGATGAAAGCGTGTTTAGGTATAGTTTTTATAAAAATGATTAAAATATATTATTATATTTAGGATAATGTTTTTATTAAAATATAATTTTATTGGAATATTTGAAGGGTTGTAGTAATAAGAAAAAATGTGCTTGTTGAAGGGCATTACCTCTTTTTTAGGTGACTCCATTTGGTTTGCAGAAAAGGCCTTTATTGGCTTTATTTTTTCCAAAATTGAGGTTTACATAATGAGAGTAGGGATTTTTGGAGTAGTTTTGTAAATGTTTAGTCTCATAAAAAGGTATTTAGAGGTTTTAATAAGTGATGGAGTGGGGAGGGAGTGAGTTCCCTTTTATAGTGGAGGAGGAGTGATATTCTTTTAAATATCCAAAGGAAAATAAAGTATATCAGGTTTAATGGAACATATCTATATAGTTTTTATTAATAGAAATTAGGCATAGATAGTCATGAAAAAAATGAGAATATAACATAAACCCTTAGCCCAAGCCTTATATTTCCTTGTACGCATTCAAAAATACTCTAGGATAAAAACATATTTAGTATAAAAAAATTTCAATACCATGATATTATATATCATACCATATATGATATAATTATAATATATAATCACCTTCTTCTTATTAATTCTTTATTTAGATCACTATTTCAAATAATAAATGTTTCATCTTTTATGCATTTTTGAGTTTCGTAGTCCATGTACTTGTAATATGATATTCATTCCACAATATGTGGAATTATAATATTATAATTAGTTGCATATTTAGTAATTATATAAAATTATATAACTATTTATATAAATTAGTGGCCAAAAAACAATTTCATCACATCATGGAGATGGTAGTTCGTACGTACCCACAAATGATGTTTCAATGTTTTATAGATGAAATAAAAGAAAATTAAATAGAAACTGACCTTTATATAAATTTGAAAGTATATTATATATCTTATTTTTTATGATATTCATATATATAAATACCAATGAGAATTGGTGACGATAAACAAAATGAATCACTTCTGGGAGGTGGTAGAGCACCCTTATGAACGAGCAATGTTTTGTTTTTCCCATATGATGGAAATGTGGTGGATAATATTTTTAAATCAAAATAATAATGATTAATTATATATAATATTCGGAATTAAATTTTTTAGAATATATACCATATATTAATGAGAGCTTGAAAAATAAATAAAATTGCAAGTACTCTATTATGAGTTATATATCTTAATTTGGAAACCTCATTTATAATACACCTCAAGAAAGGAAAGAATGGAAATTTGGTAATAAATGAATCTCTAGAAAATGGTAAAGTGGATTTGGATGGTATTAGGGAATTTAGATTTCATATTTATAGGGATGAATCTTTATAAAAATAAGATAAGAGGAGATTCCCTTTTATAGTTGAGGGAAAAGACACATTTGGAATTAAGTAATAGAATTAAATATAATATATTTCATAATCATGGAAAGCGTCAAAAATGGAAATAATAAATAATTTAAGACACTATATGATATAAATACCTTCATAAATTAATATTTATATTGGTTTTTGTTTCTTTTTATATGTTACCTTTTTTTTAATCCTGACATTATTTATTTTTAACCATAACTTTCATGACCTACCTTCACCAAGATGAGAGAAGGGACAATAGATTGGCAGGCCCTTCCTACTTCAATTTTAAGGACAGATAATGACTACCGAGACCCGGCTTCAATAGGTCCCAGAGTGGAGAATAGCACCAAGGGTATAGAATCACTCACAAGATGGAAGGAATTACCCTTTTATTTAACAGGATCAGCAGATAAGATAGTAAATCCCAACAACACCAATAATGAGGGGTAAAAGTAAAGACAAAGAAAACCATTCCCTTATGCATGTTACAAAAGTAAAAGCCACAAAGTACACGGATACTACAAAGGTAAAGTACCAAAAGAAAAAAATATCAATTGAAAATTTCCCAACGTCTGAGCTAGTATGACCATGCATGATCCTGGAAGCCCTCTTGGAAACTTGAAAGCAATTTTATATACATAGGGTGAGCATACAAGTATACTCCGTAGGGAAACCCAAAGACTCTCATACACAAGTAAGGAGAAATTCTAATGCCCTGTGATAAGAGATATAACCAAAGAACCTAGAAATGAAAACTATCCACCGAAGCCTCACCACGGAACACTCCCAAAATAATGCAAGTCATGTAATGTATAGTAAAATCTCATCGATATTTGGGTACCCCGCAACACTTTTCCACTGGTTATTGAAGACATCCTACGCATCGAACCTCTCCTTCCATTCTCACTGCAGTCCCACTGCCACTCCCCGCCCACACACACATAGGCCATCACTACCACATATTCCACTCGCAAATACATGGGACACAACAACCACCTGTAACCATGCCCGCAAACACCTGGGCCAGAACAACTATAGTCACGCCCACAGACACCTGGGCCAGAACAACTACTGCCACACCCGCAGACACCTAGGCCTCATCCCGAAGACTCTTGGGAAACAACATGCCCGTACACACCTCAGCCAACCACCATAACTACCCTGCCCGAATAATCTTGGGATACAATGGACCTCAAGCCATCACAGGCTACTTAAAGAGTCTTGGGATATTCAAGAATGGGAGCATAAAAGGAGCTAATAACCAGACACTCATAGGAGTGTTGGGAAAAACACTCTCCCCCATGAAATGGGGGTGTTCGGAAACTATAATTGTATGTATAGGTATCACGAACTCATCCCAACCTAGTGTTTCCAAAGCCAACCTGAGCACAAACATCCTCGTTACTATTCATTCAGAAAAGAAAGGCATAACACTCATAGTCAAGTCACAACTCATTCCCAAAACCAATTCCCCATTTAACTCATTCTTTATTTCATGTTCAAGTGATCCCATTTAGGTGAATTATGCACTACTGAGCAACTAGCAGGCATAACCACAAGCGAAAAAAAAGAAACAGCCAAATAGAAATTTAAGCATTCACACTCGGTTCTCTTGGGAAGTCACAACAACAAAGGGATCTGTGATATCCCTAAATGTACTGGAACCAAACCAAGCCTTGAGATACAGCCCTCATAGCTTCAGATTCACATTAAACAATTGTTCCACAACAGAGGATCCCATCCTCATCCACATCACCCCATAAGCATCAAACAGAACAACACTCCTACTACCAAAACAGAGTAGGGAAAATTCCATATTCAAGCATATCACTCATTAGGTTCTTCTTTATGTTGGTTAACCGGGGTGACCACACAAGGTTTGATGTTCACTAGGTATCCATTTAACCAACTGAGTTTAGGTGATTAACCAATTATGTGTTATAGTTATTTAATCATTACAAAAAACAAGGGTTCATTAGTGCACAAGGAAAGACCACAAATGACCATGATTTTCAATAATCATAAGCCCATATAGTTCACAACATATAGAAATATAAAATAGTACAACAAAATTATCAAACTCACACCATAATTCATTAACAGTCTGTTTATTATCTTTCTTAAGGGTTGGTTTCATCCAGTCCCAAAGAAACAGTAGCGTACCCACCCCGCATGATACATAGTAAGGAGAGACGAAGTAAAAAACCCTACCTAGTTGATCAAGGATTGAAGTTCTTATCCACGTGCCAAGAACTGGGGATGTGAGACTTGCAGGGGAGGACCATCATGGACTCCATGGGTGAGCTGAAAGGCTCCATCACAGGCGCGCCACTTTCCTCGGGATGGGGACCCCCAAACGCACAAGGAAGAAAATGAGACTAGCCAAGAGGAAGAAGAATAAAAAATTCTCATTCAATATAAGGATGAGATCATGTTGTTACATGATATGGAATTTTAAATGAATATAAGGTCAGATCGTGGTTTCACCACGCGGTTTGGAAGTTACACATGATGGAATTAATTTTCATTTACCAATTCACCTCGGAGGGGAGGTCATAATAGCTATGCGTTAAATCGTTTCCTTTAACCATAAGGAAATGCGTAAAAGGTGAGGAACTAGAAAGTACAGGGAAGGTGTTCCACTAAGGAAAAAAACCACATTTTTTGGTAAGTTAAGGGTTCCCGAATCTTGGGGAATTTTAGATATTATCTATGGTCTTTAAATGTCTTGAAAGATGGAATTAAATTATCTTTATGTCAAAAGATATGTTGTGGGAGTGGAAAAGTCAGAAACTGGAAAATAATTGGGTGTGGACACGGTGCCACCGTCATGGTGACACCCTTACGGTGCCACTATCACTGGTGCCACCGTGACTGGTGTGTGACCGTCACAGTGCCACCGTGATCGGTGGAGTCGTGTTTTGGCAAAGTAATGGACTTGGTTGGTCTAGGTCATTACATCAGATACCTCTCAAACTATTCTCACCCTTGAGAATCAAAACTAGAACCGAAGAAAGAGGGTTTCCGAACAACCATCCCGAAAGATACCTCTCAGGAGTAAACCTCATCATCTAGGAACACCTCTCCCTCATGTAACTAGGAATCATTAGAAGGTCAAACTCTCCATTCATATGGGTTAGGGAGTTTCTTCCTCCATGTCAAGATATTATCCCCTTTGGGTGGAATTGACTCACCCGCAGGGGTTTAATCGCATCCACCTTAATATATCTTGATTTGGGATCAATTCCTCTTCTCCCCATAGTCAGCACTCTATAAAAACACCCACATAAAAGGAAAACTGAACGTTCCATAGTTAGCATGGAAAAGCATTCCATCACAAACAAGTACAAGCAAAACAGAACAAAACTGAAAACAGCTCTGGGTACTGGTCGTGCATCTGCATCTCCTGTTCCCAGGTACTTTCTTCAAGAATTCCATGCCTCCACAACACACGAACAAAGGGAATGGTCTGTCCACAGAGCACCTTCTTCTCATTATCCTCGATCTTCAAAGGTCATTCCATAAAAGTCATGTCGTCCTTGATATCCAGCTTTCCCCAGTCGAGGATGTGTGAATCTTCATGTAGATATCGTCGGAGATGAGACACATGGAAGACGTCGTGCAGTCTCAGTAGCGGTGGTGGTAGCACTAGCTGATAAGCTACTTCACCGACCCATTGCAGTACTTTGAATGGTCCGACGAACCTGGGAGAAATCTTACTCCCCCTACCGAACCTCAATTTCCTATACTGAGGGGATACATTCAAGAACGTGTGGTCCCCAACCTCAAACTCCAAGGGTATCCTCATATTATCATCATATGACTTTTTCCGGTCCTGGGCCGCCTTCATACACTCCCGTATAAGATAAACCTTTTCTGTCTTGCTCTGCACCACTTTCGGGCCAAGAACACCTTCCTCCCCGACCACTGTCCAGCACACGGGTGAGCAACACGACCTCTGGTACAAAGATTCAAATGGAGCGATGCCAAAGGTATAGTGATAGCTATTGTTGTAGGAAAACTCCACCAGAGTCAAGTGATGTTCCCAAGATCCCCCAGAGTCCAGAATATATGCTCGTAGCATACCCTCTAATGTCTGGATAGTGCGCTCTGTTTTTCCATCTATTTGAAGATGGAAAGTAGTGCTAAGACCTATCTAGGTTCCAAAAGCATGCTGCAATCCCTTCCAGACTCGTGAGGTAAACTGTGCATCCCTATCCATGACTATGGACCTCGGAAATCCCAGAAACTGCACCACCTCATCCACGTACCTCCATGCTAAGTCATCCACTGCACTTGACTCCTTGAACGCTAGAAAGTGAGCTGATATCGTCAACCAGTCCACTACTACATAGATAGCATTGCAGCCTCCTTGAACCTTGGGTAGCCCTGTGAAAAAATCCATCAATATTTCATCCCACTACC
Source organism: Viscum album (assembly GCA_963277665.1). Lineage (NCBI taxonomy): Eukaryota > Viridiplantae > Streptophyta > Magnoliopsida > Santalales > Viscaceae > Viscum > Viscum album. Next base: position 115,012,404 of record OY728155.1, on the reverse strand, counting down.
ACTTGAGGACATATATATGTTGTAATAGAGCTCATGTAACACGGTGTTATGCCTTCACCTGCTGACACACTAGGCGCCTGGCCACAAACTCGGCCACCACCCGCTTTAACCTAGGACACCAAAACTTACCCCGCATACCCTGGTACATATTGGAAACTCTTGGGTGCACTGCTAGTGGTGAGTTTTGGAACTCAACAATAACTCTCTCGCACATCGCCTCTAAAACAAACAACTTCCCTCAGAAAAGCATCTGGTTCTGACCATCCTCCGTCCACCCTTCTAGGGCATTACCTTGGTTAACATGGTCACGCATCACTTTACATTCTGAGTCACCCCATTTATAATCTTCTACCTTCCACAATAGAGCATAATATACTATCATCTGATACAGGAAACCCCTACAACCATCCATCCTTGCATCTAGGTGCAGGGCAGCCAATTCCTCCATCGCCATCAAAGAATCTACCAACTCTCGAACTGAATCCTTCTCTGACTTCTTGCTCAATTAATTGGCCACCACATTCCCTTTTCCTATGGTGTAGGAAATATCGAAGTCGTAGTCCTGAAGGAACTCCATCCACCTTCGCTGTCGTAAGTTTAGGTCCCGCTGGGAGATGATATACTTCAAGATTTTGTGATCCGTGAAGACCACAAAGTGCTCCCTGATGAGGTAATTCCGCAACAAATTTAGTGCGAAGATGACCACTACAAGATCCAGATCATTGGTGGCATAATTAAGCTCATGGGGACGTAACTGTATAGACCCATAAGAGATCGCCCTTGTCATTTCATCAGCACACACCCAAGGCATTTTCCTGAAGCATTACAGAACACCTCATACACCACCCATTCTTCTGGAAACCTCAGCCATGGGGCACTAACCACCTTCTCCATTAGATAGATAAAGCCTTCCTTACACTGACAATCCCATACGAAAGCCTGGTCCTTCTTGTTCAAAGCTGTCAAAGGTGGTTCAACTTGGGAGAAGTTGGGTATGAACCTCCGGTAGTAACCTGCCAGTCCAAGGAAACTATGAACCTCTACCACATTCTTGTGTACTGCCCAAGAAACAACCTCCTCGACCTTCGATGGGTCCACCGTTATTCCCTGCTCGGACACCACATGCCTAAGGAAGTGCACTTCTCGCATCCATAACTTGCACTTTGACAATTTCCAATAAATTTGGTGATGTCGGAGGACCTGTAAAACCATTCTCAGGTGCTCAGCGTGATCCTCCACTAATCATGAGTAGATCATGATGTCATCAATAAACACAACTATGAACTGATCCAGATACTCTCAGAAGACAGAGTTCATGAGCCCCATGAACATAGCTGGAGCATTCGTAATGCCGAACGACATGACCACAAACTCAAAGTGCCCATATTTTCACATGAAGGAAGTCTTCAAGATTTCACCCTCCTTCACCCTCAGATGGTGATATCCAGACCGCAGATCGATCTTAGAGAACCAACATGCTCCCCTCAGCTGGTCAAAGAGGTCATCTATCCTTAGAATATGGTAGTGATTCTTTTCCATCAACAGATTCAGTCTCCTGTAGTCTATGCACAGCCTGAGACCACCATCTTCCTTCTTTGCGAAAAAGACTGGAGCACCCCTTGGTGACACACTTGGTCGAACAAAACCCTTCTTCATCAGATCGTCAATCTGAATCTACAACTCCTGCAACTCAGAAGATTCCATCTAGTAGGGATCCATCGAAATCGGACGGGCACCAGGTTTCAAGTCTATCCCGAACACAACATCATGTCGAGGGGGTAGAGTTTCCACCTATTCTAGGAAGACGTCCATAAAGTCATCGATGATCCCTAGGACATACATCATTTTTTCATCCACTGACTCCACTGATAGTTCAGCAAACAAGGAAAGGAGGGGCTCCTCTCGCCTGCTACTTTTCTAGAAACCCCTCTCTCCAATGAAAGTTACACATCGGCCTCCCAAATCTGAAAACATGATCCTTCCTCGGAAGCAGTAAATGAGGGCACATATAGGGAACAACCATTAAATTCCTATGATGATATCGCATGGATGTATCTACAATAGTAGAAGATCCATGATCGAATGATGTGGCCCTATCATCAGTATACACCCTCAGCAAACATAAAACATGTCGGTCTGACCTACGACTTGTGTAATAAACACCAGTGGTACTGGAAGTATCTTAGCATTTAGACCCAGAGCATGGGCCAGAAAGGGCGCAACAAAGGAGTGTGAAGCTCTTATATCGAACAAGGAATAGTCAAGACTACTAGACAAGCTGATTGTACCTCGAACGACCTTCGGCCCTGCTGGAACTGCGGACTCCGCAGCGTGTACCTGTCCACGCCCAACTCCCCTACCCCTCGGTTGTCGGCCACCTCCCCGACCGTGCCTTGGTCGAGGTCCTAGAAGAGTGCCCTTAGGTCGGAATCCTCCTGCAATGCCTACCCTCGGAGGAGCGAGAGCATGCTACCACTGATGCTGCTGCTAAAAGGGAAGAGCTGAAACTGTTGTGGCTGGGGCGGGTGCTGCACTGCCCCGCCCCCATTGTACTGTACTTGGTCCAGGCTCTAATTCCGAAGGTTCCCATGGCTGACACAGATGAAGCATCTTGGCCCTAGGCTCGAATGAAAAATGAGATGTCCGAGAGATCAGAACTGGAACTGCTGAGTCTTTCTTCCTACTGGTCAAAACCTAGTGGGTCCTGATGTTGGAGGTCTAATACTGACGGTCTTCCCCTACAATGAGCCCAACTAGATTCCCTCTCACAATACACCTCCCAGCGTGTGCATTCTTCCCACCACTTCATCCTTCTTCTGGACCTCCATGTATGTTGGTATGTTAAAGGGAGTAACGACATACTGAAGAGAATATGGGAGTTCCTCCTCTAAAAGTCTCACCTGAGACTCCTCATCTGGAAAAAGGAATAGAGCGAAGTGAAGGAGATCCTTGAACTTGATCCCAAACTCTCTCACTGACATGATCCCTTGTTGGAGGGAGAGTAGCTTCTCCCTCTTCACAGCCTTCATCGTGGAAGAGAGGAATTCCACTCGAAACTCCTTGTCGAAGTCATTCCACATCACCTCAACCTCCCTCTTCTCCCCAAGATAAAGCGTCCACCATTGACACACTACTCCATGCATTTGGCTTATAGCTAGAGGAACCCAGTACTCCGTCAGAGCCCAGATTAAGATAGAATCTATCACTAGCTTCTCTAGCCAGCTCTATGTCTCCACGTTAGATATTTTTCCCTCATACTTCCTGAGGGTTTGCTGATTAAAGGAAAAAATCTTCTTCTACCACTGATCATCCTCCTCCTCTTGATCATCCCTCTACCGATTAGCCAAGTCAACCTCCTGGGCCTCGATCGGCTGCACTACTCGTGGTCATCTCCCAGGTTCCATAGCTGCAAAGTAAACAAGAAATTCTTAATCTCGCGTAGTGTATAATATTGTTTATTAATTATTCATAGTCATATTACTCATTTTAGATCCCCAAAATACCCATGAAACATAAGAACACAAGTCATTTTGATGCATGTACCTTCCCTAGGGTTTCTACACTGCAATTAGTGCAACCTCACTTGGTCGTTCGGCAGGCCCAAAGTCCTTGCATCAGATCACAGGGGGCCCAAAATCTCATGTCCAAGCCGGTCTTCCCTGGCATATTTCACACACCAAGATTTTCCAACACTGTTTCCCTACCATCCCATGCAATACGCACTGTGCCTAACTCCAAACTCCATCTTATATCTCAACCTCTGCCTCTGATATCATTCTGTCACAACCCGCCTTTACCAAGATAAAAGAAGGGACAACAGAATGCCAGACCCTTCCTTCTTCAAGTTGATGGAGAGATAATGACCCATGAGACCTGCCTTCAATAGGTCCTGGAGTAGAGACTAGCACCAAGGGTATAGAATCACACACAATATGGAAGGCATTACCCTTTTTTATTAATAGGATTAGGAGATAAGATAGTAAATCCCAACAACACCAAAACTGGAGGGGTAAATGTAAATACAAAGAAAACAATTTTCATATGCATGTTACAAAAGTAAAAGCCACAATTTACAAGGAGACTACAAAGGTAAAGTACCAAAAGAAGGAAAATCAGCAATTGAAACTGTCCCAACGTCTGAGCTAGTATGGCCCTGCATGATCCCTGAAGTCCTTCTGGAAACCTGAAAGCAGTTTTATATACGTAGGGTGAGCATACAAGTATACTCGGTATGGAAAACCAAAAACTCTCGTGCACTAGTGGGGAGGCATTCTAATGCCCTATGAGAAGAGAGGTAACCAAATCACCTAACAAGGAAAACTATCCACCCAAGCCTCACCAAGGCACACTCCCCAAATAACGCAAGTCAAGTAATGTATAGTAATAGCACATCGATATTTGGGTACCTCATGCCACTTTCCCACTAGTTATTGAAGACATCCTACATGTCGAACCTCTCCTGCCATTCTCACTACAGTCCCACAACCACTCCCCACCCGCATACACCTGGTCCATCACTACCATACATCCCTCCCGCAAACACCTGGGCCACAACAACCACCCATAACCACCCCTGCAAACACCTGGGCTAGAACAACTACTACCATGCCCATAGACACCTAGGCTAGAACAACTATTTCCATGCCCACACACACCTGGGCCGCTTCCTGAAGACTCTTGGGAAACAACCTGCCAGCACACACCTGGGCCAACCACCACAACTACCCTTCCTGAAGAATCTTGGGCTATAATGGACCTCAGGCCATCACAGCCTGCCCAAAGTGTCTTGGGATTTTCGGGAAAGGGAGCATCAAAGGAGCTAATAACCAGCTACTCATAGGAGTGTTGGAAAAAACACCCTCCCCCATGAAATGGGGGTGTTTGGCACTAAGTTCCTAACTTGGGTGGGGAATGAATAAGAAACATAAGAACTACAATTATATGTATAGGTAACAAGCATGCATCCCAACCTAGGGTTTCCAAATCCAACCTTAACACAAACACCCTCGTTAACATTCATTAATAAAATAAGGGCACATCATTCACGGCCATGTCACAAATCATTCCCAAAACCAATTCCCCATTTAACTCATTGTTTCTTTCATGTTCAAGTGATCCCATTTAGGTGAATTCTTCACAATGGGCAACAAACATGAATCACCACAAGCCAGAAAAAGAGAAATAGCAAAACAACAATTTAAACATCCACATTTGGTTCTATTGTGAAGTCACAACAACAAAGGGATCAGTGAGATCCCTCAAAGCACTGGAACCAAACTAATCCGCGAGATACAGCCCCTCAAAGCTTCAGATTCACAATCAATAACCATGCCACAACAGAGGATCCTATCCTCATCCATATCACCCCATAAGAATCAAACAGAACAACACTCCTACTACCAAAACATAGTAGGGAAACTTCCAAGATCAAGCATATATTCATTAGGTTCGTCTTTCTGTTGGTTAACCAAGGTAACGACACAAGGTTTGATGTTCACTGGGTATCCATTTAACCAACCGAGTTTAGGTGATTAACCAATTCTGTGTTACAGTTATTTTATCAGCATAGAAGTCAAGGGTTCATTACTGTGCAAGGAAAGACCACCAATGACTATTATTTTCAGTAAGCATAATCCCATACAGTTCACAACATATAGCAATATAAAAGAGTACAACAGAATTGTCAAACACACCCCATCATTCATTAACGGTATCTTTATTATCATTGTTAAGGTTTGGTTTCCTCCAGTCCCACAGAAATAGTAGCGTACCCACCCCGCATGATACACAGTATGAAGAGACGATGGAAAAAAACTCTACCTGGTTGATCAAGGATAGAAGTTCTTCTCCAGGCGCCAAGAACTGGGGATGCGTGACTTGTAGGGGAGGAACGTCAGGGACTCCAAGGGTGATCAGAAAGGCTCTGGAATAGTTACACCACATTCCTCAGGATGGGGAACTCCAAATGCATAAGGAAGAAAAGGATACTAGCAAAGAGGAAGTAGAAGAAGGAATTCCCGTGCGATAAAAGGATGAGATCCCGTTGTTACGGGATATGGAATTTTGAATGGCTATAAGTTCGGATCGTGGTTTCACCATGCAGTTGGGATGTTACACACGATGGAATTAATTTTCATTTAACAATTCACCTCGGAGGGGAGGTCATAACGGCTATGCGTTAAATAGTTTCCTTTAACCATAAAGAAACTGGGGCGGAACTGGAAGGTACGGGGAAGGGCGTGCCACCAAGGAAAAAACCACACGTGTTGGTAAGTTAAGGGTTTCATGACTCTTGGGGTATTTTAGATATTATTTACGGTCTTTAAATGGCTTGAAAGAGGGAATTAAATAATTTTTATGTCAAAAGATATGTTACGGGAGTGGAAATGTTGGGAACTGGAGAAGAACGGGTTGAGGACATGGTGCCACCGTCATGGTGTCCCCTTGATGGTGCCACCATCACTGGTTCCACCCTCATAGTGCCTCCGTGACCAGTGCCACCATCACAATGCCACTATTTTGTTGGAGTCAGGTTTTGGAAATGTAATGGACCCGGTTTGTCTGGGTCATTACATTAACCATGATAAAATATTTATTTAGCATTTAAGGGTCATAAATTTATTCCTAATGTGACAATTTGATAATAATAGCCCATGGATGAACTTTAATACAATTTTAAATCACACTTTCCACTTGCGTAATTTTTTTTGTTTTTATATCTTTTAATAATTTATTTTTAACATAAAATATCATTAATGTAATTTTTGGGACTATTCATTGAGCCTGAATTCAAATACATAAAGACAAGAAATAAAATATAATAAAAAAACATTTACCACAACATATAATTTATAATTACCAAATAATTTGTTTTTAATTATATAATACAGCATGAAGATAATATATTTATAGTTTTTAAATTATTTACCTTATTTTTTCTACTACATGTATTTGCACTACATTAGTGTTCTGTAAGAATTTATGGTAATTATATCATCAGTAAAAATTAAAATTAAATTAATATCATAAAAATAAATTATTTATGTTCGATATAACTTTTATATTTGTTAATAACATCATTTTATCCCTAATACAACATATAATAGAAAGTAATATCAAGCAAGTGACCATTTTTATTTTTCATTTTATTAAAATAATATGGAGATCATAATCAAAGGAAAAGTTTACACATTTTCCATATTTTTAAAACATGGATGGGAATAGAGGAAATCTACAAATAAAATAGGATAAATTAAATTGTTATAGATATTTTTATTATATATCCTAATGTATTTACTATGTATTACCTATCTTACCCATACTGATGTGACAAATATTTAACATAGATACTATTAATAATGGAAAAAAATAAAAAGGACCTACTTACCCAAACTAAATTGCTTAATTAAAAATATATAATGAAATTTTCAAAATGAAATTTCTAGAAGTTTCATATATCTATTTAAAATGAAGCGCATAAAATAAAATGAAAATAGTTTTTAGAAAATTGTGTTAATTTTATATTGGACTTATTATTATCACATATAAAGTAAAAACCATTATATAATGGTTAAAAAATATTATTAAAAATATAAAATATATATTTCAATTAAATAATATAAAAATAGTAATTAATTTTATTTTTCAATATGAAAACACATTGCGTAGATGAAAATAGTTTTTAATAAAAAAACTCATTTTTACTATAGTACGATTTTATCTGTTAAAAACAAATGAATTTCATTCAATATATGTTGAAATAAAAATTATTCCTAGATTAGTAAGTCCTATTCATACATTTCAATCATAAGACATGGCACATTAAATAATAATATTTCAATTGTATGTCATATTTAGTTTATACCCACTGTTGTGTGTAATGAAGGGTTTCAAAGAAATATAATTTACTTATAGAAGAAATATATCATAAAATATCATGGTGTGTTTTTAGAACATTTAGATAGGTCACTTTTTTTACGAAGACACGTATAATTGATATTGAAACTAATTTAATAGAATATTCATTTTTTAAATGTTGTGTAATAGGTATTAATCTGATCATGGTACATGTCGAATGATTTTAAATGGGGGTATTGGATTCATAACTATAATCATTATTATGATCCTTATTATGTAATTATATGTTGTGTATGGTCATTTTAATCACTATGTACCTCAAGCGAACCATCAGTGGTAACAAAATAATATTTTTACAGTTAACCCTATAGAAGAAAAAATATTGGAGGATATGTGTCTTATCCAATAAAACAACACATCGAGTTTATAATGAAATTATATATAGGCGTACATGGCATGTAAATACATAATATATGAAAAATACCCCACATAGCATAACCTAAACATAATGTTGAGTGAAAAAACACACAGTGTATATATTAAACAATATATATGGTTTTAATTATGTGTATTTGTATATACTCTATTTCAACACTAGTATGAGTCATGCATATATTAAATGTCAGTAATTATTTTAGTTTTTTCAAAAGTCTACACACTGTTTGAACTCGTTATTAATGTACTTGTACTAAATATTCTTATATTATTATTTTTTAATATTAATAAAATATACATAATGATAGTCTCAATGATTTATTGGATACATTATTATGATAGTCAATTAGTAAATATTATTTTATTAATTTGATTAAAATTTACTATAATAAAGAATGATTTGAAATAAATAATAATAAGTTTAACGAATTTTCATTTTCTATTTAAGATTATCATGATCATGACTGACCTTTGTAGGTTTTCTGTTTTTTCATTTAATTTAGTTATTTATTACATTGATTTTATATAATAATTTATAATTAAAATAAAATATTAGGATCTATTTATTAGTCATTTCACAATTATTATGTATTAGATTATATGTCTATTGTTTATTTTATATAACTTTAAATACTAGGTACCAATATATTATGTGCGAGTAACCATTTTTTAAGGATAGTGATCCTAGTGAGAATAGATGGCTTATGAACTGATCCAAGGGGAAACCAACCAAAGATTTTCATAGGTTAATGTTTCAATGCTAAAATCTCAATCATGTATCAGCACAATCAGTGGTTTACCCTAGATTCATGATTATCTTATCTTATACTCTATTAAAGAAGTAAATAAAATATAGAAATACAAACACTAAGAACCGAGATCAAGTGTTTACATTATGAAAATGATAAACAAATATAATGAATCTAATAAATAAGGAAAAATATTTTTTTTTTCTTAATGAACAAGATATATACATGATTCCTAAATAAAATTTTAAAATTTAAATAGATAACATATTGTAACATTATTATATTGATGAAATTATTCATAATATTTTATTTCATATCATGGGAAAAAGAACAATAAATAAATGGAGAGATTTTATGCACAATAATAATCACATAAAATATATGTTCTCATGAGTAAATAAGTCATAATCAATATAGAAATATAAATAATTAAAACAGATTTCATTTAATCAATAACGTGATCATGAAATTAATCCATTAATAATATCAAAGTATTAATATAATTGATAGTAATAAATAAATTCTCAATGAAAGAAATAATTAATATTTGACTTCTTGACATTATAGATCATTATATCTATGAAAAATAATTATTTTGTTGAGATAGTTTAATCAATGTCTAAGAATACGAAAACAATCCATTTAATTTGGAAAACTAATTTGAGTCATGAGACCTGTCAAATAATTAAGGGGTAATATAATTATTGGTCCCAACCGTCACTAAATTTCCAATTTATTTCTCATATATTGAATGATCAAATAAATTAATAAGAAAGTTTTATTTTTGAAATTATCTATATTTAGTAAAGGAAATTGATTTATCATTATTTTCCCCAATCATTTTGATAACATTCATAGTAAAAAACTACTTTTATAAATGTTATATGGGTAATAAATAAAAATATCCATGATGGATACCTAAGTGAAATAAAATTTCTAATTATTATAAGAATGTGAATTTCCAAGGAAAATATTAATGAACAAAAAATTACTAAGAGATAAATGATGACCCAAAATTATTTAGAAATTTGTGTTTAGATATAAATTATGTGTTTTGTACTAATAATTCAAGTGCAAGTGAAATAAGATTTCATTATATATTTTTCATTGTAAAAACATTGAAAACGTGTATAAAAATCTATGACCCTAAAATAGTTTTTGAGGATGGGAAATTAGTTAACACAATATATGTTACCAAACATTCCTTTTAATTTTTTGTAATGAAATTTAAAAAGTAACCAATTAGAAAAAATCTGAAATTACTCTTTCAAAAATATAAAAAGTCAAATAAAAAATAAAATGTCCTTGCTAAATCATTTTATTAACTAATAAAAAATTTGTTAAAATATTTATGAAAAATATTGACATTGAAGAAAAATGTTCCTAATAAAAAAATAAATAAGATTAGATTTTTTTTAAACCTCACATTGCTTGATTATTATTCCAATGAGAGAAAAGGTTAGAAGAAAATATGGAAAATCCTTAATATAGTAAACATTAATTGAATCATTAATCATAATGAATAAATAGATATTCATGTTAAATAACTCAAATGTGTATAATATACACCAAAATAAATAAATTGGAATTTATTACCAATTATGTCTAAATAGAGTAGAAAATGAGAGAAAATACCTCAACTAAATTTTGAATTGTATAGTATGTTATTTAACCTCCTATATAATAAGTTTAAATTTATTATAATTAAATAATAGAGCCATATTTATATCTATAATATTATATATGAACCATTAATAACATTTCATCACCTGTTTGTTAATAATCATTTCTTATTACCATTATTTCAAATGTTAATTGCTTTCTTTTTCATGTGTGTTTTAATTTGGTAGTATCATTTTTTTAATATTGATCGTGGTTAAATAATATAGATAATGATATTAATGATATACATAAAATATAAATTAATTATATAGATATTTAAAATCATCCATAAAATACAGATATAGAAAAATTAATTACACCATTCATAGAGATAGTAGGTCGTATATACGTATGAATGATGATTTATCGTTTCAATGAATAGAAAAAAGAAATTTAAAAATTTATTTACATTTAAATTATATTTTTTTTATAAATTATATCTTATATATTCCAGAAAATTTTCTTTATTACCATCTATGTAATGTTTAAATGAATAAATAGGTCGCATCGCTTCATGGAGGAGGCAGTCCATGCACACGTATGGGAAACATAATCATTATCTAACCAATTGTAAGTTAGAAATATTTATATGATATAATAATTTATTAAAATTAATTATGTCATAAATATTATATAGATTCACTATTTTCATATTTTTAACTATCCATGTAAAGTGGAAATGAAAAAAAAATTACATTGTTATATATAGATGGTATGCCATAACTACACACAGACGATTGATTTCAGTTTTCTTTTGATGTAAACAAGAAGGAAGATTATTTTAACATAATAATAATAAAAGTTTTATATATTTATGATACTATAGTAAGTATATAAAGATGTTTATGACACATTAAATTTATGTAGAAAAGTATATAAACATGAAAGAGTGGTAAAGACAATTACCTCTTCTACAGTAGATGTTATTTAGATATCCTCTTACAGGACATATGGATGATCATTTGGGATGGAAAGAACCTATAGAACATGGATAAGGTTGTTTATGATATAAATTAATGGTTTTTTTAACAATTATGAATGATGTTTTGTAAATAAAAAGTAGATATTATTTCATTTATAATTGAGGGGAGGGGAATTCCTTTAATTTGTTAAAGTATTTAATGTATATAAATAATTTTTAAAATAAAAATGGGTAAAAATATATATAATTACAATTTAATATATTTATTCATTGTAATACTATATTATAATAAAATATTGAATAATTTTGTTAAAATTTCCATCCTTATATTTTTATTTAACCCCTAATTAACCATTTGAAAAATTACTAAAATATAATTGTTATCAACTCTTTAAGGGTATAGAATATTTTCATAAGAGGAAAAAACTCATAAAGTAACCTTAGTTGATTTTTAAACCACATAAAATTCACTTGGATAAAGATATGATTTTAATTAATTAAAACCATTTATTAAAATATTATTTGTCATAAAATATCATTAATTTTATTTTTTTACACTATTCATTTAATTTTTTTAAATAAATCCTGAAAAATATAGAATTAAAATATAATCCCTTATAAAATAACTAAAATATCATATGTATCTATACAAGTTATGCTCCACTGAAATTCTTTCACACCCCAACCCAAAAATATACTATTGTTTTATTTATTTTTTATTCGTTATTTTTTTTTTAAATCTTTTCCGAGTATTTTCCTTTAGAATTGGGACTTCATGGGCATGTATAATATATCAGGTGGCTTAGGTGCATGGTTTTCCAAACCGTTTTATAACTATGGAATAATTTATATTGATTCTCATAGAACCAATAGAATGGTAAGAAAATTGTTTCTCAAATTTCCTTGGTTTCCTATGAGTCTATTACAGGGTGCATAGTCAGCACAAAATTTTTAAAAAAGAGTTTCCAAACTATTCATTGTTCATCACTTATTTAAAAGTACATAATCTATATTTTAAATTCTTTAGTTTAAACCTAAAATAAATCATCTTCAACCGATTTTCATTTCTGAATCCATGTGTGATCCCCCTATCTTACATCCCCCCTCTTTATTTTTGATTTCAAGTAGAACCAAAAAAAATTTGGGAGATTTATCTGGGTAATATCTTACCTACTTCTCCCTATAATTCATTCTTTCATTGTCTTATTAGTTAATATTCACTCTTGGTATTTATGTTCAAGGATTATTTTTATTAGATTCTAAAATTGGGGTCTCAAATTTTTAGGGTACTTATTTACCTATCTTAGGAGTTAAAAAATTCTAAAGGTGGATTTAGGTTGTTGTTTTAAAAGGTGATGCAGTTTGAGGTAGGTTTCACAATTCATTTTCCTTTAAATTGAAGAATCTTTGATTGATTTATTGATGTTTATACAATATCTTGATGTTATTTTGTAATATATAATGTTTTGAATAATTATTTTTAATACAATCAAGTAAAAATATACTTTGAAATTTGTTGTGTGTAATTGATTTATATGGCCTTGCACACCAAGTGTTTGATGATATTGTTAAATTTATTTTACAAGTGGGTTGTGGTTTTTAAGTAAAATTTAAACATTCCAAATATTTCTGAAATATTTTATGAAGTTATAAGTGGTGATTTTGGGTCTCTTTGAAATATATTTACACTTAAATAATATGTGAGGCCTGGTTTGGAAATTCATAAATGAGTTTTCTATTGAAAACTCACCATGGAATATTTCTCTTTCTTTACCACCAATTATGCGAGGGGAACATCCTGGGTTATGGACATACATTAAGGGTTGATGGCTTAATAAAAAAAGTATTCCTTTGAGTGGTGTTTCAATGTGATTATTACATGTGTGGATTACATGTGTCTTGTTCTTATTCATTTTATATTGTTGATTTCGTGATACTCCTCCACTCACCCCCATTTTGGACATAACATAGGAAATTCACATCACTATAATATTATACATGATTTCATGATGCACTAGTTTAGTATTACACTCTATCTATCTTCCCCTTATCATGATCATACACTATATTATGGAAGGTGACCCTCGGGTAGGCCAGGTGGAAAAAGACTAAGAATTAGAGATATTTGATTGCATCAGGCATGCAGATAATATGGATCTCATTATAGTATGTTTTATATTTTCCCTTTATCATCTATATATTTCCATGTAATATAAAACTTTTTTATATATGGATTATTTTCTATTTTCCTCATATGTTTTGGTTACTTGAGTACCTATTACCCATTTCCCTCTTTGTGTTTTTATTTCTCTTACTCCCTATCTATGATGTGTCTATTTTGGAAATGAATTCTTTTGTTTTTAATATGATTTTTTGATAAAAATTCATACACTATTTCCATTTTCTTGACAAAAAAATCACCTCCACACTCTTTATCTACCGGTCTCTAAAATTCATAAGCCATCAATTTTTTGGAGAACATATTTCAAACTAAAGAGGGAAATGGACCATGATATTTATTGAAATTGAATGGATTAATACTTAAGCTTATAACATTGTATTATAAATAGTACTAAATGAATCATTTTTTAAATGAAATGAATACAGAGTATTTTTATTTTGGTACACCTACCAAGTCTTAATACTCCCACCTATACACTTAAATTTGTTTTTATATTCAGGAATATGTTAAATCCTTTTCCTAATAATCAGGCATCGTTGACGGGTTTTGGGAGTAAATATTGACCTATGGGGTTACATTGAGATCTGGTTAGTGGTCAGGTTTGGTGTTATTATTGGTTTTTTTATTATTCTATTAAATAAATTTATTTATATTGGTCTTATCATTTAATTTTTCATAGATATTATTTATTTAATTTATGATAAATCTTTCCCACTAACACTCATTGTTACCATTGGTGTTTCTCTCCACCCCATGGAATGTAGGAACGCACCTCCAGAATTCGTAAGTTGGAACTAGTGACATGTTTAGGGTCAACCAAGTTTGGTTCATAATAAAATGGTATCATGGGGAGGTTCTTTAGAGTACCTATCATTTAGATCACTATTTTTTATTTGGGTTGTTGAGGCAGTAGGTTTTAGACGATTGAATGTTTGGTGTAGGTATCAGGAGTTGTATGGCATTCACATTCTGTAAAAAACCTTGGGTTGACGTGGGATGTCGGGTTTTTAGTTTCTCCTATTGATAGTAGTTATCATTATTTTTCTTGTAATTTATTGACTTTGGGTTATTATTATTGGTTTATTTGGATTTTTTTGATTTTTTTGGGTTATGTTTTCTTAGAAAATGAAATGGGAGTTAGACCAGTGGTTTTGGGGGATGCCAAAACGCATGGAAACCCATGTGGAGCCCAATGAAATTATCGTAAATAACTCTCTGTGGTGTTCATGTTATTATAAAATGGATACAAACCAAATGGAAAAATCCGTCATTTTCACTAGTCCCCCCTAAAAATGTAATTTAGTGTTTCCAAATTTTATAATTATTTTTAAAAACATGAATTAAATTATAAAAATGGGATTTTAAATGGTTATATATTTTTATAAATGAAAATAAATCATGGATTGTTAAAATTTATTTGATGGATGTTTTGTAAAAATGACTTTCAATAATGTTTTTAAGACTAAATAAGGGGTTTCTAAATGGGAATATGATTAAATTACAAAATGGTATGATTTATTGATTGAATGCATGGAATATTAGTAGAATGAAATGGTTTCATAAATATTGGTTATTTATCTTTTGGAAACTTTTTATGGGTTTTTTAGGTCTGTCATTTTTTTATGGTGTTTAATTGTGTTGAGCTGTTTATGTTGTGTTTTATTATGATGTTTTGGATTCCTTATTATTTGGAGTATGCCAGCACTAATATCTATGTGATCATGAATATGATTTCTGGTTGGATCTTTCTCTTTTTTATTTTGGTTGATCATGTATTTCCTCATTTGTCTAGTTCATCCATTCCACACATAGATCTTGATTTTCATTACTGTCAAGTATTTGATTATATGTTTCCAAAGTTGAAACCTCCTTACTTCTTTAGGAATATTAAAATAGAAAAATATGAGTAATGGTTGAAAACCATTGAGTATATTTTCATTTTCCTTTACAGTAAAAAGAAAAATAATCTCATGTTTGTTAACTTCATGAATGAATACATAGGATTAAAGTGGTGGAAGTATTTTTTTTTTCAATATGAAAAATTAAATATCCATTCATGTGAAAGGTTCAAGGTCCTATTTGACTAGATTTATTTCGACAAGACTATAAAAGTACCAAAGGATCTAGAATTTCACCTTCTTGAAAAGGGTTATTCATTTATTATGGAGTACACTAGTATATTTTCTGACATAGGTCCATATTTGTCATAAAATGAAGAAAATGATTCCTTAAAGTCACTATTCTTTTAAAACATCCTTTAACCATAACTCCTCTAGGTAAAGTCTTATTTACCTAAGACCCAGGAAGAAGTGGTTAATAAGGCTATTTGGGTCTAGGATAGTCTATCCAATTAACCAAAGTTGTATGATGTTTCATATATCGCTATAAAAAGTGACAGTGGTTCAATTAAGGATAATGGAAAATGAGTGGTCTTTAGTTTTTTTGAGCTGGAATGAAGGGGTATTTGGGTTTTTTTATCTCTAGAACCATCTTGAGGTAAGTGGCGAGTGTAGCATTAGCGTATGAGGCCAAGGCCTAAGAATTTCTCTTGACTAAAAGAACCAAATACCGATTATAACTATATAGACTTGGGTGATTAGAAATTTTTTTATATGGTGATTCTTGGATTCAGCATTGATCCAGGTCCACTTCATGGACCCCCCCCCCCCTTATAGAAGAATGGTAATGATTTGGGATCATTTTAAAGCTTATTTTATTGCAAATGTTTTCTATTTTGAATATGATATTTAGTGATGTTCTATTTTGTTTGTGAATAGGTGATGAGGTTTTGTACCCTTTTAGAAATTCAATTCTTCATGGAAGTTCCTTTTGGGAAAAATCTAAATATTATTATTGTGGGATTTATGAATTCATTGTTCCACACATCGTTAACCGTAGTTTTTGGTTTCTTTAGTATTCAAGAGTTACTATAGTTCAAGTAGTTTGTATTTTATTATAGTCCATATATGATGTGGAGGCCACCATAGGGTGAGCTTGTGACCAACATAGATGTTAGGTGTTATAGATGGGTCACATTATTTATTCTTCCCCACCCAAACCAAATCATCATAGTTTGTTGGATTAGACAGTGAGTTGGTTATAGAATCATGTGTTAATATCTAATAGACCATGATGACTTTATTTATTGTTTTATATGTTAGGGTTTAGGTTTTTACTTTTTTATTGGGTTCAGAAAAGTGTCTATCTCTTTTTTAATAACTAAATTGTTTTTCATGTTCTATGTTCTTGTTAGATTTTTTCCATGGATTATTGGGATATTTTAAGGATGGACTCATATAATTTTTTTGATTTCATTGTTTATTATTTTATTGAATTTGAGTAATATTTATTTTTTCTTCAGAATTTCTGGTCTCTCTCAATATTGTAGCTTATCATGTCATGGTTCATGACCAACCGAGACTCTTGGGACATTCTAGGGGTAGAATGTTGAATGGTGGGGATACTTTTCATACATTAAACTAAAAATATTGTATTATTTTATTTATTTCTAATTCCATATTTATTTATCTTCCCATACATGTGGTTTACCTTGGAATGGGTTATATTTTCCCATATAGATCATTTTACATGGTTATGGAGCATAGTTATCCAAACCATTTGGTAACATCAAAACTTCATCTTATGTTCTAGATAGAACTAACCAAACATGTGGATTAGGGTGTCTCAAAACATATTTCCAAAATATGTGGATGCTCGGGGATTCATATGATGAGTGCAAGGTTGGTTTGTGATGTTCTAAACCGTGTGTCATGACTGTGGAAAATACCTATGTCATTTAAAAATGGATAATTAATGTTTTCCACTTCATGGTTTCTCACCTAAAATCACCCATATTCACCCCATTTTATATTTTTTTCAACACTATAGGGATCATCCCCAATCCTCCTTGCCTTAAACCACTTTTTCTTAGTGATTACAAGTGGATCCTTAATGATTTTGGGGTTATTTACCATGGTTATCTCCTCAATCCTTCCCCCATCATCATCCTTCATCCTTCATCCTTCTTCTTATTTTTTCTTATTACTTATGGGCACCTTTGGTATATGGTTTGTCATTCATTGATTATAATTTTTGGGTATTTATTTATAAATATTCATCTTGACCTCTCTTACATATTTGGATACATATAAAGTGGATTCGGGTTTTCATTGTCAAAGGTGATAACCATAGATATTGGTTTCCCAATGCACTATCCTTTCAATTTAATATTAATTGATTTATTGATATTTATACAAACAATTTGGGTAATTGATAGTATATAATTTTATATGAGTTATTTGGAATGAAATTTATTTTCTTAACACTTTTAAATTTAGTATGTGAAATAAATTTACACACACAATGTTTTTGATAAAATAACTAAATGAATTTTATAAGTGGTTTGTTGTTCATAAATTATTTTCCTGTGTTCCAAAATTTTTTCAATTATTTTATGAGGTATTAAGTGGAGTTTTCGGATATCCTTGAAGTGGGGTTTCACCCATATAATATGTGACGAATGGTTGGAACATTCATAAACAGTTTTTCATTTATAAAAGATACTTGGAACCTGTATCTTTCTTTTTCATTGTAAGATGAACATGAAAATACTTGGAATGGGACTTAAATTATCTCTTTATGGATTTAAGTTATCGAGGATTCATTGGAGTGATGTTTGGGGGTGATGCTTGTGTGTGTGGCTTATGTGTAGCATGTTTTTATTCCTTGTATATGGTTGATTTCTTGATACTCCACTACTAACACAAATTTCAAACATGACATGGGAACCTAGATTTTGATGTAGATTTCCCAAGAACACTTGATACACCAGTTTAGGATTATTCTCTAGTTAGTTTCCCCTTATTATGATAACATAAAGACTCCCCTCGGTTGGTCCAGGTAGGTAACAGCCAAGCGTTAGGGGTGTTCGATTGCATTATGTGCACTAAAAAGACGGATCAGGACATAATAAGAACTAGATTTTCCCCTAATCTCCTATATATTTCTATTCTCTCCATCACTTATTTATCTGTGGTGGATATTTGGGGTGTGTCATCTAGTTTTAATACTTGAGTACCACTTACCCATTACCCATGTTGTGTCATCATTTCTCATTATTACTATCTATGAAGTGTATCTTATGAGAAGTGATTTTTTGGTATTTAATTTATTTTTAAATGTTTTTGAATCTCTCTCAGCCTTTAATTTCACAAGAACCATTTCATACACTCTCTACCTCTCTAACAGTGAAAAAGACTCACCATTTTAGAGATGTATGTTTAATAAAAAAGAGTAAAATAAACCGTGATTTTTTATGAAATTGATTTTATAAAAACAAATGTTTATAACACAGAATTTATAAATAGTGGTAAATGAATATTTTATTTAAATGAAATTGAAAGAGATTAGTATTTATTGGACAGACAAAATTATTTTTAATACTAAAACCTATATCTTTGTCTTTTTTTCTTTAATAATCGGTTCCATCTTTGTCTCAATCGTCGTGGTGCAATGCATGGTTTTGGGATCAGAGAGTGACACACACAGTCACATTATGATCTAGTTAGTTTTCATCATTCACATTTTTTTATATTTTTATTTTATTTTTTCCCATTAATATATATTGGGTTGATCATTTGATTTTATAATGCATTTGTTTGTTTACATTGGGGTTAATTGTTCACACTAAATCTCTTTGAAACTTTTAGTGCTTATCACCACCCTAGGCTGATATTGAACATGTCGTAGGGATATCATGGGAAATAATGAGTGACTAGATCACGGTTTACCTATGTTTTTTGTTGAACAATTCATCTGATATATTTTAATTTTAATATGTTTAAACTCATTTATTATTTCTTCTATTAATTTAAAATATTCAATTCCATCCTTATGTACGAATTTAATCCAATTATTCATTCAATAAAGTTTAAAATAAATTTCCTTGAGAAAAATAATCAATTAATATTCAAATTTTAATGATATAACATAACATAGGTTTTTTTATCCTTGTCACAAAATATTATTGATATGAAAATCAAGACAGTGACATTTTTAACATTAGCATTTACTTAAATATTATTAAATTCAATAACAAAGATGAGTTAAAAAATACATGCATTTCAATTTTTGGATGATTTAGGATGAAATAGAATCATCAAATTAAATAAATCTAGATGAATACCATATTTTAAATTCCATTCCTTATAATTTTTATCCTTAATTTCCCAATTGACCATTACCATGGTGATTAATAATACCACTATTAATATTCGTAATGAACAAAAATAAAATTGAAATATTTAACAAATATTTACAATTTTTGTTCATAATATAGAATCCATTTTATCAAATTCAATTAACATATGTTTCATACATTAATTTAACTATAATCCCACAAAATGCAATTTGAACAGTTTTATGAAAAATGAGTTTTCTTGTCTAAAAAGGAAATTATTCAAAAATTTGTTATAATAAGTAAAAAGTAATTAATTAGATTATTTAGTATTAAAATAGACTAATATTAATTTAATATTATTTTCAAATAATTATTCGGATTCTTTAAAATTAAAATAAATGGATGTTTTTCAAAAATAAGTATTTTTCACTATTCAGTTAAAAATCAACCCTTTCATAAGAATAAAAAATTTCAACCAAATGTAATACATACATTATGAATAAAAAATGATGTAATTGTAAAAATATTATATTTTAATTTTTTTTCATAGTTATTTTAAACTAAAATTTTAATTCAAACCCAAATATCAATGAAATATGTTTAACAGAAAACATAACATAAAATTTCAGGCGGTTACATGCATACCCTATTATAAGAGTTTCTATCATTAAATTTATTCATTTTGATAAATAGAACTGAGGAGTGATACATGGAACACATCATGAACACTAGTGATATTTAGTGGATGTTTCAAATAATAAGCAACCTTTTTGATAGAATCTTAAATTTTAAAGGGAATAATAAATATAGGGCTGAGCATTCACTTCTTTAGAAATCTCATAACCTTATTCCATGGACATAATATTATAAATACTATGTCGAAAATGTAAAACTATAGATCTCACTAATTATTTTTAGTAAATTTTATTTTTCATCTCTGAGATTCCCTTATGTGTCATTCGTTGGATATAAAATTATTTCCCATTTCCATATATAGATCAGGTCCAAATAGTTTTATATCTCTAACTTGACCTAAAATTTTTTGTGTTCTACACTTCCTTCCATATAGTGATTCACTAAGAACCATCTAAATTATAGAGTGAATGATATTTTTACATAAAAATAATACCAATGTAAGGTGTTGATGCCATCCATATTTTATATCCATAAATAAATCTCTCAATATGTTCTGACGTTTGAATTGTCCTCTTAGACTGACTATATGTTTGAGTTTGATACGTAGTACTATAACTCAAATTTTAAACATATCATTTTTAAGGCTCCTCTAGAACATTGAGGTAAACCTTAGATCCTAATCGGAAATGATTTAGAGTGGTACTTTAGGAAATATTACAACATCCCTTTTTTATAACTATGTATGTTGTTTAAGATATAAATGTTTTAAAAGGAGATAAAATAGACTAATTTTGTAATGGGACTGACTAAAAACCATATAGAATTTTTCCCTTTTTATTTTTACGGAGTTCGATGATGAAATATAGGGAAATGTTTTCTCATTCCCATTATATTTTGGGTAATGGTTGTAGCAACCCCTTAGACTAATGCATCTCCACCTTAACTTGCTGACACACCAAGAATCAATATATATAATTTGAAATATCAATTTTCATGTTATCCAACCATAAATATTATTTCAAATTAATATACATATTTATACATACGAGATTAATATATAATGATTAAAAAATTATCATG
The DNA here is from genome assembly GCA_963277665.1 of Viscum album. Classification (NCBI taxonomy): domain Eukaryota; kingdom Viridiplantae; phylum Streptophyta; class Magnoliopsida; order Santalales; family Viscaceae; genus Viscum; species Viscum album. The sequence continues at coordinate 114,990,703 of OY728155.1, read as the reverse complement.
ATCTAATGTATCCTTCTTCAAATATGGTATTGATGGGACAATACCTAGTTTCAGAATATTATCATTCCCACATGCGCCTAGTTAAACTCATCAACATCACTTGAAATCTACTATAATTATACATCTCTCTTATGAACATTATTAATAATTCCATATATGGATGGTTTAATATTCATATGAGATATATAATACCTATCCTCATTTCTCAATATTTCAATAAATAACTTCTAAAAATTCATAAATTCTAGATCTATTTCAATCCTAATTCTAGAAGAACGAGCCTCATCATTTTAACTTAGAGTATCATCCACCTTATTTTCTCTCTTATAGTTATAATGTATTGAGAATTCATATTTTATGATGAACTCCAACCATATTCTTTGTATCATTTAAAAAACATTACTGTAAATATTTACTTCAAACCTCTATGATCTGTATATATATCACACCATTCAACATACAACTAATGCCTCTATATATTCAATGAAAAATGTATTATTTACACCTCCAAGTCATCAGTTTCAAAATTCTGCTCCTAAATATTCAATTGAACTGAGGAATAATATATTACTATATAATTCATCATGAGGATTCATCATTTTCACTTCATTTATATAACACAATAAGTCATGAACAATTCTCCATTATAGGGTATTGGAAGAATTGGTTCCCTAACCAACCTTCTCTTCAATTCCATGAAATTATCTTCAAATTAATTAGCCCCTAAAAATGTAATCTCCTTCCATGTATACTTTTTGAGTGATTTAGATAGTCATGAGAAATATCTCCCAAAGCATCAGTAGTATCCATCCATCTAAATAAGAATGCAGATCTTGTTTACCATGGATGTCTTTGGCCATTCTCAGAAACTTCCATCTTATTAGGATCCACTGATATACCCACAATTGATATCATACAACCCATGAATGTGTCTTTTTTTATATAAAATTCAAACATTGTAAATTGGTAATATAACTTATCCTTCCTCAGGGTATTCATCACAAATCTAAAATTATCATCTAGAAATTCCATTCACATTGAATATATCATAATATAATTTATGAAGAATACGTAAAACTTATCAAGGTATTATTTAAATACACTTTTCGTTAAATCCATGAAGATATTAGAAGAATTGGTACGACCAAATTTCATTATTATTAATTCATAATGAACATACCACATACAAAAGACAAACTTTTTTATATGCACATTCATGACCCTTAGTGGATGATACCAAGATCAAAGCTCATTCTTGTAAAAATTTGTGATCGACATATAATTGATCAAATAAATCATCGATATAGGGTAGAGGACAACTGTTCTTAAAAATGATTCTGATATGATCTCCATAATTGATTCCATGATTAATCGACCAAATGTTTGTTCATAAAAAAATAGAATATGTTTACCCCATGGGAATGAATTGGGACAAATGAATCACTTAGCAGGATTTACCAAGAGTAGAATTATTAATTTATATAACTAAATATAGGCTATTCTATATGGATTTTTGAAATATGTGTAGCACCAGTTATGAGTTCTTTTGAAACACCAAATTCATGATTCCATATAAGACTATGAAAATATTTTCGAACAAAATCAATGAACTCCCATAAAACAAGAACATCTTAAATTTTCTTTTTCTCCCCAAACATCTAAGATAAATAAAATTATGAATATGTATTAAAAATAAAACTCAGGAAGTAATTACATTAGAGGATTTAGTTAATCTTCACAATGAATGATTATTATTGGCTTATTCTAAAAATTGTATGTAACTTACAAAAGAAAAAAATATATAATTTTGAGGGACATAGTCCGTTACCTAGTTACCAATGGATTACTGGTTCATTTAAAATATAGATTATTATATTTCATGAAGTGCTCAAACATAAGTGAATAATGATTTGTAACAAAATATTTCCCTATTCATGGAAGTAAATATCTAATAACCTGAGTAAGCTTCTATAATTTGGCTTTGATCCACATAGTTATAATACCAAATCAGTTGAGTTCTCTCCAGGAATGTCTTTTTATAGTATTCTAGGGTTTTTTCCATTTCATTAATAAGTTTCCATCATTGAATAATTTATATAACAAATTATCTCATAATCATTATGAATATTGATGCATAAAATGAAAAACACACAATGGAAAATGTTCTCAAATAATACTATAGATTATCATAATTCTCATATTATCTATATTAATTTAAATTATAATACAAAGGATTCTTAGTAATTCTGTTATGATTCCATGTTTAGAAACATAAACTACAACAACCTAGACATAGTGACTACTTTATTATGTTAGTAGAAAATAAAAATGATCAAAACATAAAGGGACAATCATTTTTGCAGTCGTGATGAACTAGAAATATACATGATTCCTATATTTAATTGGAAATATAAAATATGTAGACTAATTAAATTATTCTTACATTTATGTTATTATTCATAAATCCTTCCTCCAATCATGGGGAATGAAAACAAATAAAGGGTTATCTTAAATTCTCAATAAGAGTTATGCACATCATAATATATCATGAGTATATAATGTATAATCAATATGGAATGGTAAATTTTAAACAATATGTAATTAAATTAACAAGAAGACCAAATAATGAAACCATGGATAATATCAATATATTAAACTCAAGTAAAATAATAAATAAATTCAAAATTAATGAAATGGATATTATTTGACATCAATATCTCAAACCTTAGGATATTTATACCTCCAAATAATTTTTCAATGTAGGTTTAATCAATGGGTATTTATACACCAGATACCCATTTAATTTTCTATATTTATTTGTCCCATGAGGCCTGTCGATCGATTGAGGGGATATATAATTTTGGAACTTACTCATCACACCATGTTCAATGAATTCCTCATATATATATAAAATTCAATTAAATTTATTAATAAAATTATATATCAATTAATATCCATATGGAGTAAAGAATACATATTTATGATGTTTTTCCCTAGTCAATCATATAACATAAATAAAAATAAATCGTATATATAAATGATAAATCGTTTAACCAATTATAATATCCATGATTGATAATTAAATAAAAATTAATATCAAATTTCATAATAAAATGAATGTCTTAAGAGATAGTTAAAAACCAAAATACTAATAATACATAAGATATGACCATCAATTACTTAGAAATATAGGTTTTGTAACAAAATAGTGTTCTTTGGTGAAATAATGAAAATGGATGAAAAATAAAATTTTATTGAATATTTTTTATAAAAACTATGAAAATATATAGAATATGCTAGGAGTGTAAAATTGATATGGTGAATTAAAAATTCACTTATGTCATATTTTTCAAAAAAAAATATTCATTGTTATGTTTTGCAAACAAAATAAAATTTTCCTTTCAAAAACATTAGAAATATTATTTTTAATACTTATAAAAAGAATAATATTATATAAAATGTCATTCATAACTAATTTGGTTAAATAAATATTAATTTTTAAAATTATTTTTGAAAAATATTTACATTGAATAAAAATATACCTGATCAAAATAAAAATAATATTTCCCTGTATTTTAAACATTTCAATCCCTGATTCAGATGATGAAGATATGAAATGTTAGAGGAAAATACAAGAACACCATAAAATATTAAACTTGAATTCAAAATTTAGTAATCATTAATAAATATATATTAATGTTAAATACATCAATGGGATATTATATACTTTCGAAAAGGTGCATAATAACACAAATGTATCGAAAGAGTATATATCGAGATGAAATGACTTCCCTAAAGTTTTACTTAGCTTGTAGGTATTATTACCTCCTATATATTAAAATAAAATTTATTATACCTACATAACAAATCCATATTCATATCTATAAAATAAAATATATTCCATTGTTACATTTCAAGATCCGTTTATTAATAATCTTTTATTATCATCATTATTTATGTTTTTATATCATCTATTTTCCATGAATATTTTAATTCGGTAGACTTGGTACTTACATATTTGAAATGGTTTTATAATCGAATTAATTATTTAAATTATATAAATAATATATATATATATATTAAATTTATTAATATTTAAAATTATCTATAAAAGAGAGAGATAGAAAAAATGACTACATGATCTGTGGAAATGGTATATCGTACTTATGCAAGAACATTGTATTAACATTTTAGAGGATGAAATGAAGGAATTTTAAAAGATAATTCACCTTTATAGGATCACTTTTATATAATATATATCTAATATATTAATTAAATATTTTTTTATTTCTATACTTGTAATGAAAAACTGAAAAAAAGACCAACTCTCTTCGTAGAGGTAGTAGTCAACATGTACAGATGAGAAAAATTATCATTTTATAACTTATTGAATAGTAAAAAATTAATATATGATGTTGTAATTTCCGAAGAATAATTCTGTCAAAAATATTATATATACTAATTACATCCATGTTTCTAACAATCCATGTAATGTGGTGATGAGAAACAAATTACTCTTTTGTGCAGAGATAGTAACATATACATACACGTACACAATGTTTTCTATTTTAATAGGAAGTAATTAGAGTGGAAAATTGTTTTAACATAATCATAATAACATCTAAATATATTTATTATATGTTATTAATTAAAATAATATTAATAAAAGCCAAGAATATGATGTAGAAGAAGAAGAAACATAAATGATTAGGTCAATAAGATTACCGCTTCTTCGGTAGACTACCATTATATATCCTCTTATGAGAAATAGGGTTGGTCATTTGAGAATAATAGAGCCTATATGGAATTTATAAGTATGTTTAGAAGTGAAAATTTGAGGTTTTTATTGATCTTTTATGCTTGAAGTGGTATAATGAAATGAAGGAAGGGGTGTCCTTTTATAAGTGTATAAAAGGGAATTCTTAAAATTCAACAAATTATTAAATTAACATAAAATCGTATTCAATTATAAATGGATAAATAATGATATAATTATAATATATGTTGAGTATGAGTCAATATACTCTGATAAAATAAAAAATTGATGTTTTTGTTATGTTTTATATTGTTGCTACTATATTTTCCCCTCCACCTATTATCCCTTTTGACAATTAATGAAATATTAAAATTTTCATGCTTTATGGGTAAATAATATTATAATAAGAGAAAAAAACATACAATAAATGGTCCATGGGTAATGATATAAACTATATACAAGTCACTTGGATAAAGGTAGTATTTTATTGAAATTAAATCATTCAATAAAATAATATTTCATATAAAAGTTCATCAACGTCATATTTGAAACTTTCAATTTAATTTGACATGAAATAAATCAAGAAAAAAATAAATTAAAATAGAATCCTTCACTCATACCTAACATGTCATATGTATCTATAAAATTCATGGAAACAAATAATTCATCAAATTTATTTTAATTTAAATATTTATAAATTAATTTATTATTTTTTTATTAGTTGAATATATTTTATGTTGACATTGCCTAAGAATTTAAAAAAAAGATTCAATAACTAAAAATTTAAATAAATTTCCCAGATAATAAAATCAATTAATATTTATAATAATCATTTATAACCAAACAAAATATGTTTTTATACCTATCACAATAAAATATACATATTATAAAAAATAGAATGACAGTCTTGACTTTATCTTCTACTTAAAAAAGATAATGGTCGACATCTAATGTATATGGGAAAATAGTCATTTCTAGGATATTTGTATGATTATATATGAAATAGAATCATCCAAAAAAATTAATGCATGTTTTGGATTTATTCATAACGCTTTATAAAATTATTTTTAACCTTAATTACTTGATTTAACTTTTACCAAGTTGATAAATTTTTATAATCTTACTATTCATAATGACCAAATGTAAAAGGGACCTCTCAAGAACCAAGATGGAGTTCCATCCAACCCAAAATCCAACGTCGTATGTGCCTCAACATGAAGGGGATTCTCGAATCCCTGTGGGCTTGTAACTAGTGCATGGGTATCAAAAATATTATATGGGAATGATTTCACATATTTATAAAATCACTAATAACCAATAGAAATAAACATCACCATGATAAATAACCAATGAAAAAAAAGCTGCAACCATTTTCAAAATTCAATGTTTTCAACTATAAATTGTCCAAAATGATCCACAAAATAAGGGGAACAAAAAACTATCACAAGAAATCTCCATGTGAGGATAGAGTGGTCACCCTCATTACATCTTCACCAACACCTGCAATAAGTGGAATTATAACAACTAGATCCATCATCACCATGAAACGTATTTCCTTTACCTTGGTCATACAATTCAAAATCTACATACAACCAACGTGTATATAGGTTGTGAGCCAACGACCAGTAAAATTCCACCAAAAAATGTAGACTCCATTCCAAAACATTATATAGCTAATTAACATGCACATTTTTATAAGAAGATTTAAAACATTTTTAATAAACTAATTTAAAAAAACAATCTCAAGAATCACTTTTCAATAAAATCATATTTTCAATAATTAGCTAGTTGTAAATAAAAATATACTCATGGCCTACCATATAACAATGGATTCCACCACATCTCATAATCATCATGTCACATGTGATAACTGAGGGTAAATCCATATTGGTAAATATTTATATAGGGACCCCAAAAACCTCATACCTCAGTGAAAAAAATCATCCACTAAAATATAAACAACATCCTCATGAACTAGCCATTATAGGGGACCATCCCCCAAGGTCCTATGGTATCTAAAATAGTGTTCTCAATAATGATCCACTTGAGTGGATTACTTACCAAGGTCAAGTGGCCATCGATCATATTCCATATTTATTTATTTATTCGTTATTAATCGTTCAAGATGATTTTGGGCCTCAACCACCTCAGAATCAACTAGCGTACTAGTCATAGTTCTCCCATCTAGGTACTTCATATTCCCTTTGTGCTCAAATTTCATTTCACATATCACATAAACTAACACATTCACATATACTTGAAATGCCTCATAACCACAAAATTAAATCCCCAATATTCATAAGAAAACAAATTAGAAGTACATCTCTCACTACTTTCACAGTTTACAAAAATTGATTTTTGAAAAACAACTAGAATAGAACTTGTGAAAGCCTATAACTTTCCTAGGGAAAATTCTCTTTCATGATGAAATCCACATAAAAAATGCATCACATGTTTATCAATTTCATAACATAGTAAATTTATATGAAAAGGAATCCAATATTCAAAAAAACGCATTCCACTTGAAAACCCCACTTTCAACACATTTGGACATATAAATATTTATGAAAACACATTTCATGACATCCACAAAAAGAATAAAATATATTTACAAAGCACCAAAATATTGAAAAAATGGAAAAAAACAATTTTCCTTTCAAAAACTAAATATAAAATAATATTCATGTTAAACCATTTCCAAAACATGTTTCTAAACACCCAAATTATCCATCAAACATGTTTAAGCACTCACGAAATAATGTACAAATAATAAAATAATGAAAAAGCATAGAACCACATATCTATCACTTAGAAACTTTCACAAATTGGTGTAAAACCACAACTACACCACCAAAAGACCCTAAACGGTAATATTTCAACAAAAACATCAATACCTCCAAAAATAACTCAATGTCAAAACCTCCCTAGGCCAAACAACCCACTGAGAGATTAGAACCCAAGAAAGCGGGAGGTGAAATCCTAGAAAAAGAAAGAAACCATGGGAGAAGAGAACATAACTGATGATCCATGAGGAAATCACACCAAATCCTCCAACAAAATGGAGACCAAGGGAGATAAGAGGGGGATAGGTAGGCTCCTATAGTTGGAGAGATTGAATGGTTTGAGAAAGGGGGGATATGGGGATTGACATATGAGAGGACACAAAAGTAATTTTCCGAAACTTAATGACCTGGAACAGCCCTGTGGTTATGCTAGATGATTTTACAAAATGAGATACAACTGTGTTCCCCTATCCACCAAGGAGGAATAACCCACTATGTTATCTAACATGGTTTGACAAACTGTGGACCAACCATATTGTTCGCCATTATCCAAAAAATGCAATTTTCCACACAGATTCCTAGGCATCAACAAAAATTTCCCCTAACTGTGCACCAACAGTGTACCACCTTCATTTGAGACCAAAGTATCCATTTTTCATCCATATCTCAAGGGGAACACAAGGGACATACATAATGTCAAAATCTAAAAAAATAATAAATTAAAATTAAAACACAAATGTGACGATTCTCCCTGTCACGAACTGAATCTTATCACCACCAAAACCGGCACCAAAACTAGACCGTGACAAGCCCTGAAGGGCATTTCCGATCCCCACGGGCTGGCACAAGTTCCTGGGTATCAAAAACTGAAAATTGGTAATGATTTAGCCGAGTTTGTAAACTTAATACAACAAATGAATCCAAGAAATCAAATATGGATTTTTCAAACCAAAACATCTTTTACTAAATTTCAGAACTGAATTACACAATTTTAAACAATGTTTGAAGACCATTACAAAGGTACAAACCCAAGAAAAGATAGCCCATGAACCTCCACATGGAAAGAGGCACCTCCCTCAATCCATCTCCACGACACTGTATCATAATGGACCGCTAAAAACCCGAACCAATGGCATAAAACCTATACCCAAACCTGTGACATAAAATAATCAAGTCTAATTACACCCAAAGGTGTAAGTAGGGTGTGAGAGAAATCCCAATAGGATACCACCACTAAGAGATTCCATGTGACAAACATTTCATGAAAAAAATCAATGCAAGTTTTGTAAATAGAAAATACTTGTTACAATTTTCTAAAGGATGAAATAATAAATGAAAATAGTTTTCATGTGGGCTAATTTTAAAGGACCAAAAATTTTAAAATAAATAAAAAAGCTACTGAATTTTCCAGCCAACAATACCGTATACCGAAGGTAAGTACAAAGGATCTAATGAGCACAAGTAATATGAAATAACCCCTAAGCACTATCTAGTTGTGGGTCCCAGTTACCTCGTATCTCGGTGAGAGTAACCAAAAAATATATTTGTTCTCGTGCACGAGCCACTAGTATAGATCATAACCATAACCTAGTCATCCCCAATAATCATCATAATGGTTTATTTAGAGTTGTAAGTGTCAATCATGCTAAGTGAAACTGAGGCCAAACCCCACGGATTCACTAGTATACTAGTACACGTCCACCCACCTAGATACACGAGTTTTCGCTTTGTGCTCAAACAAGTTCATCAATACAAGAAATATAGTTTTCACATGAAATTATCACTTCCACATCACACATTAACCAAACAGACCCATGTACATCACACAGGTCACAAATTCCACTTTTCATTCAAATGTATTTTGAAATCAAACTCACACCAAAATTTCCTACAACACTTTTCACATTTATTTAACACTTCCACAAATCCTTTATACAATTTTATAAAACCATTACAAGATATTAAACTCACATAACATCCCACACACATGTCACATAATACCCTTCTCACCTTCACAATTCATTTTATCAATAAACTCACACGAAACATCCCACACCCATGTTTCTCACACAAAACACAATTTAGTAAAATATTTCGAAAATTTATAAAACATTCTAAAAGTGTTTGACATCTCAAATAACAACTTTATCATTAAAAAAACCCAAATTAGTTTAACACACTCACCCAAACAGTACATATACACCCTTTCCCAACATTGTTTAACCAAATAAAACATTTGCAATTTTTATAAAACAAACCCAAGAGGTATAACCATTCTTTGCACACTAAACCCATTTCAAAACCCTCATTCAAAACCAAAATCAAACCAATACCAATCCAAAACAGAATTTTCAGACCTAAAAGAGTTATTAAACCACACCTAAGTTTTATAAAAATAAATCAAATAATACCACAAAGATACACAAAATAAAACACATATTTTCATAAATCACCTTCGAGAAGTACACCACGGTTTTACACCTTAAAATAATTCAAAAACCTCTTTTCAAGGCCCACATGACAATAAGTAATTAATAAACTGGAATTGGCAGCCCCTTTCAAGACTAATAAATCACTTTCATATGTTATAAACTAAACACGAACACTAACCCAAGAGTCACACATGAAAAGCATCCAATTTCAAGCTAAAATACAACTAAAAATTAAATGTTTATCCAAATCCATCAAAAACAGTTTTCAAACCAAAAAAAACATATTATAAACATACTAAATTAATAAACCAAGAAAGATAACTCATCATAAAATGGTTACACATAGAATCACCTACCCTTTTGAGTCGAAACACTCAAAACTTGGTGTGAAACATTAAGCGCACCACCGCTGCACCACAAGGAATATAAATCCAGACCAAAACCACAATAATTGACCAAAAGGACACAAAATCATACCTTAGGATCGATCCCTAGAGTTTGGATATGAGGAACTTCAAGAAAGATGAAATAAAGCTAAAAGAGGATGGAAGGAACCAAGAAAGAATTCAATTACTTGAAAAAGCTTGAGGAAATCGGCCCCATTCCACCAATATGTGAATCTTAAAGTACCCAAAACTGGTATGGAGGATTGAAGTATTTATATTAGGTCATGTGGGGACATAATTTGGGGAACAAGACTGAAAATATATGGTGTTATGATAGAATAATTTTACCTCATCAAATCTGGTCGATTTGAAAAAGATTGGGGAAGATTGCCCTAATCCGCAGGGTATATGAGCTCCAAAAAGGAAAATGCGATAAAGGGGGTGAGCCTGAGGTGTTTGTCTTCGAGTGAGAGGTCAAATAATTGGAAAACAGTAAAAAAAGAATGAGATATTAAAATTTTAATAAAATAATTAAAAGCAGGAAATGGGCTTACGAGCAGGCCCATTACCTTAAACTAAAACAAAAATCAATCATGATTTTGGATTTATATGTGGTCCAAAGGTATATGGTGATATTAATATATCAGGGTATGCCAATTGGGAAGTATAATGGGTATAAAATAGTAAAAATTGAAGGAGTTATAGAAGAAACGAAATTTGTTTTTAAATCTGGAATTGGGCTCACGGTTTGGCCCAAATTTTCAAAACCCACCATTTTCACCAAAATGAGTGGTAAACACCAAAAACAAATCAGGAATGGAAGTTAAATGAATAATAAATTTAAAAATATTTAATGGGTGTGAAAATTATCCCCACCATAAAACATTCTGCCCTCAGAAAGCCACATCAAGAACAAAGCAAAAACCAAACCCAACCGAAAGGCAGAAATGGACTCCTTTGCTAAGCTTCGCCCCCAGAGGCCAAAACACCTATAGTGATCAATTATGGGAGGAATATTTTACAACCAAAACATACACCTCTTTACTAAAATAATCAATCACATTAAAGATTTATCCTAAAAGAAAACTCCTCAAACACTATCTGAACAGGGCTCAAGAAATTTACCCAAACAGACAAGAACATCGAACAAGGTTACACTTACCTTGATATAACTAAACCATTGGGCACTCTCAAACCCCAACGTTTAACCAAGGAAGATGTAGGTGGATATATAGATCCAAAAGAGATTACCCACTTCCAAGCCAAGACCATGGACAAAATTGAGTTACTAGTACAAGGATACAGAAATGGGCTCCCCACCATAAGAGATAGCTTAAATTTATTCGAGACAGAATCAAGACACTAAAACTGGAGACCCGAACAAACACCCCGGTACAAGGGGTAGAATACCATTAGAAATATTCATAATAATATACATGAGACTCAAAGTGGATCTCCCCGCCATAATAACCAACCATCGTAACTTACCAATATGGGTCGGCACAGAAACACCCCAAAACTTAAAGAGTTGGGACGGCCGCACGGTTAGCCCACACAGTTTGGGAAACAATGCGCTAACCATATGGATCCTTATACCTACATGGTTTTCTGGGGAATGGTTACTAGTAAATGTGAACTCAACATGTCTAGACAAATCAATAACTTTTCCTCCAAACCCAAAGGAAACAAAAGGGGAAAAGAAATTCATTGGGAGATAACATGGGGATGAGGCCCTCCACTTCTTTCCCCCGAACGGGAACAAAAGAAGCAAGAAGAAAACCCCAAATGTTTAAACTATTCCCATCTCTCATACTGAGAATAGATCTTTGTATATGGTTAAAAACTTTACTAGAATTTCCTCTGACTACGTACCAGCTTCTCTCCAGAACCTATTGCTGGAGCTGGAATGATTGAAGCATCTTCAGCCTCGCAGTTAGGATTTGGAAACCCTTGAATAGAATTTCTTCTTCCGATGCTACAAAAAACTACACGCAATCCCAGATGGGTTCACCAAGACATAACACACTCTAGAACTCACTTTACCCTATCATTGAATTTCTATAAAATAAGGGTTTAGAGGATGTACTCACATCACACCTTGTTTCTTCGGGTGAGAAACGACAGAAATAAAGGAAACATATAAACACCTTCCTCTAAAATAGAGGATGTCAAGATCTCCCAAAAGGAGAAACACTTCTGAAAAAAATAGACTAACAAAATATTGTACAACTTCACCTTTATAATCAAATGAGCACGCGACATCACATCGCGTCACCGAACATGACCAAAGCGACTGATAGAAATAATACAAGGAGGCCTTACATAACACCCCCAAACATCACAGCATTCCAGAAAGTGGCCATAACAGCCTCTCGTGGCCAGATTTCCCACACTGGTGGTTTAACATAAAACCCTTCTTCGAAGAGACTATGAAGGACTTAGAGTCCTTCTTAGACACTATCCATACTGACAACCCAGACAACTTTCACCTTCGACGAATCAGGTATCTTAAGAAACTAATTTCTCTTTCAACCATCCATGAGAACTCTTCCGCACCAAGAGGATCCGAAAAAAAACCAATAAAGTAAATGGTGTAGACTCATTCTATAAATCTCAATAAAATATTCCTTACATTGATCAACTGGAGGATTTTCCAACGGTGAAACAATCCGGGTTGCACTTCAGTTGCGCACTAAACTTTAATGGGGGTATACCTTATCCAATGAGAGAACCCAAGGACCCAACCAAGCTGTTCTATTGGTAAAAACATGCCACAAAATACATCAAAACTCATTATTGGAACCACCTTAAAGGTGTCCCGTAACATATATCATAGGATACTACTAACCGGACCTTCTACCCAGCTTACTGACCAAACACAAACACAAAACACATTTCGAACATGAGGGGTTCTTGGACTCAAAAAATCCCAGAACATCAAAATTTTCCAAAAACACATAATATACACCATCCCACACAATTTATCAAGAAATTATGTTTTTATTTAAAAACATTTCTTTGAAAACCAATGGTTCAGCAGTTAGCGTATCCACCAATGGTACCCTATGGGCCTCACACATGCATGTTTCTGTGCCACACCAGTCACCCTCCTCATATTCATCCCGACACTCATCCGGTCATGCCATGAACCATCCAACGTCCCATATAACCCAATTTATGTGGTCTCTCATGGAAATACAAATGGTTAAAACAAAAATTCTTTCCACTTTTCAAAAAAAATGGTAAACCAACCCATCCTTTTTCTCAAAACTGTAAAAAATGTGATCAAAGTCTCCATTCACATCTTAAAAAACTATTCATAAGGACACAACCATTTAGAAAATAACTCACTTTCAATTTATTCACGTCAATTTGAAAACATCGCATCCCATTAAAACACCATTTACTTGTTTAGAAATCTATATTGGAAAGACTTTTGAAAACCAACTTCAATATGGTTTCAGATTTCAAAAGAGGTGTAAGAACACTATTTTCCATTTCAAAAAAATTCTGAAAATTCAGTTCCACCATTTCATAAATCAAACCAGTCCATATTTATTTGAAAATCATTTCACAAAAACATTGCGCTTCGTAAAACCAAGTCACTTTAAAACCAAAGTTCCATGATTTCAAAACTAAAGCACAAAACAGTGCAAGAGGAAACTAGTTTCAGTGGGTGGCTTGGACATATGGTTGCCAGCTATATTCCATTCACTTCACCATTATAGAGAGTGTTCTAGGGAATATCCATGGCTCCACATGGCTTGTCAGACCCTACAATCTCACTAAGACCATTAACCCAACTCTCTTTTCATTTCCCTTAATCATCATTAGACCAAGAAAACCAAAAGACATAGATAAATCCCTAATTATTCTGGATACTTAAATCCCAACATGAGGTGTGGTGATCAAGCACGCTACCCATAACCAGAATTTCATGTCCGGACAATCATAACTCCAGACTATCCCAAATATTTCCCAAATAACATGACTCAAATAGAGAGAACCTCCTTTGATACCATTTTGTCATGAACTGAATATGATCGCCACCAAAACCGGCACCAAACCCGGCACATGACAAGGCCCTAAGGACCTTCCAAATCCCCATGGGCTGGTACAAGTTCTTGGGTTTCAAAAACTGAAAATTGGGAACGCTTTACCAGAATTTGTAAAATTAAAACAACAAATTATTCTAAGAAATAAAATATGGATTTTTCAAACCAAAACATCTTTTACTAAAATTTAGAACGGAATTACACAATTATAAACAATGTTTGAGGACCATTACAAATGTACAAACCCATGAAAAGACATCCCAAGAACCCATAAATGGAAAGAGGCACCGCCCTCAAGCCATTTCCACGACATTGCATCACGATGGACCGCTAAAAACCTGAACTAATAGCATAAAACCTATACCCAAACCTGTGACATAAAATAATAAAGTATACTTACACCCAAAGGTGTATGTAGGGTGTGAGCGAAATCCCAGTAGGATACCACCGCTAAGAGGTTCCATGTGATAAACATTTCATAACAAAATGCATTGCAAGTTTTGTAAATAAGAAATTCTAGTTACTATTTTCTAAAGGATGCAATAATAAATGAAAACAGTTTTCATGTGGGATAATTTTAAAGGACCAACAATTTTAAAATAAATAAAAAAGCTACTGAATTTTCCATCCAACAATACCATATACCAATGGTAAGTACAAAGGATCTAATGAGCACAAGTAATAGGAAATAACCCCTAGGCACTAGCTTGTTGTGGGTCCAAGGTACCTCATATCTCGGTGAGTGTAACCACAAAAAAATATTTGTTCTTGTGCACGAGCCACTAGTAGGGATCATACCCATAACCTAGTGGTCCACAATAATCATCATCATAGTTTAGTTAGAGTTGTAAACGTCAATCTTGCTAAGTGAAACTGAGGCCAAACCCCATGGATTCCCTAGCATACTAGTATACGTCCACCCACCTAGATACCCAGGTTTTCCCTTTATTCTCAAACAAGTTCAAAAATCCAAGAAATATAGTTTTTACATGAAAATATTACTTCCACATCACACATTAGCCAAACAGACCCATTCACATCACACAAGTCACAAATTCCACATTTCATTCAAATGCATTTTGAAATTAAAATCACACCAAAATTGCCTACAACACTTTTCACATTTCTTTAACACTTCCAAAAACACTTTAAACAATTTAATAAAACCATTACAAGTTATTACACACACATAAAATCCCACACACATGTCACATAATACCCTTATCACCTTCACAAATCATTGTATCAATAAACTCACACGAAACATCCCACACCTGTGTTTCGCACTTAAAACATAATTTAGTAAAACATTTCGGAAATTTATATAACATTATAAAAATGTTTGACATCTCAAATCACTACTTTACCATTCAAAAACCCACATTAGTCAAACACACTCACCCAAATAGTACATATACACCATTTCCCAACATTGTCTAACCAAATAAAACATTTTCAGTTTTTATAAAACAAACCCAAGAGGTATAACCATTGTTTTCACAATAAACCCATTTCAACACCCTCATTAAAAACCAAAATCTTACCAATACCAATCCAAAACAAAATTTTCAGACCTAAAACAATTATTAAACCACCCCCAAGTGTTATAAAAATACATCAAATAATACCGCAAAGATACACAAAAAAACACACATTTTCTTAAATCACATTCGAGAAGTACAACACGGTTTTACACCTTAAAAACATTCAAAAACCTCTTTTCAAGGCCCACATGACAATAAGGAATTAACAAAACAGAATTTTCAGCCTCTTTCAAGACTAATAAATCACTTTCATATGTTATAAACTAAACCCAAACATTACCCCAAGAGTCACACGTGAAAAGTACCCAATTTCAAGCTAAAATACAACTACAAATTAAATGTTTAAACAAATCCATCAAAAATAGTTTTTCAAACCACACAAAAAATATATTAAACATAATAAATTTATAAACCAAGCATGCTAACTCATCATAAAATGGTTACACATGGAATCACCTACCCTTTTGAGTTGAAACCCTCAAAACATGGTGTGAAACATTAAGTGCACCACCGCTGCACCACAAGGAATATAAATCTAGACCTAAACCACAATAATTTACCCCAAAGACACCAAATCAGACCTCAGGATCGAAACCCAACTTCTGGATATGTGGAACTTCAAGAAAGAGGAAATGAAACTAAAAGAGGATGGAAGGAACCAAGAAAGAAGTCTATTACTTGAAAAATCTTGAGGGAATCGGCCTCAATCAACCAATATTTGAATCTTGAAGTACCCAAAATTGGTATGGAGGATTGAAGGATTTATATTATGTCATGTGGGGACCTAATTTGGGGAAAAATACTAAACATTTATGGAGTTATGAAAGAATCATTTTACCTCATCAAATCTGGTTGATTTGAGAAATATTGAGAAAGATCTCCCTAATCTGCGGGGTATAAGAGCTCAAAAGGGGAACACGTGATAAAGGGGGTGATCCTGAGGTGTTTGGCTTCAAGTGGGAGGTCTAATCACTAAAAAAAAGTAAAAACCGAATGAGATATTGAAATTTTAAAAAACTAATTTAAAGCAGGAAGTGGGCTTATGAGCAGGCCCATTACCTTAATCAAAAACCAAAATCAATCATGATTTTGGATTTATATGTGCTCCAAAGGGATATAGTGATTTTAATATATCAGGTTATTCCAATTGGGAAGTGGAATGGGTATAAAATAGTAAAAATTGAAGGAGTTATAAAAGAAACGAAATTTGTTTTTAAATCTGGAATTGGACTCACGGTTTGGGCCAAATTTTTAGAACCCACCATTTTCACCAAAATGAGTGGTAAACCCCCAAAACAAATTAGGAATGGAAATTAAATGAATAGTGAATTTCAAAAAAGTTCATGGTTGTGACACTCCCCACTATAGAAACCATTCATCCCCAAAAAAGCATCCTGATGCTTGATCAGATAATAAAAATATATATTGTTTTCCGCACCAATACTTCCTCTCCCTAGTCTCTTTCACATCATTTCCATATTTTCAAAGAACCAAGACCAAAGTAATATACATCTAATGAAGGACTTTCTGTTTGGAATATTTATTCTGCACTGGCCACTTGATCACAAACAAATCATGATCCAAATCTGTCTCTACCAAATTCAACACAAGAGAAGGATCTAGGTTTTTCTTTTTCAACTTAGATATATGGAAAATATCATGAATTTACATAAACCTTTTAGGAAAAGATAACCATTATTCCATCATAACAATATAATGGATATTCGAAAATGTCTATCATATCATAGTGTAAGATTCTCTTTCTTACCCAAACAATGATGGCCCAATAATGGTTCCACTTTCAAGAATACCTGGTCAGCCACATAAAAAACAAAAGCATAGTTCCACCGATTGATAAATGATTTATAGTGAATCTGAGATATCAAAAACATCTTCTTGATCAACTTGAATATATCAGAATTCTCTTTCACTACACTCTATTTAAATAATAAGGTGATATATAACATAGTCCAACACAAGGTCAACAAACATAGGCGACTGTAAAAAACCTAAAAAGGATCCATTAAAATTAAGGTTTGTTAACTATTGGTATATGAAGTCTAAACCAATCAAAAAATTTATCCCACAAACCTTTGAAATAAAACCCACATGTCTAGAGCCTGTCTTCCAAAATCTGGTTCACCTTCTCCATCTTACTATCAACTTGAGGATGGTATGCCTTGCTCAACATGACCTATATCCCATTTACTTCTGAAACCCTTCCTAAAATTGAGAGGTGAAATGGGGTCCCACTCTTAAAAACGTCCTCTAGAACACCATGAACCCTCAAAACCTGTTAAATATATAATATACCCAACACATCCACTTCTCTAAATCTATAACTGGAATGAGTATGGTTGATTTTTTCAAACAGTCAATCACCACCAAGATAGAATTCCTTACCTGGTGAGTATGGGAAATCCAAAGATAAAGTCCATTGTGATCTTGTCCCACATCCATGTAGGAATGGTTAGAAGTTGAAGAAAATTGGAAGGAATTTGGTGTTATAACTTTACCTGATGAAAAATGTAACATAGTGCTAATAATCCATCTACATAATACCTCGTACATGGCCACTAGAACTACAGATTCATATCACAGTGCATCATGGTAGTACCAAGATAGGATACCAACTAAGGCTTTTGTATTTCCTGTATCACCACCTTCCTAAATGGAAACATAAATAATAAGAGACCCTAAATGAAAAAACTTCATTTAGGATTCAATGACCAATAAAAATTCGTCTCCACACCATCAGAATATTTCATAGATTTCTGACATAACTCATCACCATGATTCTTCCAATAAATCAGCTCTAAAAGAGAAGGTGATAGCTGCACATTGGCCAAGAACACACCTCCAATATTATTCCTAGTCTCTAGGTGCGTCTGAATTAAAAGGCCCATCAACATCCACTCATCATTAGAGCTTTTAAATGATTTCACCATCACATTAATACTCAATGAATCTACGACAACATTACCATTACCAATGGATAACATGATATCATAATGAAACCTCTTATGATACATGACCCAATGACATTGCCTCATGTTCATATATTTTTGGGAGAGTATATAGGCCAATATATTATGATGAGAAGAAACTAATAACATCTCCAGAAAAATATAATGGCACTATGTCTTCAATGCATGCATCACTACTATTAATTCCAATTCATGGGTTGGGTAATTCTAATCAAGTGGTCAGAGTGGGTGAGATCCATAAGCCAAAACATGGTCATCATGAATTATCACACACCCATGAACCATATTTGAAGCATCATAGTAGACCACATATATGTTCCTCCATTCTAGAAAGATAAAAAAAGGGGTTTTCGTTATCAACTATATAATCTCATTAAAGTATTCTTGGAACTCTAAAATCCATTAAAAAATTACCACTTTTCATGTATGTGATTTCATGGATGAAGCCAGGAGAGATAATTCCTGAATGAAACCACTGTAATATCCTACAAGGCCGTAAAATCTCTTAATCTCAAACTAATTCATTGATAGATCCCACAAAATAATTGCACTACTCTTCTCAAAGTCCATCAAAAAATCTCTCTCTATGATCACATGACCCAAAAACATCACTTTCATAATCTAGAAGGTGCTCTTGGAAATTTTATAATGGAGAAAATGATTAAAAATGGTGCCTAGAAAAATCATAAAAATCCACTCTTGATCCTCCTAAGATTTATAATAGATCGGGATTTCATCAATGAACATGATGATAAATTAGTCAACATAATGATTAAACACCTTATTCCTGATGACCATAAAGACTATTGGATATTTTGTCATTACTAAAGGCATGACCATGTATTGAAAATGGTCACACATACTTTAGAAAGCTGTTTTGGAACATCCACCTCTCTAAATCAGACATTATGATACCCAGAATGTATGTAATTTTTTGAAAACCACATTACCCCTATAAGATGTTTTATAAGGTTTTAAATTCATGTAAAATGGTACTTATTATTTATTTTTACCTCACTCATCATTTAATAATAAATGCACAATCAGGGAGATCCATTGGCCTTTTTGGAAAATAGAACCAGAGCTACCCAATATGAGATTCTTGGTAAAATGAATCCATTGGATTACAAAATCATTTAGTTATAAATTTAATTCACTCTACTCCGTTGGGACCATATACTATGAGGGAAGAGATATAAATTTTGTTCCCAGGGCCAAATTGTTAGAGTAATCCACAAGATTCTCTGGAAGGAAACCCAAAAAATACTCTAGAAAAACTAATGGAAAATGATCCACCACATTAAGTAACCCACCTATAAGAATACTACCACAATCTCCCAATGTAAGTGATGTGATTTGATAAACTGGATTTATTAATTCTGGATGTTGAGGTCCAACATGACCTGACCAAGGATTCAATTATCTATAAAAAACATGGTTACATCCATTAGGTTCCACAAAACTCAATCCCCACCTATAATAATCATCGTGAATTTGAAAAGACACCATCCCATACCTACCAAAGATTACATCAAAGTGGTCTATTTATAAAACAAAATTTTCCCATTATAACTCAACCCCTAACATGGTTATTGCACAATATGTACACCTAAAACCCTTCTCTTAATTTTTACTAAGTTTCATTACCAACTCCATCACAAAAAACATAATTTTAGTTTGAACTTTTTTACTTCAACAAAGTGGGAAAAAAATGAATGAAACCGAATCACCATTATCAAAGAGAAAACTGTCTATAGATGATGAAATAATCATGGAACCCTGAAATTTTCGAGGAGCTACATCATATTATACTGGTGCTTGATCCACCACATGGAGGTGCCTCCACTTAGCATGAGCCTGAGAATAACTATTGTCCTATAGATCTTCTCAAAACTGACATTGTCTGTATGATGATCCAACAATACTGCTAGGACCTCCAAACCAAGAACCCTCTATCCTCGATGCTTCTAATAGAGCTATAATCCATTTAAAAGTCATAAATATTTTACCACCCTGATATGGGCACACTAAGTTTTATAATCCCCATAAGTGCCTCATATTTTACCACTAGTGGTATGGTTTTGGTGGAGATGAGAATGTTGGTTATGTGTTCCATGCCTTCCAAATTGCTGGAACATGACAGAGCTATCATAAAAACCCAAAGTTGAAGTCAACCAAGAAGGATGTTTTGAACTAACACCTCTCTTATTTCACTACTCATCTCACATCCTCTTATTCTCAGGAGAACTGCCACTACTCACTGCTGATATTGATCTATGAAATCTAGGTTGAACCTTATGATCAATTTCCACCATCATAGCTGGATTAACCACCTTAACATATGTTATCATCTTTAAAAAAAATACCTATTATTATATCTCTAACCTCAACTTCCCCAATAACTATTGATACATCATCATCTCATTGGGAATGGGATCAGTTTTCTACCAAATGAGCTCAAAATGGTGTTAGAGAACATCGTCCAAAACTAGTATCCTTGGGTAAAATCTATAAACTTCTAGGTTCTCGAAAAGGTCCAAACCTCAGGAAAATAATTTTGGTTTAAAATAGGCTTTCATTCATTCAAACTCATGTTTTTCATTCAAAACATGCACCAAAAAGTACCACCACTTGCAACTAGGACCTTCCATCATTAATGAATAACATTTCACTCTAATTCCTTAGGAGTATTAAGAAATTAAAACATCCAATCTATTTTCTCAAGACACTCTTCTTCATCTTGATGTTCTGTGCTAACACGGAATGGAGGAGGATTGTTCTTGAGAAACTCATGTTCTTTTACCTTCTAGTATTTGGTTCATCTTCTCTAACCTAAGTAGGACTGAAGCCCACTCCTTTTATTAAATATTGGATAGCTTGAAACAAGGATTCCACTATCCTCTGATCATTTGGGGAGGTATAATTCTCACCAGCTTCTTCCTATGGCTTCACATTGATCTTATAAGGAGGAATTGCACTAAAACAAGCCCAATAAGAAGAGACCATCCACAAAACCATTATGAATATTTTCAGTAATACCAATAAATATCAAAAACTTCCATAAATCAAAACACCAAAAAACCATTACAATAACATGCCAGACCAAAAATACAACACACCTACCAAATGTCCATATTGAGTCTAAAGCCTGTACATCTCACTTGGTGGAGATGTAAAACCAACCCACCAACAATCCATGGAAACTTGAGTCCTATCCCAAGGTGTCTTGTCCATACATCATACTCTTAATAAGAAACTCAAGTCCCAACAATCCAATCATTGATCTATCCAAAATCATCCCAAATAACATATCCCAAAGATAGCATAACCTAGATCTAATACCATTTTTTCATGAACCAATATAAATCTCCTTCCAACCTGACATCTGGCCGTGACTATCTCATGTCCTCAAGGGAATTCCCACATCCCCATAGGATAGAAACTAATACCTGGGTATCAAAAATATTATTTTGGAATTATTTCATGTTTTTATATAAGAAAAAATGACCAAAAAAAGTTAACAACACCATGATAAAAGTGAAAAACCTAATGATTCACCACAAAATCTCATAATTAACTATTTAAAACGTTAACCAAACCTAAATGTTCATCAAATTTAATCGTACAAAAAAATATACCAAGAGATTTACATGAGAAGAGAGGGTTATCATCCTAAAGACACCTCTACTAACACCTGCATGAAGCAGAACTATAACAACCTGATCCACCATCACCATTATATATATTTTCTTTACCTGTACCACACATAACAAAACATACATACACCCGTGGGTGAATTCATGTTGTGATCCAAAGCCCAGTTGGAATACATCCTAAAAAAATATTTCATTCCAAGGCATTACAAGACAAATTAACATTGACATTTACATAAGTACATTAGAACAATTTAAAGAAACCACTTTGAAGAAAAATATCCACCGAAAGAGTTTTCTATAAACCACCTTTTTCACTAATTTGAATTCTTAGAATATAGATATTCACAAGGACTTCAGTATACCATCAAATAGCTCCACATCTCATAAGTGTCATGTAACAAGTGGGCACCATTGGTTAATCCCTATAGGTAACTATCTCTAACATGACCCTGCTAACCTCATACCTCTTTGATCAAAATCCTTCACTAAACTACCAACATCGTCCTCATAAAAAGTCCATTATAGGGGAACATATTACATTGTTAAATGGTCACCAAAACATTATTCTCATGCATGAAAAAATTTAGGAGAATATATACCAAGTTATAGTGGTCTCTGATCATATAACATGTTTCTTTAGTGTTTTATCATTAATCCTGCTAGATGAATATGATCCTTATCCACTTCTGAATCCACAAGAGTACTAGTCCTAGTTCACCGACCAAGGTAGCAAGCTTTCTATTGGTTCTCAAATTTCATTTCAAATAAAATTTAATCTGTATCTTTCATATATGCATTCAAAACAACATAATTAAATAAAGAAATCACCAATTTTCATAACAAAACCAATAATAAGTACATTTCACACTACAAGGATAATTTATGAAAATAAATTTTTGAAACACAATGAAAATAATTTTTTGGAAATTATTCTTCTTTCTATAGAAAAATACCCTTTAATGATCACATACATATCAAAACCATTATCATTAAATACTGAACAATTTCAAGACACAATAAAGTTTCCTATTAAGGAATCCAATATTCAACAAAACCCATTTCACTTTAAAACCATGCTTTCAACACATATGAAAATATAAATCCCTTAGAAAACACATTTTTCACCTACCATGAAAAGTGTAAAATATATATAAGCAATCTGATAATGATTAAAACATGATATAAAAAAAATTTATTTTCAAAAACCACCTTTCATAAAATATGCATCTTAATCCATTTCCAAAAACATGTTTTACACCCCCAAATAATCCATAGAACATGTATAAGAAATAATGAATGAATATCCAAATCATAAAATAATGAATAATTATGGAACCAACGACCACAAATAAGGATAATTCAATAAATTGGTGTGAAACCACAATGGCACATTCATAATACCTAAATGATGAAATATTTATCCAAAAAATTCAATATCTCTTCAAACAACCAAAATCCCCTCTAGGCCAAACACCCTATTAGAAAATTAAAATATAAAAAATAGTAAAGAGAAACACGAGAAAAAGTGAGAAACAATGGGATAAAGGCAATTACATGATTATCCTTGAATAAACCACACCAAATACACCGAAAGAAGTGAGTATAAGGGATCGAAGAGGGAGAGACGGATTTACCTAGGGCTGGAGATCTAAAATGGGAAAAGTAAGGGGGTGTGGGTTTAAAAACCCAGAGAAAAAAGTAATTTCTCAAATTGAAATGACTTGAATAATTCATAGGGTTAGCCCATATGATTTTCCAAACCATGTTCCAACCGTGCATCCCTCTCATCTTAGGAGGAATAAGCTAGATGGTCATCCTACACAGTTTGACTAACCATTATCCAACCATGTTGTTTCTACTATTCAAAAATGCAATAGACCACATGGTAACCTAGGAAATGACGTAGGGTTTCCAGAAACATGTTCCAATCATGAACCACCTACTTTCAAGCCCAAATTCTCCATTTTTATCAAAAACTCATGGGGAATCCAAGAGATAAACAAAAGGCAGAATGTCAACAAAAGAATACCTCAAAATGAGATCATAGGTGTGTTAAGGCATATTTAAACATTTCAACCCCAAGATTAGAAATATTAATCCATTTTATAAAATTCAATTCATAGAAGTGGAATAAGTTAATTTTATAATAATCCCACAAAATTCGATGAAAAAGGGGTAAAAATTGGATTTTTAGGTTTGAAAATTAATGTGTACATAAATTAGGTATTATACTGATTATAATTTAATTAATTAGATTATTTATAAGTAAATAATACTTATATTAATTTTATATTATATTAAAATAATTATGTAGTACTTTTCAATTAAAATAAATTATAATTTAATAAGAAAATTGTATTTGTACCTAATCATTGAAAAATAAATATTTTTAGAAATAAAACAAATTTAAAAAAATATTATATTGACATGTAGAATTAAAAAAAGAGTTAATTATCACATAATAATTTTTTAATATTTTTCCACGAGTTTTTAAACTCTGTGTTGCATTCAATAAAATTAGTGAAATTAATTTTTTAAAGGGAAATATATCATAAAATATTTTATTATTACATAAAATCTCAAGATCATATCATATATATTTTTTATTTTCAATTGTATAGTTATTTATTTATTTAATTTAATTTAAAAAAAGTTTTATTTAACTAATTATATATTATCAAATAATATAATGAAAATTCCACCAAAGATAATATGAATTAAAATAAATTATTTATTTATAAATTATTTCATTATATATGGTTAATTAATAATATTAAATCCACATAATATTAAAAATAATGTGAAGAATACAACGAATAATATTTTTATCATAATTTAATAAAAAATCTGAAAGAAAATATTATGTCCAATGTCACGTTTTAATATTTGAGTTAGAATGAAATCATAGAATAACGTAATGGTTTGTCCCACATCAGGATACTTTAATTAATCAAGATTTTTTAATAAATGTTTTTGGTTGAATTCACCAAGTCAACATCAAGAGAAATTTTTCCAATATGACATGGTGTAACTTATAGGCAAATTTTGGGGAAATATATTTTTAGAAATTTGAGAATGGGGAGTCCATTAAACAAATCATTGAATCACGAGTTAATGCAGTTGGATGGAATAACCTGCATAAATACATTTGAATAATTTTCAATGGCCTTTATCTAGGACTTTTTATGTGTAATATAGATCCCTTCCACTAATATATGTAAGAGAAAATATATTCTGATTCTAAGGGTGAGGGATATTGAGATATTATTAAATAGTGAGATAATAATGTAATTAATTTATTATAACACACATGGTAATCCTGAGAGTCTACTAAAATATGATTTTATTTATAGGATAATATCACCATTCATTTTAGGATCAGACAGTCTCTATGATGTATCATATAAAAATGAAAATATCCTGATTATCATTAACATCCATGACTGGTACAGGTTCTTGTGAATAAAACTATTCCAAGAGAGGGTGTTTGATTTACATGAGTCCATAGTTCATGTTGAAATTATTTAGTAGGATAGTGATGGGGTTATTAATGTATTTTGGAAACATTTAAATGATTTATTGGATGTTTAATGCATCAGGTTATCATTCATTACTAAGGATCTCCAAAATTGTCACAATAACATGGATTCATACATTATGATATGTCATCTCAATTATATTAGTTTTGAAAAATAAATTCAAGAGATTTATTATATATCCAAGAAAATGTTTATATTCAAACATGAAGAATGGGTTGATGTGCTGATAACGGTTTGACGGTGCTGGCTTCCAGTGAATGGCATAGTCGACATCCTGGGCTCCGGCAGCGATGGCTGTTTGCCAGCGGTTCGGGCGCCTGTTGTTGGCTGGGGTGTGGCTCGTGGTGGCAGTATGTTCAAGGCACCTCAGTTCTCTTATTTTTTATGATGTCATGGTCTGTTTGAATTTTGAAATTGGAAGTTTGAATTTGCTGTGGTGGTGTTTGGTTGTCTGGTGGATTAGTCTGTGAGGTTACCAGTAACCCATAAACCGGCTTGGGGAAAATGAAAAAAAAATGATTTGCAGGCAGGAAGGGTAATCATTCAATTTCTTCAAAATGGTTATTAGATAAAAAATGATTTTTAATTTGTATCCAAATATGTGAAATAGTTAAATTATAAACGATTAAATGTGTTATAGTTGATCATGGAGTGAGAAATATAGAATGACATGCTTTTAAAGCTACAGGATACTTCCATATCACATTAACAACTACTTTAATTATATTTTTAAATAACTCTTATTTGTGCCCATTATAACAAAAATATAATATATGTTTCCATTTAAGAAATGTATAGATTTATATTCAGGATTAAAAAAAAGATTTTATACTTTTATAAAGTTAAAAAAATTTATCTAATGAAGAACTTTAATAATTGTCTTTATATAGTATAATTTTAAAATAATGTCATACAAATAGATAAGAAAACAATTCCATCTGACTCTTAAATTATACAGTTTTTAATCATTGTTTCAGTTATGTAAATGAGAATAATTTCAAATAATTACACCAATATGTAAATTTCAGTTATTTTTATTTGAAACACTATCATATATTTCTTACTTCTATTAAATAAAAAATAACCAAATATCTATTTAGTGGAATATATGATATGGTCATAGATATTCAATAATATTTTATTATATATTTTTACATACCTTTACCAGTATAATATCATGGCAGATCTCATACATCATAAATTATACCAATGAATTTAGTTGAAATTAATATGTAATTTTAATGATTTATAAGTCTAATTCCTTTGAAACATTTAATGAAAAATCAATTAACTACATAATATTCTTGGTAATAAGAGAAAGAAAATCTAATCAAACTGAGGAGGGGAGTATCCTAACAAGTATTTTTTAAATTATCTAAATTTTTTTTGGGATACTATTAATATGAAACTCTATATATACACCATAGGGATGTCATGTCAATGCAAGGAGGATTTTCACCTTATTAGATATTGTGAGATCGATGATTAGTCAACATATATTTTATTATCTTTGTGTGCATACACAATAAATAATATATCACACATACTAAATCTAGTTCCAAATAAATTATTAAAAGTGATACAATAAGATCTAATGTATGTGAATAAATATGTTCTATCCTAATTATTTGTGTGGGGATGTAACATGATTATTTTGGAAACTTCTAGAAACAAACATTAATCTCTAGTAACTATGTATATCCTTTTAGAGTACCCAAAAGGAACAATGAGATCTTATTTATATGACCCATTGAAAAATGTGTAATAATGGAAAGGAGAACCATGTTCCATGAAAGGGATCATTTCATTATTGGATAAAGTGAGATTAAGATAGAATTAAAAATAATCATGGCTCAAGATATAAAATTGTTTACCGATGTTTAAATTCCAGAAGTAATAGTAAAATAATTTCTTTTTTAGCCACATGTACTACATAGGGGAACTAGAAGGGTTATATAACAAAAGAGATGTAACTATATTATGACTTGGAAATGTGACACAATATTAGTTGATGAAAAGGAACCTCTATCCATTAAGGAAGTATTAAGAAACATTAAAGATTCCATGTGGGAAGAAATAATGAATTCTAAAACAGCTTCCATATGCCAGAACCGAGTTGGGGTTTTCATGGATCCATCAGTTCATATAAGGATAGTTTATTAAAAATGGGTAATCAAGAAGAAACTATAAAAATGATGTTAATTTTTTTTCTAATTAGACATTACAATATTTTAAAGGGTTTAAGTAATGTCATGTCATTATCTTTGATGAAGTCTTTTCAAAATTCTGTAGGTTAATATATATTTGTATAATACATTCTATAGCT
The DNA here is from genome assembly GCA_963277665.1 of Viscum album. Lineage (NCBI taxonomy): Eukaryota > Viridiplantae > Streptophyta > Magnoliopsida > Santalales > Viscaceae > Viscum > Viscum album. The sequence goes on along the minus strand of OY728155.1, from coordinate 114,962,239 downwards.
TCCTATAATGATTATGTGATTTTAAAAATTGATATTAACCCAAATTTATTTAATGGAAACCATGTAGATTATTTCTATTGGACTTGACAATAAGGGGTTTCGACTCCAATGGATGAAAATAGGATGTGATAGTTATTTTGTTCCATTTGTTGGTTGAATAAAGAATCAAGATCAAGTATCATTAATTTTGATTCATACATAAATTAATTTGGTTTCATAGTGAATGAATGTGATCCATGTGTTAAGAAATGGTTTTGTAAAAATGTTGTAGTTTATCTAGTAGATTATTTTGATGACATATTACTCAGGGAAAATGAGATACAAAAAGTATATCTTATTAATACATGGTTAAAATTATTGTTATATATGAAATGATTAGGTGAGAGAAATAGAACATTATGTATTATAATCCATACTCCTAAATCTAAGATGATTCATGGAATTATTCAAGTTACATTTATTGACAATGTATTGAAGATTATCAGTATGTTGTAATATAAGATTTTATTAGTTTTAATTTCATATGGTAATCATATCTCCATGAAAATTTCTCTTTACGAAAAAAATGTGACATACATAAAGAGATAGAATGAGTATAATACAATTCATATATGTGACAGGATAAATCAAGTAATACATATTATATATTATGAATTATGGTTCATGTTCCCTTAATAAGTAAGGAAAATATTAAAATTACATAGGAGAGATTAATTTTTCATTTTAAAAAACTATCCCACAACATATAATGCATACCAAGGAAATGTTTTTGATTTATGGATGAGATGAGAAATTAGTTGTAAGGTTATACACAAATTTTAGTTTCTATATAGATTAGAATTATTTAAAATCATTTTTTAAGATATTTTTCTCTTTAATATAATATCTATGATATTGAATAATTAAAAGTAGGTAGTGGTCATTGGTAATAAAATAATTTCTAAGTATATAGTGTATGATTGAAATAGTATATATAGATGCTCAGTTAAAAGAGGGGGTAAATTGTAAGATTAAAAACATTAGGTTTTATCCTTAAGGAAATATATGTTTAACAAAATAAAAGAAGTTAAATTCACAAAACCTCTTTTGTTGTTAACTAAGAAACAAACTTCATTAGGGTCCAGAAATATGGATCTATAAAAAAACATAAGTTTAGTCAATTTTACCTTAAATCATATAGAAATTATATATCAGATTATGTAAAAGTACAAGAATGTATAACAAAGAAATACATTATTTGTTTAACAAAATAAAATGGAAATAAAGCTTGAAACAACAATCAAGTAAACAAGTAGGAAATCTTTTAACACTAAGAGTAGGGTATCCAAAAACCTTGGATAAAGTTCCCTTGATTTATATTTTCAATAGAATATATCTTACCTACACAAAATTGATACCCTAATAATAATATTGGAGTATGTATTTATATCCCGGAAATCCCTTGAGATTTAAGGTAGTCAGCAACTATTTCATCCTATCCCCAGAACTCATTGATTATAGTCAGCAACAATCAGAGTTGCACGAATCAAGAAGAACAAGATGTTTATAAAACATAGAAGGCATGAGAGTCTTTATCTCTCTAGGAATCACTTCACATCATGTAATATATATGATATTGAAATTAAATCATTGATTTGATTCAATATCTTGTGAGCTTATTCAAATGATCTCCTATTTATAGGTAAAACATCAATGGTCAGCTCCCTCCTCCAATGATCATGTTTTTTCTTGAATCTTGGAGGTACATATACACATGTCACTCAATAAATGGATAGTTAGAAACAAAATTGTACAACATAGTTTCATTATAAAAAATACATGTTTGAGTAAAATGAAGTAGCTTAACCAAATATGGAAAATCAGAATTTAAGAAAAAATGGAAATTAGAGTCTAATCGGATTCTAGAATTATAGATATTTAGATTCTATTTTTCAATGAATTGGGATTATAAATTCTGAGGAATTCTGAGTATGAACATCATAGAATTTGAAGTCAGAATTTCAGTGAATCTGGAGTATGAATTTCAGATAATTCGGAGTCTGAATTTCAATGAATCGGGATATGAATTTCATTGACTTAAAAGTCTGAATTTAATAGATTTTGGAGTATGAATTTTAGAGAATTCATATTCTAAAAATAGAAAGACTCGATACCAATGAAACGATAGGAATTCATGGATTTTGATAAGGATCTAAATTTTGACTCAGTAAAAAATGGTTAGACTTGGTTTTGAGAAGACAATGATTAAATAATTAAAAATAAGGTAAGGATAAAACTTTTTGAGATGAAACAATTAATTTAAGAAAATATTTCATAGAGAAATACAATTTCCATAAAGAAAACTTGTCTGCAATTTTCAAAACATATAGGATTGGAAAATTAATAATGTTACCTTATTGACTCAACAATCTCTCCCTTTTTTTAAAGCACAAACAACCTTTCAAAAAAGATTATAAGCAATAATGAATATGTATTTTTGATCTATAAATTAAGAACATATCTCCACTTACTTCTGAACAATGATGAATATGACTATCTTACACTTAGTTATTGAAATATATAGGGATCGTATTCTTTATATTCTTAGAGATGTGAATTTTTTTGTGTAATAAAATCTTCTTTAAGAAGACTCTCCCTTACATAATCTCCCCATTAAATAGGGATTTCTCTTCACTATACATAATATTCATTTTATCATTTATTTCTCCCACATTGTGATTTTCAGAAATGAATGGTGGGAATGGAAACATTATTGTACCTGAAATATTGTGGATATACAAGAGAATGAAATTTAAGTATAACAAAATTTTCATTATGATAGGAAAAGTGTTGTAGGGTAAAAATACATGAAAAGATATGTTTAACATGAAAAATCATTCATCCTTCTTTTCATTCAGAATGATCATTCTCAAGGTAACCCTTAACTTCATGACTTCTTTGCAATCGTCTTCAAACCTCTTGAGCAACTGATCCTGATCTCGATTCTCATTTTCGTGAGCTTTGATCTTTTCTTCTTGAGACTGGAAAATTTATTCCTGAGAATTAATATCTATTAATGTTGATTGAACCTCACTTTCAAATATTATTTGATCTCCCTTTATCTCTTTCAATTGAATGGAATTGAAGTTAACTTCTTATTTAGATCTTTATCCTCTTTCTTCTGGGCTACTTGCTCAAGATTCATATTTTAAAAAAAACATGTTGAATGATTTTTGATTTTATCTTCTAACTTATCAAAATCATATTTTTTCAAATATTGGAAGTCATATATGATTATCATGTCTTCAATAATTATTTTTAGACAATTTTTTTATTTCCTTACACGATCTCTGATGGGCTTCATAACCAATATGCAAAATTTTGAAATCTACCTTAAGATTGATATAAATTTCCATGAGTAGGCATAAAAAATATAACTTCTTATTGAAATAATATTTATGAAATTGATATATTTAATAAATACTAGGGTTCAATGGTATTTTGTTCACTAACTTCACTGAACAACGAAATCCTGACCCATCAAAGATGAAGATTCGGAATCTGATTCCCTATCAGGAGAGGATACATTTTTCTATATATTCATCATTTCTACTGGATAATCCACCATTATCCTTCCTATCGTTTCCAATTAAATCCTTCTTAGGCATATCGAAAACCACCAATTTTTCTTTATCTACATTGGAAATAACCCTCTTGGACTTTAGAGACTCATGCTCACTATCAGAATGTTAAACTATATTATCTTTATCAACATATTCTTTCTTATCATTTTCCGTAACATAATTAGGTTAAATGAAATCATGGTTTCTAATTTCATCATCATAAGGTTTATCAACAAATTCTTGTCCATCATCCTCTTTTTCATTGAGAAACATTTTTTGTTGACTCAACCAAGGATGTTCAGATTGAAATATTGTCTGAAGGGACAACCATTCTAATAGTATTCTTCCACTTTCTTAATCACATAATCACTTTCATATTCTCCATCATATTTTTCTTCTTCTACTGCTTCTTCTTTAACAATATCTTCTTCCACAACAGGTTCCGGTATTGACATTTTCTATCCCCATGTTTCTAAATGAACTAATTCTTGGATAATAAATTCTGGTACCTGAATCTATTCAGAGGAATTTATTTATCGTTGAGTAAGTTTTGGACAAATTTCAGCTTCTAAAATGTTCTTCTTCAACATCCTGTCTTTTTCTTGCCTTTTAAGTTCTTCAGTAGTTTGGATTTCTATGGGCTTTTCCACAATAGGATATAAACCAATTCTTTGATCTCTCTACTCCTTCTTCTTTTACATATACTCCTTTCATTTTTCGACCATTTCATCAGAGAATGTGTTTTTATTTTTTAGCTATAAAGTAGCTCATTGAGTTTTTGGAACTGTAGATTTCTCTTCAATTTCAAGTTCCTTCTCTTTTCTATTCTTCTAATATCTCTCAGAAGTTCTCATATCACCCCATTCTCAACTAAAGCTTCAGAATAACTTTCTTAAAGATCATAAAATTCATAATATTTGGTACTAAAACTAACATTCATTCTCCTCAAATTATCATTATGCAACAACGTGTTCTTTAAAGTTAGTTTACAAATGTAGGTAGTTTTAAAGGATTCTAATCCAAGCAATATGATCTTTGACATGATCATTGGATAAATAATAACCGAAGACTTTAGAGTTCCATTCTTAATGTCGGTGATTGTCATGAGGATGTACTTCACCAGGTTTACCTTTCTAAGGTTAACCAAAAATTCTATTATAAAGATATCAATTTTCATTAATGAGTTCTTATCTCTCATTCTTTGAATAAGAAAATCTTGTACCTATATAGCTAACATCTTGAAATTCATTTAATGATGGTTGATATTGGGTGATTTTACTCCCATGAGTCCAAGGAACTCATTTTCCATTTCCTTCCTAAATCATTCTGAATAATTTGGAAACTTTTTAGAGAAAAACATTTCTTCACCTGCATAAGGAATTCCATGTATATTTTCTAACAATGGTAGAAATAATCACTATATTATATGACTATTGATATGAGTGCCAATGAAGGATTTGGTTGGTTCTAATCATTTTTTGTTTTAAGGAAAAATCATATTTAAGGAAAGTTAATCTGATATAATTTTAATAAAACAAGATAAAAATACAAAAAAAATTCAATTACAAAAATTTAATTAAGGAAAAATTCATTAAGGAAGGCATAGAATGAATTTTTAGTATTGGTATTATTAAAATCCAAGATTTTGGAATTTTTTAAGGAAATGAAATTTTGGATTCTGAAATTTTGGATTCCGAAAATATAAGGAATGAAAAATTTGGGTTTTGAAAAATTTGATTAAGAATGAAATAATTTTGGTTCTAAAAAACATTTGATTAAGAAAAAAATGTTTGGGTGGTGAAAAAATAAATTAAGAAACAAACATTTTTGGAAAAAATAATGAAATATACTCCTCCTATGAAAACTAATATCTTAATGTAATGAAATATGTTTCAACGAATAGTTAATATGAAATATTACCTTATGGTTATCATTCCTAACATTTGTTTAATGTATTCAAATATATTAGAGGGTAACGATATTGTAAAAATATCAGCAAGTGGATTTTGCATTCTGATAAATTAAATAATGATATCTCCTTTGAGTGTGTGATCCCTATGAAAATGATGCCTAATGTCAATTTGTTTTTCATGAGAGTGATGTATAGGGTTTTTTAATGGAAATGGAACTTGTATTATAACACAGTATATGTGTTTTTGAAAAACTAATGCCATAGTCTGTGATTGTGTGTTAGATCCAAAACACATGAAAGAAAAATAGCTTCCACCTATAACATATCCAGCTTCAGCAGTTGAATGTTCTATTGAGTGTTTATTATTACATGAACAATAAACTAATGATTCTCCTATGAATGGAATAGTTCGGAATATAATTTTTCTATACATGCTACATCCACCAATATTGGTATTTGATGAACTTTTAGAAACAAAATAATTTCCAGAAGAATAGAAAAGTCATAAATACATGGTTACCATTAAATAATGAAAAATTCTTTTTATTACTTTTATATGAGATTCCTTTTTATTATATTGATATCTCGCACATAAGAAAACTGAAAATGTTATGTTTCAATGGATATATATTAATTATAATAAACTTTATATTATACCTCTAAAAGATGTTTGATCTATTAGTTTCCCAACTTTATTAAGATCAAGAGAATGTGAGGTGATGAATGGAGAGATTATAATTTTAGTGTTTTCATATCCATAATTTTTTAGAATATATTTAATATAGTAATGATGAGATATATAAGATCCTTCTATTTTTGAGAAATTTGAAAACCATGGAAAAATGATTACTCACCAATCATACTCATTTGAAACTCTAATTTCATAAGACTCACATGTGAATCCATTAAATAATGTTATGTTGATCCGAATATAATGTAATCAAAATATATTTGAACAATCAAAACATTTTTATTATATTTTTTATAAAAAGAGTTGGATCTGTAGTTCCCTTAATATAATTTTTTTGTAACAAAAAATCTATAAGTAAATCATACCTGGATCTAGGGGATTCTTTATGTCCATATAATTCTATGGAAATTATTTAAAGATGTTCAGAATATTTTGTGTCTTCTTATCCACGATTTTGTTCAACATTAACTTCCTCTTGAACATTTCCAATAAAGAAATAACTCTTCACATCCATTTGAAAAATCTTGAAAACAAATAATGATATAAAGGCATGTAAAATGTGAAATGATTGAAGTATTGATACTGGATCATTGGTTTCTTCATATATTATTCCTTCTTGTTGATTATATCCTTTAACAACTAATCTAGCATTATATCTTACTATGATTCCATTTTCTTCAGATTTACTTTCTAAAGACACATTTTACTTCAATTATGGATGTTTCCTTAAGTATTTCAACTTAGGTCCAGGCATTGTTCCGTTTAAATTAATTTTTCTCATCGTTCATGATTTTAATCCAGTCATCACCACCTAAATCTTCATCAGTGATTTTTGGATATAATTAAGAAATGAATGGTAGCTAATTTACTTCCTATCTTAAATAACATATAGCCTTTACTAGTTTTTTTACATCACTAATGATAATATCATAGGGATAATTATTAAGAAACAATTGATTTGGGTTTTGTAAAACATGTTCCTAAATATAAGGTAGAAAATCTTCTTGGGTATATAATTCAGAAATATTTTCATGAGTATTTTCCCTATTTGAATAATCTTATATGAAAGGATGATAATAAGTTTTTGAAAACCATCCAAATATGTAGGTTATGTTTTTTTTAAAACAAAAGGATCGGTTTCATCAAACTTAACATGCACTATTTCATCAATAATACAATTTTTTTATTAAATATTCTATAAGCCTTAAAAGTAGTGGAATAACTGATGAAAATTCCTTCATTGGATTTGGGTGAAAAAAATTTCAACTTATCATTACTATTTAGAATTTATAATTTCCATATAAATACATTGAATTAAAAAAGTTTAGGATTTTGGCCAGTCCACAATTCATAAGATGTTTTTTTAAGAAAGTATCTAATTAAAACATGATTTATAGTATAACAGGCATTACTAATAGCTTCATCCCAAAAGTGTTTAGCAATAGAATATTCACTCAACATGGTTCTAGTTATTTTTTGAAGAATTTGATTTCCTATTTCAATATCACTATTCTATTGAGGTGTTCCAAGGGATGAAACGTTATGAGTAATTCCTTTTACACTTATTTTTTTTTAATCTGAACTTTGAAAATCTCCCCCATTGCTACTATGAATAGTTATCAATGGAAGTTTTCTCTCATTTTTAACATAGCCTCTAAAATTATTAAATTAAGAAAAGGAATCATATTTATTTATTTGAAAATAGACCCATTTAAATCTTGTGTAATCATCAACTAAAACATATACATATATTTTTCTTCCAATACATATAGTTTGTGTTGGAAAAAAATATCCAAATGCACTAAATGTAATGCATCAGAAGTTAATACTTCACCAATTGATTTAAAGATTAACTTATATTGCTTTACAAATTTACAGGGATCCCAATATTTTGAAGAATCAAATCTATTCTCTAGTACATCCATAACAAGAATTTTCTTTGAGAGTTTTCATTGGTTCCTAATGTTATAATATCCTATTATACTTTTCCATAATGATGATTTATCTTCTATTATACATAGGCAAGGTAGGTCTTCTTCCTAAGGTGTTTTATGTACAGTAAATAAACATTCTCATTCTTATGGGCATAAAAAATACACTCTACCTTAGAAATATGTAGTAAGAATGTATCATTCCAAAAATTCACAAGGTTACCTTAATCACATAGTAGTCTTAGGGAAATGATATTTTTCTTAACACCTTTAACAAATAAAATATTTTAAAATAATATTTTTCTGAGAAGAATAATGTTTCATATACCAACAGTTTCTCCCTTTTCATTATATCCAAAAGTTACTTTTCCTCATTTCATATTGATAATACTTTCAGAGGAAGTTTTGTTACAAGTCATGTGTCAAGAGTATCCACTATCCATGTACCATGTATTTTTCTTTGTACTATATTTATTTTCTAGAAAAACAGAGGTAAAATTTCAGAATCCAAACCTTCTTGGAACTAGAAATTTCAGAATTTATAGTCTTAGGAATCCACATTTTCATAAAAAAATAAGCTTTATGAAAACAAAAATATTGGTTATTATTTAAAATCAATTTCATTCTCAATGTCCACCACATTGACATTTAGTACAAAAGGGAGAACTTTGGGTAATAAAAAAATTACTACTAAAGAATGTTTTGAGTGAGTATAACAAAATTTAGAACTATTCCTTAGAAGATAATGTTTTAAATAAATTTTACCAAATTTTTTCCTTCCGAAAGTAATATTTAAATAAATTTTATTTAATGATTTTTTTATTTTACTCTCATAACTAAATTATTATCCTCATAGTCATTAGTTTTATAAAATAGCTTATTTTCTAAAACAAATTATTATATATAATATTTTCAAGATCCTAAGAAATCCTATCCTTCTTAGGATTGACTTCATTAAGGTTTTTAGAAACACGTTCACAATAAAGTTTTTTTTGTCAGGATCTTTAGATTCATCAGATACTTCATTTGATAAGACATATATTCTTGAATTTTATTTCCTTAACTTCTTTTTATTTCACAATTTTTAAAATAAATTATTTTTTCAAATCTATAAACTTCATCACATAAAGGTAAGGTATTATATTCTAATGAGGATGATTCATCATCTAAATATTTATAATATTCATCATTTTAAAATTTTAAATTTAAATAAATATTGGTTAATGTGTCATCATTGGGAACCTTATCCCTTGTAAAATTATTTTCAATAGGTACAATGGATATAAGATCAATATTATTCTAACTGGAAGAATCATATGATGATTCGCCACCACTGGCACTCTCTGTGTAATTCTCTTTTAAGACAGTCTTAACCATAGATTTGTAATAATTTTTTCTGTTTCTCTCATAATTATTCTCATTCCTATCTTTTACCTTAAGCATAGGGAAATTAGGTTTGATATGTCCATCCCTTTTACATTAATAACTGGTATCTTCGGAATGTATTCTTCCTTTATATATTTCTACTTATATATATCCTTTAAATTATTCATTCCCACCATCTTGTTCATTATTTGAGTGAGATTGTCTAATTTATTCACTAAATGATCATTGTATCTTGATTCAGATATAACAACAACATTCATAGCTTTTGATATAGTTACCCTTTCTAGAGTATTGCCTTTATATATAGTATTTAATGATACACTACCCTTACCATTCTTCTTTTTTTTTGAAATCGTCATCTCTCTTCATTCTTATTTTATGCTGAAGAATTGTTCCAAATAACTCATCAAGAGTAATGATAGATACTTTTTTATCCTCATTAATAGATTTCCTTTTTTTATTCACACTCATTATTCATGCTATAAATTATCTTATCCACAAGAACACCATCATCAAAACCTTTCTCTACAATATATTGATGATTATTGACAATAGTCATAAATCATTGATGTACTTTGCAAATAGGTTCTCCATAAGGAAATAATAATCCATGATATTCGTCTCTTAACATATCTCTTTTAGTTTCTACCACTTTAGAAGTTCCAAAACGTGTATCATCAAGTTTATTCCAAATGAATTTGGAAGCTTCATAGTAAGATATTTTAATATATATATTATATATCATAGAACACAACAATGTATTTCATACCTTGTAATTTAGTTTATATTCTAGTTTTTCCTGGTTGGTAAAGGTTCTAACATTCTTGTCTGAATTTTTTTAATCCCTAGTGAGAATTTCTAAATTTTATACACTAGATTTAATGTCAAAATTATTCATCCTATCTCCCTAGTACTCATAATCATTACCATCAAATATTGGTGGTCTCGTAGTATTTCAATTGTCAATAGAACCAACATTTAAACCTACCATTGTATAAGAAAATACATGTCCTCAAGACTTTTTAAATGTGAAAATTTGTAGGAAAAGATAATAATATTTAATAAAAACCTAATAATGAAAAGTTAATCAAGAAAATTTAGAACAAGGAAAACCATGAGCAAGAAAACTTATATGTGAGAAAAAGTATTTCAGAGACCTCATCTAATACAAATTGTAGAATAAAAATATTATATGTAGATTCTAAATTACAAGGGGGTGAATTGTAAGTTTAAAAACAATAGTTTTTAACCTTATGGAAACTTATGTTTAACAAATCTAAAAATGGTAAATTCACAAACCCACTTTTGTTTCCAACTAAGTAACAAACTTGCTTAGGGTACAGCAATATGGATCTAGAAAAGAAACATATGTTTAGTTGATTCTACCTTAAAGAATAAATAATCTCACGTATTATAGTATGCAAAAGTACAAGAAAGTATAATAAAACTATACATTATTTCTTTATCAAAATATAATGGAAATAAAACATGAAACAAAAATCTAGTAAATAAGTAGGAAATATTTTAACCCAAAGAGTAGGGTATTCCAGAACCATGGATAAAGGTCCCTTGATTTATACATTCTAGAAAGTATATCTTACCCAATAAATGGTAAAACCTCAATAAGAATATCAAAGTCTTTTTTGATATCCCTTTAATCCCTTGAACTTTAAGGTAGTCAGAATCTCAGTCTTTCTATCCCCAGAAGTCAACGAATTTACTCGGCAACAATCAGAGTTGGACAAAGCAATATGAACAAAATGTTCATAATACACACAAGGATAGAGAGTATTTATCTCCATAGAAATCACTTTATAGAATGTAATTTATTGTATCTTGAAATGAAATAATTTATTCTATTCAATGACTTGTGACCTCATTTGAATGAGCTCTTATTTTTAGGAAAAATATCAATGGTAGGCCCCAACCTCTAACAGTTATATTGTTTCTTGAATATCGGAGGGACATGTTCATGTGTCACTCTAACAACTCTTATGTAGAACCAAATTTTATAAAATGTATTCATTGTATAAAAAAATGTATATCTAAAATGAGGTATCTTAAACAAATCTAAAAAATCTAATATTATGGAAAACATGGAAATTATAGTCTAATAGAATTCTAGAAACATAGATATCTGGATTCTTTTTTCAAAGAAGTCAGAGTTTGAATTCAAAATAATTAAGAGTCTAAAAAAATAGAATCTGAAGAATGAATTTCAATGAATTCGATGTCTAGATTAAAGAGAATCCTATGTTTGAATTTCAGAGAATTCGGAGACTGAATTTCAGAGAATTCAGAGTCCGAATTTCAGATCATTCAGAGTCTGAAAACAAAAAATACTCGATATCTATGAAACTATATTATTCCAATGATTTTGATAAGGATCCTAATTTTTTACTTAGTGGAAAGATGGTTAGAATTGGTTTTTAGATGAAATTGAAAAAGTCAATCAAAATAGGGTTAGGATAAAACTTTTAGAGTTAGATAATTTTCCATAAAAAAATAATTATTAGTGAAAGATAATTTTCAATAAGAAAATGATTTTGTGATTAACAAAAAATAAATTAATGGAAAAGTCAGAAGCTAACCTTAATGACTTAACATATAGTGGCTTATAATGTTTCTATGGAAGCATATAAGATATAAAACTTCATCAAGGATTTTGATTTGGTACTTAACTCTAAATATATTTTCACTCTAATTTATGTTGATATAATAGAAGTGGTTTACGTAAAAAAACTAGCATCATGTCAAGGGATAAAGCACATACCTCAATTGTATCACCTCTTTTGAAATATATCTCAATGGGGTTCGATCATAATAAGTAGTATAGAAATAAAAAAGAATGTGGATGACTAGTATAAAAATGATTTATCTTAGTAGAATTATGAACACCATGTGATATTAGTACACTTAATGTTGTAAGCAGTTGGATCTACTAAAATTTGGGATCTTTTGAATTTATTACCTTTTAAAAAACATTAATTATACTTTTGATAACTAAAATATCTATAAATACCATGTCACTTAATGTTTTTTAATTTATTTATCATTAATGTGATAATTTCATTAAAAACCTATTTCATTAGTATGTTAAAATATTACCAGAATAATATGACAACCTATAGTTTATATGAAAATATTCATATATACCATTCATATATTCAATATTACTATCTGTCAAGAGCATGATTTAAAACAATATGTTTCGAATAATGTTAAATTGTATATGGCCTATTGTGTTGTATTTTTTCAATTTAAAACAATATTCAAATTCCATTTGAAGGATTAATATATAGATAATAATTTATGTATAATGATGTGTTTTTATAGACAACTTCTAGATTTTTCTAAAATATATTAAATAGATGGAATGTGCAGACTAATATAGTAGCTTTAAGAGGTAAAGGAATATAAAGTTAATAATTCATAGAATATGGTGGAACTATCCATATAGAACCATGAAACATAAATATTTTATGAGGGAAAGGAACACATTTAGATGATGAATGAAGTAGGTATGAAATGTTTTTGGATAGCTGGGAAGTCATTTGAAAACTTATCCCAAGACATTGGCTTAGAATAATCCTTTTTCCAATAATTTTTTTTGAAGCGCCATGTATATATAATTTTATTCATCAATATATTATTGTGATGATAAAATTTATTAATAATATATATTTTACAAGAACATATATTTTCAAGTAGAATGTATTTTTTTTATCATAAGATTTTAGGATCATGGTTTAAATTAGGTTGATATAAGAAATTGGAAAATACATGATCGTATATATTCTGAATGTATAGAATAATTATTTCCCCCAAACATATAAAATTGCTGAATGTAATCCTTTAGAAGATCCCTATGTCATAATTTTATAGTTTAAAAAATAAAATGATATATTTGATGTATAATTCAGTATCAGGAAATCATTTCTTGTGATTAAAGGAGTTTTAAATCAAATAATAATGTTTAATGATCTTTAAGGAATCAAAACAACATAATTAATCATATGATCAAGATCCAAACCAAAAATCATGGATTCATAGCCAGGATGAATGCTCGTAAACTGAGATGAGTTTCATTCCATTGAAGTATGTTACATGGGGAAAATATTTTATGCTTCCATGCATGGAGATATATTTAAAAAAATTAAATCAATTTATATTTTAGAGATAATCAGTCCACATATATTTAAATATTACATGAGAATTAAGTTCATAGGCCTTAAGAAATTTAAATAGTAACCTTGTATCAAAATAATAAATATTGATTAATTTTAAATAGTATAATCTTTAATAGATAAAAATAATGTATTTTCCAAATGAATTATGCAAATTTTATTTTAAAAATTATTCACGAAATATGTATTTAAAAATGAAAAAATAATGTTTTTTATGTATCTGTAACAATATAAAATACTTTTTGTTTATAAATTAATAAATAAGAGAAATATTTTACAATTATAATCCTTCCTTAACCTCTATCATAAATGATATTGAAGAAGAAAACTAAGAGATTCTCTAGTGAATCTTTGGAAGAATAACACAACACAGTAACAACATACACAAAGTCTGAATTAGTGAGTGAATTTGTTGTTATTTTGAAGATATCTAAAATATAACTACATTTTAGGATTTAATTACATCATCATAATTCCATGGTGTATTTAATTTTCTTTGTTCTCCCCTAATTAGTGTAATCCACTTGATTATTTCTAGTTTACTGCATGGTATTGGGTTTTTATATAGTTTTCCAAGGACTGGATACTTTTATTGAGTATTGATCCCTGTAAATTATTTTGTTCCCAGTTTTTTTCTTCCTATTTGATTGATTAATAATTATTTAATTTTTCACATACTTTTAATAAATTTTATTTAATATGGAAAACACAAAATAAATTGTTAGACACAGATTCCCCCCCCCCCCCCCACACTAAGTTATTTTATTGTATTTTTGGGGGTCATTTCACTCGGTATAAGAGTGAGTTTTGTAATTACACTACAAACAATAATGAGTTTCCTTGTGTTACATGCAAATCCTAGTTCTAACGAACAATAATATATTATAAAATATTATTATCGAATATAATATATAACCTAAACGTCAAATCATTGGTTATGAATATTGTTAACCACATTTTGAATTTTATATATCCCATATAATTTTAAAATTCATCTTATGTATTCTCTAGACATGATATACGAAAAGATTCCATTTTTCTGAAAAAATAAGATTTTTTTAAGAAAATGCATTTTTGCTTCCTTTTGATAAAATTTCCATTTTAAATCTATTTTTTGATACATTAATATATTATATTAAATAAAATAAAAAATTTATTTTTAAGGGAGAAATAAAATTTTAATTTTGATGAATTTTTTACATTTTTCTGATAAGTTTAATGTTTTGAGAAATAGTTAAAATATACTAAATTTAAATTGAAAACAAAATGTTTCCTATAAATAATTTATGTAGATAAATTATATTATTTAATTATTTTAAATTAAAAAATAGAATATAACATTGTCAATTAATATACGTTTTGTCATTTGACTTAATTTTACAGTTAATTTTAACGTAAAAATTTTTCAATCTTTTTCAATGTTTTAACTTTTAAAAACACGTTATTCATTCCAACTAGTAGATTAATTTTTAATTAATAACTACAAATTTTATATTTTTATTTTCTAAAAATGGATTCCATATACTTATTTTGTGGGTCCAAATTATGTAATTAGGTGTATGTTTTATTTATTAGCATTATGAATAGTAACTATAGTATTTTTTTAAACTCCAATTATGGGTAAATCAGGTAATTAATGGAAAATATAATATTTTAATTACCCAAATAATCATACTAATTTCATTGGGTAAGTATATTTTTCCCATAATAATATATGGGTCGATTTTGGGATAACTGAGAACGACATGGAAGACATTAATATATTTATAATATTATATTTAATGAAAATCCAATTTAGTTATGCTTTGGTTTTTAACAAGTAAAATATTTTTAATATGAAGTTACATGAGTGATATGATCAACAATAAATATTAATTAGAAATAAAAAATTGTCATTTAAATTTTTGTAATTTATTTATAATTTTAGGAAATAAATAATTAAATTAAATGATGACACTATAATGATGCAGTATTTAAATTATTAATGGAAGATCTAATAAAATGTTATTAAAAATAATAAAATAAATATAATTTTACTTAATAAATGAAATAAACTAATTTTATAGATAACATAGACATGTTAGTGACATATTTGAATTACTGGATTGATGTTATTATTTTGGTTAGATTATATTAAAAATGAAAATATTGAATATTATCAAAATTTAAAAAATTGATACTTTAAAATAAATAATATTTTATTAAATGTTATAAAATTCATAAAAAAAAATTAGGATCATAAAAATAACTATTTAATTTTATATATGTCATAAATGATATATTATTGTTTTTTTTTCAATTTCATCGTAACTATATTAACCATATAGTTTTTTCAGACAACTAAACACGATAAGAGTTAAACTCATTAAGTAAGGGTTAAACCTAATAGATAAGGTTAAATTTTTTAACTTTACTTTCAAAAAAATCATTGTTTGAGATGATAATGACCCATACTCATATAATACTATACATAACCCACTTTGGAGCTATTTTAAAACCTAAATTGAATTTCTAATAAATTAATATTTTTAGAGTTTCCTAAAGTTACCATCCCCTCCATTATAAAAGGGTACCCCTACTTCTCTTTTATTCACACCTCGAAAGAATTTTATTTTAGACAAACATTACCCAATTATACTTCAATATGCTCCCAAATAATCCTAGTATCCATACATTGGATTTAAATCCAATTTAATTTTCCTTTGTGTGCAAATCAAAATGAGTCACGTGATGAAGATGTTATTGTTTTACCAACCCTTTCAATGTTCTTTTATTCATATACTTATTTTTCCTAAGTTTTTTCCCAAATAAATAAATTAATTTAGAATATAATATACATTCATATGTTTTTATAATTATTTTAATACCATATTCCTCCTTTTACAAATCATACAAAAATAATATCATCATGTGTGCATATGTAAAACTTACCGTCTCCACATCGTGTTGTAAACTGTTATCATCTAAATTTTATTTATATTGTTTAAATGATGAATAAAATGAATATTAATAATAAATATAACATGGTATTTATTATTTATACTTAAGATACCATCTTTTTACTTACAATATTACCATTAATGAAATGATAATGTCGCTTGTGCGTATGTATGACCTACTGTCTCACAGACGCTATGAGATTCATTCTCCATGTTCACAATTCTATAAGGATTATAAAATTTATATGATGTGTGAAATTAATATTTATGAATTTAATATCAATATAGATATGAATAAAATACATCTTATTCATAACAAAACATAACATACATAAAAAAATGTAAATGTGAAAATGAAGTAGGTAACACCCAAAACAACTATAATACTGAAATAGTCTTAACAAAATGATATAAGAGGATCATATATGATATCAAAAATATTAATTTGGTTCTGGTATAATATGATAACTTACATTAACCATTATAATGGAGGTTAAATCGCCATCTAATAAGGAAAAGTACAAGTTAAGGGTTAATTTCACAATCTTATTATAATCTGAGGTTATTTATATGTACGTATCTACTTTGACATCTTCATCATCCATGTCCATATTTGTCAAAATTCATTTCCAAAATATTATTGACAATTATTTAAATAAATTTAACCATTTATTTAATTTTTTTATAATTTTTTAAAGGAAACTTTCCATCACTTTACAAATGATGTACTTTATGTCCTTTTCATTAAATTAAGTAAATAAAGTTTTTTAACTTATAAGGTGTGACTAGATATTTCCCAGTGTTATAATTAATTATCATTTTAAAGCTTCTATTTCCATATTATAAGGCTGTATTCAATAGAAACTTTTTCATTTATATTTTATCCGCTTTAAAAAGATTTCAAAGAAAAAATGGATATCGCCCTCAATAAGTTTTAATGATTTTATAACATTATTTTAATATTTTTAATAATATTTTTTGGGATTTTATACATAGTTGAGAATGATTTATTGTGATAAAATATTCAATATTATATTGAATTTTTTATGATATGTTTTACTTTGGGTGTTCTATTTTAAAAACATTCATTGTTTATGGTTAATGTATTAATATTTCCTATGCTAGATTTAATACAAATGTTATGTCAGTTTATTTTACCATTTTTCATAAGTGGAATGAATTAGAATTAGTATGTGATAGACAGGCCTTGCTATATCCTCTCTATTCAACTTTAGGTCTCATGAGAAAATTTAATTCCTTGACACAAGGCCTAAAGGGATGGTTATTTATGGTGTTGGCATGATGCCTTGAAAGTATGGCTATGATGTTCAGCAACATGTGTTCCAACATTATGATATTAGTTATTGATATTAAATTTGATTAATCAATGAGTATAATATCCATGTGAATGTTTATGTGAAATTATTTTATTTAATCTTTCAATATTTTGTTCATGTATAAGCTTAAAAAGGCACGTGTTTATGTTTTATACCTTCCTTAATGTTTATGGTTATTTATGAAATCCCTTGCTGTATTGTTTAATCTTATTGAGAATTTAAGATGACTCGATTATTATGTTATATTTTCCTAGAATTACAAGAAGTGTATTATGATTTATATTAATGGTATATCTTGTAGAATAATGGGTTTCTAAATAAATTATCTTTGACAAATATTATTTTTTGGAATTGTAATGTAAAGTTCAAGAATGTAATCTATTTTCCAATACTGCTAAACTAATCATTCCTTCATGATTTTTTCCCTTATAATTATGTTAATGTATAAAAATAATGCACAAACTCCAGTCTTTTAGGATCATGGAATTATAGTTGGTTATAAGAAAATTATAGAAAAACCCTTGGAAATTAGATTTACAAAACATAGATTAGGGATGGTAACCCTAAGATATAATTTTATGATAATTATAGGGGAAAATTATAAATTTTTTGTAATGTGGATATTATGTGGGTATTCCTTGAAAATAAATCTATGTCTCGATAATACAAGTGGTCATGGTTCTAGAACATATATACCATAGAGTAACAACTCCAACCAGGTGTTCCATGATTGACTAGGGGTAACCTGGTATATGACAATCGTCCTTTCGGTATACCTGCTTTGAAACTCTTATGGGATATGCTTATGTTAATTCAATTTTTATTTACCTTCCATTAGAAGGATTTAAAATTAATGATACCCCCAAAGTAAGTAAATTTTAAGATTCAATGATTAACGATGCATAAACATAGATTGTGTGATGTACCATATTTATAATTATAAAATATACTTATCATTATAGGATAATATAGTATATGACATCTTATAGAAACGAATCCTCAAAAAAAATGAATGATAACTCCACCAATGCACATGATCCAAAGAGTAATAAGGATCACATATTTCATGTTATTTATCCAAAATTTTGAAATAATGTTTTCTCCAATGGATTCTACTCATTTGGGTAAATAGTATAATGTGTTAAAAAGATAAGTAAATATTTCAATAAGTCCTATAGCTTTAATGTGAAACAAGGGAAGATTAGTTTGAAGAGAAAAATATGGATAAATGGTAGAAGGGAAAGAAGGATTTTTCAACATGTGATAATTGTGGAAAGGATCACCCTGGTAAATGCTTGAAGGGAATGGGATTTCATTTCAAGTGTCGAGAAAAAGGAACACAAAATAATTATTTCAATGGTAACTAAATGTTTTCCAATGAACAATGCTTTAACTACAATGAGATGGGACACTATATGAATCAATTTCCCAATCCTCAAAGGAATATACCTTGGGTGATGCTATTTGATAATGATCAGGTTATGATACTACTGCAGATGAAGAAGAAGGATTAATATGATTATTAAAGAAATATGGTATTTGAATATTTTATTATCAATATACTAGTTATAAAAATTATGGTGTATATAAGGATTGTATTACCGTAATAGTTTATAAATAATTTGTGATTGTATTGAACCAAGAAAGGTTACACAATTTCTTGATAATATCATTGGAAAATATATATTTGATGGAAAGATAAACCTTAATATGATTCTGATACTGATATAATTTATCTGGAAAAAGTATATTTGATATTATTGACTACCATGGAACTAATTAATGTTTTGTTTATTCCATCATTGTTGATTTGTTCAAAAAAAATTGATTTGAAGATATCCAATATTATACATCTTACTTAAGGAATAAAGAATCATGGATGTATTAAATATGGATTTATGGTAATTCAATGTATTACAATTTCATAGGACAATACACTAAGAGGTTCTCCACTTGTTTAGTATGAAACAACAAAGATATGCAATATGTTTTGTTTATTTTAGGAATGTAGTGGTTTTCCTTAAAAACAATTTTACTATGAGTTTGGACATAAATATTTTTGACATGTCTAAATGTTGTAATGGATTAAGTTGAACATTCTATATAATTTTTATGGTTAAAAAAATCATAAGTTTGTCTTTTAAATGTTATAATAATACGGTTTTATGAAAAGAAAAATCTTAATGTCGGGAAACAATCCTTTGCATCATACAAGGATATGGGAATCCACTGCACAACCTATGTGCTACAAGGATTTATCTCCTACCACTAGCCAACATGAAATAAATGGTTATTAGAAAATAGTTTTCTTTATTTATACTATATAAGCTTTTTTTTTAGAAAATTATACGACTAAGATAAATAGAATATCTTTGAATTTTATTATTTTTTGAACAGAAATATGAGATTGTGGTAGGAATTGTTTTATTAATGATACTCTACTTTTCAATTAAGTATGATTCCTTACATTATTATTCTATGAAGTAAATTACATCTTCACCTATAAGGGAATGGACCGTGAAACCAAAAATGATACCCTAGTAATTTTTACAGTGAATCACATGGTACCTTAGATCACCATTATCAGTGAGAATTACTATTTTTCAGTTTCTCCAAATCATATTCTATACCACTATCTATGAAAACATGATTGTTATATTTTTCATTAAAAGAATTTTGAATAATCAAACATTTGTTACCAAACCCAAATTAAAAAATTGGGAGGACTAAATTTATTGAAAGAGGGGAGAATGTAACACTGCTAGAAATTAAAATATCATCATTTCAAAATAAATTTATTTTATTTCATGAATTATTTTTTCACAAATCCATGTTATTCTTATTCTAGAGACAACAATGAGTTTCCTTGCATTACACGCAAGACCTACTTCTTCCCAACAACAATATATTAAAAAAATATTGTTTAATATAAATATTACAATGATATGAAATTAGAGATCATGAATAGTATTAATAACATTTTGAATTTGATATATTCAATATAATATTTAAATTCATATTATGTATTTTTTAGAAATGATATAAGAAAAAATGCTATTTGTCGGATACAAGAGGTATTCTTTAAAAATTTACAGTTTTCCACCTTTTCCCGGAACACCAATTTTAAATTCAATTTTTGAAACATTAATATATTTTATTTCACAAAAATAATTTATCCTATAGATATGGGAAATAAAAATTCACTATCAAAGAATTTTTGATATTTTAAAATAATTTATATGTTCGGATGAATAGTTAAAATAAAGTAAATTTTAACTAGAAACAACTTTTTTCATCAAAATAATTTATTTTGAAATGTTATATTATTTAATGGTTTTAAATTTAAAATATAATATATTTTTATCAGTTACTATAATATTTCTAATTGGATTTAACATTTTAATGGAGTTTTATGTAAAAAAATTCAATCTTTTGAAATGTGTTATATTTTAAAAACCTATTTTACATTCAAAAAATTGGATTCATTTTAAATTAATAAATGCATATTTTGTTTTTTAATTTTTAAAAATTGATTTCAAATTTGGAATATGTGGGTCCAAATTATGTAAATAAGATTTTTTAATTTTTGGACATTATTAATATTAACATTAGTAAAAACAATTATTACCACAGTTAAGTGTATATCGCGTAATTAATGGTAAATATAATATTATAAATAGCCTAAAACTTTCCATAATTTTATTTTGTAAGTGTTTTGGGACCATCATAAAACATTGGTGGATTTTGGGTCCACTTGGAGCCATATGGATGACTTCAATATATTTATAATGTTTTATATAATGAAAATCCAATTTTGTTATAATTATTATTAACAAGTAAAGTATTTCTAAAAAGTTATTATATGAGTAAAATGTTAAACTAAAAATAGAAATTAGAAATATGAAATATTTATCTACATGATTTAAATTTATTAATAATTTTTTCAAATAATTTTATAAATTAACCGGTGGCATAATAATGATGTAGTAATTGAATTATTAAAGGTAAAAATCAATTAAATGATATTAGAAATATTATGATAAATATAATATGACTTAATTAATGACAACCACGAATTTCATAGATATCATAGACATGTTAGTGAAATAATTGAATTTTATGTTCGAATTTATCTTGTTTGATTGATATTTCTAAATATGAAAATATTGGATTGTTTAAAAATTGACAAAAATGATACTTTAAAATAAATAATATTGTATTGAATGTTATAAAATTCATAAAAATTTAAAGTTAATCCACATATATAAGATAATTTATAGTATTTCATAAATGATCTGATTGGGGTTATTTTTGTGTTTTATAGTAAATATATTAACCCTATATTAAAAAATAAAAAGTAAACACGTTAAGTGTTGAACTGTTTAACTAAGGGTTAAACTGAAACAATAAAGTTAATTTTGTGACCTATAAATATCTAAAAACATTTTTAGATGTCTTATACCCATATAAATATCATCCTAGAAATAACTCAGTTTTTAGGAATTTTAAATAGAAAATAAATTTAAAATAAATTAATTTTTTGGAATTTCTTAAAGTGCCTATCCCCTTTCTTATAAAAGGGAAACCATGATTCATTTTTATTGACACCTATAAATCCTTTTAATTTTGGAAAATACCTATGAAATTATACTTAAAAGTTCCCTAAAATAATCCTAGAGGCCATACATTAGTCTTAAATCTATCCTAAGGAGTCATTTTCCGAAAATCAAAAAGTCACTCAAAGAAGAGGTAATTGTTTTACCAACACATTCAATGTTTGTTTTTTATTATACTTATTTTTACTATTTTTTTCCATAATAAATTAATAAATCCAAAAAAACAATATATTTTTAGATGTTTTTATGATTATCGGACAACCCTTTCCCTTCATTTACCCGTCCTATAAAAAATAATATCACCATGCGTGCGTATATAGGGTATATAGTGTCCACATCATGGTGTAAACTATTTTCCATAGGTACATTATTTATATGAGTACAACGATAAATAAAATGTATATAAATAATAAATATGACATTATATTTATTATTTTTAATTAACATTATATCATTTTCTTTACCCATTTACCATTAAGGAAATGATATCGTCACTCATGTATACATACTCCATACCTCACTACGACATGGTGTGATTCATTATCCACGTTAAGAATTAAAAAATGATTACAAAATTTATATGACTAAAAAAAATATTTTTATGAACTTAATATGAATCTGGATATCAATAAAATACACACTCTATAAAACAAATATGACTTACATGATAAAAATGAATAGGACAACGAAGAAGTTAACACCCAAAACAATGGTAATAAAAAAATATTATTTATAAAATAATATGAGAGGATCATATTTGATATAATAAACATTGATATGGTTCTGGTATAATTTAATAACATAAATTAACTATTATACATGAGGTTAAAACACCCTCATCTATAGTAAATTATAACTAAATGTGTTAATTTTACAATATCATTATTATCCAAGGATGTTTATATGTACGTATCTACTGGGACATCTTTATCATCCACATTCATGATTCTTAAAATATATTTCAGAATATTATTAAAAAAAATTTATACAAATTTTTATCCCTCTTTGAATTCTTATAAAATATTTTGAATTGATTATTTTTTTCATTTTTCAAATGAGGTACATTATGACCTTTTCATCAAATTAAGAAAAGGTTGTTTTTTTAAAATTATATGAAGTGAGAAACTATTATATATCATTATGACCCCTTAACAAATTGAGGCTTCCCTAACAATATTATAATTTTATTTAAAAAAAGGTTTTCTTTTATAATTTCATGAATTTTAAATTATTTCAATGTAAAATAGGTGATATCTCACTCAAATAGTATTAATGATATTTTTAGAATATTTTCATCTACGTCAACTGTCAATGTTGGATTTTATGCTTAATTGGGGTTGGTTTGTTATGATACAATCCTCCATATTATATAGAATTTTGTATGATGTTTTGGATTGTGGATGTCCAATTTAAATACCATTCATGATTAATAGTTATGGTATTAACATCTTGTACACTATTTTTAATATGGATGTTTATATTTTTTATGTTTCACCCATTTAACAAGAGGAGAAAATATGGAGTTATTAAGTGATAGGGGTACCTTCATATCCCCTTGATGAATTAGTGGGTATCAGGAGGCAAACATGTGTCTTGGTATAAGGCCTTGATGGTATGATTATTTATTGTCCTGTAATAAGGCCTTGAAGGTATGGTTATGACATCCAACATTATGCATCCCCTCAGTATGATATTATTTATTTATACTACATATTATTATTCGACTAGTAGAATATCCATGTTAATGTTTAAATGAAATTATTTTATTTATTCATTCCATATTTCTTTTATGTTTGTGTTTAAAAAAACAAGGGTTTTTGTATTGTAATTGCCTTAATGTTTATGGGTATATATGATAGATTTTTAAATATCTTTTATCCTTACTAAGCATATTATCTCACCCCTTTCTGATATTTTATTTTCATTGGATTATATGAGGCATATTAAGATTGATATGCAAGGTTAATATAGGATAATAAGTTAATTCTCGATGAATTATCTATGTTCAATATTAGGTTTTGAATTTTAATGTAAAGATCTTATTGGTAATCTATTTTACAAGTCTGCTAAACTGATCTGTCTTTTAGGATTTGATTTCTTATACTAATTCCAATATATTAAAATAATTCACAGACTCTAGGCTTATGGGGTGGGGGTGTTACTAGTTTTCTTCATTAACTCATGTATATTTTATGATAAATTATTTTTATTACTAATATATATTATCAAGAATGGATAATTTGAGCTCAGTAATTTATTGAGGAACCCCATATGTAATGTGAAACATTTTAGTGAAAGGAATCACCATGTATAAACATATTTGGTCCATGAAAGAAAATATTAAAGAAGGTAATTACAATGTTTCGAAAGAAAAGAGATAGATAAGAAGATTGAAATATGAATATATGAATATCAATAAGGAAGAACCTATTAATGAATTATTCACAATATTAAATGATATTGTAAGAACTATCAGGAGAATTGGTAAAGAAATTAAAAGGTTTAACTATGGTTGATAATATATTTTATAATCTTCCTAAAAATATCAATCCATTATTTTAAATATCATAATATAAATATCCAAGATCTATCCCTCATTATTACCTACACTATATTCTCATATCTTATGAGGTGATGAGGGATAATTTCACAAAGAATATGGAAAATGCTTTGATAGATATTTATTTTAATGATTCTACCAATGATAAAGGTATGAAGAAAGGAAAAGAGGAAGGATCATATAGTTAAAATTTTAAGAAGAGGTAAGGGATAAGTTTTGTGATGTTATTTCACTTTTCTCTTGTAAACTATTAATATTCACAAGAAATTACAATGTGTACCTTCATATAAAATGATTTCAGAGTGGAGTTATTACACACGTTTCCTCAAACTGAAAAACATTGAAGGAAGAAGAATAAATATTTTATGAATTTGAGAGTTCTATAATATTTTAAAAAATATAGCTAGAATGGAAATTCATGACTTAAAGGTATGGGTTTTAAGTTCTAGAAAAATATAAATATAAAATTCTTTTGATAATATGAAGGAAGTGATGAATTTGATGAAAAATGTGATGTTAAGACTACAAGTAATGATAATAAAAAACTATTAATTTACATGTTGAGTGATGAAAATTTCAATAATGATTCGAGTAGTGTTTCTATATTTAAATATGAAAAAAACTCACGTAGATTTTATGATGATGAGTGAATAAAATTAATTTCAAGAAAAAATTTCTAAGCATAAAAAGGAGTACAAGAAGATATGATTGGTGATCAAATTACATGAATCCATGAATTTGGATAAATTTCACAAAAGTAAAAGATATTAAAATAAATTAATTATTTAAAGAAATTTTTTAATGAGGAAAATACGTTGAACATGAAAAATGAATAGAAAATAAAATAGAAAGAGAAATAGATTGATATTTTTCATCAAAGACTGGTATGACATGAAGAATAACTAAGCATATGTTGATATAATTTCAAATCTTCTATTAACAAAATTAATGAATTCTCTAGAAATTAGTTTTTAATGACCATTAAAAACAATCATGAAAGAAATAACATATTTCTAAAACTATTATTTGTTTTTTTTAATAATAAGAATGGTTTTAATATAGTGTTTGTTGTTAAATTAGGTGAATCACAAAAAAATTTAAATTTTGGAAACTCTAACTCAAACACAAGAATACCTAAAATGGTGTCACTAAAGGGGACAAAAAAGGAATATTATTTAAAATAATATTTAAGTGGAGTTCAATAACTATTTTCACAAAAATAATACATAATTTTTTGTTTAAAAAAATAATTAATGTTTGGTGACATATTCTTAACAAAACGATGTTTATAGAGGAATGTATGACTTTTATGGATACTCTTGAAATTATGGTGGCCTTATACAAATATAAAAATTTATTTTAATAATTTAAATTCCTATGATTCTAGATGTCCTGAAATAAAAATATTTTAAAGGATTCTGCGCACTCTAAGAAGACATATTGAGAAAAAATTGGTTGATTTTGGGTAGAATTCAAAGAATACATTTTGGCACTAAAGAATGTTTTTAGTAGTCGATAAAAAATGGTTATCATGTTAATGGACACCTAATTCTTCTATCAGTATAGAATATTACAAAACAAAACTCACAATGGCATTAGTAGATAAATAGTGAATATATGGAAAATGGAATTGTGGATGAAGTTTCTCTCAAGTAATTAAAATGGGAATGTAAATTGATATTGGTTAATAATTTTATCCATAGATAATAGAAGAATTGAGACTATTGAAAAATTATTTATATCACCAAGAATTTTTAAATACATTAGGAATGTTTAATCAGTCAAAGTAAAAGTTTTATTTGAGTAGTTATTTGTAAATAAAATATGGAGTCAAAGAATACATTGATCATTGATGGGATGAAACTAAACCTGTTGAATGTTTCTAAAATATGTTATAGATATAATAATTGTATTTTTAGGAAGTATAGTAGCATTGTTAAAATTAATTTAGATGGTAGGATTCTGAAAAGATAACAATGAACTAAATGAATGTTATTTTATGTGGGTGGTGCTAAAATCTCCTATTCTTTGAGTATAAAAGAAGAAATGGACTATCATATAGGTGTCCTAGATATGTTTTACAATGAAATACGAAAAATACAATAGCATGAGAAATTTTTTTATTCTTCTTATGATAATTCAATAAATGGTCCATATTTTAACCGCATTCTAAAAGAGAAATATTTTTAATTCATTACATAATAATGTTGAGATTAAAATATCTCATCCCTTAAATATTATTCATTATAACAGGTGTGGACCCTTGAGAATGTAATCAATGAATGGGGATAAGTATTTAATTCCTTTAATTGATGACCTTACACATATTACATTTATCATTTTTTGGAAACATAGATTGGAGTATCTTATGATATTCAAGAGTTTCAGGCAATGTTCTGTAAAGGAGAGTGAACAATCATTGAATAGGATTCATATCAGACATGGTGGTACATAAAAATAGTAATTTTGAAGAATTTTTTAATAATAATGTTATTCATCTGTATATTTTAAAATTTTACACTATTGAATAAAATGGGTTTGTGTAATTTATGAATAGAATCATGGTATAGATGTCTTATATAATGTTGATAGGGAATAAGGATTCGTGATATTTGTAGAGATAAGATTTTTAGCATATGTTCATCTTTAATACCATATCATAATGATTGTTTTTTGAAATGTAAATATAGTTGATGTATTAAAATAATATCCCATGATTGAAGAATTTATTGTTATTTGGTTTTACCTATATTGTCAATGTCAAAGATGAAAATATAGGGATGTTTGATTAAAGATGTTTTGATTGAATTTTATTGGGTTATCCTTAAAATAAAAGAAGAGATTGATTCTATGAAAATGTGGAGTATAAAATAATGTATATTGATGATTTAAAAGTGTTTTCATATAAAATGAAAGATTTATACATGAAAACAAGTTATGAGAGGTGGTGTAGATTAATTTGGTTATGTTAAATTATTGGAAGATGTTGCAAAAAATGATGACAGTTGCAAATAGGTTTACTTTATATATTTTGACTCATCTAACACATGTGGTGATGAGGAACTATAAATAACATATCTTAGGCTAAAAATATAGGATGAGGTCCAAAATATCATTTTATACCAAGGATAATAAGTCCATCCAAGGGAACATTTTGGACATCATTACATACCTCAACATTTTAAAAGGATTAACCGAGGGATGTTGAAGAAGCTATAGAGCATAAATAATGGGATGAATCTATTAATGAGTAACTATAATAGATATACATGAATTAAATATTATAGTATTTACCTTAAAAGGGCTATAACATCATTGGAATGAAATGAGTATTCTAGAGTATTTTCAATTATAAAGGTGAAGTTATTATATTTAAGGGATGAATTATGTGTAAGGTATATGTTAATGTTTAAGGATTGTATTATTATGAGACTATTACACTATTATCAAGGATAGAAACCATAATATAATTTCATTATATCTCAACTCAAAGCAAATGTTATATTATTCAAATGGATTTCAATATTTCTTTCCTCAATTTTGTCCTCTAGGAGGAGGCTTATATTGATACACCTTGTGGATTAGTACTGGTTTAAGATGAAGAAAATGTATGTGGATTAAATAATGTATTATATGAGTTTTAAAAAGTTCAATGAGTGTGTAATTCTATGTTAGACACCATCATGAAGAATCTAAAATTGAATAAAGTGGGATTTTATAAAAATCTCTACATTAAAGATGACAATAAAATATCAGTTATTATCATAGTTTATATTGATGATATCATTTTTCAATAAATGATGAAGTAACATGTGATGATTTTTTCAAATAAAATTATGAGTAATTTGACATTTATATTTTTAGTGATATGAAATATATTTTTTATTATTTTTATGTGAGAGATAATTTAATTTATTCATAAGATTATTATTCAAGATAAATTCTTAAAATATTTGTCATGGAGGATTCATGACAACTTTATATACCTATATTGGTAAAAACCAAGTTCTATAATTATCTAAAAGGAAATAAAGTGTATCAATGTTTATTTAAATATCTAGTTGTAATTTACATATATTTAATAGCTTCAAGGAAAGATATTACATATGTTGTCACCAATTGTTACTGATTCTAATGTGATCTAAAATTTTCATTTTTATTGCAAGTTAAATGATCCGTAGATACATTTGAATAAATTATTTATTTTGGTTTAAATATAATCTATATTGATATCATATACATATTAGTTTGAAGTATTGATGATATAAAATACACATCAAGTGGAGTGTTCATTCGTGGTTATTGGTTTATTTTTTTCCACACAAAGTAGTTGAACTATGTGACCGAGAGAAATTCAAAGGAAGAATATAAAACTATTTTTCTATAAACTAATCAATTTATGAGTATGAAAACTCATTTGGATGATCTCAAAATTATAGTGGATTTTACACTTTTATAAGGCATTGATAATGAATGTGTTATAAACTTATCTATGAATATTGTTTAGCATTCACGAACCAATAACATTGATATCAAATATCATTTCATTAAGCTGTTTTTGGAGGGAAATAAGATAAATAATGAATTTTTACATAGTACATAAAATTTATTGAGGTTTTTATCAAAAATTTCAGAATGATTCATTTCCAATATTTTAGTTAGAGATTGGAGTTCAATATCCCCTCTAATAAGGATAAGATTTGTGTTTTTCCCCTCTCAAACATTGTTTATTGGTATTATTTTATAAGGGAGTGAAAAATAATTTTGGGTAATTCCAATGATATTCATCTATCATGTTTAGGGGGAGCACATATTATGATGTTGTAAAATGGTTATGTTGTGAATTTATCTTTTCCATGTGTAGAAACATGTAATAGTTTTTAATGTAGTATATAAGAGAATTTGTTTATCATATCATAGAGTGGTTTAATGAAAATAACTAGTTTATGGACACCACATATTTTTTATTAATTAATCTTATTGATTATAATGATTTAGGTAAAGTAGGCATAAAACTACATAATAGGCTTTTATTGATATTTAAGTTATATTTGAGGGGATTTTATCTGTAGGATCTCAGTTCAGCTTTAGGCTCTGCTTCATCGATATGTATTAGGATTTATGGTGGTGCTCCAGACCCCCTCCCCTTTGTAGGGGAGGGGGAGATCTTCTCACTCCTTCATTAGAGGCTCAATCCCCTTCCTTTATGAACTTCTCTTTCTCAAATTTTCTTTGGATGTTTTTAGAGATACTAAATTGTCTAAGGTATGAAAATATCCATGATAGTTCTCCTCAACTATCTATTTCATTATCTATGTTCTTGGAAGCCTCCCTCATTATCGATATGACTCTAATTTTTCTATTAATGTCATGATCAATGTTTTTGATTCTTTTGATTGATTTTCCATCATATTGTGGGGATTACAAGAATTACTAATAGAGAATATATTTTCAACTAATTTATATTTAATATCATTGTTTTAAACCCACAAAAGTGATCCTATAAGATTAATTGTTTCATTTGTATGATATTGGTGTTATTTTGATCTGAATAGTAAAAATTGACCATTTTGCATTTTTAACAGTTTTATATTATTTCTGTAGTTTGGTCATAACATTTTCTAAACTGATCAAAATTGCAAAATTATTTCTTTTAAACATTCTAACCATCAAGGGATTCATTTACTATTTTTGGACTAAAAGCTGAATCCGCCATATGGAAGCTCAAAAGAAGCTCACAAGTGGGAGAAAAAACTGTTTTTAGTTCTGCCTAGTTTTGGTGTGGGATCCATAAATCATCCATGGTGGGCCCAAATGTTGTTAAATCCAGTGGGGGATGTGAAAGGAGTTTTGGAGAATCTTTTATGAAGGAATAACCGAGTTAATTGTCCGTTTATGGGGTCATTAAATCACCCTAATCCGGAGGATTTCGTTTTGGAGATTCTGACTGGACAGAATAAATGCTCAGAGTAAAACGGTGATAACTCTTGGAATACATGTCCAAATCTGCTGCGATTTTCAGGGGACACAACCAAGGAAATTATGAACAACATTAAAGAAAGTCTCAACGCGTGAAGATGTCATTTAATGGTTCTACAATGCATCGACATCCAGGGGAAAAATTATGGCTATAAAAGGAGGAGAGCACCACCCTCTCAAAGCATCCCATTCTCTATCCCATTCCTTCTGGGACACCAAGAAGAAGATCTTTTCGGCATTATTTTTTATTTATTTTCTTATTAATAGTTTAATAATGCCTTATTCTTCCCAATTCATCTCTATTACTCTTACCATGGTGTGGTAAACTTTTGGAGTGATTGGGGAAGGGTTGGTTTTCTACATTGTAATGCTTGAGTTCTTAGACACAATTGAATAAATTTCTTTCTTCTTTAAAGTTATTTTCAATTTATTATATCAGATTTTATTATCAAGTGAGATCATTCATGAATATTAATTCTATTATTGATTTTTTCCTTGGTAAAATAATCATAATCTCCCTCCACTTATTTCTGGTTTATATACGATGGAATAAACCAGGAATTAGTGGTGAAGTACTCGATGATCGTCAGTATGTGTAAAGGGTTTAGTGAATGTTCATGATTGTTTGGGATAAACACAACCCGATCGGGTATTTCCTATTTCAATTAAGGGTATTCAATACAACTATTTTACACATGGAAGGAGAGTTGACGAAACCAAGATCTTTGTAAGGTTTTCTTTCCCAATAATAATTTCACCAAGGAAGTGAGAGGAAACGATTTTGGAAACTCACTTTAATCAACTAATAAGAATAGGTTTGAATTAAATTGAACAAGGATAGAATTAAAATTAGAAAACTAACCCCGACCTAATCACCATTTTAATATCATAGTTTTTCAATAATTTTAATTTCAAATTTCATTTCCAAAACACAACATTTTTACCCTCATTTTAAAGTGAAAACTCATTTTGTGTGGACTCCTCTTCATGAGACATACTAGGTCAAACACTTTAATACATTTTCACTTAGGAAATAATTGTTTTTCCACTCCCTACGACAGGCGTGCATCAAACTTGGCGCCATTTTCGGGGAGGCAGTGCCTCAAAAACCATAAAAAACATTTTTTTACTTATTTCTTTTGAATGACCTGTAGTTCGAACAATAATTTAATTGAATTTGATCCTGAAATTGAGCGAACAATAACCCAATTGAGAAATAAAAATTTTCAATTAGATTTTAAATAAATTCTACTTATAGATTCAAGAGACACATCCAGTGATCACTTTGAACCTCCAATGGCTGACAATCCCAACCAAACATTGCGCAATCTTTGTGCCCCAGAATTCGCTAACCAACAAAATCAACTAGCTATTACAGCATTAGAAAATGATTTTTAATTTCACATTAACATGATTCAAATTCTCCCTAAATTCCATGGTCTTTCAGGTGAAGACCCCAAAAGGCATATCCAAGAATTTACAAATGTGTGCTCTAGCTGCAGACCCCGAGGTGTTTCAGAAGAACAGGTAAAGTGGAGGGAATTTCCCTTCTCCCTAGAGGGAGCAACAAAGGAATGGTTGTACAATCTACAACCATGAGAAGTCCAAGACTAGGAAGATCTTAAAAGATGATTCATCCAAAGTTTTTTTCCCCGCATCTAGGAGTATAGCTATCCGAAAAGAGATCTATTCCATTCGCCAATCAACCGGTAAAACACTTTACGAATACAAGGAATGATTTAAGAAGCTCTGCACGAGTTGTCCACACCAGAATGTTGAAGAAAACCATTTAATTTTTTTCTTCTATCAAGGATTCCTTGAAAATGATCTAAACTTTCTATATGCATCATCTGGAGGAGCCTTTATTGACAAGTCACCAATGGATGCCAGAGGATTGATTGAAAATATTTCACAAAACTCACAGTAGTTTGGCACCAGAGGTATGATCCCCATAAGAATCCATGAGGTAAAAACATCTAATTCAGTATATTTAATTAGGAATGAAATGGGTGAACTCACCAGGTTAGTGCGACAAATAGTTGTGAACCATGTAAAGGAACAACAAGGGCCGAATCAGGTATGTGGTTTAGGATCTTCTAATTCTCATTTAACTGATCAATGTCCAGAAGTGCAGGGGACAGAAACTTGTGATGTAGCCTATCAACAAAATCAATACCAACCACAAGCCCAACCAGAGTATGGGTTTCAACAGAACCTAGCCAGAGCACCATTTCAGCATCAATATCATAATCTGATAGCATTCTAACAACCTTATAAGCAGCCCTTCCAACAACAACAAACTTTCCAACCACCACCTTTCCAGCGGAAGAATTATGAGCAACCATCCACAAGTGCACCAAAAATGAAAATCAATAGCTTAAGACAAGAGTTGCAGGATTAGAAGATAAAATGGACAAGCTAGCTGATCAATTTACAAGCATTATGGATGCTCTCACCAAGAACCCAGGTAAACTTCCCTCACAAACAATTCCCAATCCAAAGGATAATGTTAGTGCAATCACCACCCGAAGCAGGAAGGAGGTCACACCACCAGAAAAAAATGAGGAGGATGATTCCAGGGAATCTTCTGAAGCTCGTCCTATCCAACAAGATGGAGTCGACAAAAAAGGAGAAAGAATAAGGTTTCAGAATGAAATAACAGAAACACCTCCTCAAAACAAAAAATGGATAAAAAGGATATCCCAACACCATTCCCATCAGCATTGGTTGAGTCAAAGAA
Organism: Viscum album; assembly: GCA_963277665.1. Lineage (NCBI taxonomy): Eukaryota > Viridiplantae > Streptophyta > Magnoliopsida > Santalales > Viscaceae > Viscum > Viscum album. The sequence goes on along the minus strand of OY728155.1, from coordinate 114,928,359 downwards.
GGGTGAAGAATAATGAATTCAATAGTAAATTCAAGAAACATTCCGAAAATTTGAGATTAACATCCCACTACTTAATGTTGTTAAAAAAATCCCTAAATATGCAAAATTTCTGAAGGAGTTGTGTAATAAAAGAAGGAGGATAGATGGAAATGAAAGAATCAACTTAGGAAGAAGAGTCTCAGTATTGATCACACCATTGATACTGTAAAAATGTCAAGATCCAGGGACTTTCTCTATTCCCTCCACTGTCGGATCTTTAAATTTCTCTAATGCTTTGTGTGATCTAGGTGCTTCAATTAATGTCTTTCCTCACTCGGTATACACTTCTTTACAGATGGGAGAATTGAAGCCTACTAGAGTGGTGGTCCATATCGCAAATAGTTCCATAGTTTTTCCAGCAGGTGTTCTGGAAGATGTTCTTATAAAGGTAAAAGATCTATTGTTCCTAGCTGACTTTTATGTGCTGAAAATGGAAGAAGATAGGAGTTCGTCACACTCACCCATCATCTTGGGAATACCATTCTTAAAGACAACGAAGACCATCATCAATGTTCATGAGGGAACACTCTCAGTGGAGCTTAGAGATAGTCAAGTTCATTTCAATATACTCGAATCCATGAAGAATTTGTCAGATGTTCATTCACTGAAACCAATCTACCAAAAAGAAGGAAAAGAACCAAATAAAAAATCAGAAGAGAAAACCATTGAATTCTTGGATAGTTTGTTAGAAGAGGCTGGAGAATCAAAATCAGGAGAGGATGTTGAGATCAAGAAATATAAACTCAAGGAGGTCGAACATGAAAATATTATCATAGATATCCGGAAGGAATATGCTACAAAGGAAGAAGAACTATCTAAGAAAAATTCCATATGCCTTGCAATGGAACATGAGCTGAAGAAGGTCAAGGAAACACCCATTAAAACTATAGATTGTAAAGTATATTCTCAAACCAATAGGAAGAGGGGATTACATGAAAAAGAGGAAAACCCAAAACCACGTTTTTATGGGTAAATACAATTGAGGGTTAGTCTCTTGCCTCAAGAGAAGAGAAGAATTTTCAAAGGACACCACAAACCCTAAAAAAGAGTTATGTTCACATTGCATCAAGGAAGAAATAGATATCCAAAAATATTGAAACCCATTCCAGAAGAACAAGATTTCAGGGTTTTTGCTGTAGTTGTGATATCTATGGACACAAATCAGACTCTTGTTGGTACAACATGTCTTTACCATGAAATAGAAAAGATCCAGTGGAGGAGATCCCGCTCCTCCAACCTGTCTATCAATAAGAGCCATCAGGTTGTACCTCTTCATCACACTTTCTTCATGTTGTGATTCATTTGAAAATTGTATTACATTTTAAATCCACATGATTTCATTGAGGACACTGCAACATTCAAGGGTGGGGGAGGTATCCTTTGTAGTATAAGATTTTCATTTGATGTTTGTTTTCAAAAAAAAAATAACAAAATTGTGTGTTTTAAAATTTTTGTGTGTTTATTTTTTAATTTTTGGTGTGTTTCTGAAACTTTTAAGCTGAAATTATTATCAATAACATTTTTGAAACCCATGTCAATGAGTGAACCAATCTATTCCATGAAACTGAGTTTGAATGAATGCTGAAATAACTTTGATTCAAGTTCAAATATTTTGGAATTTCATGAAAAGTACATTGATTTTTGAAACACATTCCATACTTCACTGTCTATATATTTATAATCACTTTCCTTTAAGGCTTCTGAACCATTTTTGTTATATTCTTTTCATTCACCTCATTTCTTGAGAGAACCGGATCATGCTTACTTAAACCAGAATTTGATTTATTTCTTTCAAAACATGAGGGTTTAGGGTACGTGTGTTTTAAATTATTGAGGAATTTATTTGGTTTGAAGCCCCATTTTCAAAATAATCCTTTTCATTATGGCTCACCTTTACATTTATATTTCACTGTAGTCCCTAGTAGCCATGAATTTCTTATTAGGTTAGCCACATTACAAGCCAATTTTCCCTATCCTACCTGATCTTGAAGTGAAATTTCATGATCTAGTTGAACTTATGTGTGGGGGAAGATGTCTTGTAGTGTAATAACTCATTTGGTGATACTTTTGGAGGAATATAAAATTTTAAAGAGCTGATGTTCCTACTGAATACTTCATTTTGATAAAATCTGTGCTTTTTTGGAGCTTTCATGATAAGAGAAGTTGTGCTTTTCTAGAGCTTCTGATGTAAAAAAAAGTTGTGCATATCTAGAGTTTCAAGAAAAATCATGTTTGAAAAGATTGAAATTTTATCTTCTAAAATACTGAGTATATTGAATGATGATGGAGATGAGTTTCTACAAAGGGGAAGATAAGGAGACCATACTTGAGTGAAAATTAGAATCTTGTAATTTTGCTTTAAAAAAAGCGCCAAGACCTCCTTTTTCGGCCTCAGAATGTTTAACATATAAATCCTACCAACCAGAAACCACAGAACAAACCTGGAAAGTACTCATGAGAAACACATGTCCTTGACTCACATCAGGTGGAGAATTATGAATTTATCAAGCCTATGGTGACTCTTGTGTGAGTTTGGATGAGAAAAGCCTTATTCAACATTTATATTTGTGAGATGAGAGAAAATTCATGTGAGGTAAGTGTTTTGTGTGAATTGGATAAGAAATGAAGTGGAAATATATTAAAATCTAAAATGGATAACTTTAAATAATTGTTTTTTATGAGTCATGATATCTTTTTGTTTCTTGGAATTGATTTGGTAGATCTCATTGATATGTGTTTTGGATTTGATTTGATTTGATTTTTACTTGTCCACGAGTACAAGTGCTAAGTGTGGGGGAATTTATAGAGCAAATATTTTCAATTAATCTATATTACATATAATTGTTTTAAACCCACAAAATTTATCCTCTAAGATAAATTGTTTCATTTGTATGATATTGGTGTTATTTTGAGATGAATAGTAAAAATTGACCATTTTGGATTTTTAACAGTTTTAAATTATTTCGGTAGTTTGCCCATAACATTATATACACTGATCCAAATTGAAAAATTCATTCTTTATCATATTCTAAACATCTAGGGATTCATTTACTATTATTGGACTAAAAGCTGAATTTTCCATATGGAAGCTCAAAAGAAGCTCACAAGTGGGAGAAAGAAAACTGTTTTTAGTTCTGCCTAGTTTTGTTGTGGGATCCATAACTCATACATGGTGGGACCAAATGTTGTGAACTTCAGTGGGTTGATGCGAAAGGAGTATTGGAGCATCTTTTATGAAGGAATCACCGAGTGAATTGGCCGTTTATGGGGTCATAAAATCACCCTAATTTGGAGTATTTCGTTTTGGAGAGTCTGACTGGACAAAATAAATGCTCAGAGTAAAACAGCAATAACTCTTGGAATACATGTCCAAATCTGCTGAGATTTTGATGGGAAACAGCCAAGGGAATTATGAACAATTTAAAGAAGGTCTAAACACATTAAAATGTAATTTAATGGGGCTACAATAAGTCGACATCTGGGGGATAAATGTTGGCTAAAAAAGGAGGAGAGCTCCACCCTCTCAAAGCATCCCATTCTCCATCCCATTCCTTCTGGGACACCAAGAAGAAGATCTTTTCAGCTTTATTTTTTATTTCTTTTCTTTTTCATAGTTTTATAGTGCCTTCTTGTTCCCCATTTATCTCAATTACACTTACCATGGTGGGGTAAACTTTTGGAGTGATTGGGGAAGGGTTGGTTTTCTACATTGTAATGCTTGAGTTCTTGGACGCAATTGAATAAATTTCTTTCTTCGTCAAAGTTTTTTTCAATTAATTATAGCATATTTTATTATCAAGTGTGATCGTTCTTGAATATTAATTCCGTTATTGATTTTTTCCTTGGTAAAATAATCATAATCTCCCTCCACTAATTTCTGATTTATATATGATAGAGTAAACTAGGAATTAATGGTGAAGTACTCGACAATCGTCAGTACGTGTAAAAGGTGTAGTAAATGTTCATGATTGTTTGGGATAAGAAAAACTTGATTGGGTATTGACTATTTCAATTAAGTATATTCAATACAACTATTTTACACATGGAAGGAGAGTTGACCAAACCAAGATCTTGGTAAGGTTTTCTTTCACAATAATAATTTCACCAAGGAAGTGAGATAAAACGATTGTGGAAACTCACTTTAATAAACTAATAAAAAGTGGTTTGAATTAAATTGAACAAGGATAGAATTACAATTAGGAAACCGACCCCGACCTAATCACCATTTTAATATCATAGTTTTTCAATCATTTTAATTTTAAATTTCATTTCAAAAACACAACATTTTTACCCTCGTTTTAAAGTGACAACTCGTTTTGTGTGCACTCCTCTTCGTGAGACATCCTAGTTCAAACACTTTAATACATTTTCACTTAGTAAATAATTGTTTTTCTATGCCCTACGATAGGAATGCGTCAATGAACAGTGGTTGGAATTCTTGATAAAATGACATCTTATGATCTTCTTTGCGTCAACGGAGGATTTGATATGTTTCTAGTCTTTAGAACTATTTATCTATAATGGATTCAAATTATATATTATTCTATAGTCCTATTAATTTAACATGAAGAAAGATTATCCTACCACAAATATTTGATATGTTTCTATAAACTCCCATTACACTTTCAAAATCCCACTGTATTACATTTTCTGGGAAATCTAGCGGGATGATATCTATGCTCGGATGGTAGAAAGAATGTTGTTTTCCACCAAATTTCCCCTCATATTTCTATTGAGGTTAGAATATCTCTGCCTTAATTGGATTATTTATGGACTTTTGTTGGGAAATAATTTCAACTACAAACAATTAGTGGGTTTTGAATCCTCAATGGGTTTTTACTCATCTTATAAGTGTATGCATCGCCTTCCAGCAACATATCAATGAAGTATTAATAGTGATGAAACTCTAATGTTGACATTCTATTCGTTGAATATTTTTGAGACTTTCACCGGCCTAACAGAGATCTGGGTGGGTGATGGTGGTTCAGCTTTGGATGCTCCTATCCAGAAAAATGAAATTCTTTTGAATGTGAATTCTTCAATTGCTGGTATTTGCAACCGACTATGGTTGGATCATTTAGTTACTAATATAATTGGGTTTCCTTCTTCAGGACCTATGGAGGAGGTGGTGTGGGTGTTTTAGTTCCCTAAAAACCATCCCTTAACTTAATAAGCTGATTTAATATACAGGGGTGGTGGTATTTATCAAGGATCATACTTATGAAATGGATTGATCGACAAAAATTGAGGGTGAGGCTATTGGACATAAGGGGATGGAGTTCAGTACCAGTTTAAAAAAGGTAGTTTTTAGCTTATGTAATCATTTTGGAGGCTTAGGGAATGAGTAGAACCAGATTAAGAGATTTAAAAGGTTTATATCAATAAATATGGGAAAGACATGACTAGTTTTTTGTCGATGGACAAGAGATTGATCTCTTTGTTTCCCCAAGTGATGATGATACCTAGGCAGACTCACTAGTTCTTTCTATGTTTAATGATGTTCTAAATATAGATATATATCTATGATTGGGGAATCCTGATTGACATGAACTTCTAAAGATTATTCATCCCCAAAAGTAGTTATCTCCATTGATAGAAAATCAGAAGGAGACTGATGATGCTGAAGTATGGAAAACATAAATGCTATGATGGAAATGAAATCAGGTCAAGTAAAGGTCTTCTGAGAATATCAATCTATGTCAAAAAGAGTAAGACTCCAAAAAGATAATAGATTATTAGTATGAATCCAAAATGGATATGAAAATTAAGTAAATCACAAGGAAGGGAATTCAAGATAATATAGTGTATAATAATTTCCCAATTCACAATGGGGGAACCAATATCTTGGAAAGACTACCAAAATATTCTAAAAAACAACTATCATTATATCATCTTGTAAGGAAAATAAGTATGGTAGAAATATAAACAAGGGGTATCACTTATTTTAGAATGTGATAAGAATATTTCTATTGTGTTTGGAAATAAATCTCTAGGTGGAATATTTATGTCTCCTAAGGGAAATTTATTGAGTTGAACATTGAACCATTACCGAACGGTGCCTTAAATAGAATGATAGGATAGGTATAAGAGGAATAAGGGGAATGTTTGGAGCCTATTATACACTCTAAGGAGGAAATTATATATTAATCCTTCAATATCAATTCTTCAAAGGAGGATTTAAGAAAAATATATGGCAGATCAATTAGAGATAAAATCAATAAAGAGAAAGGGTGTAGAACAACCAAAAGGGAGGCATTTCGGCACGAGGCTTCAATGAAAATATTAAAAACGTTGAGGAATACATTCATGAATTAAACAAGATGTCTAATCATTTAGAATATCTTCTTTATAAGGTCATCAATATGCAGGTTAACACAATTAATTTTGGGATTTATAGAGTGGTTGGTTATAAAATTATCAGTATTGTCTTTAATTATTTTGTGGGTTACTTTTGTGAATAACAACATTGTTATGGGCTTAACATAGTTTCACAATTTTCCATCGAAATTTAGTTTATAATAAGAAAATATAATTTTCATGTAATGAATGTCATTTATGTCCCTTGGTATCAAAAAAATCCATGGGGTATATTTTTGAGAACATGAATGAAAAAGTATGTTTTGACAAATGTTAAAGTTGATATGGTCAATTATATTGGATTTTCTTCAATACATAGATCACATTAAAATTAAAAGAAATGATTTTTTTAAAGTTTTGGTCCGAATCCTCATTTATTATTAAAGAAAATACCTCTTTAACTGGGTAGAGGGAGACCCATTACATAGCCCTAAGGCCTAGTGGGCATTTATCCCATTACATGGCCCGTAGGCCCATTGTTTTGGCTCAAAGCCAATTCTGTGAATAATACTACTACAGTTGTCGCGCTGCTATAGTACTGCACAGTACCCGCCGGTGCTACAGTACTCTGTCGCCGCTACAATTCTCGTCGTTGCTACAGTACTACTACAGTACCATGTGCCCAATGAGTTTTAAACCCCCATTTCTCATGTAGAATTAAGGGGTTCTTACCACTAAGACAAACCCCAATTACAGTAAAAGAAATGATTTCTTATGCTAATATTCAGGGATATACAGTGATATGTACTGATGTAAAACTTCAAAAAAATTGCAATATTTTGATGGAATTGAAGGTAATTGATGCTGTGACATCATTAATAACTATAAAAATATTGTTTTAAGTTTGATTATAAGATGAAGGAGCCATTTATGGATCACCATGAAAGTTAAATAATGTATATAGTGAGGTAACCCATTTGAATGATGATTAAATAATTGATGAGGTTTCTTGAGAAGCATAATGTCACAAATTGATCCACTAAGGCCCCACATGGTCTGGAAGTAAGCTGAGAGGGACAACCCAAGATCACCATCAATAAAAAAGTGGTTTCTAACTAGAATTACATTAGATGATCTCACAAGATGGGGGTCATAGCCTAATGTACGCATAAATAAAGACATAGAAATAAATCTATGTATAATAGTTGTGGAAGAATAATAAATTTTTAAACCTATAGGGTGTAATTAAATTCATTAATAAATCCCTAGGTAAATATTAAAATAAATAGAAAGGATGTAAGAAAAATGTGGGAAAAAATACACACCCAACATATGGAAATTATCCAAACATAAATAATATTTTGAATGAAAGAGAGATCCATGATCATGGTCTTAAAAACATTCCACTATATATTATCACAGTCTCCTGGTATAAATAAGATCCACCTAATTGGAATCAAATAATGTCATGTGAATATTTTTATCATCTGTTTTATACATGACATGTGTAGAATAATCCTATTCAATAGTTAGTATATTAAAATATAAAATGATGTGCCCAACAATATAAAGGGATAAATAACAAGAAGATATATATATCAACCCCCAAAAAAGAAGATAACAAAACAAAACCAGGATTTTCTCAAAAACAAAATCCAAATGAAGACAGAGGAATATTTCCCTTAACATTATCTTGGATGGATGAGAAAACTGGAAAATTATAATCTAGTTTTTTCTTAATTCTATATGTATAATGTGAATGTCAACAAAATATAGTATAGGAAATGTATATAACTGGTACAGTCCTCAACTATGGTTGTTCCAACTCCATTTTAGGACCCTCTCCCCCTATAATTAAATGTAATGGGAGAGTATGAATTCTATAGATAGAGGGACTACACCCTGATGTGTATGGGGAATACCAAATTGGCCAATACAATGAATATGAGAGACCCATTCACTGAGAGTCCCATATTTAGGGGAGAACATATCTTAGTACGAACTCATATACCTTCACTCAAACCATTTCACTTTCATAAAGGGATTTGTATAATCAAAAAATATTCTCAACATATCTCATAGATGACTGAGGTATGCCAATGGAACACGTCATAAACCACAGTGCAGAAACATTCCCACAAGGTGTGGTACATGGTGTGAATGTAAAATTAGCATCATGAATCATCCTTAACCCACTATGGATGTGGTTTATACATTCATACAATGAATGAAATATTTGATAAATCTAAAAAATTTGTCCTAAAAATTAATGACATGAAATAGTTGATCACATTGTGAACATGACTTCCAGAACCCTAGGTTCCCACTAGTCATCAATTTAATTGAATATTAATCCATGAACACCACCAAAACCCTCCAAGGAATTTTTTATTAGGTTCATCCCCTCACTGAAAATCAATTTTCTATTACTTATTATTGGAATTGACTATCTAGAGTCATCTGTATTGACTATTCATTATCTTCATTGAGATTCCATTTTAAGAATCCATATGTATCACCCAAATATTCCAATATATCACCACTACAATCCACAAAATCATCACAAATCATTGAAAATCATGATTATAGGGGTCTTCAAAATATTTTTACAACATTATCATGATGGCATCTGACCGATCATTCTTGCACCCATCGAGTAATATTCAAATCATCGACAACATAGGCTGAAGATGAAGTACCCAATGAATGTGAAGAATGTTATAAAATACCAAATTGAATATCATTATTGGACAATGCATGTTTGGACACGCAAAATTATTATGGAAAATAATTAATGTATCAGGGAGATTATCTCTAAAAAATAAAACCAAAATTTTACAACATTGTTATAGAATCCAAAAAACCTAGAAGAAATCTATAAATTTTAATGTCATAACTAGTTTTTTGATTAATCTCTAATGAATAAACGAATAGTTACAATTTTACTTATGATTTTTTATACTTCTATCATTGATAATGAATCAAAATATTAATAGACTAGAAATTTCTTATATATGGATTCCTGGAATAACTTCCATGTATCTAAGCATACAACATCCTTAAAAATATCAATAGAGTTTCCTGTATTTAGAGTGTAATGGTGTTGTTATGATAAACATTTGAGGGATTTATAAATATGAATAAATACTAGGAACATACTCTTTCATGACATGAATCACTGGTAAACACATTATACCATATCCAACATATATCTTCCAAAAAACTAATCCCCATATAAATAATAACCATAAGGATTTCATTTTAGGAATGAAATATTTGTACATGAATAATTTGAATAAAAACTCTTAAAATTCATTCTTAGATATTCACAATGTAATTAATTATTGACACTTTGATTTACCCCATGAAGGATAAATATCTACACAATTCATTATTTTACCTCCTCAAAGTCCATCTATGAACCTCTACCACCCAAAACACATCAAGAAAAGAGAAATTATGGTTTAAAACTAATTAAAAATAAGAGCAATTATTAAAAAAATTTCTAATGTTCTATACATAAAAATAGTGATCTTACATCCCCCTTATATTCATGTATTTTCACACCAAATAGAAAAATAAGGTCAAAGAAGTGAAGTTAATTTAGAAAAACCATAATATCTTTTAATCATGTAATCTACTAGATATTCCCTTTCAAAAAAGAACTCATATCAATGGAATGGTCTTCCCATTAATGATCTTACCCAACTATTACTATATTGACACTTGGTATACTAAAAAGATAGCACCACCCTCAACATCCATCTCTACCATGTGGATAAAATTTGATTGGTTATGCTCACATATTATCAAATCTGAGACATGAAATACATCATTAACTCAATATAACTATGTTGTTAAGGCTATGAAGTAAACAAATAGGAAATCCTAAGATAGAATCTAGATCTGCCCGATGAACATTGGGGTATAAATTGCTACAACAACCAAAACACTACAACAATAGTAACTAGGAGACATTAAAAAATATATGACCTACTGAATCAATATCTAGATAAATATGATGTCATTCTACATAAGCTTTTTTTCGTCTTTAAATGGTCTTCATTTTCTGCAATATCACCTAAGCTTTTTCCACCAAATCCTCCACCAGCTCTAACCCTATAAGAGATGACTAACAAATATTAGAATAATATATGGTTGTTATACAAGGTCTATTTTATATGTCCTAAGATGTTGTAATACAAATTTTTTATTAGTATATATTATTATATACAATCTCAACTCAGTGTGGGTTATCCTTCCATCCCATCAGAAATTTATCACATAGGCTCTCAACATATCCTCAAAAATAAATTCAAGCCATCTTTTATGAGGTGGAATTCCTTAATCATCCTTAAATAGACACCAAAATACAACTTCAATACTATAAATAATAATTATATGAATCTATCATCAAAATTAGAGAAAATCATTATTGGTATTCTATACATTCAGAAAATAACTCGCTCGTAGAGGTATCCCAAACTCTCTTCTAGACTCTAATCATGAAAGGAAAGGTAGTGATATGACAAGGTGTGTCAATCAAAAATCAACCATATAATGTTATTCCCCCTCATTAGTAATTAAATTCCCATCATAAAATCAATTAATATGATATCCACTATCAATCTGAAAATATCATTAATTTAACCCAGTCCTTCTTGAACTGGGTGGTCTACCATTACCTCTAGATGGGTGAGGAATCCATAGACAAAAGAAATCACAATAATATTCATTTCAAGAAACCAGAACTATTATTAAATTTATTGTTACAACATTTATATTCCATGATATATCACAAGGGGTGGAAATCCATCAACACTTCCTCACACTTTGTAATTGGTATCACTATCCATCCCTAGATGTTGATGTCATGATCCCAACCATCAAAGTAACCATATATAGTATTTCATGAGGATATACTATTTTACTAAACATAATAAGAAATGTCTAAAAATTAGGTCTATCTTTCATGCTATAAAAATGTTAGGTTCACACCCGTTTAATTTAGATATATTGTTCCTTCAAAATATATAAAGGTAAGCTGTAATGAGGACAACTACTCCGATGAATCCTCTGATAAAGGGGACTATGTATTCCTACAAAATTAATACACTACCACATTTCCATTACATGGAGTACATACTATTTTTAATTCATATTCATATAAGAATACAATTTAGTTCCTCAGTCTCAGGAAAACATCTCATAATTATATGATATACTTGAGACACTAGTGATCTGAATAAACCACAAAACACACACTCATAAGATAATTCTACAACATCCTAATGGTTAATAATATATATATCATATTAAAATAATGGTTTGGGAAGTTCTAATCATTGGGTATTAGCTAACTCAAATTATATGAATCACTACCCTACATTACATCAACATTAACCTGAGCCTATATATAGAGGGAACACAAAACATTTTTTACTTGACACCCCCTCTAGTAGTACAAACATACCTGAATTTCTCAAAACTTTACCTCATATCCTTAATGTATTTATAATATATCTTTGTCTACTTTAATGGATTCCAGTTACATGTTAATGTAGTCAATGGAGCTGAATCCTAGAAAAGTGTTCAACAACACTTTGATAGTACCCTACTTATTGGAGGAAACTCTACACCAATGAAACAATCTTAGATGGTTCCTAAGATAATATTAGCACTATATTCACCAATCCCATGAATAATCTATGGTTAGTGATGAAATTACATAGAACATGAACCTCTAAAATCTAGAATTTACACTCTAATATTTTTCCATGTAACTGGTGCTCCTAATGTTCGTCACAGTATGACATAAAATTCCATATGTTCTACTGCTATAATGTAGATTAAATAGGAATTTAATTGATAATGAAAGCCACATATCTATATAATAATAACAGAAATATATGTTTCATAAGTTCCAATAAAATATCACATTCATTCATTACATCAAAATAAATCATGAGGAACTCATAGTGCCAGTAGTGACATCAGAATGTTTTCAAAAAAATATCTTCGACATGAAGCCAGAACTAGTGGTATTAAAACCTAATATCATTAATAAATAACCATTTATTTACATACAACCAGTAAAAAAGATCATAGATTGTTGAATATTTTTATTTCTTCATTATCACAACCTAAATTATGTGATTGTAGCATATTCATAACCTCAAGATCACATAATCCTTTTTAGTGAACAATACAGGATCCATATAGGGGTACACATTAGGTCTGATAAAAACACTCTTTTATAGGTCCTTTATCTACACCGTGGTATCTCTTAGGTCAACAAGTTCCATGTAATATTTAATAATAGATATTTTTTTATTCCCTTAGTGCATTTCAACAGAGATAAACATATATCAATGTGGAGGTAGTGACGAAAAATCATTGGGGAATAAATCCATGAAATCATCCACTACATATGGAATACATATGTCTAAAGAGTTCATTGCATAAAATAATTAAAGTCACCATCTGGTGGGATACATGTTGTAGCCTTCTAGACTATAGCCCCACTCATTCTTCAGCAATGACCTTCTCATAATTAAAAGAAATTATAATCCCATACACCCATAAAAATATAAATCTCATGAGATGATAGAATATATTTACTTTTACCATGTATATCTAGTATATAACTATTATTATTTCTTATAGTTTACTTATGAAAAGTATGATTTCCTACATGAATCTCTCGCCACTATATACCAGCTAACCCAATTGACGTTTCTATGAAATTGAAGAGTCATTATTTTTAGGGACATCCAACCACAAAAAATATATTAAAGACTCTCCAGGGATGTAATGATCTTTCACATGGGATATAGAAATTTAGAAATGATTCATTCATATGTTAACAAGTATCATTGATAAATATAGAAGACATAGATCGTACTATGAATCATATATTGAATAGCATGATCATATCCCTCCCTCAGTTGTAAGATACCATGCCCACTTCCTCCATCACTTTGAGACTCTATTGGAATCCCTTGGGTGTTGGTGAATTTAGTTCATAACATAATCCTCCAACTATATATCCTCTCTCTATGTCTCTATTAGCCTTTACATTAGTCTAGCCTCCATAGGGGCCTCCCTAGAAACCCATCAGAGATCCTTGATCATGATATTTCCTCTGTTGTGGTTGCCTATCAACATTATGAACACCATATGCATTGTATTGGTTTAGGCCACAATGATCCATGTGACTCTATCCATCATAATCATCACATTTCCTATCTCTATGTTGACCAAATCCTTTATGTAATCCTTATGTTGTAGATTCTCACATATGATTCTATAAATGAGTATACTTATTTTATTGAGATCATAAAGTCTAACATCTTCCAGTAGAAAAGATAAATATACTCCATGATGTATACTACTTGCACAAGTAACCTCTTTACCCTTTTATAAGAATCACTCTGTCATCAATGTAGCTCAAAGACCATGACAGAAGTTAGATGGTGTAAATAGATTATGAGATCTTGCATGTATCTATAGGGGATCTTCTCAAGCATTCATGACCATAGGTATCCATATCAATTAATATAGAGATAGTAGTATGTGAGGGTTTTCAAATATGGATCATACTCTATAATAGTCATCTATCCCTTCTACAACTATAAAAACTAATGAATTAATATATAGTGAAAGGTCAAATATTAGTACTCCATGCAGAACAAGTTATGAAACTTGTCCCATGAATGTGTACCCTCATCATTGGACTTAGTGAACAAAATCCACCATTACCGTATCACTCCAGGAAGATGGATGGTCTTAAGAATCACCATCTATTTGATTGAGGTTCTAAATATCTGGATAACTCAAACCATCGACACATTCAAATCCTCTATTTCCTCAGGATCTAACTCAATTAAAAAAATTGAGAAATTTCTATCACCAAAATCCAAAATTACACTAATCCTATATGCATCATCATCTTGCACCACTAGAACAATCAACTACTCTACATGGAGACATAACATTTCTTGAAAACTATAGAAGGATCAATGGACCACTCATTGAGGGGAGAAATTCTGTATGCTCACATGAAGGGAATGCTAAACTTAGAGGTCCCTATATTGAGGCCTCATCACTCAACTTGTACATGTCACAATCCTATTTCAACATCCTTGTTGGTTTTTTCCTGGAGTATTCCTGAAAATACAATATTATATACCATATTTTGATGTGAATATATAGGGATCTAACATAGGTAGGACAAGGAATTCTAAGGTCCATTCTAAAATGAAACATTTACCATTGGTTTCATAGTAACTGATACCTTAGTATGTCGATAAAAAAATTTGGTGGTTAGAGTCTTGGTGTATTGGTATGATGTTCATTGTTACATTATTGGGTTACCTTCTCACATAGATGAACTTGAGACACATTAACACAACATAGAAATGTTCTGAAACCAATTATTACAACACATCTATCTCCAAAAACTATCTATAGGATATACCACCTCAAATAATAGTCATTCATAACCCAACCCACTCAATGTCTACCAGGTCTAGTATTAAGTCAAGGAGGAATCCCCATGAAACCCTCCAATATCCTAGGAGCTAATGATAGCAATGAGTAGTAATATTTCACAATGTGGGAGGCCTTATCCTAAATTACCTACACACACATATCCATACAATGGTATAGGGATAATAATAAATGTTAATACATCAATCATGTATAGAAATATATGAAGAAACTTCTATGTAACCATTAGAGTACAAAAAATAGGCATAGTATACTGAGCAGAAAAATACACACATAAATATGGAAGGTACCCTAAACAAAAAAACATAGATTAGGATGAAGGATAGATAACTACTCATAAATTCAAGAACTATCCACCATACATTGTAATAATATCTTGATATAACTTTGATCTAACTATTATGTTTACACTAATTTTATATTTATGCTTCATGTCATCAGAATATAAAATTTTAGGTATGGGGAAATCCCTTGTTGGGGTGTGTATATACATACCAAATAAGATACCATAAACAAAATTAATAGAGAAATAACAAGATTATAGTTATATCAACAAATAAGGAAAAAGAATAATTAATCCTAAGATAGACATTCTCATAAAGAACCTCTTAAAATAGAGAGAGGAATCTTGTTCTTTACAATTGTAAGAAATGAAACAAATAAAGAAACTAAATAAGTTATCATTTACTAAGTTTCAGATATCCAATGTATATTTAATTATAAAATAGTAGAGGGACCATGCCCCATTATTTGATGCCTCATCTAAGGGAGTAAAAACTCCAAAGGAGGACATACTCCCAACAAGGGCTCAGTGACGAGGGAGAGCATACTATTTAGATAAAATACCCTACCAGAGATTTGTATGGGGAGTATAAGACATACATACACATAGGATATCATAAACATATTCCTAGAGATTCCCATATTCAGGTTAGTCCCAATCCAAGTATCATCTCTAATAATTGGAACTAAAATGTGCTATTAGAATAAATGGAATTCTATAATTTTACATCCTCTCATCAAATATCATAGAAGACTAATGTTATCTTAAAGGATCACATCATTTACGAATGAACAAAAAACACTACTAGAAGGCTTGGTTCCTGATGTTAAAGTTGAATTAATTTCATTAAACCTTTTTATTATATTCATAGTGTAGAAGACCCATACACTCCATTAATAAACTCTTAAAAACATCTATGAACTAGGTATTAAACATGAACAATCTTAAATCATAGTTCACTATGTGAATACAACCTCTATAAACCAAGTTTCCCATAATAATTCAATATATTTTAAGATTCGGTTATTGTTTGTAATGTAATGATACTGAGTCACTTGAATCACATTCATACCCTAATCCAAACATCCATTTTTTATCCTCCTTTATTGGAAAACATTATTCAATTGTCTTTATAGCCTAATATTCAATTAATCACACCTCCAAATCATAAATAATTCTATATCACCCATGTAATCCCATCCAAGAGAATAATGTTCCAAAAAATATTCACTGGTCTTGGAACGCAATCCTAGTAGGGATATAAAAATAATTAATAGAATTATCGTGTGAATTCATAGTTTTGATCAGTCTCTGATCAATCCAACAACAGTCAAATCATTCACCTCATGCGATAAAAATGAAGAAAGTGAAAAATGGGGGAGAAAGACACCAAAAACCAAGGTAAATATATTTATTGACTAGTGTGATATTTTAAAAATATTGTAATTACAATAAATGAAAAATGGAGAAGGGATAAAACCATCAATAAATAAAACAATAAATTCGCAAGGTCAATCATGAATCTGAAGATACAAAGAATGAATCCCAAAATAAAAATTTTATACCTAATTATTGGATCTATCACTGATGAATAATGAATCATTGATGAATATGTTGGTATTTTATGATATTTTATAAATTTATAAGGAATCTATTTATTTGTTGAATACTAATATATGATTTATGTATGCTAGTAAAAATTCACATGGATCTTGGCCTAAAGAACACTGTAGGTTTCACTAAAATTCCCTGGAGTTTAGGAAAATATTGATTATATAATGAAAATAAGAGGGATCCATATATTAATATACATATTCCAAATGGACCTATTCCTAGTGTGAATCCTTAGTTCATTCCATGAACCATATTAAATTTACATCATCTAAAAAACACATCATAATATCATCAAGATCCAGAAGGTTTTCATGTTGTGAATTAAATATTTATATTATGATACATTATAATCCATAACCTCTTGAAATTCAAACCCAATTATTTATGGGTTAATAAGTATTTGGGTTTTGATTTACCACCTAAATTTGAAATGATTTCTTAATTTTATTTTCCCCTAATCAAACTCCCTACAGGATCCTCCAATAGCTAACACACATTAGGTAATGTGATAGGAATTTTCTAGGATTACATAAAAATTATATAACTTTAAACATAATTTCAAAGGATCTACACATAAATAAAAAGTATCGTTATTAAAAAAATACATTAGAAACCATAGTTTAATCCTTTGTCTAGATATAAGTAATTGAATCAGCACATGTATTATTTTTCCCTGAGTGTATATCTTTGATCCAATAATATGTCTTCACTGTAAGTATTTTATTGGATAATATGTCTTCAGGTAAAATGCATGTGTTTCTTCATATGCATTTCGGATAAATATATCAATTATATTGAGGAAATAAAATAGTAGAGGCCTGATCATATGAATTTTTAATGAACAGAATTATTATTTTGGAAGTAAACATATGACCTTGTTGGAATATAATCCATTGGTCCTTACCAGTGTACTCTTTTTACACTATGAAATATCATATGATCTACATGATTTATGTCTATTTTTTTCAGAATAAATATATAGTAATTAATGGAATTTGTAATAATATTATGCTTTGGAAGTATTTTCTTGGATTTAAAACACCATGACCAGTTATATGATAATGATCCAAGTAAAAAATAAAGGAAGCCCAAATAAAGAAGTAATATGTTAATCTTATATTAGTTCTATGAAACAAATTTATGTTCCATAAAACAAAATATTCATACTACTTTGAATGTGGAAATATTTTTATGATTTAAAACTATGTGATTTAGAACGAATATGTATCTATATATATATATTCGAATATCCCAGGATAATTATGATCTTGAGTATTAAGGTTAATTAAATAGAATCATTGATTTAATTTAAATAAAGATATATATGTTTAAAAAAATCAATCCTAGAATTCAATCAAAGAGATACTAGTTATTTATGAAAATAATACACTTTACATTATATTAAGGATAAATTTTTATATAATAAAATATTGATTTTCTTTTCAGTATTTTTGAATCCCTAAGGATTAATTATTGTTTGTGAAAGAATAAATAAGAGAGATAAGGAATAAAAATAAGTCATTCCATATCATTGATATGAAATAGATTGATGACCGAGAAAATTAGAAATTCTCAATTATAGGTTGGGAAGAAAGAATCAATGAAATAATAAAATATTCGATGTATGATGTTGTGAGAGAATTTCATATTTCTTATAAACTCTATAAATGACCATTACAATGAGAGATGATGTCACACCAAGAGACATTAAAAAATTAATAATTCATGGTTATCTTATTCTTTTGGAAATAAATAGGATTTTTTTCCATTATCATGTGTAATATTGATTGTTTCTAGATAATACATAGGACTAGCTACATTTATTGGGTATTTATCCTTGTAAAATATTTTGTGCATTTCTATGTCTACATGTATGTGTATTTAGCATTTAAATCATTTTAATAAATTAGAAAATGAAGGCTATTTAAGGATAAAAATGAAAAATAAATTTTTATCACCTAATTCACAGCCATTTAGTAATCCCATTGATCATAAGGGTGGATTTTCATTATCATGTTATGGTTGCATAAAATGCATCAAGGATTATCCACATGAAATATTCAGTTGGTAATCTCTTTATTACAGAGGTTATAAGGAAAATCCCTCTAATAAGAATTCCACTTGTTATATGTGTCATTAGATATACCTATCGACAAATATGTTTATTGGTCTTTAAACTATAAATTAATATAAAAATATATCATGAATTATATACATTTATGTATGGATTAAAATCATAAATATATATGACTATGGAGATATATAATATATTGGGTGTATCAAAAGTGATATGACATTAATTGAATAAGTCAAGAAAGGGTTTCCCCCTTCCATATAAATGAAAGAAGATATCTCCTTCCCATGTGATTTAAATTCAAATATTCAAATTAAATAAATTAAAATGGTAGTAAAATTGTAATTACATTTCAAATATTCAATTAAATTTAAATCAATCGTATATGTTTATGTCACCAAGTATTAAACTATATGGATGATATATCATAAAAAATGGATTATATTACACAAAAGTGTTCATAAGGGTTTGTTGTCACAAAAACATTTTCTTCTTTATCTATGGGTTCAATATAGTTTTTATAAACATTGATATTGGAATTTAGGTATGAAAACATTTTTCCAGTAAGAAAAAGGCCTAGAGAGACACACACTATGTGTATTAATAATCAATGTCAAATTATATTTTGATTTTATAGTAAAAATAAATATTATTCTGAGATGTGGTATTAATAATTATTATTTTTTATTGATTACATAAAATTGAAACCACTGATATTATATTTTGGAGTATATTATTTTATCATTAAATAAATATTTTTATCATGAGTTTATGAAATAACATATATATTTATTTCATATTTATATTTAAGTGGATAATAAATAAATTCTCATTTATTAATTTGATTATGGAATAGATGAATATTAATGTTTATTTAGACACATGAACAATAAATATAAATATTGGTTCAAGTGATTAGTGAATAAAATTATTTTTTATAATCAATGAATAATATTTTTTCAAATATTTTTTATTAATGGTTTGATAAATTTAGAGGAGGATGAATTGGACAAGTAAATTATAAGAAGGAGATAATATATTAGTATGTGAGTTTAGATCATATTATCTGAATATAACAATAACATTATATTTATTTTTTATTTGTCATGGGGTTACATAGTTTAGATAATTATATAAAAGTATTATATACAAATATTAATTATTTTACCATAAGTTTAAAATCACAAAAATATATTTTCAATGAATAGTGGATGTTTTACATAATAGATCCACTATCATATTCTCTTAAGCCCTAGACAAAAAATCATCCTTCCTCTCTAACAATAATAAGAGAGAATGATAGAGATTTATTTTCTAATCAATGAAAAATGAGGAAACATAGATGGTAACTCCAAAGTAGAACCTGAAATATGATGGGTGTTGTTTAGTGATTCAGGGATCACATGTAGATATCACTTTAGGAATTGTAGTTTGGATTTTCCGCCATAAGTAAGACATTATATAAGAAATAATAGAATTAATCATCCTCGAATAATTATCAAATTTTATATAATTTTATTTATAAATTATTTATAATTAAATATTAATTATCTTATATATTATGTTTTTTGGTATTTATTCATAATGTTATTTAGATATTATCTATTTAAACCAATAGAAAACATCATTGGAATTCACCCCAACAACTTCCACTACACCCCTTACCATTCACATATAATTTTAAAAAAATATACCCTTATCATGTCAAAGTTTAACATAGTCAAAAAAAATAAAAATTTATCCTTTTCATAGATTTTATATATTGATCCCAAGATAATATTTAGAATATTATTTACTATACACAAAAGCGTATGAGAAGTTAAGAAGTGTTTGAGAGAGGTGTGATTATTGTACTGTAATTTTTTATCAATAGATAAATCATGTTGAAACATGAATGCTAAGTGATGTTTCACATGGTGGGATAATGATTTTAAGGTACTATAGTGACTCTGAAATCATAGAATACATTTTAATGTATAAGATTTGAGTTAAAATTTGTTTGAAATGAAGGTGACATCACCACAGCACGGTCAGATGATTAAATGGACATGTAGATGATTTGGAAATATAAAATAGAGTGGTTATATTTAAAACTATTTTTTTGAAGCATATATTTTTTTAATAAGTCCTCCATATGTTAGGGGGTGATGAAAAACATAACACAACATCGAAATGGGGGAAACTATTCTATAATGGGTTTTTTATAGGGTGTTTTAGTGGAAAATATTTACTATTATAAATGGTTAGACAAAAATTGTTTTTATTAGTAATAAGGTTTCTGAAGAAGAGTTGTGTTTAATGAATGCAAATGGGGATCAATATACAGAGGTGTGCCTATTATAACCATTTTGATAAGTCAACCAAAGTATAATTAAGGTTTTTCTCAAAGAGTGAGACACATAAGATGCTATTATAAGTAAAAAATGTGGTTCTACATTCCATGGATCAATACACGGGGTTTGAAAACATTCAATTTTATAAATTGAATATAGATAATATTATATGGTACTAGGAATTTTTAGATCAAATTATAAATAATTAAATGACAAAAGTATAGCTTAACACAGCATGGAAAGAGTTATAGTCTAAGTGATGTTCTAGATTCCAATAGATAAAGAGTCTTGTCTGTTTTATAAATAATGGTTCTATTATACTAAACATATAATTTCCATAAAACATAACATTAGAGAGTGAAATTTCATTGATGATCCAATGACTTGAAAAGAAGTGGGTTCAGTTGAGTTGAAGTTGAATGAATTTGAAAATTAGAATTTTAATTTTTAAATTTGAATCTAAAAAACTATTTAAATTATTAATAAAATTAACAAAGATAATAATGTTTATGCATTCAAATTTATAAATAAAGATATTACCCAAATAATAAATAAGGATGAAGAAGATAAAGTAAAATAGTAAATTAATTGTGATTGTTCATGTGAAAATGTGTATGAATAAACTTCCCTAAAAACATAATGTTACTATTATTTAGAAAAATAATGTCATATTTTATAAAATAATTCTCACATAATTGTAACATTATGGGAATGAGATATGAAATATGTGTATGGGATGATATTAGGGGAATATATTTCATTCCATGGATTATCCTTCTTGTTTTTATATGGGAACATTGTAAATCCTATATTTATTGTTTGTGAATTATTATTTCTGTTATGAACAAAAAAATAATCTATCTTATTTATAGGTATGAATGTTTGTTCAAGAGAGGCATAATAAGGATATTTAAATCACTGATCCTCCCCCATTTAGGTGATTTTCATTGATCATATGGGTAGCATTCAGGTGGTATCAGATCCTAGTTCTCTTAGAATATTTTACATTATTGTGAATGATATGAACTTTCCTTACCAGATATTTATTAGTTTAGATGACATGAAGGCTCTAAATAATTGTTCTCCACACAGTGATAATAATTATACTATGAAAATAATATATTAAAATAACTTGTAGAATGATGGATGTGACCACTATTTCATACTCCATTATTTATCATAGAACAAGTTTATTAAAATTATATTAATTAATACATCTAATGACTTGTTGTATAAACTATAAAAAATTAAAAAAGAAATACCAAGGTGATGTAATAAAAAATATACATCTAGAGGTTAATGTATTAATTCCTTAACTTACAAGATAATGAATCTATAGATAACATCATAACAAGGGTAAATAAAATAGTGTTCATAGATACAAGTGTTGTTGTGGAGTTAAAATAATAAATAACTTTTGAGAATAAGTTATTAACTTTATTGGACATGCATGATACTAAGCTATTATATCCTGAAGATAATGATCCATGTACCCAGACTCTAGATGATATTCAGAGTATTATCTGAGCTTTTTAGATGAGAAAGGGAATTATTCTCGATAAGTAAAAAAGATGAAAACTAAGTATCTTTAAAAAATGATTGGAATAAAAAGTATAAGAATATTGATTATTTTTATTAATCCATATATTTTTAATTTTATGAAAATATATATCTCATGTTGGATTACAATATCAATAATCTCAATAAATTTGAAAATAAAAAATGTAATTTTCATTGGAAATATTTTAAAAAAATGATTCATGTGTGTATCTATTAAAAATTTCATATCTAATTGTTTATGAATCATGGTAGAATAATCTCATGAATAAGAATAAGAATGATCAACATATTACTTTAAGAATAAAGAAAAAATACTAAATACTAAATGTTTTCTTTTAAAGATATTTTAAATTAATTATCTTAGTTAAAAAGGAAAAATTAACTATCCCGATTTGAAGATATTGAATGTTATGTTGAAGATGAGGAAGCTGAGAGTTCCATTGATATTTAAGAATAAATATTAATTGAAAAAGTGAATGGGGAGTAATTACCTTTATAATTAATGCAGTAATAATGGGAGTAAATGACAAACTAGGATGGAGTTTTTTTAAAAGATAAATTTAGAGTGTCCTTAAATAATATCAATTTTGGAGAAGGAGACCAAGAATTACCAGAATGAAATTAAATATTCAACCCACATAAATATTTTTCTAATGATGAAAAAAAAAATTTATGTGACAGATTGATGATTATAGTAAGATTCTCAATGATGAGAATCTATTAAATCTTAATATAGAATCAATAATGAAGGATATTTTGATGTATTTTTAAATTATTCAATAGATATTGGTGGATGATGATAATGAGGCATAATTTCACATTCTATATCCATAACTCATTATATGCTGTTGTATAAGGGACCAGAGAAGATATTTTAAAAGGATATGAACTTTCAAAAAAAATTGGGGCCCCAGGATACCAATGAAGATCTCACTCAATGAGTGAGAAAAGATATCTTAAGGGATTGGTAGATTGGATTAATTAATAAAACAGGAGAAGAATAACATGTTTACGTAAACATCAAGTGACTCTTAGAAATATTGAATCTATGGGAATATTTAAAAAATTGAAAAAATATCAATAATTTGAAATATAAAAATATTTTAATGTATATTAGGCTGAATAATAAGATGTTGGGTTCCTATGCTAAATTTGGTTCAAAAAAAAAGGATAAATGTTTTTATTAAATAATTAATGAATAAGGTAAAGTGTAAATATCTAGAAAATATATATTTTGAAAGGTAAATATGCTTTTTGTGTCTATAATTTGAATTTATGAGGATCTTGGAATAAGAAATATATTCATTTAATTAAAAATATTTCAAAGAATTCATACAGTTTGGAAGGAATATTTTAAGTGGGAGGAACCTAATAAAAATATAAAAAATGACAATTTGTCTATAAATTTTTGATAGAATTATGAGAATATATTTGTATCATTACAAGAATATTTGTTAATATTTTAATAACTAGGTTATAATGATAAATATCTCTCTATCCTACTATTCCAATAGATTATGTGTTTCACTACACTAAACTTAGAGAAAATGATGTATAAAGTAAAATAGAAAAGGTTTTTTATGTTATGTTTCACTTAATGATTCAAAAGTTGAATGTATATGGTCTCTAGATAATTATTATTCTTCATATATGATAATTGATTCAAATATCATTATATAGGTTTAATAGTAAATCAAATTCTTTGTAACATTTTGAATTTTTGGGTTACTCAAAATCAAAGGATTCAGTTCATCCTTTATTGGGGATGGCATGTTGAATTATAAGAAAAATTTAAATGTTGATTACAAGAAGAATGATCAGTTTAATATGAAATAGACTTTTTTAATGTAAATAAATTAAATCCAAAAAAATTTGGTTTCATTATGAAGAATCTGCAATATATTTGAGTGTTAATAAAATGACAGTGAATAAGAGGAAATCCATTTCAGGTTGGTGATTTAGGGAATTCATTTTATTTAATCTTGAACGGGGAAAGTAAACAATTTCATTTATTACTTGTCCATCTATTCTAAATTAACCTGATTAAGATCACCCGAGAATATAATGTTTACTATTTTCCTTATGTTTAACAATGAAAGGGATGACATATTCTATATTTGTTTAAAATTGATGATTATTAACTATATAAATAGAAAAGTATATATCTAGTCAACAAATACATTGGTGGTTATTCATTATTAATTTTTTTTATGATGATGAAATAAAAAATGGATATATTTTTATTAATTTCATTATTTATTATATTATATTTTTGAATCATAAATCAGAGGATATGAAAAGGATTGATTTTTTTGAATATGCATTAAAAACTCATGTGAGTTATCTTTTAATATGATCGAAATTGTCAATGATGAAGAATACACTAGTGACTAATTTGAGGATTACATTTAGAATAATGGTTTTAATTATGAACTTAGTATAACATAAACATCACTATAAAATCATGTGGTTATTTCTGACGCTTTTTTGTCAAGGTGCTCCTCCTCATTCCCACGTGTTGGGACGCTCAACTGGATGGTTCTCATTATTCCCCACATTCGCAGTTTCAAAAGGCAAGAGACATCCATCACCTCTTGAGGGATGTTTTCTCCTTGATTGAAATATCATGATGGGGCATCGATTCATCCTTACATGGATTCCCTCTTAGAACCTATTTCCTAGTCTGGGTATCCCTTATAAATTAAGACAGTTCTTCACAAAACCTCCTATGGATGCCACCTCTTTGTGAACACTAGTTAATTACACTACTTATGTGAGGAAATTCCTGAGGGTCACATCTGGTTAGAAACCTTTGGTCAGGATATTATTAACGTTGGGAATCATTGGCATGTATGGACACTGTAACACTGGTACATATCAATTTTTTATTATGATAGGGTTCTTGAGGGCGTGAAAGCCTAAGGAAACCCACATTGAGTGCGAAGAATCCTATTCCAGAGGCATGTCTCTGAGTTTTTCCTAGAATTACCATGTTTTACATGTGGTATGTTGAGAGTTTCAAATCTATTGGATACATATAAAAATGATCATAACACTTATAAAAGTGGA
Organism: Viscum album; assembly: GCA_963277665.1. Taxonomy (NCBI): domain Eukaryota; kingdom Viridiplantae; phylum Streptophyta; class Magnoliopsida; order Santalales; family Viscaceae; genus Viscum; species Viscum album. The sequence goes on along the minus strand of OY728155.1, from coordinate 114,902,579 downwards.
TCATATAGGAACATCCTAAGGATGGAGAACCTCGATGGTTTACCGTATGGGTGGATCAAAACACCCAATGAGGGAAGACTTGGATTGGTGCACCCCAAAAATGGAATATTTCAAACCATGAAGGATGATCTAGAAACCAAAAAGGGAAGATTGGAAAGGGTGGAACCCCGCGTAGGGGGAACAACTAGGTTTACTATTGGCTAGGACTGAACCTCATGGAGGCTTCCTGCGTACCATGTTTAGAAGATAGGGTTCAACACCCATGTAGTTGGACTAGGTGAGGAATGGAATCAGGGTGTACAAAAATTGAAATAAACCAAATAAATGATATGGATTATACATGGTTAACATCCCAAATGGTTGTGTTGTCCATTTCATTCTCTAATACCATGTGAGTCGTGCTTGTTGTGAGAAACAAGAGGTAGCATCATACCTGGAGATCATGTTACAAAAGGTGAAACCCAAGGGTTAGTGTTTGCCTTATGCATGGATAGTGGATAAGGGAGATAGATATTGGTACTTACTCTATAAGGAAAGCTTGAGGAGGATTTCTAGATGAATGAATAGTATATGGTCGTCATATAGAGAGAATAATACTAAGTTGGGTCAGTGCTTACATAGAGACTGCCCGAGGTGCTCATGGCGACAAAGTGGAGAGGGAGAGGGGGAGTGAGAGGGTGCTGGTGCCCACCGCCATTATAGAATTCATGGGATATTCACTCATGAAATGGTCAATTTTTAAAATAGTTTATTGTGGAAGTGTTTTCTCGATAGTTTAATGTCCTGCAGCTCAGATGATGGGGACCCACTCCTCACATCTTGGACTTTCATAACAGGTACCCTTTAACCCTTGGTAACGAGATGGAACCCACAATACCATGTGTCAAATGGGTAGAGAAGTGGTCATTAGATGGGTCCATGTTAGAATATTTATTTGGGGAATTAATAACTTTTAGCTTAACTATGAGAAGAAACATAAGGTTGGGCAACACAACATAGATCACCTCTCGAGTGACTTGGAAATCACTACACAAAATCTTGGAGGGCCTCACTGAGGATGTGAATACAGGATTGGGGTGTTGCGCACAAGATGAGATTGAACATGGTGCCTTTGGATTGGGAACACACATAGATCACAGAATTAAGAGGATCACAAAAGATCAAAGGCTTGCACACAACATGATTGGGTATGAGCAAAAGTGGCACTTCACATCTGAAATATTGCATGCCAAGAAAGATATTTTTGAGAAGTTTATTTAGCATAAAAGGTAATTAGAAATGGTCAATACCATGTGGTCCCACTAACTGATGACCCATTTGAGACCTATCACACATGATCAAGTACCCTGAATCCATGACATTCGTGCGATCAGAGAAGGTTTGCCTTACGCACACTGCAGAGCACTATTTTTTTAAGGGAGGGTGGTGAACTTCTATTTATATGTGAAATTGTTAGTAGCAATGTTCAAGGAGGCTATTGAAGAAGTTGGAATTTGACATCTCATTGGATGGTCAAGTGCCCTGCGTGAAAACTAATTTTCTGTAGCACAGATGACATGGTCATTTTTTGGAGCATCGACACGAATGAAACCATTTGAGATTAAATTGGGAACACCAGTGAAATGTAAATGGATTTCTATCATATGATAAGCCTTCTAATCTTGCGCACACCTCACTTGGGATCCTCAAGATCATCTCATGATCCAAAATAGTCCTTTAATTTGTTCAAATATGATGATTTATGGCCTCAACTAGAATTCGGTGTAAAATATTCCCCACCCCCTCAGAATTGGAGCTGAAAGGGAACTAGAAGGTTGGGTTCTGAGGGAAATAGTGATGAGGAAATTACAATTCTTGTGGTGTGAAAAAAACTGGCGATCAAGTGCAAAACTTCTTGCACGTGCATACGGAAGACCCAATCCAAGCCTATAAATAGGGGGCCAAGGCTCTATACATGGACATTCCCATGTGGCCTGAATTTTTTCATGTACATGAAATATTATCCATTATGCATGAAAGATCTTGTATTCAGTCATTTCCTTGCATGTAACTTCTAGTTCCATCACGTTGTTGTCAGATCTTGCGTGGATTTGAATTAGATGAAATTTTTGTGCTTCTATAATCTATCTTGGATGCAAACTTTTATCTTGTGTTCCAAACAACCATATTTAATGAAAGACACTTTTTATGTTTGGGAAATAATCGTGATGGTCTTAGAATACACCAATGCTAAGAGGGAGGCTGCTAAAGCTTATTGGAAAATAATATGATTTTAAAAACCCAAATGCTTTATGTGAGAAGGGTTGTATCTGACAACCAAATTCCCATAGGACTACTAATATTGTCTCAGAAGGTTCATTTCTTGTTTCATAGCCTCCCCAGTGTTTTGGATGAGGTACTCCTTGTAGTTTTGGAGATCAATGCACCACAGTTGTGGGTGACACATGAGGATAGACTCTCATGGTACAAAATCACGAACAATGGTCACCCTGCCAGAGAAACTTAGGAAATAGATGATTATGTGCTAAATCCAAAAACTAGGAAAATTGTGGGAAGTGAGATGGACATTTATGAATTTTTGGATCACTAAAAGAGCACATTTAGGTGTAGAATAATAAATAAGACTATGAGATCATAGAAATATTGGAACTTCAGGTCTATGGGAAAAGTGAGTGGGCATGGGCATACTAGGTATGCAAAACATGGGAGCAGTTCAGAGTAGATTTGTGATACAATGTGTTCTTCGAGGTAGTGTGGACATAACAATTCAATTTACACCGTCAACATGACCTTGTGTTAGAGTTCTTCAACTGGTGGTACACTAATAGAAACACATTCAACCTCTATGATGGGGAGGTTGGTATCATCCTTTGTGACATCCACTGCATCAGATTCATCCCCTTGGGAAGGTACTAATATGACGAATTCCTTAAGATAGAGAAATTTTGGGGATACCAGACACATATTCCCATTCTAACATGGAACTTGTTGGATATAGGGAATGTGATGCTAGGAGTCAAGTACATACTGAAGGACATGTCCTATCCCAAATGGTTCATTTTTTTGTATAAGGACAAGGTGTTAAAAATTTTAGTCTAAAGGAAGCAGTTTCCGTATGCATCCTAGAGGAGTAATAGAGGATCATACCAGGTTTTCCTCGAAGATGGTGAATAACATTAATTGGGATTTAGTTTAAAAAAATATGGGATATAAAATTTTGATATGTCGGGTTCCTTTCTACATTCCTGAGAGGGTGGATTATTCTAGAAAGAGGCATAATGATGGAAGCCTTCCTTGGGACATTGGTGAAGAAAGTGGTCATATTATGCTAATTACATGGTCAATATGGGATTCTATGAATTGGATAGGATATACAACATTTATGAACTCATTTCATGAGGTAATATGCCTAAGATAATAAATAGACCATTTTAGATATTTCAGGGATGGTTTGCAGATCACTATGGTGGATATGACATCCCACATGCCATTATTCCCCCATGTGATGTCCTACAACCATCTTGACTAAATATTGATGGAATTAGTCCATTGTTTCTTAATGAGGATGAGATCAAACTACTGTTTGGAATCCATGAATAATTTAACATCCACCCATTTCGATCCCCTAATGGACATGTGGTGGATGACAAGTGAGGCCCACTATAGTATATAAAGTATTTGTAGAGTATTAGGGGTGGTGTGCTGGTAGCCCAAATCTATGGAAGGATTATTTTCAAACCATATGTACCATAAAGGTTTTATATATATCATAGATGCGTGCAATGAATGCCAAATAAAGTGTATACATAAATCTAGGAGGAGAGTCTTCCCTGTATCCATCACCAATTGTGGATCATCTTTACATTTCTCATCTTTGGTTATGTAATTTATTTTCATCATACTGATTTTAATGTTCTCCTATCAATGGAATATGCATACTCGTGGGTGAAGCTTATCTGAAGGCAATTATATAGAAACACATTCAAAAAATCAAGGATGAAAATGTGGAGTCTTGTTGATGAGGGAGTATTTGAGGTTCTTCTGGGGGAGCAAGACTGAGAGAAATCCAGGTGGTTGGGACAACACTAGCCAGAACCTTAGTGGTAGAAACGTCACAAGGTGCAGTGTTCCCTCCACCATCTAAAGAGAGGTGGTATCATGAGTGACCTCATGGACCAGCTAGGTAAATCTATGGGAAACAGATATAGTTCCTTCTCATACCTAATATAGACATAATATTTCATGCACTCTAAAGATCCAGGAAGTCCATGTGATAAGTAATAGGTCCTGATGACTTAGGGAAACATTTTACACAATATGGGATCCAAATTTCGGAATGTTGGATAATCCAAGATACTGGAAAAGTGAAATTTCATCAACTATATGCATATATAAAAACCATGGATGTATACTAGTGCCAATATGGGAGGTATGAAGATCAACATCTCTTAGTGAAAATGATGCTCGGCTTGGATCATAACCTAGAAAAACTAACATATAAGGATGATGATGAAGATAAAGATGAAGAGGAAGAAAATGTGGAAGAGTAAGAAGATTTAGAATAAGAGGTAGTGGAAGAGAAATTATATGAGTTCAAGGATGAGGGTCCAATAAATGAGGAGCATTGGGAACAATGTTCTATCAAATAAGCCCTCATGAGAGCAGTGATATCTCAAGATCTGGTGCGGAATTGGCCAAATACCTCAAGGTAAGTATCATATCCTAGATCTTACAAGCATTTATCCATTCTTAATTCTAATCTATTGAACCAAATCTACATTCTTTTGGATGAAATCTATAGTAGTGATTAGTAATCTCCCTTTACATGGCCTGAAAATGTACCAATGGGTGCGGAAGGGAATGTCCATGAAAAGACTTCTAGGACTAAGCGATGTGGAGGACCGACCAAGGATGAAGTGGTTAGGGATGATACATAAAGAGGGGATAAATTGATAGACTCGGAGTCTCAGTCTATTATTGTTATCTAGAAGGAGAAGGTTCCTACAATTGATTTAAAAAGTGACAAGGGATCTCCTAGGGTGGAATCTCCTACAGTGACTCCAACATAGGATATCACTACACATAGAACTTTTAAGTATTAATCTGTAGACATGCATTTGTTATTGAAGAAATATGATAACTAAGTTATCAATTTCATATGCAGTGATTGAAATATTAGAGTCTCAATAAACAATTGTGTCCAGGCTATATGTGGGATCTCTACCGGTGATTACGCCTGTCTGTGGGGAACTAAACGTTCAAACTGGTCCAACTATGGCACCTAGTGGGAAGGAATTTGTATCAAATTGTGATTAAACTACTTAGGATATATTAAAACTGAATAAGGAGAAGATGTTGAATAAGTGAGAGGTGAAGAGTTTTTCTCGCATTTCATAGTGACCAACCCCTCGGAGTGAATGCCCGAGGAGGACCCTACCGCTAAACATATAGAAATTTTTCTGGAGTAACATCATTTGGATCCAAAGAAGATAGATGATTACAACCCTAACATTGCTGAAGAGAGTCTCCGAACAAGACTCAAAGCATGGAAGTGCATTAATATATTCCTTGATCAACCAAAGGTAGAATGGATGAGTCGGATGGGATCATTTTTCTTGTGACTGTGCTTTCTTTGTTCTAGATGGGTGGATTCTTGCCTCCATTATATGACATTCCATGATTATCTGGATGGGAAGATGTAGGATAGTAGCTAATGGTCTATTGTTTCATGCTTCTGGAAAAAAATCATAGAATATCCAGAAGCTCAAAAAATATGATATAATGTCTCAATGCCTTGAAGAGCAGGAAACTGAATGAGTTGTGTTCATCGCAAGCCAATCCCAGCTTTCTGAATGATTGAAATCCTCTATAGCAGAATCCCAGGAGAAGTTAGTTTAGGCAATACATAAATTTTCCAATCTCTATGATGATCGAGAATAAATATAGATCAAAGATAATGAGATCTTCTCCATGGATTCTTATGATGAAATATATCTTAGGGAGTGGGAAACAACTCTAGAGACTACATGCCATAAAGTTGCAATACTAAAGTAGTCCTTTGAAGGGTTTGATCCATATGGTCTGGGTTTTAGTAGGACTTATGAAACATATTTTCCTCCTTTTTTTCTCCTTCGGAACAACATATATGGATTTATTTATTTCTTTTTTTTTAATAATTTCATCTCAATCATAGTAAAAAAAAGTAACTAGCAGTCAATCCCTAAGCTCATTGTGTCTTAACCAATGTGAGAAACAAGGGAAAACCACTAGATTATCCACTTTGTGAATTAGAGTTCCATCTAACCATTTAATACATAGGGTCTGATATTTTTGACTTATGACCAAAAATATTTATATTAAGATATGTTGTCACTGGTGGATGGGGTTTTCAGAGTGACCAACTAGCCTTTCCTAAATTCCCTAGTTCATGAGGTGTATAACTCTTAGGGTGTTGAAATCAAATCAAACCTATGGTAATGAAAAAAAATGGAATTATGATACACTAAATTTAGAACACATTTTTGGTGGCATGGTGATGGAGGATAACTGTTGACCAAATTTTTAACAAAACATATACATCATGTTATCTTTAAATGAGAAAAAAATGAGGTCCACTGGCATTCTGTATTCCAAAGCATGCGGCGTAACTTGAAATTTCATATAATATCCTCTAGAACATCGGCCAATAACAATAGATGAGACATAAGGCCAAGTATCCAAACCACTATGGGGTTATTTAGGACATGAAATAAGATGAGGAACATAATAAGTGACACAAGAAATGCAGAGTCGAGTGTTGAGGTTTCTTAAAGGATTCCAACACTCTTGAAACTACACCACCATGACAAAAGCACATTTGTTGGATGTATCATGATGATCCAAGATATCTCTTATTTCCTGACAGGACCTAGTTGGTGAGGATCTAGCATAGTCTGCAGTTTTATGTCATGAAAATGAGTAAGATAGATTAATAGTTTATCAATATAAAATAAGTATGATGCATTAAATAGTTTAACATCATATAATATGAATTTTTCACATAGGTTAAGTACATACATCTCGGACTCTGGAAAAATGTTTAAAGTCATGTTATAAAGGCTAGGGACTCATAGTCCTATGTCATAGAGTTTCAACCACAATTAGAGCAAGAAGTTGATGATAAAAATAGGACTATAACCATAGAAAAAACACCTCATCATTGCTACGTGTCCCATAAGAATGGGAATCTAGTCATACATACTTCATAAAACACATTGTTATGATAGACCACCATTATGAGGGGGTCCTCTCTGAAGAGGAAGAAAAAGCATCTCATAATTTTCATGGGGAATCCTGAACTAGTCCATGGTAGTGTCACAATTTAATTTCATTAACATATGACATATGCATCCCAAATGGAATGTGTTTGGTTTCATTCATAACCTGATGTGGACAAGGACACTGAAGTCCTCATACCTCACCACATACTTTTAGGAGAAGGCTATTCCCTAAAGGGGGGGGGATGATCATAATGACGTAACTCAACCTCGGAAAAAAAGTTTTGGTGTCACTACGTATCCCACAAGGGTGAGAATCAAACCACACATAGTTCTTGAAGATAGAATAGAAGATATCTAGTACCAAAAGAGAAATGTTTTCTCAACTGGAGAAATCATATGGCTGGGTGGTTTATCATCATACATCTCTGATACAAGAGATATTTGATTACTGTATTACATCTCAAACCATAGATGTTCAATTGTTCCATGCAGGTATAATCCTTATCAAAGCCACAAATCCCACATTAGTCATGCTCGTGTAGGTTTTGGGCGCAGTGGAAGCATATGATGTGTGTGTACCCAACTTTTCAAATTTTCATATTCGATGATTAATACTGGATCAATACATTGATGAACACTAGTATCAACCAAATTGAATCAAAGATAAATGGAAAATGAGAAAACCTAAAACCAAAAAGATAGTATTGACATATTTTTTTTATAATTAATTTATATAAATTATAGAATTACATTCAAGGTGAATCTTCCTTCATTGATGCATCCGACCACAGGTCTAATATTCGGATTTTATGTGATGTATAATCCAAATATATGAATCCTCTAGTGGTGATCCACATGTGCTCCACATATCTTTGGATGACATGGAAGGAGTCATCGGGTGCTAGCATGAAAGATCCTTATGCTTGCGATGCCCACCTTTGATCACCATGAGAATCGCTTCCTAATATTTTTATCTGATCTGGTGGAGGAGGATCTCTCACATTATTGATAGAGTTCTTGAAGAGGGAAGAGATCTCTAGGCTTGAGATATTTTCTCTAAGGATATTGTGAAAAGAACGATTGGTCCACTGGTTGAATGACCCCTTAGCTAATTTAGAGAATAATAAAATAATGGGGAATTTTATTCACCAGATAATAATAAATAATTAGAATAGGTTCCATTACTTAATTTGTTATTAAATTTTCAACCCATTGTCAAATAGTAATAGCAATGATATTATTTCCATGACATGTTTTGAACTAGAAAGTTATATTTAAATATTATTTGACCAAATGATAATTAATATTATTTCTCATCAATCCCATAACATGGTCCTCCAATCATCTTCAAAATTTACCAGGCATTGAATAATGACTATTTATTTATTAAATAAATATAATTGGATTATTCAATGATATATAAATATTACATCCACAATATATTATCTCAAATTACTAGTGATGAAATAAATGTGATATATAATACTGGGCTAATTATTAAACCACAACCAAGAATAATATTTATTCAACTTGTTAAATAAATAAATTATTTAATTGAGATAATGATTACTTAGTGTGTGACCCTCTTGGCCATTTTCTCATTGTCATTAGGCGTGTTTTCCTAAAGTCCAAGATTACTATCTTGAAATGGACCAATTCACCAAAGAGAAATAAGTGTATTTCACAATGACATGTCACTTCATACAAATCCTGAATGTGTAATATAATTAATTTTTACCAATATCTCCAATCAAGAGGGAGACATGCAAGTTCCTTCAACCCATGTACTCAATTTCTATTTCTTTGACTTCCCAAAATTGAACATTCCTAGATAACACCATGAGAAATGATTTAGTTAGTTTATATCATTTCCATCAAAGGTCCTAAGATATCTACTTTAGTAGAAGTGAAATATCATTTGTCTCCTTATTCGTTAATACCGTATTACTCATGACACACCCAACATATACTACCTCGTTGTGAACATATGTCATCATGGTTCTCATCAATACATCTACGTGAACGAGTCATAATAAAAAATTATAATAATATTAATGCTTATGGACCAATACAGACATCCATATATCAGAACATCCAATGAAACTTATGAATTTGGATTTCATACTGGTGGGTCCAGTTCTCATAATATCCTCCCTGATATTAACCTGGGTGCATACCATGCGAACGTGCATTAAAGATTCATGAGTCCCCACCCCCGATAGAATATATCATTGTTGTCCCTTCAAATGATATCATCCAACCATAGGATATATATTCCATAATAGTTTCATGGAACTTCAGGGTTCTCATCATAGAAGCGATATGTTATGACATTTACTGTGAAAGCTATTATTAAGACATTATCACATACTTTTTCACACATAAGAACAATGATGATGTGATTTGCAGTTTATAAATATTCATATAATGAATAAAGGTTTATCATAAATTTAAAATAAGTTGGTTTATAGGAAACTAACTCCAATATACTCCCACTTTCACTAGAGCCAAATTCTAACAACCATTTGTCCTCTATCTCTCACATTATATTCATGCTTTTGCAGAGATAGTCCTTTAGTCATGGGGTTCTCCACATTCCCTTTTGTGGAAAGTAATATCACTTCAAATTCAGCCTTTTGATAGAAAAACTTTAAGAGGTGATACTTTTAGATAATGTGTTTTTCTATTGATGTGACCATGGCTTTGTTTAATGATTCACCACAGTAGTATTATCAAAATATAATGTAATGGGATATTTTATACTAGGAACCACATCGTGATCTTTAAAATAGATCCGAATCTAGATGGATTCAATGGATGAATCATAAGACAATATATTTTTGGACTCCAATATTGAATTAGTGACAATTTTCTTCTTTAAACTCTTCTAGCTTACAAATCCTTGGTGGAGTTAAAAAATATATCTTGATTGCAACATCTGATCATGTTGATCTATCTAAAAACCATAATGAGCATAACCTATGATGAAAAGATCCTCATTTCCTCCATACACCAGGAAAATATCCTTTGTTCTTCTTAGATACTTAAGGATAGTCTTAATAGTAGTCAAATATTATTATCCTATATCTTTTTAATATCTTCCTACAATGATCAGTGGATAAGAAACATCAAATCAGCTATATAACATGGAATACATGATAGATATTATATCTGATGTGTAAGGGATCTTACTCATCCTATCTTTCTCATGTTTTTGTGGGGACACATTTTCTTATCAATTTGTAAACCATGTGACACTAGAACTAATCCCCTCTTGTATTGGTCTATACAAAATCACTTTTTATATGGTCAATGAATTAACTTTGAATTAGTACAAGAAGCCTCTGGGATCTATCACGAATGATCTTGATCCCTAGAATGTACGTTGATTTTACTATGTCCTTAATGGAGAAGTCATTGTTCAACTAGTCCTTGAATAATAGAAATATTGGCATGTGTTTTCAAATAATAAATATTTTGTCAACATAATCTACAAGTATAATGACCAAATTCATATTAATCCACTTGTAAACACGTGGCTCACATTCATTATTAATGAAAAAATAGCTTATGGCTTCATAGAATAAAATTTTCCAAGATCTGGATACCTTATTTAATCCTTAAATGGTTCAATGCAACTTTCACACCCTTTTATCATCACCAGGTGTCACAATGTAACGACCCGAAATTTTGAATAAATCTTGTTTCCTAATTTTATGTGTTATTTTATTTTATTTTTATACTCAACAAAAATGTTTCATTTGATAACATGATTATAATTAAAATGAGACCGTTGGGTTTAGACGGTTATATGACCATTGGTCAATATGACCGCTGGAAACTAAACGTTTTGATTATTATCTCTAAATACAAGTAATCTTGGTTAATTATTATAGAAAAAAGATTCGATGGCATCACCCCGTAGTCTTGGACCGATCGAAGCCCATCTAACAGAACTTGGGAAGGAGGTAGCACCACTGGGCTTTACTCTGGACCAAACCCAAGACGAACTTCATCGTGTGAAGCTAGAACGGAATCTCCTTTGTGAGAAGTTCAAACTGATAGAAATTACTACTCGTGCGATGTTAGTCGAGCCTCCCTCAGATTCTCTCACCTTGGCACACCTTACACTTAGGTCCTATGCTGGTGTGATAAGGGGCTATGTAAGGAAACCGTAACTGCCTTGTGTAATCCTTTGTTTTAAATAAAAATTAGGATTTCTTCTTATGATGAAGTTTATTAATTTTTAAATGACTGGATAAATATAGTATGCATATTTTTGATGAATTTTAGAAAAATGATATTTTAAAAATGTTTATGTAAACCTTAAATAGTTAAAAATGTGTAATGATTTTCAAAAAATGGTCTTCTACAATTATGTTCAGTACGAAATTTAAAGTCTAATAAGATCAACTTGATTTTTGATGAATAATAAATTATGAATAGGGATTTTATGATTAGTGTTAGTAATGTGTCCAAATGGATTAGTGATCTCACTTAAAGAAAGTATTAATATAATCTAGGCACCTTGATTAAGTAATGTGATTGAATAAAATGGTAAAATAACAGTTTCATAAATTATTATTCAAGTATTAGTTTTTTCGAGTGAATAGTGTTTTTTAATTAAAAATTAAATTAAAAATATTTAAAAAAAATTATTTTTATAAAATGGATTTCATTTTTGAACTTAGAGCACCGATATTATGTTATGGTAATTTTTGGGGTTTTTTCTGAAAAAATTAATTTTCGGTGAATAGTGTTATTATTTAAAAAATAAATTAAAAATATTTAGAAAATTATTTTTATAAAATGGAGTTAATTTTTGAAATCAGATCATTGATATTTGGTAAAGGAGAAATTTTGTGATTATTCTGAGAAAGTTGAATTTTTGATGAATAGTGAAAATACAGTTTTTAAGTTACGGGTGTTTAATGACATCATTAAATGATGTATTAAGTTTGTAATCAATATGTTCGACTTATGAATAGTAAGATAAGGTATGAGGTGTCCCAAGTGGCCAATACCATGGGCAAATACCATGGTCGAGCCCATGGTTTTGCCAAAACCACTAATGAGGTGTCCCTTGGCCATTAATGCCTTGCCCCCTCACTTTCCCTATAAATACCAAGCCATCCTCTCATACATTCGACTCCCCACTCTCCCCCAACGAAGTTCTGGTCTCATAACCTCCCAAGGAGTCCTCCCAAGGTGCCCCCAAGCCCTCAAGGTCCCAACCTTTGAGTTTTAAGAGTTACGTTTTAAGGTAAGGGATCTGATCTCTCTCTTTCTTTTCAAGAAATCTCTTTTATGTAATTTATTTTATGCTCCATGTTCTTATGTTAAAGGGTGTTCTTTTATACTCCTCTTACTTCCCTCTTCATGTTCACATAATTAGAGATCCCCTCTTACTCTCATTATTTCTTTTTATGAAGTTTTAAGAGGCGTCGTTAGGCTGCCGAAATTTTTGTAACAGATTCTTTCTCCCTTCTCATTTTTCAAGATCTGTTATCATGTAAAGTATTTCAAGTTCCTTTTTATTATGTTGGGGTATGATATATAAATTTATCATACTGATCTTTTATGATCATATGATTAGAGACCCCATTTGTTCTATTTAATTCAGTATTTTGATGTTTTAAGTGGCGCCGTTAGGCTGCCGAATTTTTAAGTGGTTCTTCACCCTTCTCGTTTTGAAGTTCTACTTTCATGTCAATTCTTTCAAGTTCATTTTTATTATGTTAGGGTATGATCTATAAATTTACTGATCGTTTGTTATCATATAATGAAAGACCCCATTTTATCTATTCAATTCAGTATTTTGAAGTTTTAAGTGGCGCAGTTAGGCTGCCGAATTTTTAAGTGGTTCTTCACCCTTCTGGTTTTGAAGTTCTACTATCATGTCAATTTTTTCAAGTTCCTTTTTTTATGTTGGGGTATGAAACCTATATCTATCATACTGGAATCTTATTTTCATATTATGAGAGACCCTATTTGATCTCATCAATTCATTTTTTGTTGAAGTTTAAGTGACGCCATTAGGCTGCCGAATTTTTAAGGGATTCTTTCACCCTTCTCCTTTTCAAAGTTCTAATTCCATGTCAAGTCTTGCAAGTTCCTTTTTATTATGTTGGGGTATTATATCTATATCTATCATACTAATATTTTATGTTCATGTGATGAGAGACCCTATTTGACATCATCAATTCATTTTTTGTTGAAGTTTATGTAATGTTGTTAGGCTACCGAATTTTCATAAGAGAAATCTTATTTTTGTCTTCCTTTCATGTTCTTCATTTCATATGGTATATTTTCAAATTTTATTACCATGTTCTTAAATCCCTTATATTTTGTACCTCTACTGTTGTATGGGTCATTTATGATTGTTTGACCCATGTCCCCTCTCTTTTCAACGTTTTCTAAAAACCTGTAACGTAGCCGTTGTGATGCAACATTTTCGTCTCAAAATGGCTCTCTCTTTTTCTAAAAATTACTTCATGTTATTAAGTGAATACTCAAAGATATTATTTCTACAGGGTTATTCACATATATACAAAAATGTTCTATTTTAAATTCTGTGATTTAAATACATGAAACCCGCTCTCCCATTCCGTTGGTTTAAAGTGACGTAAAGATCATGTCTTTAAAGCAGTTTTTAAAATGTTATGATTATGAAATGAAACCCATTTCTTTTAAGATATATGGGTTGTTTATGAAATAATTTATGATGATATATGTGACTCACGTGATAATAAAGGCAAATTTAAGGGTGCGCCCTGATAGCGCTCCAATGCATTGGGTAATGATGTAACCACTAGAGATTATAATTTTCATGATACCTTGGCGAATACCATGGTAATTTTCAAATGACACCTTGGGGATGAACCTTGGTGATAAGTTCATGATCGTCTACATTAAATGATGTAGCCACATCTTCATGTTATGAAAATGTAGTTTTTATTATGATATGCCTCATGATTTCATTCTCATGACTTAAAGTTCTTTTCATGACCTTATTGATGTATCTCAAGTTCACATGAAAAATGTTTCTCTTGTTTCCCTTACTGGGCTTTTTGCTCGCCCTTTCTTTTGATGTATGTCCCCAGGTTATATGATGCAGTAATGAACCTAGGATGAACATGAGGAGAAGCCTTTCAAGTGTTTTAGAAGAATGTTTTATGTTTTCATGTTTAAAGTTCCTAGTTTCCAAGACACTAAACCTTAAAGATCCTTGGTTTTGTAAAATGTAATGAATTTTTATGTGATAAAGAGGCGGGATGCGATAGTTGGTATCAAAGGATTTTTGAGTTGTTTGTGGAAATTAGTATATGACAACTTTAGTAATAAGCCTATAGTAAAATTAAAAAATAGGAAATCTTCCTGGTATTTTGGTGAGTATTGAGTAAGGGGTTACCAAGCAAATAAGTCCATGTCTGGATACGAGCAGGTAGAGGTGGCTCTGGAATAGATGTACATAGGGGTAAAACCCAAAAACACCACTTTGAGCTATACTCGAACGGGAACTGGTACACGACAACGGGCCTTTCTGCACTCTTGGTTACGACACTCCCAGGGGATATGCTTTGGTAAATTCATAAGCTTAGTATGAACCATTGTTAAGGGAACAAAGATAAAATAAAATAAAGATTCACATAAGAATATATGATCATGGATAACCTAGATGGTAACCTAGGGGATCACAAGTTAGGGTATACTTTTCTTCTACAAGTTATCCTTATATGCTTTTGGTTCCTTTTCTTGATTATTGGCTAAGTATTTAAGCCCCTAATTATGGTTTATTTTCTTAGTTAATGGCGGGAAATGGAAGAATGTGTCCCAACAACCAATGTGATAAGAAATGAGACGATTGTCGTATTAATATGACAGGGATGATTAGGGGATTAAAATATTATTATTATTTTGGAAGACGTTCACTATTTTGGGGACCCTATATAATCGAGGTAAATAGATTACTACGGTATTTTCATTAAGGGGTAAGGTTGACTTATATTTTGAAGAATAGATGAATTTAAGGTGGACTTATAGTAATTTAGGTTACTTATGGAAATGATTAACCTATCTTGGGTAAAATATGTTTAGGTTAGCTACTTTTGTTATAAGATGTTAGGAGTGGTCGATGTTGTTTGGAGATGAACAATGAAGTTTATTTTGGAAGACTATGTTTTCAAATCCTTCTTGTATTTGGGTTTCAATATTAGATTGGTTTATTTTGAGGAATCTTAATGACCGTCATTTATGGAATGGTTAATGATGAACTATGGGTAGTACCATGGAACTTTGAAGATTTAAAAGTAGTTTCCATTCCTATGGGATTCTTTCTTTTTGAAGAGGTGTTTTACCTTACCCTTTCTGTTTTTGGGATAATGTTTAAAAATAGAAGAAATAGATAGTTAATCTTTTGTGGATTATGAAGATGATTCTTGTGTTTTGATGAGACCAAGTAGTTTTGAATGCTCATAGTTTGGAGAAAAGATTAGTTTTGGGTAGAAACTTATTAAAGGATGAAACTCTACATGAAGATAAGTATATTTTCTTATGTTTTTGGTTTATGTTGTAAATGAATTCCTCAAAATTATGAAAAGGAATGTAAAACAAAAACGTTGTTGGTTTACGTTTCTTACTAGGTAATCAAAGACTGTTTACACACATCATAAGTTTGGGATTTTCTTATGGTTAACTTTCTCCTAATCATGTTCTCTATCACTCTCCCTCAGAACATGACCCTTTGTTTTTCTTCCATGTCCATGTTTTCCTACATGAAATCCTAGTGTGGGTTAACTCGGGTGACCTTTGTATTTCCCTTTCTTTCTTTTAAAGTAATAATTTTACAGACTCCTTTCCGATGTGGGACTTTCAATGAAATTTCAAAACCCAATTTTAAAAATTGTGAGGATGCAATTTCTTAAGGGGGGAAGAATGTAACGACCGAAAATTTTGAATAAATCTTGTTTCCTAATTTTATGTGCTATTTTATTTTATTTTTATACTCAACAAAAATGTTTTGTTTGATAACATGATTATAATTAAAATGAGACTGTTGGGTTTAGACGGTTATATGACCATTGGTCAATATGACCGTTGGAAACTAAATGTATTGATTATTGTCTCTAAATACAATTAATCTTGGTTAATTATTATAGAAAGAAGATTTGATGGCCACACCCAGTAGTCTTGGACCGATCGAAGCACATCTAACAGAACTTGGGAAGGAGGTAGCACCACTGGGCTTTGCTCTGGACCAAACCTAAGCTGAACTTCATCGTGTGAAGCTAGAACGGAATCGCCTTTGTGAGAAGTTCAAACTGATAGAAATTACTACTCATGCGATGTTAGTCGAGCCTCCCTTATATTCTCTCACCTTAGCACACCTTACACTTAGGTCCTATGCTGGTGTGATAAGGGGCTATGTAAGGAGACCATAACTGCCTTGTGTAATCCTTTGTTTTAAATAAAAATTGGGATTTCTTCTTATGATGAAGTTTATGAATTTTTAAATGATCGGATAAATATAGTATGCATATTTTTGATGAATTTTAGAAAAAGGATATTTTAAAAATGTTTATGTGAACCTTAAATAATTAAAAATGTGTAATGATTTTCAAAAAATGGTCTTCTACAATTATGTTCAGTACGAAATTTAGAGTCTAATAAGATCAACTTGATTTTTTATGAATAGAAAATTATGAATAGTGATTTTATGATTAGGATTATTAATGTGTCAAAATGAATTAGTAATATCACTTAAAGAAAGTATTAACATAATCTAGGCACCTTGATTAAGTAATGTGATTCAATAAAATGGTTAAATAACAGTTTCATAAATTATTATTCAAGTATTAGTTTTTTCAAGTGAATAGTGTTTTTTAATTAAAAATTAAATTAAAAATATTTAAAAAAATTATTTAAATAAAATGGATTTCATTTTTGAACTCAGAGCGCCGATATTATGTTATGGTAATTTTTGGGGTTTTTTCTGAAAAAATGAATTTTCAGTGAATAGTGTATTTATTTAAAAAATAAATTAAAAATATTTAGAAAATTATTTTTATAAAATGGAGTTCATTTTTGAAATCAGAGCATTGATATTTTGTTAAGGTGAAATTTTGGGATTATTCTGAGAAAGTTTAATTTTCGATGAATAGTGAAAATACAAATTTTAAGTTACGGGTGTTTAAGGACATCATTAAATGATGTATTAAGTTTTTAATCAATATGTTCGACTTATGAATAGTAGGATAAGGTATGAGGTGTCCCAAGTGGCCAATACCATGGGAAAATACCATGGGCGAGCCCATGGTTTTGCCAAAACCACTAATGAGGTGCCCCTTGTCCATTAATGCCTTGTCCCCTCACTTTCCCTATAAATACCAAGCCATACTCTCATCCATTCGACTCCCCACTCTCCCCCAACGAATTTCTGGTCATATTACCTCCCATGGAGTCCTCCCAAGGTGCCCCCAAGCCCTCAAGGTCCCAACCTTTGAGTTTTAAGAGTTACGTTTTAAGGTAGGGGATCTGATCTCTCTCTTTCTTTTCAAGAAATCTCTTCTATGTAATTTCTTTTATGATCCATGTTCTTATGTTAAAGGGTGTTATTTTATACTCCTATTACTGCCCTTTTTATGTTCACATAATGATAGATCCCCTCTTACTCTCATTATTTAGTTTTATGAAGTTTTAAGTGGCGCCGTTAGGCTGCCGAAATTTTTGTAACGGATTCTTTCTCCCTTCTCATTTTTCAAGATCTATTATCATGTAAAGTATTTCAAGTTCCTTTTTATTATGTTGGGGTATGATCTCTAAATTTATCATACTGATATTTTATGATCATATGATGAGAGACCCAATTTGATCTCTTCAATTCAGTATTTTGACGTTTTACGTGGCGTCGTTAGGCTGCCAAATTTTTAAGTGGTTCTTCACCCTTCTCGGTTTGAAGTTCTACTTTCATGTCAATTCTTTCAAGTTCCTTTTTATTATGTTGGGGTATTATATCTAAATTTTTCATACTGATATTTTATTATCATATTATGATAGACCCCATTTGATCTCTTCAATTCAGTATTTTGATGTTTTAAGTGGTTCCGTTAGGCTGTCGAATTTTTAAGTGGTTCTTCACCCTTCTCGTTTTGAAGTTCTACTTTCATGTCAATTATTTCATGTTCCTTTTTGTTATGTTTGGGTATGATCTCTATATCTATCATACTAGACTCTTATGATCATATGATGATAGACTCTATTTGATCTCATCAATTCATTTTTTTTGAAGTTTAAGTGACGTTGTTAGGCTGCCGAATTTTTAAGGGATTCTTTCACCCTTCTCATTTTCAAAGTTATAATTCCATGTCAAGTCTTGAAAGTTCCTTTTTATTATGTTGGGGTATGATCTCTATATCTATCATACTGATCTTTTATGTTCATATGATTAGAGACCCTATTTGACATCATCAATTCATTTTTGGTTGAAGTTTATGTAACGCTGTTAGGCTGCCGAATTTTCATAAGAGAAATCTTATTTTTGTCTTCCTTTCATGTTCTTCCTTTCATATGGTATATTTTTAAATTTCATTACCATGTTCTTAAATCCCTTATATTATGTCCCTCTACTGTTTTGTGGGTCATTTATGATTGTTTGACCCATGTCCCCTCTCTTTTCAACGTTTTCTAAAACCCTGTAACGTAGCCATTGTGCTGCAGAATTTTCGTCTCAAAATGCCTCTCTCTTTTTCTCAAAATTACTTCATATTATTAAGTGAATACTCAAAGCTCTTATTTATATATGGTTATTCACATATATACAAAAATGTTCTATTTTAAATTCTGGGATTTACATACATGAAACCTGCTCTCCCCTTCTGTGGGTTTAATGTGACGTAAAGATCATGTCTTTAACGCAGTTTTTAAAACGTTATGATTATGAAATGAAACCCATTTCTTTTATACTATATGGGTTGTTTATGAAATAATTCATGATGATATATGTGTCTCACATGATAATAAATGCAAATTTAAGGGTGCTCCCTGATAGCGCTCCAATGCATTGGGTAATGATGTAACCACTAGAGATTACAATTTTCACGATACCATGGTGAATAACCTTGGTAATTTTTAAATGACACCTTGGGGATGGACCTTGGTGATATGTTCATGATTGTCTATGTCAAATGATGTAGCCAAATCTTAAAGTTATGAAAATGTTATTTTTATTATGATATGCCTCATGAATTCATTCTCATGCCTTAAAGTTCTTTTCATGACCTTATTGAAGTATCTCAAGTTCACATGTAAAATGTTTCTCTTGTTTCCCTTACGGGGATTTTTGCTCACCCTTTCTTTTGATGTATGTCCCCAGGTTATGTGATGTAGTAATGAACCTAGGATGAACATGAGGATAATCCTTTCAAGTGTTTTAGAAGAATGTTTTATGTTTTCATGTTTAAAGTTCTTGGTTTCCAAGACACTAAACCTTAAAGATCCTCGGTTTTGTAAAATGTAATGAAAGTTTATGTGATAAAGAGGCGGGATGCTATACACAAAACCTTCTGGTTGTGTCATATAGACATATTCATGAAGGTTCCCATTAGGGAATGTTGTTTTGATATCTATATTTCAAATCTCATAGTCATGGAAAGATGCTACAGAATGTATGATTCGTATGGATTTAAACATGGAAACTAGTGAAAATGGTTTTATCATAGACAATTCCTTGAAACTATTTGTAATCTTTATCCACTTAGCATACCTTATAGTTACTAACATGACCGTCTATGTCGAGTTTCTTATTGAATACCCCTTTACACCCAACATTATTTACATCAACTGGTACATGAACTAGAACACAGAATTGGTTCTGATAAACGGAATCCATTTCAAAATTCATAACTTCTCTCCATATTGAAGCATCTAAGCTCTCTACATATTCATTGTAGGAGAGATGTTCATCATTTTCCGACAATAATCATTCACCTTCCCTAGTGATAGGGAAAACTTATCTATATGGTTCTCATACCAATGTTGTACTCATATTCTATACATGTCTTTCAAGAACTACGTCTTCCACATGGAAGTGTGGAACTTATTCATATACCAAATACTTTGTATATTGAGAATAAACATCATCAAAGTTAATCTTTCTCCCATGATCTCTTTTGAGGATGTGCACCCTCTAATGATAGACAACCTATCTAGAAACAAAAACATTCTTATCTAAGGGGTTGTATAAGGAGTATCCCTTGATTCCTTGGGACAATATATAAAGATACACTTCATGCCTTGGGTTCTAGTTTATTCCCCTATAAAGCCTTAACAAACTCCTCACATCCCCATACATGTTTACGTGACAAAGTGGGATTCTGTCCACTACATAGCTCGAAGGGAACCACATTTTCCTAATTACATTATACTAGATTTAATATGTATGGTTTAGTTTGTAATGAATATCCCAAAAAGGATAATGAAAGATCTACAATACTCATCATCGACCATACCATGTCCAAAAATATATAGTTCCCCCTTTCACTAACACCATTCCACTATGGTGTACAAGTTGGAGTGAGTTGAGATATAATCCCAGGCTCATGTAAAAGGTCTATGAACTCTTGGTTAAGATATTTTCCACCTTCATCTGATCGAAGTTTCTTTATCTTATTACCAAGTTGATTAGATACTTCATTCATGAACTCTTTGATTTTTACAATGTACTCGGACTTATACTTCATTAAGTAGACATATCCATATATACTCATGTAAATAGTAAAATTAATGAAGTTAGAATATCCACATCTAGCATCTAATACAAATTGTCCACACACATCAGTTTGTACCAATACTAGAATAACTTTGTCCCTTTAACCATGTCCACCAAATGGTGGTTCTTTCATTATACCTTGTAAAAAAGTGTGACATATATCCAGTGGTTTTAGCTCAGAAGTGTCTAAATAACCATCCTGATAGAGATTTGCCCGGCGCTTATCATTTACATTACCAAAGAGGTGATGCCACAACCGGTTGTTGTATGAGTCATGTGCACTTGGTTTATAATAAATTTCCAACACTTGGTTCTCATAATTTAATACATACAGAACATTATTTAAATGTGTCGTACCATAACATATGTTGTACTTAAAAAAGTAACAACATTTATTTCCAAGCATGAAAATAAATCCATATGTATCTAAACATGAAACAAAAATTATGTTATTGGTAACACTAGGTACATAATAATATCCATGTAAGACCAAAACCATTTTCATCAGTAGTGTGAGGTGGTAGTCACCAATGGAAAGGGCATCCATTCTCGGACCATTAGCAGTTCACAGATCCACCATTCCTCTGGAAACTCTATATAATATACTAGTTATGGAATTTAAATACATATATGAGCACCAAAAGTTGTATCTAATGAAAAATGTAACGAAATGGAAAAATTGCACTCGATAATGAACACACCTTTGGCTTCACATTGCCTCTAGGTTCGGTTCCTCTTCAATTTTCCTAATTTTCCACATGCAAAGCAGACTCCCTCTTTTTACTTACCCTACCTCAAGATATTATTCTTCTTGGTCAGATAGTTATCAAAGTAATTAGATTGTTTATAAATCACAATATTTTTTTCATTTCCCTTCATCTTCCTATTCACCATAAGGACTGTGGGGTTTTCATGCCTGATGTCCTTATCAACTTGGAAAATCATGGTAAGAATATATGAGAGTCTCTTATCATTATTTCTCATATTATAATTCCCAATAAAACTATATTTGATTATATGAATGGATGATAGTATGAGCTATTTATGCGACTAATCTGGGAATTTAATACCTAAGATGTCCATATGATCAATGTTGCCAATAATTTTGGCTACATGTGCTCCAGCTGGTGCGGACTCTCCAGGAATATTAATGAACAAGGCATTGGAGATCTCATACCTCTCCAATATTGCCTTCTCTTAATAGAGATCCCATTTATGAGACATCATGATATTAGTATCCATTTCCTCTTAATGCTTCAGGAGCTCATTGGTCATGGATGATAGAATTCGGCACTGAACATTTGTATAATCATTGAGATATTTCTAGTACACAGAGAGTTCCTCATCACTTACCTTAGTTTTAGGCGCAACTGGTAATGGTTAATCCATCAGATAAATTTTCTTATCCTAGTGATGGATAACCCAATGGTACCTTTTCCACAAATGGGAATTAGTGCTGGTGATAATTTTTTCCTTATAGATTATGGATCTCAATGATATTTTTTATTTCATTTTGATTTTTGTTTTTAAAAATTATGATGAGCAGAGTATCTTTACTTTATATTGATAAAAATAGACAAATAAATAAATAAATATCTATTAGTCTTCCACTATTTTGTCGAAACCCAATATCCCACACCATTTTCTTTATAATGTCCTATTTATTTGACATTCTAGTAGCAAGGATCCATATTTACATTCACATTACCCAAACTAGGGTTGGTCAAGAAACATAAAAGGTTTTAGGTAGGCGTTCCAAATACTAACTGTATTAACTCACATCTCCTTGATCTGTTGAGTTGATTCCCCAATCCTAAAATCCATAATTTTGGATTTCCTCAAACATTGCCTCTCAATTACACCAAGTCCTATTAAGGAAGTCAACCCTTCATTTAAACAATGTTATGTCAACCCAAAACATAAAATTAAAATTCCCTAATAATTGAAAGCACCCCAAATAGGGTTGGTCCAGCACTTTGAACTATGGTTCGATTATAACCGATGTAATAGAAGGCTATACTGACTTAATATTTAATTGAGAGATTTTATCCTTTTTGTGTAAATTTACACTTATTATATTTTAACATGTTTGTTAAAGTTATGTGAGATATACTTAACTAATTAACCATTTATAGGTTACATTTATGCATAAGAAATTTTTTATTTAATTCCACATTGTATGATTGTTAGTTCATTAATTATGTGATCGTGTCAATAATCCATAGTGAATAACCATACAACTAACAGAAATTAAATTAATGGGTATGATCATGAGATCTAGTATTAGATAGTTTATCTAGTTGTTTAGAAACTAAACCCAACCTAGGGGAGAAACACCATGAACCATTTAGGTTTCCTGTTTACATCATTCTACCCATACACCTTAGTATCTTCTTGAAAAGTTTCTACTTGGATCCTAACTTGAACTACCACCTCTAGCATGGGATATCAATCCATTACATATACTTTTAACTCACATGCAGGTGAGGGGTAAGAGGGGGTTAACATAAAAGAAACCATGGTCATGAAGTCCCTACATATTAGTGAGGAGAATGAATGTAGGCCAACAATTTTAATTTAATAAATAAATTTAAATGGAACCAATCACATACTAAGGTCTATCCTAGTTCATGATCATCCACATACATGCAACAAATTAATATAATTACCATTAAATTCATTAATTGTTATTATTTTGTTAAATTATACTTGAATCGATCAATCAATATCTTTTATTAATGAATCATTGTTATCATAGTCTGTTTCTGAATTTCCTTGAGATTCTCATCCATAACCTTGTACATAAATTGTAACATGGAAGAAACCCAATGAATACCCATCCAAAACTACCCAGCATGTATTTATACATGTATACACACTATTCCTTGTGACAAGTAGCATGATCACATAATTATAGTATTAATGCAACTCATATATGATGTGTTAATCTTTGAAAATTAAAAAAATGGTAATATAATATATATATATATATATATATCAACTTTCACAATTTTTATCCTAGATTTACACCCACACAAAGGTACATGTCCCAAGGATTACATAATATAATAAAAAATATTTAAATCTACATAATCTGGATACAATACATTGAGTGTATATCTGACTAAATGGAGTTTACCCTCCTCACCATCCATCCAAAGTACATGCCTGGGGAAACAACATGTGTGGTGTACTTCAGAAATCTTCAGAGGACACGGTGTGTCTAGAGTGCCACATACTGTGTAGACTTCGCGTTACATGGTCACTATCTAGGAAAGTCGTGTATGTGATACATGACTTGAAACTGACCTGAAGGGACTATACGTCGTGTCCAGTGGGCTACACTGCGTGTAGTCCAGCTTCTCATTCACCAGTCATTCTTGGTAAACACATGGTATACGAATTAACTACACCTCATATTATTAATGCACATGGCTTTATTAATTGATGAATTAATCTTTATGGATTGAACACAAATACATGACATGTAATTTATACTACATGACATGTATTATTGGGTTATCTGGACTGAACTGTCGGCACCTCCTGAAGAGATCCTCGATTTAATTTTAATGAAAAGATTATTCACTTTTGTTAGATCAATGAGAAATGATAAAGTAGGAACCTATTTTAAAATTCACAGTACTAGAATGATTAAACATTAATTGAAAAAATTAATAAAGAATAAATAATCAAGGAATGTTTTAGATAATTATAAATGAAAATATAACCCTATGATATCACTGGTAGGTTTTGGGAATAGTGGAAACACAAGATTGCTAGTTTCCCGACATTAATAATTTCATAATCAATGATTAATCATAGATCAATATGATGATGAATTATAGTATCCATAGAATTGAATCAAAGATAACAGACAATGGAGAGAACCCAGAACTGAGAAGAGAGGATCAACATATTTTATTTATAATTAATTTAATTAAGTTATAGAATATTCTCAAAATGATTCTTTCTTCATTGATGCATCCGACCACAGGTCTATTGTGTGACTTCGTTGCGATGTAGAATCCAAGGATATGAATCCTTTAGTGTTGATACACACATTCTCCATATATCTTCGAACATCACGATAAGGATTCTACGAGTGCTAGTGTGGATAATCCTTGCACCTGAGATGTCTTCCTTTGATCACCTTGATAATTGCTTCCAAAGAGTTCTCCTTGAACTAACAGAGGAGGATATCTCTCATTCTTTAGAGTGTTCTTGGGGAGGGATGAGTTCTCTAGGCTAGAGATCTTTTCTCCAAGGATGTTTTTCACACAATGATTTCTCAACCGATCAATGACCCCTTGGATAATTTATGCAATAATTACATAATGGGGAATTTAATTCACCAGGAAATTATAACTATTATCATATGTGTTGTTACATTATTTATTATTCCATGTGAACCCCCATGTCAAATAATAATAGTAATGCTATTGTTTCCATGAAATGTTCTTAAATTTCACGTTTTATTTATGTAGTATTTAACCATGTAATATTTAATATTAATTTTCATCGAACCCAAAACATGGAATGTCAATCCTCGTCAATATTTAATAGTCCTTGAATAATGACTATTTATTTATTAAATAAATATAATTTAATTATTCACCAACAAATAAATATTCCATCCACAATATATTTTATGAAATAACTAGAGACGAAATAAATTTGATAATGAATACTTGAATAATTATTAAACCACAACCGGAAATAATATTTATTCAACTTTCTAAATAAATAAATTATTTAATTAAGATACTAGTTACACTTGGTGTGTGACCCTCTAGGCCTTATTTTCCTTGGAATTAGGCAAGATTATCTAAACTCCAAGATTATTATCAAGAAACAGGTCACGACACCCAAGAAAAAGAAGTTGATGTCAGAACAACATGTCACCTCACATGAATGTTTAACATGTAATGTAATCCCATTCTTCCAATATCTCCAATAAATTGGTATTAAGGTGCCATCAACCCATGTGGTGAATTTATCATTCTTTGAATTACTGGAATTAAACATTCCTAGTGAACACCATGGCCACAGATTTTGTTAGGCTATATCATTTCCATCAAAGGTCTTGAGATATCAAAGTTAGTAGAACTGAAATATCCTTTCTCTCATTATTCATTAATGTCGTATTACCGATGACGCACCGAATATATCCTAACTTTCCATGAACATATGATTCCATGATTTTCATCAATACATATAAGTGAATGATTCATAATAAACATTAATAATAATATGAAGGTCTACAGGAAAATAAACACATCCACATATAGGAACATCCAGTGATACTTATGAATGTGGATCTCTTAATGGAGGGTCTTATTATTATAATATCTTCCTGGATATTACCATGTGTGCACACCCTGAGACGGTGCCTATATGTTTCTTGAGTCCCCACCCCTGATAGCATTTATCATTAGTGTGACTTCAAATGGTATCATCCAGCCATAGAACATATATTCAAGAATAGTGTCACGGTACATCTAGGATCTCATCATAGCAGAGTTCCACAATGACCATTTAGTGAGACAAATATTAATAGGACATTATCATATACTATGTCATGAAGAATAAAAATCATTATGTGATAAGGAGTTTGTAAATATTCATCAAATGAATAGAGGATTATCGTAAAGTACAACAATGTTGTTTTTTAGGGAACCAACTCCAAATACTATTGTGGGAAACAAGGGGAAAATAATATTCCAACAACACATGGAAGTAAATGATAGGGGAATTAGGGTGTTTGAGCCATCGATAAACTGACCATGTTGTTCTGTCCTCTCGATGCAAAATGGTGCATCGAGGGATAACTCAGAAAGTGTTGAAATTTCACTTGGAGATAAGGAATTGGAATGAGATGTGAATCCCGAGACCAATATTTGGGGCATAACAGGGTTGGTGTAATGATGTAGGATAGCTGTTGAGAATATTAGAATAACAAAATCCAAATCATGTAACCTAAAGTGGGGATAAGCATCTGAAGTTTAGCTGCTAACCGTATTAGAAATGCGGGGCCTATCTCATAATTTCATTTGAAATCTATCGAGATTTCATCCAGAAGTAGTAGGTGATTCATAAGGTCGAGAATAAATACTTCATAGGGGTCCTTTTGGGTGTGAATAATGATGGAAAACCAAATAAAGGGACTCGTGAAGAATTTAAATTGAACAAAAGCTTGTCCATTCATAAACCAACACATTATTTCCTAAGACATAGTGTATATGAGCATGTTTATAAGGCATAATAGTGGTCATGGGGTCCAGTTAAGGGTGGTAAAATTGAGAAGATGAGTGGATGAATGAGGGAAAATATGTTCATGAACCTATGGTTGGACCTGAAGACAAAACATCTGGGTGTTCCTACATATCCCATAGGATGGGAGTCCATCCAAACATTGTTCTGAAATGCCATTCATTTTAACATCCTGCAGTAAGGATGTAGTATGTAGAGGTATCCTAAACGGGGTGTGCATGTAGTGGAAAAGTAACCTAATGTGAATGAGGAAAAATATAGTCCACACCACACCACACACACATCACCCCCAGAGGAAACTCAGGCTACAGGGCCAAAAATAATGAAAACAATTCGTGGGGCTAGACCTGAAAACAAAATGTCTATGTGTGTCCTATGTATCCCATAAGAATGGGAAAAGGGATACATGTAGTTCTGAAATGCCATGTAGTTTAACAGCATGCCGTAAGGATGTAGAGGGAAGGGAAGTATTCGAAATGGATTCACATAATGCGACTTTTGCATACTCGATTTGAATGTGGAAAAAAGTGGTCCACATCATGCCATATGATTCGAAAAAGAATTTCAGAATGTAAGTCCTAAAATAGTGAACATGGGGTTGGACTTGAAGTTAAAATTTTTGAACATTTCTACGTATCCTGAAAATCTTGGAGTCAAGCCATATTTATTTCTTGAAATATTGTGCAATTTAACATCATGTGATAAGGACAAATAGTAAAAAATAATGCTTTGTGGGGAGAGGAACAATGTTTGATCACTGTACACTCAACGTGAATGACGAATGAAGAAGTTGAAACCACATCATATGAAGTCCATGATGATAACTAAACCCATAGTGGAAACCAAGGGGATGTAATGATTTGGTGGGATAGACCCAAATAAAAAGTGTTAGAGCATTCATACATATATTGTGTGGGTAGGAATAAATCCATATGTTGTTCGTGAAATTACATGCAGTTTAACATCATGATTTAAGGAAAAATTATATCATGTTTTATCGTTGTGGAGCTCAGACCATGAGGTATGTTTACCATTTTCTTGAATATCATCATGAAAGAAGAAATGTCACTCATGTGAAGTACAGATCGAGGATTTCTTTCATTGGTGGGAGGAGTAATGCACTCATCATCCTTGGTGACCATAATTTATTTACCATTGGGGTAAACATTTTGGATGATATATGGTCACCCCCATTTGGGATCAAAATTTTGTGGCTTACTACAGGGTATCATTGGCATCCTCATGGCTATTAACATGTCACCATGAAGGAAAGTGAAGAGTTGATCTTTCTTATTTAATGCTCTAGGTATCTTTTTATTATTCCTATCCATTCAATGTAAGGCACATATACTATTCTCTTCATGGGCTTCCAAATCATCAAGACATACTTCTACTAGATGTTTTGATGTCTTCTGATTTTAGAGAGTTGTGTGGAGTGATGGAAATTTGATCTCGATGGGAAGGACTACCTATATTCCATGAACTAGGGAATATGGGGTCTCCTAGGTGGGATTTTGAGTTTTCATATGGTAATTGCAGAGAGCATTGGTGGAATTTTCTAGAATGACTTTGTTATTTTGAACTACCATCTTTGGTAAAATTTTAGAGAGCCTATTATTAAATGCCTCGGTAATTCCACTAGTGTATGCATGGAAACAAGAAGTATAATTTCACTAGATTTTGTACATGGAATAAAATTTATTTAGTTTAGAGGACCAAATGTGTGTTTCTCTATTGTTGAGAATAGCGTGATGAATTCTAAATTGATGGATGAGGTTGGAGATCATGAAATCTATGATAGAATGGGACTTAACATTATTTAGTGGAATCTCTTCTACCCACTTAGAGAAGAAATATGTAGTGGCTTGGATAACCCTACATGGGATAGCTATCCCTGGTGGATATGGTCCTAAAGCATTGATTACCCATACCATAAAGATTTAAGAGTACAAGGTAGTATGGGGAGGCTTCAGTGGTCAATGCAAAAAATATGCATGGATATGAAATGTGTGGCACATCTTAGAGAACTCAATTCAGTCATGGACCATGGTAGACCAAATGTATCTCAACCTTTAGATTAGATGAGAGAGTTTTGGCCAAGCATGATGAGCTCCACATTAGCTAGAATGAAATTCCTGTATAACCTAGGGTATCTTATTTCCCTGATTGTAATAGGGAAGAACTCCATCAAACCCACATCTGTAAAGAGTTTTCTCAAGCCTACAACCACTATGGAGAGTGAACAGGATTGTATGATGATGGATTCTCTCATGTTCAGCTCTATATATCTGGTGATTACCATGTTGGAGTTACTCTACAGAAGGATTTGTCCAATCATGATGTTTTTCTTCTATGGCAGGGGACCCAGAGTTCCCAATGTGGATGCACCGGTAATAATATCGCTTACCTTCTAACTATAATAGTCGTTTGGAGTGACATGAGTGATGACTCTTCGATGTGCCACATGTATGATCAAAGCATTATAGTCAGAATCTACAAGGGACATCGAATGGATAGAGAAATTATCTGCTCAACCATTATCTGACCAGGTAACATGAGTAACCTATGGTCGAGAGGGGAATTTCATTCTAACACATTAACGAGTCCAAGCTTCCTAAAGACATAGTCACCATTGACCAATTTTATGAACATATCTAAGTCCTCTTTCACATATAGGTGGTGAGCACTGATCTCGAGGGGTAGATCAAGAACATTAAAAAGAGCTTGATACTCCACCCAATGTTGGTGTAACATTCTGATAACATGAATGAGTAAGGAAGGATATATTGTGTAGGTGTGAAGAAGACGATACACATGCCCACTCTATTGTGTCTGGGATCATTGAGCCTCCTAATTCTTTGGATATTGCAGTAAATGTAGAACTGAATCTACCAATATAGAAAAACATGACCCACCGAGTGTATGGCCTTGTCCGAAAAGTCAAGCTCAATGGACTATTCTGGGGTGGCTGGATGGGTGATGAGGAATTATTCCAGCACCTGACCCTTGGCAACATTCTTTGGGACGAACCTGATATAGAACTATTGAGTAATCACTTTCCACTAAGATATATTACATTCTTTAATGGGATGGTATATAATATTATTTAGTGGATCCACGTGAGGTAAAAACTGTATCTCATGCTGCAATAGATATTGTCACATCTTCTGCATTGCAATGAACTGGGTGAGACAACTCTTCTCAATAGTGGAATATCTAGTAAATGTATCGAGGAGCATGTGGCTGAGATAGTATAAAATATTCACCATCCCTTATATGTTCTTCTGGGTGAGATGGGCACTGAGGGAAAATTCTAGGGAAGTCACATAAGTGACTAAATACTTCCCAGAGACAAGTGGAATCAGAAGGAGAGGATGAATCATGTTACACATAATTATTTCGAATGAGATATTGCACTTATCAACCCACTAGTAGATGAAACCATTCATTATGAGTTGAGAAATGGGCCTACACTTGCTATCCGTATTCGTGATGATTTTTCATATGTAGGATAGGTGGCCTTGGAATCCCCACAGCTCTCAATGGTTTCTCAAAGGAGTCATCAGACTAATGACCTTAATCTTCCCCGAATCAATCTCGATGACTCTCAATCTAACAACCAAAATGAGAAACATTAATTAGGTAACCATGAAGGTAGACATCAAGGGGTTCATCTTCTTATGGTGAGCATTGAGGAAGTTTAATTCTTTTTCAATGTCCTAGATATGGTCCGGATGCTGGGGATATTTGACCACCAAATTTTCCACATAGAATTATACAAACATCCTTAGGATTGTATTGAATATGTACTGTATAGAATGATTATAGGTGGATCTTTTATTCTTCAGACTGAATGGAATTACTTGGTAATAGAAGGTTCCTTGTAGATATTTGAAGGTGGTGTATTATTTATCCTCTAGGTCCATTCCTAACCTATTATACCCATAATACCCATCCATGATGGAGAGTTCTTGTAATACATTAGTGGAATCAATTGACATCTATGTTGCAGGAAAGGGAAAATCATCCTTCGTACAATGATGATTGAGCTCTAAAAAGTCAATTACAACACTAATATGTTTATTATTCTTCCTGATGGGAACAATGTTGGCTAACCATATAGGGTACTAGACTTACTTGATAACTTTTACATTGATGAGATTATCAACCTCAGCCTCGACCATTACACCATGAGAAGCGTGCATCTTCCCTGGAGGCTGTGTGAACCTGTAGTGTCCAATAAGAAGATTGATACGGTGGATGGAAACCTGATGATCCAGTCTTATAATCTGATCATAGTTCTAAAAAATACGTCCTGATGTTTGTTCAAACAAACCACATACAATTTTAGTTCTTATGCAGACATGGCTACACTGATCAGTGTTGGTCTTGGATCTACATTGGAACCAAGATTCACCTACACCAACTCATAGATGGTGGTGGAGACACCTTCCTCAAATTTTATTAGAGAATATTCCAAATACTCTTCATCTTTTACATTGAGAGGCACATCAGCAGGGGTAAATTTCATAGAGTTAGCTCATTCTGACGTAATGTGGGCACCTGCCTGAGCGGTGGTGGAATCATCAACAGGAGACTCCCACACTAATAAATCCCTGGAAATTAAGGTTTTTATCCAATTCCATTATTCCTTCAACCCAACGGTCCATGCTTGATAATATCAAAATTTTAGCGGCATGTCATCTTGCGTCGGTTCAACCGAACCCTATGGAACAAGCATGTATGGTGCATTGATTTTTCCATGGGGAGAACATCCTAATAACTTACAATGGTAATGTTATTTGAAATAACATGAAATGGATTCGTAAAGTAATATTAATTAATCATCTGATATTCTATATACCTGTTAATTCACATTCCTCTTTTCCTAGAGATAATGAAGCATTTCCCAAGGTCTAGTGTAGTGGAATCTAACTGGTGAATCAGTAGGATGAAATCATTTTCCAAGTCTGTCCATGGGTTGACGACATCTTTAGCATGATCAAACTCATTGGTCTTAACTAGTATATCCTTTCTTCAATAGTAATTATCGTCTAGATAGATGGATTCATAATAGGAAATGGGAGATTCATTACCTTATAGTACTCACACATGACCATTAAGGTATTACATGATGCATTGGTGATACGAAGAGGGAACAACTGCCTACATATAGTGTTGGGGTTTACCCATTAGTGCTTTATAAGAGATTTACTATGAGATTACCATAAAATAGATACTAGAGATGGGGACCCCAAGTTGAGTCTTTAGGGGAAATTTTCCAATTGGTGTCTTCTCTATCCAATGATAACATTATGTCTTCAAGACATATGGATTCAAATATATTTCAAATAGTCACAGCATATGGAGCATCCGAGTCAGAATGAGATTGATCCAAGAACCTATTTAAAAAAAGTGGTGGGTTACCATGACATTGAGTTGGTCGATGATATATAACCGGTGGATTTTCCCCTATACAGAGGAACCTTAATCATCTCTGGAGAATGGGATGAGGGATAGACATTCTACATTCTCAAAATCCTTAGCATGGAAGGCCTCTATGGATCCTAACTCCATTTCAAACTAGAGGGGGATTATCAATGCCTTTATAATGGATTCATGCATATATTAGGATAATTAAAGAGACATTAGAATATAATGGTTTTTAATAATAATACCAAGGTGCGTAATCCCAACATATATCCATGTGAGGTGCACACTTATGAAAACAGGAGGTGTAACGGGGACTGGAGGTCAAACTGTAGGGTTCTGGATGGTGTTGTTGATATCCCTTTACTCACTAGTAAAACCATGAAAAATGACTAGAGGATATCTACTATGTTATTGATTTTTTTCCATGTCTATATGAGTGTTATCACCAGAAATGTTTGGTGTTTCTTTTTGGTTGAGTAGCACGAACAGTATTGGGAACGAATCTAATAAAAAATGTTGAGAAGAATATGCATGATGAGATTCGTGATAATCACATTGTTTGGTCACAATGGAATGAACGGATTGGTTGGAAGTGATTGAAGATGCATTCCAAAGATTCACATATCCATGACTTCATTGATAATTGTGTCTACTGGGGGAATCAAGAGGGTCTTCCTAACATTCTTCATCACCAGGAATTATTTTAGGGTCTACCAATTCGATAGTGTTAACTGAGGTGTACTCATGGGCATCACATGAAAATTACTCCATTACTTGGAAGTCATTGGGGGTGATTCTCATCTTTTGGGCGTGAAATCACTGGGAGTACGGGACAAAGTTTATATCAATGGAGCAATTTTCTTTCCTATACACCATCGATGCCTTCTCTCCTGAGAAGTCGACACAGAAGTAATAGTATGAAGTATCACAATGACTTTAAAATTATCTGGCTCATTCAGAATATTAAATATAATAAAAATGGTGCGAGCGAATTCCTAATGAACGATCCTATAATCATATATCTGATACCCACAACTAGGGACCTACTACCATTCACCCTAATGGTCACTATCAGGCCTTGAAGACACACATTCCCCTTGTTCCAGTGCTGGACCCAATCTAACTATGTTATTATCGACCAGATCCAAGATCCAGTCAGTAAACACATAGCATTTCTTGAGGGTGTGTTGTAGGAAATAGTTATAGTTATAATAATTGGGGTGATCAATGAGATCCTTCTCTTCGAGCCTTATTTATTCTTGTAGTCATATGATTTTATCATCTAAGGCACTCTGTAAATAGCTAGATACCTAAGCTTATTTGAATTAATAATTCTGATTTATCAGGAATGAGAAAGTGATCTTGGGAGCCTAGGCTTGAAGAGGGTCCAATGCTTGGAGAGCATGTTCTACATTGTTGTCTTGCCTAGGCGGCAGTGGTGCGTATTGCGGAAGTGCCTCCTTATTTTGTGTTTGGCGATTCTAAACCTGGGGGTGAGCCTAAGGCTATAGCCCACGATGAAGCTAGAGAGGCGGCTCTACCAGTAACAATTCCAGATATCTAGGTTCCTCTACCTTTGCAATACCAGTGGTCTCAACCTTGTTGGCTCTTCTTTCAAGAGCTACGGATGGTAATAGTTAGGTCTGTATGGCATGTCTCAATGCTTCCTCTAGGAATTGAGCCTTCTCTGAGAAATCCTATAACCCTCTAAGGATGTTCTAACTGGTAATACAAGGAGGGAAATTCACTCTTCACTTTACCCAATCACATCATTTGTAGTTACTATTGATTTAGTGGAATATTGAGTAAATATGTGAGGCCCTTACACCTAGATAAAATGCATGTAACTCACTCATCCATCTTTTTTCTTTCACATGAAGAGGTTAACAATTATATTCTTGCAGCCAGTGTAACTGAACTGGTATGGAAAATGCCTATTAATATCCTCCAAATCAGTTATGGACCTGATGGGTAACTAGTTGTACTAGATGAATGTGGGCCCTTATAGTGTCTAAATGAAGCACTAGATCTTAGTATCTTCCTACTCTGCTAGATTCCCCAGCATGGTTCCACATCATGAAAGGAAATGGACCACATATTGTAGTGGTTCACCAATCCCGTTGAAAGGGGAGAAGGTAGGATTCTTGAAGACCGGGGTGCTGGAATACCATCCACCCACACCACATATTTCTTTCTATTAGGCACGATCACCACCTATCAGGTTTCAAATTATTCAAGGAGAGAAATGAGAGTAGCGAACAGATCATCTTGATGTGGATTCTTGACAACTAGTGTGTTGGAAGGCTCTTGAATATGGTATGATGGCTCAACATCTCATGTAGCATCTATTGAAATAACCTAAGGGACTGCTGGAGGATCTTTTAGGGCGACCAACGGAACCTAATGAATGACCATAATAACCTGAGCTTGGTCCCAAGGAATATTTCCACATGGATCTTGTCAATTTGTTGATGCATACCATGGTCTTTTTCTATAAACAGCACCCTTAACCTAGGTGGGATATACCGGGTTGTTGAGACCAAAACGAGGAAACTCACTAGGGATAATCTATTCTTGCCCATACTTCCCCATTATAGGATTTTTGGGATCATACCATGGGTCACCATAATCTGGTTGATTTTCCACAACACGTTGGGAGAATAACTCACCAATGATCCCATTATGTTCTCTAATCTATTGAATCAATGCGGCCTTATTTGGATCATCATCTGTCTTTTTCACTAAACTAGACTGGTCTGAGGGATTAACAGTCCCATGGTGTGCCTTTTCCTTATTGGGATCTCAACCTAAAAGAAATGACTTAGTGGGCTCTTTGAGTCCGTTTTTTTTCCTCTACTAATTTGTTTGGACATCTATAGGATTTGTCTGGTGTTTTCATGCCCTAGTAGGTAGTACATATTCTCCAGAACCTTTGTTGATTCCCCCTTCCAAGTATATCTTGGGATGACCATGTTTGATATAGCAATTTTTGGAGGGATAACTTCGATATCGCCAGGAAAATAAATTTAG
This sequence comes from Viscum album, assembly GCA_963277665.1. NCBI lineage: Eukaryota > Viridiplantae > Streptophyta > Magnoliopsida > Santalales > Viscaceae > Viscum > Viscum album. Next base: position 114,866,819 of record OY728155.1, on the reverse strand, counting down.
CACAGGATGGGACTAATGTGAAGGGTGGTATACTTCCCCAAACAATGGGACTGGACATGTGGGGAAACATCATTAATAATTCTATAGAGAACATTAATGCTCTTGACACATCATTTTTAGAGAGTCCATTGATAATTGTGTGATGCGGGGTGCTGAGTGATGCTGAGTGATGCCTACTCAACTAGGATGCACTAGTGGTTAATGTCATCAAAATGATCATAGATCCTTGGATAAGCCAATTGGTGATGATGGAGGCTGAAAAGAATTACCTAGAGAGTCCAGTGGAAGCAGATGATCTCATCACGGTTGAGGGAAACCCGAATGCAGAAAAATATAGATATAATCTTATATAACATCTCAAGAAAATGGTTCACCTTGAGTATTTATCATTAACTTATCCATTCAAGATCAAGATCTCGCCATTGGTTTCTCCATTCCTCAATCCTGGATGGTTGATGAAATGGTAACGAAACTAACGTGCACCATTCGGGTGCTAGAATGGTTGGTGTATAAAATGGTTATTTAGTAGACAAACTGTTAAATACCAGGCTATCTCCTAGGAGTTATACTGACTGTATCTCTATATTTATATATTTTAAGGAACTAACCACAGCTTCTTGTGCAAGGTTGCAATTCGTCAGAGGTTGATCATGCTAGTGCTTATTATTTATCAATCCCTAGAACAACTCTTTTTGATCTCTTATCAAGGTAGAGAGTGATACCGGTGATGATACAGATGAATGGATAGGAAGATCACAGTAAGGACAGAAATCTTTCCCATCCTGTATATATCTGGAGAGGGCTTCAGGATCTAGTGAATCATAATTTATGGGCGGATGAAGCCAATACGTTGGGTCACTACCCCATATTCGGACATAGAGGATCACAATGTGTGATCCATCATTGAGTTACACTCCACTTTAGAATTTGGAAGTTGGATGGGGTTGACTATGATCTGGGGCATCTCAGGATGCATCATTTGATAGTGGTGATTTCACCAACTAACTCAGGGAGGTTCTTCAGGGTGGGGTAGGTCTTTATCATTGAGAATATATCTACACGGCTTGGTGTTTGGATGGGGAGGCCATCTTATTGGATGAGCCAGAAAACGAGGAGCACTCAGGAAATTTTTGAATGGAAAATGGGGATTCCATATATTGTTGAGAGTTCTAGGGTAGATAGGACCTCTATGTCGACTAGAATTGGAAGCAAAAGTACAAGGAGGGCCTTCTAACTGATGGAAATGGGAAAAGGGAGGAATTCGACTTCGATTATTGTTGAGTTAGGGAGGATCTCTACTAGAGATGGTGAGAACATGGGAATGGACTCCAGGATTATTGGTGAACGGGTAAAGAGGGAATTTTCCCTACTATATTCCATTGTAGGGAGGGCCCACTCTTGGGTTGGTGTTGATGTGAGGAGGAACTTCACACTTAAACATGAAATTTGTGGAAAACCTCTATATATGGGATCATGGGAAAGGGAAGGATTTTCATGTTGGGAGTTAACAAGATGGGAAGAACCCCATATTGGACTAATTATGGTAGCAGGGAGGGACCTCTATACTAAATTTAAGAGTGGAGATGGCCTCCACCGTGTATGATGGTGGCACAGGGAGGAACTACGTACTGAATTTCATCATCGCGGGTCATCCTGCGATCGCTGCTGCTCTCATCAGTGACTAGAAAATTTGACCCATCATACCTAGGGGTTATTGGGATCTCAATCCAAATTGGGAATAGAGTGTCCCTTACACTATTGTAACCAAGAGATGCCCTTGATCTAGAGTAAAAGGGATCTTCTAGGGTGTTTCACTAGTGGCGTAAACCACTATAGATGTGGGTGATAAATCCTCCCAAATAGGATTCCTCTTGAGCATGATCCTGATGATAGTGTCTGGTTAGCTAAAATGGGGTTGGAAATGTAGGGGTATGGACCACCTATTCCTCTACCAAAATAATCAACTAGTGGTGCTGACACGATCTATTGGGAGCCCTCCATGGTGGCTCCCTAACTGATGTTGATGCTAGGATGACTTGAATATCCTATACCTATCATGTGTAAGGGAGTGCATCATAAGAGAGTTCTAGTGAGAGGCTCTTGAAAATATTGAAGACTAGAGTGCGGAGAAGTGTCTCCCTGCATAGCCCTTGGGAGAAGTGGCAAACATTGTGGCACTGAGGCCACAAGATATTGGTGGGCCATACCGCTTGTCGGGATGAACCCCCCCCCCCCCTTCATATCATCAAATAAGGATGTCCATCACCCTCCATTGAATAATTATGGATGATGAGATTTGGGATGGTCTCCCATTAGCTATTATAGAGGATCATGCCATGGTGGAGGTATAGCCTTGCGGGATCTCAACATCAACATTTCCCTTTCCCCTAAAGTCATGGGCCAAAGGTGATTGTTTTCTTGCATCTATAGCTTGGATCCTGAAAAAAAGAAGATTCATCCATCAACACAGATAGTAATAAATCAATGAATATTTCTCCATCATCCTTCAGTATTACAAGTAGATAGATCCACGCTAACAATATCACAGAATGGGATTATAAAGGATTAAGTTCCCCATATCCTATTGAGTTTCAGACCAGGCCCACCGTTTGAATGGAGGGTCCTAGTGTGGGGCATGTAAATATAGTTACAAAATCATCTACTAATGTGTCTAATGATACTAATCCCCATGTTGTGGAGATTGGTTTCATGTCGAGTTCACCATTTCTATTTCCAATGCAATTTTTTCAAGGCACGACTTGACGTGTCTATCTGTTGGTACTCTCAGATTGATGGTTCATGTTGTTTCCATGCATTCCATCTTTCTAAAGGAGAGATACATATGTCACCTCATGGGATTTTCCACAAGTTTAACATATAGAATCGATAGATCGAATTTATTGGAAAACTTATAAATGTGGATCAGACAGGGGAATCCCTAAGAGGGAGCACCATGAAGGATTACTAGAGGGGTGGATTAGAATGCCCAGTGAGGGTATAATCAGAATGTTGTGTCCCAAAAAGGGAATTTTTCACACCATAAAGGATGATATGGGGACCACCAAGTGAAGATCATATAGGCTGGACCCCACAGATGGGGAACACCAAGTTTTACCAATGGATGGGATTGAACCTCATTGAGGATTCTTATATACCCTCTTTAGAAGACAGATATCAAATCCAACATAGTTTGAATGGGTGGGGCATGGAATCAAGTTGTATAAAAAACAAACAACCCATAGATATGTTGGGGATTATATACGGTTAGTGGCCAAAATGGATGTCTTAGTCATTGCTTTTTCTAAGCCCACATGATTCATGCTCGGTATGAGAAACAAAAGTAGCATCAGACTAAGAGATCATGTTTCCAAAGGTTAAGGGATTGTTTTTGGGAATAAGAATGGCTTGGAGCCTAGTGAGATGGAGATTTGGACATAATCTAGGAGGGAAGATCAAGTAGGAGGTCCAGTTGTTCAAGGGGTATATGGTTTTTGTACAGGGAGTATCCTATCATGTAATGTCAGGGCTTACACAAAGACTGCATGAGGTGTGCATGGCGATAAGGAGAGGGGGAGTAAGAGGGTGTGGGATCCCATCCCTTTAATTGTCCTCTCGGTCCTGTCACTAATTTGATGTTAAAACTTTATCATCATGTGTGGATGATGTTGGTGCTTGGTAGTTTAATGCCTTATAGCTCCAACGATGAGGACCCACTTCTCACCCCATGGAATTAGATACATAGTACCCTTTAACCCTTGGTGAATGGATGACACCAATAATTCCATGTGTCAATGGGAAGGATGAGTGGTCGATATAGGGATCCTTGTTAGTATATCTATGAGAAGAATAAAGTGTTATTAGAGTATGTATGAGAATAAAAATAAGGTATGTAAATGAAAAATTGAGCACCACTCAAGTGACTATGAAATCTCTATGTGCATTCCTAGAGGGCCACACAGAGTATGTGCATTCAAGATTGATGTTTTTCACACAAGATGCTGACTAAAATGGAGCATGAAGATTAGAATAACACATGGAACACATGGGAAGAGGTTTGAGTATTAATGATGTCATGCATGCAAGATTAGGGGGTATGAGAAAATGAGGCACTACCCAAGGGAAGTCTTGATCACAAGAAGGATCTTTTGCACACAATTCAATTTCATAAAAGTAAATGGGAAATATTCATGCCCATGTGGTCCCACAAAATGGAGTGACCCTAGGAGTACTATTGCGTATGATCCATTACCATGAATCCATGTATCTCACACATCCAATGAAGGGTGGTCTTAGGCGCATGGGAATGATAGTTTATCCTAAATAGATTTTGTTTCTCAGAGGAAGGGGAAAAATTCTAATTATATGAAATATTTAAGTTACGAAGAGAAAGGAGGTTAGTGTAGATGTGGGTATTTTATATCGCATTGGGTATACAAGTGTCTTTTGTGTTTATTTCTTCCTTGTTCACAAACCTTCTTTCTTTTTAACAACTAACTTGGTTGTTTTTCAATACCTCTATGAAAAGGAATCCATTTGGGGTCACATTGGGCTTGCAGGTTCATTATACATGGATTTTTTTATTGTCTGAAACCTTTGAATATGAGATAACCTACATTGGGATCCTTATTATTGTATTCTGATCCAAAATATTCCAATGGATTGTTCAAATATTCTGATTTACAACCCCAACTATTATTAAGTACCAACAATGGAAAAATGGAATAATATAAGCTTAGTGGATACGGCTCAAGAAATGTTGATCAATCTTGATACCTATCTGTATCTATGAATTCAAGTTATTAGTATAGTGGTTCATATTAAATAGTGTATCTTATACTGAAATTATTTGATATATCCTATAATAAGATTTAGAATAAGAATTCACCATTGTTGATGTTTTTAAGGGAGCTTAACAACCCTAAAATGGTCAAAGATAAAGGTGAAAATCTTGTGATGTTTGAGAAGAGAGGACACGATGGTATATTTTTTTGTTATCCAATAAATAAAACAAGATAAGGTTACCTAAAAATTTAATCATGGAATATTTTTGATAAAGTTTATGTGGTTGTGTAGAATATTTCATGAGATGTAAATTAGAATTATGAAAAAATATATAGAGTTAATTATACAAAAAATTTTCGTAAGGAACAAGATGAAATTTATATTAATAATGAAAATTAAGATGTTCTTAGTGTTGAATAGTATAAAATTTCATGTATCACCAATGTTTATGGTCTTTGGATATGTAGTTATTTTGATAATTTTATTACTTCTACCCATATTTATTCATACATAAATAGTTATGATGAGAAACCACACTATTCTTATCCAAGGGAGAAAATGTAAGTGCATGCGTAAAAACATTATTAGTGAACATGGAATTTAATTACATGAAAGAATTATTGTGAGGATATAAAAACATAACTAATTGTTTTTACCTATGGAATAAAGATATGTTAATTATTACATGGAAAAAGAGTGGGTGGATTCTATGAATATATAGTTAGTCTAGATAAAGATGAACAATTCTTTTGAATTGATACTTGACCTTAAAGATAAGAACGTTTTGTTGATAAAGTGGGTGTTCTAAAAAATTAGAATTCAATGTGGGTGTTTTGAGAAATAATTAAATTTTTGTTTTAAATTTTTGTCTTCTATTTATATGATTAGAATTTTTTGATACAATCATACCAGTTTATATAATAGAGACCATAAGGATTGTTTCCTACTATTATAGCATAAAAAAATGGTCCAAATCTATATCAAGTATGCCTTTCCTAAGGGATAATGGTCGAGAAAGTTAATATTTATTAAAACAGTGAATTAATTCTTGGCCTATATAATAATTATTAATTCATGTTAAATAATGATCAATAAGGGTTGCCAACCCCCCCCCCCAATATCACGGGTTTACATGTAAGATACCAATATGAAGAAATCAATGTTAAATAAAGAAAGAGTAGAAAACAATATTTGTATAAAAGATAATAAAAAATCATCACTCATTGTTTTTTTATGTGGATGATATTATATTTGTTGTAAATGATAATGGTTGTTGTAATGATTTTTCCATAGAAACGAAGGAGTTGTTGGATATTTCTGTTCTTGATGAAATGATATATTATCTGATAGTATAAATCAAATACAAGGATGATCATATTATTTTTTTATCATGAATTTAACACACTAGAACTTATAAATTATTTTATAATGGTAAAATCATGACCATTATAAAATATTTTTTTAATGAAAAAAATATTTAAGGATTAGAATGGAAAACTAGTTACTTCGAGATAATTTCAAAATTTTATTTGATATTATTTATACAATAAAAATCAATATGGAATATTATATAGGTTGTCACATTATGTGATGAGTATCAAGGAGCACCTAATGAGTTACATTTTTTACCTGGAAAGTGGAATTTTGATTATAGGAAATGAAATATATATTTTCTATAAGATATAATTGAAAAGAAATGTCTGATCCACTTTGATATACATATTAAAATTGGGTAAGAAATGATGATGACAAATTAACTACATATAGTGGTGTTTTAATTATAAGAGAAAATTGTGTATGTTGGCACACAAAAATGATATTATTTATGCTATTTAGCACTGATAATGAATAATATGTGGTGGAAACTCATTCCAAAACACAATTTATGTGGATGTGGTCTCACTTGGAAGATCTCAATGTGGACATAAAGTTGACATTTTTAATAAAAGTTATATTAACCAATCAATGAATAATTTTCAATATTCCATATCAAAGAAAATTTATATAAAAAATCACATCAATAATGATCTTTTCAAGAAGGATATGATGGATCTTTAATTTTATCCTTAAAATAAAAAAAATTAGATTTTTTCACTAAAATGTTACAAAATGATGCATATAAAAATTAATGTTATTGAAATCATTTTATCCTTCTTCCACTAAATTGAAATTTATGGTGAATTCATACAATATTTATATTTATCACTTTATATTATTGATAAATGGAGAAAAGAAATTAAAATATAAATGTCTTTATTATTTTTTTGTTTAAGTTGTAGAAAATGGGTAAAACTATTTTAGAATCTATCATCTATTTGTTTTTTAATAAATGGGGGTTATCTTTTATTTAGGGAGTGAATAAATTTAATTTTTTAAAGGGTGAGGATTTAGGATAATGTATGATTGCATGTTTAGTTTTTTTTAAACAGTTCTAATTTCATTATTGAGCATGGATATTTGAATCTACATTTGTAGGTTCTATAAACATTTTTCAAAAAGGGAAAAATATTTGGATTTTATAATAAAGTGGTTCAATAATCAATTTTTTGTTGATTTAATTAATTTTTATCAATGTATTACATAATTTTATTGTTCATTTGTTGTAAATTTTATTAATTAAACATGAATAAGTGAATATATGTCATTTATTTTATTGATAGCATATTATTATCAATCACTTTTCTTGTTTCCTACACTCATTTCATTCATACAGGCTTAAAATTAATAAATAATAATCAATTTCTATGATTTACAAATATAATGGCGATTTATGTTCCTTTTTCTCAATCAAAATCTATTATGGGGTTATTAGTGAGCCCGAGGGATGATTTAGATGATTTTTCATCCTATAATGAATAATGTGATAAGTAAATAATTTCTATACATTGATATGTTTATGGTGATATATTTTTTAATCAAATATATCATTTTCAAACATGAGTGTTTCATGATATCTCACTTCAGGTTTTGTTCGTTCCAATGTATTGAAGTGATTGGATGAACATGGATGAAGTGTTGATGTTAAAGAGTTGAGTCTAAAGGTATTTTAAGTGTATGTGACCTCACCACACCATGTTCAAATTGTTAAATAGTTTTGGAGATTATCTAGAAAGATAATATGGACTATGTAATCTAAAACATCCCATTTATTTGTTTTTACTTTTTATAAGAGGTCTCCCCTAGGTTATAGTTTGATGAATAACAGAACAAAAAATCTGAATGGGATAAGATTTTTTGAATTAGCTATTTTATTATGAGTTTCAGTTTAAAATTTGTTAGTTATCGTGGTTTTTAAACAACATACAATGTCTACAAATTGAAATAGGTATATCCATATTATCTTATACCTTTTGGGTCCATTTGGAGACTATGAAAAAATAATCGAAGAGACGTATTCTTAGGGAGTGATTTAGTTAGGAACTTTTCAGATGTTCAAAATGAGAATATATATTCCATGGATAAATCCTTAATTTGTTTTGAAAGAATTCGTATTCAAAATTAAAAATGAAAAATGCCTCATTCTCCGGGATGCAACGACGGATCACTCCATCTACATAGGATCGGAATAGTAGAGGATCCTCCCAAGAGTATCTTTTCACATCAGAGAAAAATCTCTTCCTTTGATGGAAAGAGAGGTCAGGGTGAGTGACACCTATAACCAGAAAATTAGTGATATCAGTGTACCATGGTCTAGGTGTTTTTTTAAATGAAAAGTGGTTTTCATTTGGGAAATACTCCTTGATCTCCCGATCCTACTCCGTCTCCAAATGAGGCAACTCTAGGTGGGAGAGATGGTCAGCAACAACGTTCTCACTCCCCATCTTATCTCAGATCTCCAAATCAAATTCTTATAAGAGGATTACCTAGTGGATCAATCGGGGTTTCACATATTTCTTGTTCAGTAGGTACTTTAGTGATGCATGGTCAGTATAAACAATAACTTTAGACAACACTAAGTAAGAACGGAACCTGTCAAATACGAAAACCACTGAAAGAATCTTCTTCTTGGTGGTGGTGTAGTTGATCTGAGCCTCATTATGCATCATGATGGCATAATATATAGGTCAGAAAATCTGATCAAGACACTGTCCCAAGACTGCACCCACTGCATAGGCACTTCCATCGCACATCACCTCAAACTCTTCCTCCTAGTTGGGAGAAATCATCACCATAGCTTCCACTAGACGCTACTTCAGATGCTCAAATTTCATGGAGCATGTCTCATAGAACTAAAATATGGCATCCTTGGTTATAATATTAGTGAGGGGCTAGGATATTTTGGAGAAGTTACGGACAAACCTCCTGTAGAAACCGTCATTCCCCAGGAAGCTGCGGATGGCTCTGACAGAAGTCGGACTAGGTAGTCGTGAAATGACTTTGATCATTGCCAGGTCCAACTCTATCCCCTTTGATAGGATTCTGTGACCAAGGAAGATTCCATTTTGCACCATGAAATGACACTTTTCCCTATTCAAAACTAGGTTAGTGTACTCACAACATTTGAAAACTAGCTCCAGGTTCCATAAACAAGTGACGAATTATTTCTATTAAATGTAAAAATCATCCATAAATACCTCCAGGATTTGTTCCACCATGTCGTGGAACATAGCGAGTATGCAGCGCTGGAAGGTGGAGGGGAATTGCACATGCTGAAAGACATCCTCCGGTAAGAAAATGTACTGTAGGGGAAAGTGAATGTTCTTTTCTCCTGATCCTATAGAGCAATGGAAATCTGGTTATAGCATGAATAACTGCTGAGGAAGTAGTAGAATTTGTTCCCTACTAGTCTCTCTAGCATTTGATCCATGAGTGGTAGGGGAAATGATCCTTCCTTGTGGCATCATTTAGCTTTCGGTAATCCACATAGACTCGCCAGCCCATGACAGTGCGTATAGGGATGAGTTCATTCTTTTCATTTTAAATCACAGTGTTACCCCCCTTTTTGGGTACCGTTTGGAGGGGAATCACCCATGGACTATCCGAGATGGGATAGATGATGCCTGCATCCAACAATTTTATCACCTCATTTTTTTACAACTTCTTTCATGGGGGGATTCAAGTGCCACTGTGGTTGCCATGATTTCTTGGCACCTTCTTCAAGTAGCACCTTATGGGGGAAATTAGTAGGGCTGATGCCCTTTAAATCAGCTACCGTCCACCCAATAGCAAGCGTCCATTGTTTCAAAACCTATAGAAGTGAATCTTCTTAATCCTATGATAGTTATACGTTAATTATGATAGGGAAAGTGTGATTGGATCCCAAATACCCATACATTAGAGAAGATGGAATAGTTTTTAGATCGATTTTAGGTGCCATCAAAATCACAAGTACAAGTGGTTGCACCTTTTCCCATTCCAGACTATCAGGAAAAATCATACATTGCCAATAGTGGCCACCCTGTATTTCTAGGAATTGAAAGTCCTCTGGTGCTTCTTCATCTAGAATGTCTAAAAAAATAAAGGTATATGAAAAAGAACATACCAGATAATTCCATTTGTCTCTCAAACGATCATCCATGGTGTTTATAGTGTAACAGTCCTCGTGATTAGGCAATGATACATGTTTAACATCCTTGAGAATATTTTTGGATACTCTCTCGTCTCCTACCCAGAAAATAAACTCTCCTTTGTGCATGTCAATCAGTACCTTTCCAGTGGCTAGTAAAGGTATTCCATGTATGAGAGGTGCCTCCCAGTCATCCTTCATGTTGAGGATGATGAAATTAGCTGGAAGGATAGGCTGACCCACCTTGACGAGTACTTCCTCCAGTAATCCCTTCAGATGTTTGATGAATCTATCAACAAGTTGAAGGAATACTCAGGTAGGCTTCAAATCATGGATCCCAAGCTTCTTGAAAACTCTTAGGGGCATGAGGTTTACGCTGGCCCCTAAGTCACATAGAGCCTTCCCAAACTCTCAAGGTCGAATAGTATAGGGGATATTAAAACTACCTGGATCCTAGAGTTTGGGAGTAATTGAGTGTTGGAAGATTGCAGAACACTCCTTGGTTAGGGAAATGGTTCCCAGATCCTCCATTTTTCTTCTATTGGAGAGTATGTTCATCATGAATTTGGTATAAGTAGGAATCTGCATCAGTGCCTCTACAAATGGGATATTTATCAGCAGCTACTGGAACATTTCCATGAATTTTCCGAATTAATGGTCCAGCTTTCTCTGTTTCAATATCTCTAGGAAGGGTAAGGCAGATACAAAAGGTTTGACAACCTCCTTCCCTTTATTCTGTGAAGCCTCCTTCTGTGGGATTTTGGCTGAGGAGGGGCTGGTATTGGTACATTGTTCATCATCAAAGTGTGTGGATACACCTGGTTGTGCTGGTTGGTTCTGTTGAAGATCTTTTCCACTCCGGAGTATGACATCATGGGCTTCCTCCCTAGGGTATTTCTATGTATTGCTTGGTAGAGTCACGGGTTTCCTTCCTAAGAGTTGGTTCGCCAACAGGCCTATTTGGTTCTCCAGGCCTCGAATTGATGCTTCCTGATTTTGGAACCTAGTCTCAATAGTAGATATGAATTTGGTCATAATATCCTCCAACCTTAAGGTGTTATTCTGCTGAAGAGGTTGTTAAGATGATTGATGTGGTGGCTGTTGTGGCTGTTTTAGGAGAGGTTTCTGATACCCTTATTGCTGATAAGAGCCACGTTGGGGTTGTTGCTGCCTCTAGTACCAATTCGGATAGGGAGGTTGGTTGTACTCAGGCGGTCACTGGGGCAGCGGATTTTGCGGTTGTTGGCCCCAGCCTGTGTTTTGTTGATCATGCCATGCCGAGTTCTGGTACTACCAGTACTGGTTGGGTGCTCGATTTTGTGCATAATAACTTACCTCGCTTGTCGATGGGCCTCCAGCAGAACCCAGACATTCTCTCATTATGTGGTTATCACCACATTCTCTGCATGCTGGTTGGTTTACTGCATGTACTTGGGATCGTGCCCTTCAGATTGAGTGCGTCAATTTTCTTGGACACAGCGTCCAACTGGGCAGCTAGCATGGTAGTGGAATCTATATTATGCATACCTCATTTCCGTGTTCCCTATTCAAAATGCCATTGGAATATGTTGGAAGACATATCATTCAGCAGTTCAAAGAGTTCTTCAGGGGACTTCCTCATTACCGTGCCTCCAGCAGCAGCATCCACCATAGACTTGGTATTAGTTGTCAACACTCCGTAGAAGTTTTGGCCTTGCATCCAAAGTGGATTTCCGTGGTTTCGGCACTTGCGCAACATCGCCTTGAAGCATTCCTAGGATTCGTACAATGATTCAGCTTCATGCTGCTGAAATTGGGGATCTCGTTCCGTAGTGTCACCGTTTTTTAGGGTGGGAATTATTTTGACATGAACGCATGGGATATCTCCTCCCAGGTGAGTATGGATCATTGTGGAAATCCTTTTATCCAATATTTCACCTCATTCCTTAGAGAAAATGGGAAATGGTGAAGATAAATGTCATCTTTGGACACTTTGTGGTAACGGAACATGTCGCGGACCTCTACAAAATTGGAGAGGTGAGCATTAGGATACTTTCTTGGGAGGTCGCCGAATTGAACAGTGTTCTGGATCAGCTGCATGATAGCAGGCTTGATCTCAAAATGTTGGGCTTGCATTGATGGTCAGAAGATGCACGTATCAGCTATGAGGATTTATTTCAAACCAAACTCTATGAGAGTACAGCATGGAAGTGGCTGGTGAGGAAGGGGAATTGGAAGGAATTGTTGGTATTGAGGGGCATAGTAAGGACCTTGACCTTGGTTGAAATATGGCATCCACTCTGGTTGGAATTGTTGGAGATGCTGCGGGCCATATCCTAGAGCAAGTGGAGGATGATGGTTTCAGTTGTCATCTAGTCCTAACTGTTTTCCAGATCCATGGACAACATCTGGATTACCTTCCTCATTCTGCGCTAGTAGAGTGGTTTGGTTCTGTTCGTCCATGAGTGCTTATTGGCTCCTCAAAAACGTTCGTTCGATCTTCGAGTCAGTTGGGAAAAACCCTGATGACTCAGTGTTCTTGGAACGCGTTAGGTGGCCACTCATACACTTACAGACCTATACAAAACAAAAACAAAACACCAAGCGTAAATGAGAAAAAATAAAGATAAACAAAATATGATTAGAATAGGGATTTTGTGAATTTTTTATTTTTATTTTCACAAAAATTTGATACAAATTTAATTAAAATAATAATAAAATTGACTCTATGGTTCCCCGGCAATAGCACCAAAATTTGGTGAGTCCTTTCATTGAAGGTATGATTTCAGGGTCCCAAATTATATTTACCTTAACAAGTATTGCACCAGTAAGGGGTCTATCCATATGGAACTATAATGTTATTTTATCTTTCTTAATTTAGTTTGTATTTTTGTTTTTAGTAAATTCTGTAGAATTTAGTATCGATTTTGGTTGGTTGTTTGTGTACAAAAAAGAACAATTGGTTTTTAAGATTCTTTTAACAAATTTCTTAATGAAATTAAAGTAAGTACGAGATGATTGGTTTTGATTTAAATAAAAAGAGAAACGTGCATTGGGGTTATGGATTAATGAGAAGTTAGTTATTAAATCAGATTGACTATGTGGTTGTGTTGTTCATGATAACCCAACACTCTGGGTTTAATTTGTAATAAATTTTCCTTGGTCATGTAAACTTTATATTTAGAGCTGAAGAAACTAACTCCTTGGTCTGGTGGCTAGTGTTGAACATATCTTTATTTGGCTTAGTCCATTTTGAGCAGGCAGATATTTTCAATGGTTATGAAATTATTCTTCGGTATTCTACTTATTAATCCCTGAAAATTCGGCACTTGGTCCAGTACAGAATTTCTAGGGATTATATAAAGTTACTTAAGAAGAATAAGAAGAGGTTATTAGAACAAACACATTCATCGAAACTTAATTCAAATTACCACTCAACGTCTCCCACAACCCCAACACACTGGGTGTTTACTTACACATATAGAAAATGGAAAACATAAAACTTTTGATACCTAATGAAATCATGCTTGGAACTTTGAAAAAGGAATGGTTCTTTGGTAGACGGAATGATGGTAGTATGACGACAGATCATTTTTCCTTCGGAGCCTCAACCCTTCCTTCACAAAATACTACACACACCCCACTAACATTCAACACCAGTTCTGGAGGCCAATGCCTCTTTTTATAGAGAAAATAATTACATGTTGTGTATCAAAATTACACACCGTGTACTTTCGTCAATGAGTTTTTGGCTCTATTTTCTCCACTGGTAGTTGGCCTAACATGCCGTCTTTGACTTGGAACACGGCGCCGCCTAGTAAGTGAATGTACACGGCATGTAACGCCGCCATACATGGCATGTAGTCTCAAAATTCGGCCACCAACCACTTCTAGAAATTCATACACGGTGTGTATAAGTGGCACACAGTGTGTCCCCTTCAACTGGCCACATGGGCGTGTAGACTCCTCTCAGACACCAACTGCTTCTAGAATGGTATACACGGCGTGTAGAAATGGAACACGGCGTGTACCTCCTTCTTGTTACTTGGGAATGTATTTTTCCAAGTCAACCCATGTCTGACCTTGATTGTACATAGCGTGTATATATGTACATGCCGTGTAGTTTGAAATTTTTTCTCGGTTCTCCTCCGTTTTTTGTATTTGACCATAAAACTCTTGGAAATTAAAAAGATCACCAAAATAAAAGTATCAGTTCTCTAAGCAGTAGGTAATTGCTAAAAACATGTTCTGATTTTTTCAATAGAGTATATGAAAATGTATTAAAAAATCAGGTGTATCACTCTTCCCATACCTGAGAGTAAATGGGATAATATTATGATGGACTTTATCATGGGACTACTAAAGACTCCTAGAAGAAACGATGAAATATGGGTCATTGTGGATCGTCTTACCAAGCCATCACATTTTCTTTCTATAAGGGAATATTTACCACTTGAACGTTTAGCAATCCTATATATTAATGAATTTTTAAGACTTCATGGAGTACCACTATCGATTGTCTCTGATCATGATCCCCATTTTACATCAAGATTCTTGAAAATTCTTCAAAAATCCCTGGATATTAAACTTCATTTGAGCACTTCCAACCACCCCCAAATGGATGGATGATCAGAACAGACTATTAAAACCGTATAAGACATGTTGAGATCATGACCACTTGACTTTCATGGTATGTGGGATCAATATTTACCTCTGTTATAATTTTCATATAATAATTGCTTCCATTCAAGTATTCAGATGGCACCATATGAAGCGTTATATGGAAAGAGATGTCGCACAGCAACCTGTTGGGATGATTTTGGCAAAAGAAAACTCGTAGACCCAGAACATGTGGAGGAAATTATGGAAAAGGTGAAGGTAATCCAAAACCACATCAAAGTATCTCAAAGTAGGCAGAAGAGATATGTTGTGAACCAATGGAAGGATTTGGAATTTTAGGTAGGAGATTATGTTTTCTTGGAGGTATCTCCATAGAAGGGTGTTATACATTTTGGTAAGAATGGAAAATTGAGTCCCAGGTACATCGGACCTTTGGAAATTCTAGAACGAATTGGGGTTGTAGCTTACCAGTTGGCAATGCTGCCATGTCTTTCCAAAGTTCACGATGTATTCCACGTATCACTGTTGAGAAAATATATGTCTGACCCAACACATGTACTCACCTATGAGGAATTAGAACTGGAACCTGATCTATCTTATTGTGAAGAGTCTATCAAGGTTCTTGATACAAGAGAACAATTGTTCAGAAACTAGACGACTCGTATGGTAAATGTTCTCTGGAAAACCATAAGATGGAAGAGGCAACGTGGCAACCCGAGGAACTTATGATGAAGAACCAACTGATTATTTTTACGTAGTAATACTCTAGAAATATTTAGGACAAAATTATTTTAAGTACGGGAGAATGTAACACCCCATGCTTCCATGGTACACTTCTCTTTGAATAATACAGTAGTGTGTGTTGTACACAACATCGAGTTCTAACACAGCAAAACCAATCAAACTAGCCGTTATGAATAGTAATACCCACCTTTTGAAATTTTATAAATTTTATATTTCAAAATGGATATCATTTTTGGATTCATAATATCGAAATTAGCTTAGGGTGAATTTTTGGTATTTTTCTGAAAACTTTCAATTTTTGGTGAATAGTGAAAGACAGTAAGTTATAGTTTCAAACAGAATTTTTATTTAAAATTTTTTTTATTTTATTTAAATTTATTTTAGGTCAAACAATATTCATAATACCTATATAATTTCAATGTAACTCAATGGAGTCAATTTATAATAATTTTAGATATATAAAAATTTTATTGAACTTTTTACCGTCTTTTACCCACCTCTTTGAAGCATTTGGAAATTTGAATAAAACTTAATTTTACCACTTCTATGAATTGAATTTAGAAAATCCAAGATACACAGTTGATATAAGTAAGTAAAATGTGGTTCAATGAGATGAAAATAATTTTTTTGGTGAATTGTAACTTTTTTACTTTTATTTACCACGGTTAAAAGTAAATAGGGTAATTAATGGTAAAAATGATATTACTATTTCCCTAAAACATGTCCTAATTCTATTGGATATGTTTAATTCGACCCAAAAAATTCTTATGAATAAAATACCATCCTTTAGGTCCACTTTTATCAGATTAGGACATTTATTATTATTTAATTTTAAAAAGAGTTAAAAGTGTTAATTTCAATGTTTAATGACTAAAACATTTTTAATATAGGGTTACACATAAGATAAATTAGATTATAAATATTCATTATAAATCTAATAATATTTTCTAAATAATGGTATTTTAGTTATAATTTTTAGACATTAAATAATTAAATTTATTTATGAAACAATGATGACGCAGTAATTACCTAATTAATGAAATATTAAAATAATTGATATTATAAATATCCAAATAAATGTAATTTGAGCCTTTTTATTAATTATACTAATTTTATAGGTTAATATTACATATTAGGGTTGGTTAGATAAATTTTTTTTGAAGTAATAATCCTATTATGAATTTAGCAAAAACAAAATACCAAATAGTGTCAAAATTGACATTAAAGGGTTTTTAAAATAAAGATTATATTATTAATTGACATTCTATTCCTAAAAATATAAAGTTCATCCAGAAGACTTATCTAATGATAGGTGTATCCTTAATGAACCGCTTGGGGTTCTCTTGGAAGTATATATTATGTTTATTAACCATATAATATAAAATAGAAAGAGACATGGTAAATGTCAAACTATTTAACAAAGAGTTAAATCTAAAAGATATGGTTAATATAGTTACCCAAACCTATCTAAAACCTATTGGTTGAGTGGTTGTAGACCCATCCCCACCTTATCCTTTAAATAATTCATTTTTGAGCCTTTATAAACGGGAAATTAATTTATTATAAAATAATATTTCTACCTTTCCCTAAGGTGTCCCTCACCCCTCTTATAAAAGGGAACTCCCCCTTCTCTCTAATTCACACCTTCAAAGCCATTTGGCTCGGTCAAACCCTTCCCAAATACCCTCTAAACTTTCCTCCCTTAATATTAGAGTCCTTCCATTAGTAATAAATCCATCCTATGAATCCCTTTTTATCAAATCAAAAGGAATAACCCGAAGAAGAGGTAAATATTTTATCACCTCTTTCAAGTTCCTTTCTTCTTACACTTAATCATTCTTTGTTGTTTACATTATAAAATAATAACTATAGTATATTATATATACCGAGATGTTATTATAAATATGGTACAACAATATTCATTATTCTATCAATCCTTTGAATGACATTTCACCATACATACGTACGTACGACTTACTGTCTCCACGTCGTGGTGTAATTGTTATTCAATACATTATTATTTGGATGGGAATAATAATGATATGTAATTGATGTAAATAATAAATATAACATGATAATTATTATTTATATATGATTTACCATCCAATTATATATTATTTTAATATCAAAATAATGATATTGTCGCTCATGCGTACATACGAATTACCGTCTCCACAAATGCGATGAGATTAATTCCCCCATCGTATCCATTCAAGAATAAAATTAATTATATGATTTATAATAATTTTTAAAGACTTAATATAATTATGAATATGAATAAGATACATACTATCCATAACAAACAATAATTAGGTAAAAAATCATATAAAGGAAAATGAATTAGTTAAAACCCAAAACAACAATAATAATAAGATATTATTAACAAAGCAATGTTAAATGATCATATATGATATCATATTAATGTATATGATTCTTTTATAATTTAATAACAATTATTTCACCATTATACAAGAGGTTAAACTACCCTTGATCAAGTAAAAGTACAAGGTAAGGGTTAATTTCATAATCTCTTTATAATCCGAGGTTGTTTATATGTAATTATCTAGTGGGTCCTCTTTACCATCCACATCCATGTTTCTAAAAAATGTATTTCAAAACATTATTAATATTTTATAGAATATGGGTTAAAGTAATTTATACCATTGTTTGACTTTTATAAGATTTTTATAAAGGTATATTTCCGTCGTTTTCCAAACAAGGTACTTTATGACCTTTTCGATAAAATTAATGTAAGAATATTTTTTAACTTATACGGAGAGTGCATCTATTTTCCACCATTACAACATTGTAGAATCTTCCATTACATGTTTATAATAATATTTTCAAATATAAATGTTTTCTTCGATAAATATGTGACTTCTAAATGATTTCGAAATAGAAAGAGATATTTCTCTAAAAAGGTTTTGATTTCATCTATGTCAACATCCTTTGATGGATTTTAAGTTTATTTGATGTTGATTTATTATAATAAAAAATATCCATATTTTATTGAAGGTTTTTTATATGTATTAATGTGGATGTGTTATTTCATACCATTCATGGTTTATGGATAAAGTATTGACATTTCGTATGTCAGTTTTAATACGAATGTTTATGCTATGTTTAAACCTTTTCATTTGAGGAATGCATTGGACTTAGTAAGTGACTGGTGGAGCCCGGTATAGCTCCTCGATATAACGGTAGGTCTCATGAGACAAACTAGTGTCTTAGCACAAGTCCTTGAAAAATATTTTTTTTAGTCTTGGTACAAGGCATTGACTATCTGTTTATGAAAGTCTGGCATTATGAATTCCATGATTATGAAAGTGGATTTTGATATTGCATGTGATTATTTTACTTGTAGAATATTTATGTGAGTAATTAAATGGAATTATTTTTATTTAGATTTTTCATATTATGATGAATTTTATGTTGAAAAGGCTTTTTTAGTTTTATACATTTCCTTAACAGTTTATATTTATTTATGAAAATTTCCGCTATATTGTTATCCTTACTGAGCATTTAAGCTCACCCCTTTATATGTTTTATTTTTCACCAGATGCAAAAAATTATATTATGACTAACCTACAGGGATATTCTATGGGATCTCATTGTTGTCCATGGAAACAATGTTGTTGTTGTTTTCCATTCTATGATGTAATGAAAACCTTATTAATGTATCTAGTACTTCCAAGGTTACTAAACTAATCGGTCTTTCGAGACTTGAACTTTTGTGATCATGCCAATGTTATGTAATAATGCACCATCTCTGGGTAACTAGGGTTGGGGCATTAAAAAGAACCATGAACATAAGCTCTAGTTTATTAAGATACCTAGTGGAGGAGGATTATTTTACTTGGTATTGGTTATTATCATGGTGGTTTAGTTTTCAATTGTTTAATATATTTAAATATACCATAACACATGAATTCCTACCATTTACCCATTTTTTAGAGTTGAAGCCCACATTAATGGTATTTCAATGGACCTAGATTTGAAATAATCGTACTTATATCAATCTTGGAAACCCAACTAATAATAGACACCATAACAAGAACTCAACTCCTCTAAATATAGAGAATGATATAAAAATGAATAGTGTTGAGTGAATCACCCAATTATGTGCTATAAAAAATTGGAAATGTGGTGCAATGTGAACATGGGGTTTTATGTCTTTTAGAGCTCGGCATGGTATGAGTTAGGTTCTCGACCTATATCCTATCCCCTTTAAAAATTATCCTCTTTCTCATAGAGTGGATGAATTATTCCTTTTAAAAAATGTATTATCAATAAAATAACCCAATATGGGTTGGATTTGATTAACAATAAGAGTATCTCATTCTAATGTACATATATGATATGTGTGTGAAAAAGTCATTGTGTGAATTCATTGGTTTAGGAGTATACATTCACTATATTTGGCATGTATTGGTTGATGTACTTTATCTATTGGGGGATACCATCAATCACAGATAAATATTGGGTTCCCTCCTCCATCATATTGAAACTATAACCTATGTAAAACCTATAAATATATATTTCCATTTTCACACATTTACTGCAATAATCATGGTGATCTCTTAGTGTCACTTCCATTTAAATTTCAAGAATTAAAAATATTGTACGAGAAAGGAATATTAAAGTTGTAATGAATGGTTGGGTATAGACTACTTGAGTGAGTGGGATTGGAATAGATAATGGTCCATGATTTTAAATTCACATGTATTTCAGTGAGAGAAAATAGGATCTATGAAATTATAACCATATCCATGAAACTATTAATTTTTCATATATAGTGGGTGAAAATTAACACTTTATGAATTTTAAACCATCTTATTTTAATATCTCATATTTTTCTCCCACACAAGTATACCATTCATAAAAACTTAATTGATGCCATAATGGAGTTTACCTTATAGTTCTTTTTCATTGGAAATTGCATGTTTTATGAAAACTATTCTAGATATTGATGTAGTTTCCCACATAAAATAAATAGTATAATGTATTAATCTCATTTCACAGCAAAATATCATACCACGTGACAAATATCTGTTAAGTATTCATAGAATAATTCTTCTAAATTATGAAATTTTTGAAGGGAACTCATTATACAGGGTTTACCTTCAGTCAGATGTGAAACTTACCACACAATATATTGATCTTCCTACTATAAAAACCATTCAATCACATGGTGTTTCCAACAAATACATATTGTTTTATGCGAATATCGTATTACAAGAGGACAAAATTGATTTGTATCAACATAATCAATCACTATCAATGACGAGTAATGATTATTATGTATACATGATCATAAATTAGTTCTCAATTTAACTTAATAGGAAAGGGTTGTGATATAATTTATAACTCCTTCCTCAGAAAATTTCACTATTTAATTGTCAAGTACATATTAGTAAAACCGGAACTACAACATGTGGCAAATCCAGTTTAAAGTGGTATGGATTCATCAAATCATCCAAATTGAGCCATTAATATCCAATAATCATCATTATATTGACTCTGAGATATTAAATTTTTTATTTCTAGGAAACCATTACCATCTACTCGTCACGCTCAAAAATTTTAAGATCTGAGATATTTACAAGATTAACATATTCCCTACTCTCACTGATATTTATGATGAGTTTTTATCTCCCCATAGTGCTTGTAGAAACTATAAGTAGACTCCTATTATAGTTGGGGATCTATTCAAGATGGTCAAATACAATTTGAAGATAGAAGTTCATCGATCTATCAAAATCCCCTTTAGTCCTGAGATTAAATTATTTTTATATTCCCCTCAATCAATACCCAAGGAAAAGAGAATAATTACATTCCCAACCCAACATTTATTATGGGACCTAGAATACATATCATTATATCCATGATGATAGTTAGTACATTTCTTATGGTTATCCTATCCATTCAGAGCTATGTCAAGACTATAATGACAAATATTTCCATAATACAATATATGGGAATGTTTCTCTTCTCTTAAGGATTTTTTTAAAAAAAACACTTTGGGAAGAATTGTTTTAGAGGTATCTGATGTATGGGGTCATGTTTTCCTATACCTATCCCTTTACCATTTAGTAGGTAGTCTGTGTGATTAGGGATATTATTTGGTTGTTTTGGAGGTTGGGTAATGTTATTATTGATTTTAAGATGAGTTTTCATGTAAACCTATATTTTTTATTGTATGATGTGTTTTTAGATTTTTCTCATATTTATTAACATTATATAGAAAGATAATTTTATATTAATAAAAAACTATTAAATATTGTTTGTTGATAAGTCAAAAAATTTTTTTTAAAAATATATATCACACATGTTGGTTTGTTAAAGGAAAAAACCTTAAATTATAGTAAAAATGACACTTTTTTTAAATTTATCATGGTAATAAATATTACCTGTTATAGTTCACTTGAAAATATATTATTTATAGTGTTTATTAAAGGAAATTATCTCATGTATGAAATTTATTTTTCTTATATATAATTTTTAATGTTTAAAATCTAATATATAAATTATACATATATTACATTTTGATTAATATTATATGTGTCAATTTTTAACAAAGTGAAAACCAATACGTGATCATAGAAATATATTATAAATGAATTATAATTTAAAATCCTTATATATATTAAACATTGTGCTTATTATTATTTATTTATGTATAAAAGCATACACATAATAAATTTCTATCAAATTAGAATTCTATTGAAGTAAAAAATCACAAGTATAGATTGAAAACTTTATGCATTGATGAATTTCTTATGTACAAATATTTTCATTTTTTAAAATATGTTACTCAATGAGAAAATATATTAATCATTAAAAATCATAAATAAAAATATTCAGTTGACATATAAAACCTTATGAATAAAATAAATATATAAATTTGTAAAAAAATATTTATCATTCATATATATTATCAACTTCAGTACTCCATTTCCTACCTAAACATAATTATAATTCATTAAATTTATTATATATCAAATATATTACACATACCATGATAAAACATCCCTGATCTACTGAATTGATAAATTTTATTTCAGCTAGAATCATATTTTACAATTAACAATTCTGTTATAAATCATAAAATATTAATAATTGATGATTCTATTGTGTAAAATAAATACCATCATCACCTGTATATCTGCACAATGATTTTTAGAAAACATAATATAATAATTGAGGTATTATTACTATTTCTGATGCTTTCGTTGGGGTGCGCACATCTATATGTTGAGGATGCGTGATTGTTTCCCTGCATTCCCACATTCTAAAGGTGGGTGGAATCCATTCCTTATTCAGGGAATCTTTCTCCTTGATCGAAACGAGATGATGGGATATTAGTTTCTCCTTCCGTGGATTCCTCCATAGAACATGTTACCTAGTCTGGGTATCCCTTAATGATTAAGACATGGTTCATGAATCTCATTCCTGGTGCCATATCATTGTGGATGCCAGTTAATTACACTACATCCGTTAGGACATTCCATGGTGTCTTGACATGGTGGAAACCTTCAGTTGGAGTATATGACAATATCAGGCATGTCGAGGAATATCTAGATCCATGGAATCTAGGAACATATATTCTCCATCATAATGGGTCATCTCAAGTGCATAGAACTCGAGGCATCCCACGTCATTCGTGGGGTATCTTATGTGGGAGGCATGTCTCTGAGGATTTTCTAAGCTTCCCATGTTTTACAAGGAGTATGCCATGAGTTAAATGTCTTGCAGAGACTTTTATTCCAAAGGTGTTTCCTCTGAGTTTTTCCTCTGGCATCTCATGTCTAACATGAGGTAAGATGCGAGTTTAACATATTGCGGAGATGGAATGAGGGTGATTAGAACGTTGCATAGAGATAGATCATATTGGTGCATCCCTAGGAGGGAGGTACAACAGTGTTGTAGATAGATCAGAATATTCAATAAGAGTAGATCCAGGATGTTGTGTCCCATAAAGGAAAGATGTAACACCATGAAGGCTGATATGGACACCACTGAGAGTGAATTAGGGAGTGTACAGCCTAGAATTGGGGAACACCAAGGTTTACCTTTGGCAAGGATTGAACCTCGTAGAGGACTCCTATGTACCCTGTGTAGATGACAGATATCAAAACCCACGTAGTTCGAAGGGGTGATGAATCATAGTGTACACAAAGGATAACAACCCAAATACATGATGGGTCTCATGCATGGAAAGCAGCCCGTCTCAAGAGGGATACTCTTGGGTGGATGGATATGGATTGAGTGTGGCTTATGCATGGTTAACTGCTCAGGTGCTGCAAGGAGCATCATTGATATGAATGTCATGATCTCACTGGGATGTTTCGGCCTGGGTGAGAATCAATATGGATGATGGAGATTTAAATGAAGTGGAGGTGAATGAGATGGAAGCATCGTAAAGGTGACAGTAGTGTTCGGATTGATCCATGATGATATTTCCTATGTATCCCTATGGAATATAATAAATGTCTATATATTTTGTTGGGGGTTACAATGTCTTGCTACTAGTTGGGGTAGAAAACTTCTTACTACTGATTTGGGTTCCAATGACTTGCCATCGATTACGAAACACAACAGTTTACCTTCGATCGAGGTTGGACCTCAGAGAGGCTTCCTACATACCATGTCTAGGAGACAAGGATCAAAGACCACGTAGTTTAAATGGGGTTGGTGAACTGACATGAAGGGGGTCAGGACCAATGGATGGTGGGCTTGAACCTCAGGGAATCTTCCTACGTACCTTGTATTGGGAAGGATCAAAGTCCTCGTAGTTCGGGATTGTTTGGTGAACTAACATGAAGATGTTCAGAACCAATAGTTGGTGGGATTGAACCTCTGTGAGTCTTCATATATACCTTGATGTGGAAAGGATTAATGTCCCCATATTTCGGGAAAGGCGTTGTATCACTAAAGTGAAGGGGGTTGAGACCAACGGTTGTTGGGATTGAACCTCAAGGTGGCTTCGTACGTACCTTGCCTTGGAAAAGATCAAAGTATACATAGTTCATGATGGGGTTTGGGGATTACCATCTAAGGAATCTTAGGGAGTATTTTGTGGTCTATGATGATCCTAAGCCCATGTGAGTCATGCTCAGTGCGAGAAACAAGATTCAATAAATACCCAACTATCACAACGCAAAGGTCCGTCCATGAAGGGTGGTGAATGGGGCTTACCCAAGGAAGCTACCTGGGTACCGCTATGGAGTGCCAATAATGAATAGGGCTTATGAAAAGAAGCTGCCTGGGTGCCACTATGGAGAGGACATGGTGAATGGGGCTTACTCAAAGAAGATGCACAGGTTCCTCTGAGGAGAAGCAATAGCGAATAAGGTTTACGCATGGAAGCTATTGGGGTGTTGCTATGGAGAGGCAATGGATAATGGGGGTTATGCAAGGAAGTTACCTAGGTGCCTCTATAGAGGGGAAATGGTGAATGGGGCTTACACAAAAAAGCTACCCAGGTGATGCTATGGAGAGACAATGGTAAATGGGGCTTACGTAACGAAAATGCCTGGGTGACACTAAAGAGTGGTAATGGTGAATGGGATTACGCAAGGAAGCAGCCTGGGTGCCGCTATGGAGCGACAATGGTGAATGGGGATTATGAAATGAAGATTCTCGGGTGGCGTTATGGAGCGGAAATAGTGAATGGGGCTTACACAAGGTAGCTGCCTGTAATGTCTTCCTCATGTCTGTCCATTAGGGCATCCCAACCCACTGGTGGGTTGAGGCCTTCACCTATGCTCTAGTGCATAAGAGGGATAATGCCAAGGGAGATGGAATCAATTTGAACAAATGAAGATGGAAATTGTGAATCACATTCTTGACATTCGGAACATGGTGAGGGTGGTGTGACGATGTAGGATAACTGTTGACTTTGTTCGAATCATAGTATCCATATCACTTTAGACTACAACGGGGAAAAACAAACGAGGGTCGACTGTTGACCATGTTCAAAACACAAGGCCTAACTCGAAGTGTTGTCTAAATTCTTCTGTGGTGTTGGCCCAGGACGGTATGTGAGATGTTGTGGCATGTGACCTGGCCATTAGGGGGTCCCTTCAGACATGGAATAGGATGAAGATTCGAATGAAGGACATGAAAAGTGTGAGGTGGAGTGATGTAATGTTTGAACGGATTCCAACGCTCTGAAAATTATGCCACAGTAATCATGACATGAGGTATCTTATGCTTTTTACATAAGCCATCTCTTATTTGGAACAAGAGGCATACTATTATTAAATGATAGGGAATGTTATAGTTTAAAGTCATGTAGAGATGACTGTTAGCATCTTTTTCTTAGAGAATAAGGCATATCTTGTTTGGATTAAGAGGCATCCTATTTTTTCACATAGGGAGTACTATATTTTTGATTCATACAGAGAGGACTATTGGCATCTCATGATTAGATCATAAGGCATATCTTTTTTGGAGAAAGAGGTATCCTATGTTTGGAATATAGGGTGAACTAGAGTTTATAGTCATGTAGATTGGACTGTTAGGAATTTTATGCCTTGAGCATAAGGCATATCTTGTTTGGAGTAAGAGGCATCCTATGTTTGGAACATAGGGTGCACTACAGTTTATAGTCATGTAGATTTTACTTTTGGAATCTCATGCTTGGAGCATTCAAAATCTCTTTTTTGGAGCAAGTGGCATCCCATGTTTGGAACATAGGGTGCACTATAGTTTATAGTCATGTAGATAAGACAATTAGGAATAAGGTGTATATAAATGGCTGGTGTTGGGACTTAGGAAAGAGCGGTCCCTTCTAGTTCAACCTAGAATATGAGCCAAGTGATAGGGTTTGTACGAGTTTATTGAGGAATGGTCCACTCGAGGTGCTCAGGGTATTGATGATGATACTCTCAACTCACGACATGGGAAAGGAACAAAAAGGAATATTTCCACTAAATGTGTTTCATGGTGTGCGGGGGAGTACCTCAAGTCATTGTATTACATAGGTGGTAGGTTGGTGCGCATAAGGGCGTATTAGAAAATCTTTATGTCCCGTACTTAAAATTTGGTGGTGCAACTATCCATTTTACATGGGGGTCAGTGATGGGAGAGAAGGGACCGGCCCAGAGGGATGGGATCGTAGTCCGTCACTTAGCCAAAGAGGGGGTGCGGGGGCGCAGGTCCCGTGATATGGACCGGTGGGAATGAATGTAGGAGCTTCACAAATGATAGGTTTTTGTGAAGCAACTTCAGGGAGCAAAGGTCTCATGGAGCATAGGGTCTCGCAAAGAAACTTTGTGAAAGAAATTTGCTCGTATAGTATGGAATCACATAACATAGGGTCTCGTGGAGTAAAGCATCTTGCAAAGAAAAGTGGGGGTCACGGAGAAAAGCATCTCGTGGATCATAGCATCTCGCAAAGACATTTGCGAAGGGCATCAATTCGCAGAGCATGGGACCTCCATGAATTGGTAGATCGACCAACCAAGGGGTGGTAGGACTATCTTTATAAAGGGGTTGAGTTGGGTATTTATAGGTGATGGGGGTTAACGGAGTGTATCGCGAAGCAGAAATGCATGTCGTGATGCAAATCGCACTCTGAAACACGAGGGAGTTCCCTCAAGATTTTCATAATCGTGGAGCCAACCGTCATCGGGTTTCGCGACGCTTATGGAGGCTCTAGTCAATTCCTTCTTGTTTGTCATAACTACGGAGTTGACCTTCATAGACCTTCACAATGATCGCGGAGGCTCTGATCATGTTCCCTCAAGTTTTTTGAACCATGGATTCAACCATCATCAATCTTTGCAGTTCTCGCAGATTCTCCATTCATGTTCCCTCAAGTTCTTTGTAACCATGGAGTCAACTGTCATTGTGCTTCGTGGCACTCACGGAGGTTCTGGTCAAGATCCTCTGCTCCATGATCATGGAAGGAGCTTCGCGAATGGGTTCCATGAACCAGATTTCTAGACAAAACCCAAATGTCTATAACTCTTAATCTGTAACTCCATTTGGTCTCTATAAACTATCAAATAGAAGCTTTACAAACAGGCTAAGATCTTGGATCATGTATGGAAGCATTTGGAATATTTTTCGGATGTGTTTTCTTATGCCAACAATCACGATGTCATGCCTTTACTTTATTGATTTGATTTAGGTGGTTTATTCATATTTAAAAAAGAGGAAACACCCAATAGAATCATTACAGAATTAAAAAAATATATAATTTTTAATATAAAATTCCCATGATCTGTTTTAGATATTTATTCTTCTATTGAAACACACTAGACCAAGGAATCATATGTCTACATACATGGGTATCCTTTTACATGATATTCAATCTATTTTGAACATTTATCTCCCATCCAGTTTATATGCCATGGTTTTTGTATCATTTTCACTAAGTTGGAGGGTTAAAGAATTCTCTTCCCATTTGTTAAAATAGTTTAATTAACATGAAAAATATTTTGTTGGATAAATAGTCTAAATTTATCTATTAAAAAATTAGTATTATCAAATTAAAGGGGGAAAAAGGGAAATAATGGGTTATCTATATATTATATATATATACACACACACACTTGATAGTCCATTATATATTTTCCTGATATGAATTTGGGGGTACTACTGTGAGTTTAAATCTTTAAATATGTTTTTAAATTTCATCTTTGAAACATTTTATGGTTTTATGGTAAAATTTATGTATCTTTATTTCATAAATTGATTTAAATTCCATGAAATTTTTCTTATGGAGATAATCTTTTTAGTTGTTTTGGTATATATAGTAGATGATGCATTAAATAAAGGTTATGTTGAGAACTATATTACTGAAGTTATATAAAGATAAAATTGTTTTTGTTTTCTATTATTTTATTCTATTTTCCCTAAGTGAATGCAGTTTTCTTAGATGGGGGATCTTATGGATGGATTAGAATATGGAAATGGTTGTGGATAATCTTGGGATGTTGGATTGAATTATGTAATAGGTGTAGTGGTTGTTTTTAAATGGATGTAATGGGAGTGTATAGTTTTTGTTATATTATGTTGTCATGGCTAGTTATTTTTAATGGTAACCATATCATGACTACTATGGTAGCTGATGGCATGAGTTGTATGGTTTTTAGTGTGATGAATGATTCATTGATTATTTATATGTTTTTGGGTTGAATAGTAGTGTCGAAAATGTAATGGGTAATGTTGAACACATTAGAATGTGTTTTCTATAATTGAATAAAATGTGGGCTATTAATGAATGTTAAAAACTGAAATAGTTCATTAATGTATGGGATAGATGTGTGTGGAATAAAAATAATTATTTTCATTAAATATGGTTAAATAAGAATATAAAAAATATAATATGGATAGTAAAATTATATGACTAGAAATGAATAACCAAATATGTAAATGGAGATTTTTGAAATTTCTTGTGAATTTAATTTGGTGGAAAACTAGGTTTGTTTATTTTGAATAGGAGATAATGGTTTCTAGTGAGTAGTAGTGATGATGTGGAGAATATTACAAGTGTTGGTACTATTTTTTGGGTTAGTCGTTTAGCTTGGAATTTTTTGTTACTATTATATGTTTCATTTTCACAATGATTATTTATCAACCCCACCATCGAATTACCCTGTTAACATTAAATTTTTTAGGTTTTAGCGGATTTCCCAAAACATATAGCTTTCTTGTGGAACTACTGGTTGACTACCACCTCTTCATCGCTCTAACATTTCAATGTCTTGTGAGATGTGAATGACCATAAATGTAATTCTCATATCTAATATAATAGATTAAATTTATTGTATGTGATATAATAGTCTACTAGGTTAAATGTTTGAGATGGTGATATATGGTGGGGGTCATGCTTGGTAAGAGGACAAAATGTTGTTGATGTTTATTATGTTTACGAAATACTAATATAAATAAAAATTAATATGTATTTGGGATATGGTATTTTTTGGATTATATGGTATGATGATGAGGTTTTTGTGATATATGAAAAGATTTTTATTTTAGATATGATGAACTATGATAGTGATGTGGAAAGGATTGGGATTGCCAGGTTGTTGTCCATTGGTGTGTGGGAGATAAAAATTAATGGTGAAAACGATTTGGTCTGAATATTTATTATATTCTTTTGATATTATATTATTATACATGTATATGAAATTATTCGAAAAATCCTTGGTGATGTTGAGTGATATTTGACATGTTAAGTGTTTTTTGGACCAATTATTTATTCACTAAATCATTAGTATTCATCTTACATGTTTTGATGAGAGTTATTGAGGGGTATCTTAGGGAGTAAAAAAGTATGCTCATCTATATATATATGTGTGTGTGTGTGTGTGTGTTTGTGTGTTTTAGTTTTATATGAAGGAATTTCCTATTGATCTGAGAATTACTAGTCCTAGGTTTGGAGCTTTTATCAAATTCATTGAAATATGAGTTTTCTTTTGGGGATAATTTTTAGGGACACATTTCTATTTATTATTTATATATATTAATGTATAATTGTTTTATTTTATATTGTGCTTTTTATTTGTGGTCTATTTTTGTGTTCCAAGTATTTATTAGGGTAGTGCATCTTACTGGTATGTTTTATAACCTCGATGATGGTTTCCAAATCATGGACATATAGATGTAGTATTTGGGGGATACACACATATTCACTATAATCCCAAGGGTGCTTTACAGTGGGGATGGGTGATAATAAAGTTTTATTAGTGCTATAGAAGACAATTAGGATAAGCATTGATGTTAGGAACAGGTGATTATTTCATGGGATTGGAAGTGATACAATATTAATTAAACCCAGTATGTGATGTAGCTGTTTATATCAACTATGATAATGGAGATTAGGGCCCCTATGATTTAATGAAAGGTAATTTATTATACTAAACACCATAAGTGATATAATTTTTATTTTAGTATTGATTCATAAGAGTGAAACATATATTGTACTTTTTTTAATTATTTTTTAACGATGTTTTTTATAAAGATTTAAACTTAATGTATTTAATTAATCATAAGTAATAATGCATGTTTTGAGAAAATGGATGTTTTCTTCATTCTATCCACTTACATAAAGGTTTTAGTGATTTTTTATAATGGAAACATGATGAAACATGATGTATGATGCCGAATTTCTCTCAATTATTTTTTGTTAAGGTTTTCACATCTATTTCACTATCTTGTTTCAGTAAGATACCCAAAATGCACTTTTTTCTTTACAAGATGTTTTATATTCATTCATCCATGGGTTTATTGCATACCTACTTCACAAAGGAAGGTAGTTGTAGAAATATACTACTAACACATCCAATTTAGTGTTGTATTAGATGATTAGAGATCATGATCGTGAAACCCTATTTAGGTAATGTAATACCAACTACCATACTCTCTTACATATTTATAATATGCATATAATTTTTCCCTAATTACTAGTGTTTTACTGGTTACCATTTTCCTTGTGACTAGATCAATATCATACATTTTTTCATGCTATATACACGTATATTAGGTATCTCATATATATATGTATATCTTTATCTTGTTAGTTAGTGATTCCTTGGTTTAAGGATTCATAATTGTATGGTCTAGAGTTTATTTTTATCAAGGAAGATAATTGGTGTTTATGATGTTGGGATCAAGCCACAAATTGGATCTTCTTATACATAAATGTTAATATAATTAGAAACTATATATTGTAGTTCCACTTAAAAAGATATGAAAATCCTTTTAATGTTGTGTAATAATAAATTTTTTGTTTCATTTTGTGTTTATCAAATCTTTACTACTTCCATGTAGTATAAATTCATGTTATAAGTAAATTTAGGTGAAATATGCCTTTTAATTTCTAGTGTAAGACATACACATGAGTGAAACTCTCTAGTTGACCTCAAATGGAATAAAAAACAAGGATAATGATATTATATCATGGGGAATGCAACCGAATTATGATACCTGGTTGTTTTAGTTAGTGGGAATTTTCCCACTAAGGAGAGTATGTCCTCATCAAGAATATGGACTAATAAGAAATTTCCTGGGGTAATATAACCCATGTAAAAGGAAATAAAATATCATTGGGATAATTTATTTTTGATTAAATACATAGTTCACTTCATAAATTCTACAAGCACATCCATATTGGTTCACTAATAGTTTGAACCCAATGAGGGTGAACACGGGTCTTATGGGAAATATAGCCTAATGTGTAGGAATTATTATTCTCAGAGGGAATATGGGATGATGATTGAGGATGTATATAGTTGTAATAATGGGTTTTATTCTCGTAGATTCTCCATATATACACTGATTAAAAGAAACCAAAGACCATATAGTACGAATTTCATTGTTTAATGACATTAGGAAAGATTGTACGATGTAGTTTAATAGTTTGAAGTAAAGTTGTTTTCAGGGAATATTTATTTAATTTGATTAGGACATAAATTTCATAAATTTTTTAAAAAATACACTAAGTTGGGATTATCCATGATAATCCCTTGTATAGAACTCATAGGGATTATGTACTATCCATGAATTATTTGGATCTTACACAATATAGAAGGACCCACTTAATGTCTATTAGTAATTATATTAGGTAGGAAAAGTGGAATCATGTAGGATATGGTCCAACGAGTAAGGGTGTAGGGGGTACACAAGAGACCCCTAACAATGGGATATGGAACAATATGTAGAGGATTTTTTAAATTATCTATTCCTCTCCCATGGCACAATGATGAATCATTTTGAGGAAATCATCACTGGGAATGTGGTTGAGGACTATACTAAGCGATAAAACCCAAGACCAATTGAATTATTTTGGGGACTAAGTGAAATAACATGTTTTTCTATTTTCCATGATGGTAATTCGATGTTAGGGGAGACTGCTTCATTAGAAAACTAATAAATACCCACATTATCATTGGGGTATAAAATTATGATCACATTTAGAGTCACAACTATTTGGGATGAAAATATAATATTGTCATTATATCATGGGAATATTTCATTAAATGGGTGCACACCACTGTGGATTCCATGATACTATGAATCTAATTATTTTGTAGGAGAACTTCACAATCGGCTACCGAGGTTGTTGATTTGGGTGAATGGATTCTCTTTCAATGGAATTAGGTACACATGTCACCCTATTATGTATAAATTTGAGGTTCATTCACCCTTATGTTAGACCTAGAGGTGTTTTTTCACTATTAGGGGATACATATATAGTTTCTATTTCATAAGATGTAGGTTATGTGCCTTATACTAGAGAGGGATAAGGAAGGAGTTTGTCCCTAGTAAGGTCTATTCAATGTTTTTATCCCCAATGAAATGGGGTCATAATAGATTAGCCACTCATAAATATTTATTATCATTTGGGGTTTCCTTTTTTTCAAGGTGTAAAATATGAAATTATCATTGGGAGGATGAAAATTTACTTCTTATCAGACACACTACTTCCTTAGTTACGTAAAATATATTATTTTACAACTTTGAGTTAAAAATTCCGATCATGGACTTCATGTGATCATTATTTCATCGTTTCACAGGTTTCATTCTCTCTCGTCAGATTTATAATCTATTTCAAGTCGAATCGGCCAAATTGAAGCACCTGATAAAGTTTTTCCATAACACTATTAATCACAAAGTCCCCACATTAGGTCTTCAATATTCTATAATGAGCATTTTGGTTGAATTTTTAGAGTCAAATTCGTTATAACCTGGGTATTCTAACAACACTGTGCATGATTTCATGGTTTAATGTATATTTTTTATATATAGAAACTAAAAACCATCGTTAAGAACCTCCAAATTATTTTGACAGTCCACCCTATCTCATTGGATCAAAAATAACTGGGATGGATCATTGAAAGGGAATAAAAGTATCTCGGGGTGTGTAATGGTCATTAATTGTCACAATATAGTGGTTATTGGGCTATTATATGGCTCATGTTGATTAGAGTAATCTCTTAAATAATATATGAAAGGCATAATTAATATAGTTACCATATTAAGAAAATATGGTTGTAACAATTTATGATTGGTATGTGATTCCACCACAATTATTCATGGAATTATGAATGGTATGTTACCCCTTTGATGGAGACTCACTACTAAATGGATTGATTGTGTAAAAATCCTTATGAGTCTTAATTTTGTTTCCAAACATGTGTATCATGGGGTAAATCTTTTGCCGATTTTATCACCAAAAAAGAAGTTAGTATCGATTTAAATTGGACATATGATCTTCTGAAATATTTTAGTTCAAATTATAGAATAGATTGTAATTAAATCTTGTTCTTTAAACTTTTGTAACATATTTTTTAGCATTAAATTCCTTATCAAAATTTTTCAAGGATACTTGATAAAAAAGTAACATTAAATTAAAATTGGGCATTTTTTATATAAAATAAATCGATTTTTAACTTATTCATATGTTTCATGATTTTTGGTAAACCTAAATATCATGATGTTTTGATGATCAATTCACCATGGATTTCCATTGTTAAATTAATTAAGGGGGAAAATATGATTTTTAAAAGAAGAAACACCCATGAATATTGATGGTGGATTCATGCATTTTTATTTTAAAATAAAATATTCCCATCCCCTATTACATACCATTCTTCTTAATTTCAACAACATATTTATAAAGATGAATCCCTATAGGGCGACGAGTTTAATTCCTTGTATATTATCAACTATTGTGAACATTAATATCCCTTAAAATCCTTATTCATTTAGTGAAGGATGATTCATTCTGAGGTTAGAGATTTATTTTTTTCTTATTATTTGTTTAAATTGTTGAATTACTATGAAACTTATTTCACATGGAAAATTCTCATAAAAAACTTAATAAATATAAAAAACTAGATGATAGAATTAACGAGGAATGGGGAACCCCTGGGTTTTCAATCAATTCATATTCCTTATATACACTAGTTAGTCCATAATAGTTTTTTTTTTAATTTTGAATTTGTTTTTCTATGTTTATTTTAAATCTACTACAATTAATTTCAATTACTTCTCTTTAATATGTTTAGGATCTACAAAAAAATATATAAATACCAACATTAATAAAAGGATAGAAATTAAAATATTGTAATTAATTGATTATGTGTGATATCTAATTTAAGGGATATTTAACATGTAAAATAATTTTATTAAATTAAAGGAAAAATTGATAAAGATATTATTAAATATTTCCAATAACGGTATTTTAAATGGTTTCTATTTTCTGGTTTTTTTCCCATTCATTGAATATATAAGTCTCTACTAGGGGAAATAATTTCTTGTTTAGAATATGGAAATTGATTTGTTTAGTCCTAGGGTGTTTTATTGAGTTTTTAGTGGGGTAATAAATTGGTTAACCATAGATGGAATGGGTAGGTGTGGCCATGGTTTCAATGTGATGGCAAGGATGATTATGTTGAAAGGGAATGGCATCATGACTATTTTGGTAGATGATAGCCTAATATTTCCATATAATTGTTTTTTCAATCATTGGGTAGTTATAATAATATGTTTTAGTTTCTAAATATTGAAAAATATTATATCGGTAATGTTAAAAAAATAATAGGTTTGGGGTAGAATTGAATGAGTTATTTGATGTTAAAAAATGATAAAAATAGAAATTTTTGTGTAATGAATCCAAAAATGAGGAGGTTTAAAAATAATGGTTTGTCATTAATTTTTTCCAATTAAAGGTATAATAATTGTAATTTGTTTTTTAAAAAGGGATTTCTAAATATTTTTACCCATATATTTATATCAAAAGTTTTTATCATTTTTTTATTGTTTATGTGTTGTAATATTAGCTAATTTGTGTTATAGTGCTGGAATACATTGTTTTTGAGAAGTGGGGAAGATGTGGTGGTGAATATAAGTAGTGGTGTTGTTTTTTTAAATTAAAATTTAGTTTATGTGTTACTACTATTAGTCATATTTTCTTTTTGATTTTATGCACACCCCACACATGCCTAATAATATTATAGTCACCCAGATGTTTTGGTTCTATGGGTTTTCTCAAAACATCTAGGATAGTGAGGGAATTTATCATTGATTAATCCATATTACCTACAATACCATTTAGGTGTAGTGTAGTTTGTGGTGACTAACATAATTTATTAGAATACAAGATGTAATATCTTAGAAGTATGTTATGTGATATACAAGATAACTTGTTTATGTCTCTATGATATTGATATATAGTGGGCGTCATACATAGTATGAGAATAGAAAAAGTATATGTTTATTCATGTTTAAAATAGTTTA
Source organism: Viscum album (assembly GCA_963277665.1). NCBI lineage: Eukaryota > Viridiplantae > Streptophyta > Magnoliopsida > Santalales > Viscaceae > Viscum > Viscum album. Next base: position 114,830,929 of record OY728155.1, on the reverse strand, counting down.
CTATAAATTAAATGTTATATGATGTTGTGATATGGTGCTTAGTATCATATATGTTATGATGATGAAGATGATTATGATGTGGCTATTATATTGGGAATGGTTGTTATATGAGATAGGATGATAAGTGACCCTACTGTTTAATGTATTGGGAGTTTAAGTACATTTTTTATTGTGGTGTGATAGTGAAAAAACAATTTCAGAAGATGTTTATATTGAATTATTTGATATATAATTATGATATTATCTTATTATACTTAGATTTCAGTCTAGTTGAGAAACCCTTGGTGATTATGGGATATAGTTGATCTAGATGGTTCTTCATAGTTCTATTGTTTATTCACATAATAATTGGTAAACTTATTCTACATTATTTGGATAGGTCTTGAGGAGGATCATTTTGAGTATACAAGTATGATAATACCAATATATATAATTGTATGTTTTAACTATCTATGTGGTAATCAGTGTCCCAATTAGGTATTAATAGACTTAGATTTTGATCTTTTATAGCAGTCACTACCCTAGGATTTTTATTTGTGGGTTTTAAATTTTGGAGAAACATTTAAATTTGAATCATAAATGTGCCATGGGATATTAGTTTAATTTTAAATTATGGTGTATATTTTTTTTATTGTGTTCCTTTGATTTATATGGGTAATGAGGTCTATTTTTATGTTATATACTATCATGTTGATCTCTATACTATGGCTTATTTGAAGAAGGCTACAGAGGTTACATTCATCATCACTATTGGAAAAGATGTGTATACCAATGTGGTGGGTCACAACATAGACATTCAATTGGGTCGCCTCTGGGATATATTTATTAGAAGGTGGTTTTAATTAACCTTATATTCTTATACAAGGTTGACGGTGAATAAATTTATGATGTATGTACAACTATCATCAGGGTAATGAGTTATCATTTTCATACTATATTTTTAGAGACTCTACCATGTGGATGATCATGTTCAAGGGCTGATGTACCCAATAGGACATGAGGATCAATACAGTTTCTATATTGTTTGATATCGAATCATCTTAGTGTCTATATCATGATAAATGTTATATTTTCTATAAACATCACGTGTATTCCATCATTGATTGAGAATAAAACCATGTATATAATATATATGTATGCAAAAAAATTAATCATTTCATAGGGGTTCAATCAAAATTTATCTTCATTATTTATGAGTACGCTATTGGGACAATCATGAATAATTCCATTGTTTAGTAAATAACTATTCTTATAAAATATAACTATATGAACGAGAGCTCATTGTGTGTGTTTATGAGGTATCGAATTGTGATCCATAATTTCCATTCAGATTTGGGTTTTAATGTAAGTGAGTATAGGAGGTGAGACAATCCCCCTTTCATGAAATGTATTGCGAGAAGCACCATATGGTTTTTTTAAAATTTTAATTGATGTTAACATGTATAGATCTTATCACTACAATAAAATTTCCACCATAAAATTTTCATGTTGGACTATCCTTGGAATATGATCCATCATGAACTTAATGTCACAAAGGGTACATGGTTAGAGGGAGTTACCCCATAGACACACAAATCATCCTTCTAAAAAAGTTAAGAAACCCCTATAGAACTTGAGTGGGTAGATGATATCATCAATATGAATTTAAAAAATATCAGTTGATGTACATTTTTTTCATAGTATTATACTCTAAAAGCCTACAATATATGATTCACAATAACACTACTAGATTAATTTATCTGTATAAATAATCATGGAATCAATATCAATCTAACATATTTAATAAAATACCATCTTGAAATGTAATTTCTAAACACAATTCTTCCAATATCATGATCCACATTATATATTATAATAATAAGTGAGTTAATATTGGGTTATATTCTAGATTTATAAGATAAAGATGAAATCAGTGTCAATGAGCTATCATGTGAAGCGTGACTTTGTTTTAAATTAACTTTATCCAAATTAGGTGTCATTATTAGCTATTCTAGAGCCTAAGTTGAAGCATATTTTTTATATATTTTATACCAAACCCAATAAAAGGTTTCCTATAAATAATTATCTAATAAATAATTTCATTTTTTTTGTTTTCCAAATAAAATATAAAGGTGGAGTAGATCAACTCATCAACCAAACATAAATTGGTTTGTATAAAGAAATGTGATATAGGGATGTATGTGTAAATGGTTGATGGAAAATTGAATTCAAATAATAGAAATAATATATAGGATTATATATCGACTATCAACTATATATATTTTTTTATTATAAGGTGGTATATAACACTAAAAAAAATAGAACATGAAAACAGAAGGACTGTGTATCATAAGAAATGAATAAAATATTGAACTTCTTTATAATGTACAAAGGATTAATTAACCTTAATTTCCTTATACTAGTGATTATATTATTTCTAGGGTGCTTTTTAATAACTATCCACTGAGGATTAGTATATATTATTACTCTGATAGTAAAATTATTTCTCTCTTCTTAGTGATGTGGATTCAAGGAAACTCATTCATGCTAGCGGGTAATAGATGATAGGCTCATCCCATGATATGGAACACATGTGAATACTTCCAAGTAAAACATCAAAGACTTAATGAAAACTTGATGAAAATAATATAGGAAAAACTTAATCAAATAACCATATATGGGATATAAAAATAATAATAAAATGTTATACTTGACTTTTAGATCATTAATATGTGGAAAAATTTTGGTATTTTGTGAAAAAGAAAAATATCTTAGTTGATTACAATTTAGAGGCGAAAACCCATGGGGAGGGGGGTTGATCCCTTTGACTAGTGGATGGATACAAAAATATATCATTTTTAATGAACCACATTAATGATAAGAATTAGTATGACAATATAATTTTCACTATCATAATAGATTATTTCCAACAGAAAATGGTATACTAGATGTAACCATTATTTTCAACACTTCTGTAGACTGGTATCAGGTTCGAGGTAGTCTTTAGTAGAAGGGTAAAACAATTTTCAATTGGAGGAAAATATTTTCAATCATATCATATATATGGTGAATTTTATGAACAATGATAATATGAAATACCTTCCAAATAAAGAATAAATAAATAAAACAATATATAGTTAGAACTTAAGTTGTCCCCCTGATTCTAAAAGATTACTTAAATATTTTTTCATAGTGACAATGGTGATAATTATAGGGGGCCTTATTATGGTTTTGTGATACCAATTTAGAAGAAGATACCATATAAGAGTCATGTGTGCAGAAAAAAGCTTCATGAATTTAAAGGTGAAATATCTTATTCCATGAATTGGTATTGATGTATATACTCATTCACTTTTACAAATAATGTTCTAGAATCCATTCTCAACTCTAATTTATCACTACACATCCATAATAATATTTCAATTTAAAAACACATCAAAAGATAAAATATAAACGGGGGTATTGGAATGGAGTGGTAAATTATAGAATATCTATAAATGAAATCACATTGATCTAACATTATGGGTAAATTTAACATTGGTAAGTATTATATTAGAAAAGAGTGAAAATTTATACTAATAAATATGATATGAAAGGGATTCTTGTTGTTGGTTCATTGTTTATTAGTTCATTGTTGTATAACTCAATTAATATCCATCTAACGTATAGCGGGTAGGTTTCATTTATTTATGGTTTGTTGTGGCCTCAGGTAAGGTGACCAAATATTCCCAATATTTTTTTCATAGTTAAATATGTTTTAAGTAGAAACCTGAATGATGTTATAACAACATAGGTGATAATGAAATTCATTTGTAGATTTTTATATAATGGAGTCTTGAAACTATTTTTTATTGATAAAATAATATTCTCTATGAATGGAAAGAGTATATTAGTAATTTTATTTTATGAGATTATGAAAAACAAATGTCAATAGAATGGGAAATCAATAAATGTTTGAAAAGGTGGTTTTTATATTTATAATCAGTGATACATATGGAGTGAGAAGAAGATAGTATAATGAATTGTAATTCATCATAGAATCTTCCTTATGGAATATATTTTTTCTCTTTTTTGTACAAGGATGATAAAAAATTCAACAGTTCATTATTTTGTTAATAGAATAGCATCATGGATCAACAACAAGAAGTGAAGGTTTGATTCATTTGAAAGAAGAAAAATTGTTGTTTACACCATGTTTCTTTCAATGCTATTTTATATTATATATATTTATAATATTATTTATACTATAATTATGAATTTATATTAAATGGGTTCATTTTTTATTGCCACTTATAAAGTCGATACCACTTGGATAAGTAGCCTCTGAGGGATATACCAATTGGTGAGGGTGGTATTATACTAATAAATATCAAGAATAATATGTACATCCTAAAATTAAAACATTCTTGGGATATGATTCATTATTAAAATCATGGGGTTACTCTATGCATAAAAACTATGATACTTAAAATAACATGATAGTAGTAGATAATCATTAGGCTTCTCTTATCCAAATAAATGTAAAAAATATTTTGATATTTTTTTATGATCACCCATGATGAATTATAGTGATGAATAACCTCCATTTCTAGAATAAAATATGTGATAAAAATCAAATATATTTATTATTATACCAAATTCTATATATATCCTTCTATTAAGTTTGTCACTTCCTGAACCATACTAGCATGGCTATGGAAAATTATCAACACACTAACTTTTCTCATTTTGGATTATCTGATGTTCAAGAAAAATATGTTTTTACTACTTTTTACTCTTGTTATTTTAGTGTGGAATTTTTTCATAACATTATTAAAATATAACATGGGTAGGATGATTTGAAGAATATTATTTGGTAAAAATACATCCTAAAACAATATTTTCTTCCTTTTATGGAAATTTCACAACCATGTTGTCCCAAAAAATTTGGATATTCAATGGAGTGGAATCCAATTGGAATAAAAATTATATTTTTGTGATAATAATAAATAAGGAGATATTATTCACCTATATTTTATAGGTGAGTGGTCTAGTTATATATATTCATGCCTGAAGGATTTCATGGGTTTCAATATCCAACTAGACTCAATTCATGATTTTACATCTACATGGTTTTAAAACATGGAATGTGTGCTAGTGTAAACACAAGTTCATATTATGGTTATTGTTATTGGACATCGATTGTTTTGGAAGTTACTTAATGATGATAGGGATATTGTTATGATATATTACCCACAATAAATAAATATAAATGTTTTTTCTATCATTGGGGATCTTGGTTCATTAATCAAATTGGTGGAACACTCCACATATATTTAGAAGCAAATTCCAGGTAATGGAAAATGTGATGGGATGTTAATAGACATTATCTGGGATAATGATGTTCATGGAAAACTATTACGATTGGATTCATGATCAACACTAGTTTTACTTGTGCACAAGTTTTGATAATATCCATAGGTATCATTTTTAACCTATGAGGTTCTATGAAAATGGAGTTCAGTTCCTTCTACAAACAAGGTAATTATATAATAGAAAAAAAGTAATTATTAGCGAAATTGATTTATAAGGAATCCTATAATTTAAAATTATACAGATCAAACTAAATTGAACTTATTTCTTAAATTTTTAGTAGGGGATTCCAACACTTTTATTTCTATTATCTACATCATTAGTGCTTTTGGGTTATTTTTTACACAAAATATATAGACTATGCACACATGGAATGGGGGAATATAGAATATGTCTAGTTATAATCTAAAGGATGTAAAGGTGATAACTTCCTTGTATATTCATGCATGGGGACCCTCCCACTACAGTGTTCATATATAGTATATGGGGAAGATATTGATATCCATTACTGAAGACCCCTTGAACCTTTCACTTTGTCACCCCATCATATATTATCCATGTATTTGTGGTTGTGAGATTATAAATGATTATATGTTTTGGGACTACATATAATGAGGAGGCTCGTATAAATTTCCACCTCAAATATATTGATTTATAAAAAGGAAGGATAACTTGATTATCATTGAACATGTTGTGGTCATAAAAATTTGGGTTTATGGATGAGATACCCTAACAAGTTCATCCTTAAAAATAGTAACATGACAAGAGATGTGATGGTAAGGTAATACACCATATAAGATGTTATTATGTGTATGGAATATGTATATGTTACGTGAGGAATATATGGTCTATGAGGATGGTGTTGTGGCTCACATTCAAGGATGAGTATCATATACATTTCCGCATTAAATATATTGATAACTAGATAGTGATGTATGATTAGATTCCCATGAAATAACATCTGATGATGAAGATTTGAGGTGTATAAATAGGGTACCTATATATAAGTACATTTTTATTATTGAGTGGATGAAAGATTCCATTGGAAAATATGGTTGATAGGATGATCAATATGAAAAATATAGGACGATCATCTTTTTTTATTGGAGTAATCATCAATAAAATGATTTTGGAGACCATCATTATCAAGGGATCATGTTATTATAAACACACTTATGGCACTATCAGTTGTTTAAGGAAACTGAAAAAAACAATTTTCAATGTAACACATGATTAACGGGGATCACTCTAATGTGTATGACCTGACAATGAATATATGTTGTCCATGGTTGGGGCCTTTTTGTAATGAGTGTTTTAAATTTTAAATTTTTTTAAAGGGAGTCAACGATTTCGTTTGGGTTATTTCAGACTATATATATGACATGACTAGAAAACATGGTATAAAGATGGTTTGGTTTTCCATAATAGATTTTCCTCATGAAGAGACCCATCATAAGTGATATTAATCATAGCTGGTGCCCAGTGGGATGAGGAAATAAATTCTATAAGACATCATATTCCAATAAAATTGGAGACATACATGAGCATATATGTATTTCTAAAGTCGGTGTTTAATTGAATTGATCACCAAGGGCTTTAATTGATTATCCATCCTTAAAGGAGTTTCATGGGAGTCATCCACAAATGAATAATTCCATTGTCCTCTTAATAGAAATAATTGGGAGGATTGTTACTATGAAAATATTTCATGATTTCCATTACCCCTTCTCTCAAATTTTTAACATTAATGTAACATGTGGGGATTTTATAGAATGGTCATGAAACAAAATATCTTCACAAAAAAAATACTCCACTGAAATATTTTTCTCTCAATTATTTGATCCTATCCTACTATTCACAACTATTTTCCTCTATATTCAATTAATATATTTTTGGAAACACTAGATAATTGAATTACTCAAATACATAGTTGCATAGGATGTTTATGGTCTCCATAGTCTTGATATCTTGAATGATAACAACCACACCTTCAAAAAAATGACACCAAGATCTAGAGGTAGATCAAATCATTAATTTATCATTCGTACATGAAGGATTGTTCCCACACTATTGAAAACTGATGTCTATTTGCGAATATGACTTTGGGACATGAAGGAAAACTATTTCAATATTGAGAATGATGACCAACCAAAAGGATATTACATGTACATAATGAATGTATTCTTTATCAATGTAATGTTATTCCCAAATTTTATAGTTTTATATAAGTAAGAATGTGTTAAATATTTATTATTACAAGGTATTTCCATTTGTATATTTTTTTTGTTTTGTTGAATATCACCCCTGGTCATATTTTTCAACCAAACTCTTTCAGGGTGGAGATCAATTATGTGATTGGAATAAATAGATTCCCCCATCAGAATTGGATACAACAAGAATGAGGAATATTTAAATATATGAAAAAAATATGATTTAAGAATTTATATATAGTGTTCATTTGATCCTCCACAAACAATATATTGGCTAAATGGGGGCCACCTTTCAGAAAATTCATTTTACCAATGCTTCTCTATGTTTCATAGTAGCCTTTTCCCCACAGATGAATCTCTTCATTAATGAAAGCCTTCAGGAAAAATATTTTTATAAACTAAAAACATTATTAAAGTGAGGTATTCTAAAACATTATGAAAAACTTTTCCTTTATAATTTATGTTTTCAAACATCTCTAATTTACATAGATTCTATGTAGTGTGTTTTTCATATAAGTTCCATGTGAAATTTTTTATATTTATTTGATATATTCAATCACAATAGTGTGAAAAACATTTCATGGATTATATGTATAAAATTTCTCCAGAATATAATTATAATGAAAGTTTGATGATGAAAAATAATGTTGATTTATGGAATTGATATTAGTCAATTACAATGCATCCTCTAAATATGCATTTTAATCTCAAAGATGATGTGTGAATAACTTAATGACTCTCTATTATTAGAAAGGATTCAATATAAAGATTATGACTTGGGAGTGATGTACTCATCCATACACTATAATCTGGTAACCATTCAGGATGATGTATTTAATGTTATCATGAACTTTCCTTAGCCATTTTTTGTGGTTGGATGCTTTATCCAATAGGCTATCCTCATGGAAGGAATTTCTATAATATATACTCTCAAAAAATAGAATTAAAAATAATTATTCAAGATATTTTTTCATATATATTCATCCATTTTGAGGAAGAAAACTATTGGCTAGTGACTGGGTTGGGCATTGAGTAGTGATCTTCAAACTGGAGGTGGAAAGGTTTGGATTTTGGTTATCCATTATTGGTATGGAATATTTTTTGTATTTTGAGAAGGAGCTCAATGAAATCATTATATAATATGTGGGATGAGTGTAATAATATATCTATTTTGAAAAATATTAATTTTACACCAAACTTGATCAGTAGGTGGAGTCCAAACATGATCACATTTCACCAAATTCATACAAGGATTGGGATAATCCAAAAGGATATAGACCTAAAAACATGGATCTAATTCTGGGAGGCATGTATGAGGAATTTATTCCACCAACTCCATTATCAGATAATACAAATACAACCCCTCTACTCATAGGAGAGCTACTGTAAACTGTGAGGAAATCCATGGGAATGGATCATTGTCCATTGATTTCATTTTCACTTCAATATATTGGTTGATCTTTTTATCATGTAAAAAATCAAGATACATCAAAAAGTAGTCCTTAGATATATCCAACACACTAAACACATAGTATTTCAGGTTATTACAGAATAGTATTATAGGAATCCCGTTACATTGAGTGGGTATGGAAGGTCACCCCTTAGGTCTAATGTTAATTTCACCTGATAATATTATTGTCCATTTTCTCTAGTTGATATCAACACTTGTTTTGTGAGTAAAACATATTGTTAAGGGTAAGGAAATTCATGAATAAAACTATATAGGATGTTGACAAATGCATCAGTTTGGAAGTGTCAATGTTTTCGAATATATACTAGCATTTTGAAAATATTTGTTGTAGATGGTAACGTTCAAACTTATTAGGAGTATCTTGGAATTAGGGGTTTTTATCACACCCCACATTAGGGTGTATGAATTTATAAATGGACAAATAATGAAGAATTATCATTTTATTACAGAAAAAAATTAAATCCACCCATAACATGCACACCTAATCTACTGGTTAATGGTAATGTCGGTGACTAGGTACAATGTGGAAATTACCTATTACTAGTACCCACACTAGAGGTTCAGGAAGAATGTACATTATATATATAAGAAATTTATATCTCCCCCTCAAAGATAGTTTATCAAACGACATCCCATAGCTGCATGCATAATTTTTCTAATGATCAAATAATTATATATGGGAATATGTGTCTTTATAATGGACCAAGATTTACATTCATATATATTACATATTATTTATAAACATTAATCACATTAAACAAAGAAACAATTTTGTATAATAATTGTACATTCAGAGATATTACATCTTATTTATGAACATTAATCACATTAAACAAAGAAACATTTGTGTATAATAATGGTATAGTGTCATTGGAGACATTAAAACATAAACATTTTTTTCATATGTGAACAACATCATCTAACACTTAGTTTCTCAAAACTATAAACCTTAATTGACATATCACATGTAATTTCAACCATCCTAAACAGGGTATAATAAATATTTGGGTGATCAATTATTCTCAGTAAGCATACAAATGGGAAATTTATAAACATATCATGAGTATAAGGGTATGAGAACGTGAGGAGAACATATCAAAACCATAAACTACATATATAAGAACAAAATATTGATTAATGGAATAATTAATGGAAGTTCATAAGACATGGATCATAATGAAATAAAATAACAAAATCAATGAAATCATAACATTGGCATAAGACATGGAATTACAAAATACATATATGAATAGATAATCATTTCCATAGTAGTCAAGGTTCATTCCCAGGGCTATCATAGTGGAACATGTATACTCACAAAACCATCACATCAGTCAAGATCAAATCTTGTGATAGTCATAGTGCACAAAGTCCGTTATTAAACTAGGTTCCCTCCCCTTTCTAGTCATTTTTTTCTCAAAAGATATCAATCATTACCCAGTGTACTGGATAGAGATATATGTCCCATCAATTAGATAACTAAAATAATATAAATGTGTTTCAATACTTTACATTGATCATGGTTTTCTCATATTAAAAATGTTAACCATGAAAAAAACATATATATAACTTAAATATGTATTTAGAGTAATCTATAAATGTTTTAGATATAAAATTAAATATGTCGTTCATGGAGATTGTAAGCAGTGCGTATGCATGAATGTTTTCTCCATTTTTTAACGTATGGGAAAAATAGAGGAAGATAATAATTAAACATTAAATAATAATTATTATTTCATATATATCACATATATTTATTAAATTTATCCTTATCACCTTATATGAAAATAATTATCGAAAAACAAATCACATTGCTTAGAGAGGCGGTAATCCACCATACACACGAACCATATTATCATTTATTATATGGATTGTAAGGTAATGATATATGTAATATATTTCATTTATATAATGCAGAATTTTTCATTCATATCATATATAAACATAACATTAATCCTTATTACCTTTCACGTAATTCTTAGGTAAAAAATAAATCACATCACTTCACAAGGTGATAGTCCGTCGTACACACTGGAAAAATTAACATATTCCCTAAAGAATGGAATGTAATAAAATTTATATCCAATATTATAAATAAATAATTAAAATTCTATCATAAATAACATATAAAAGCATTATATAAATCATTAGTACCATCTTTAAGACATTTTTATAGAAAATTATTTTTGTCAATTCGTGAGGAGGTAGTTTGTTGTACACACGATCAACGGTTTCATTCCACATTTGAGGGAGAAGGAGAAATATGTAGGTCCTGAAATTAACATAGTAACATATAATTATATGTAATATACTTTTTTTATTATATTATCATGTTTTAATAATATTTTAATTATATGGAGGAAGAAATAAAATATAAACACACATTTATGAATTCTACCACTTATTCGGAAAGACTCGTTATTTTAAAAGATAAAATCCTATTAAGGGGTTTAACAATCAAAATAATGCCTCACGTATGATATTAGAGAACAAAATAATTTAATTGGGATGTTATATATTAAAAAAAAATCGTTTTGGATGTTTGGAGAGGAGAGGAGAGGGTGGAATTTTATAAGTGGGTGAGATGACACACATGGAATTTTTTAAAATAATAAAGTGTAACAACATTTTTTTACATGATAAAGGATATTAAATATGTCATTATTGATCATTAGAGGTGATAATATCCCCATATGACTATAAAATGTAATTTATTTAAGTAATAAACTCCTCTCCATGCCATCATTCACTGACTGGTAGCTAAGAAAATTTGGAATAAATGGGGCTCGGCTTCTGCCACTTCACTAGCATTGGCCTCTGACCTTCCTGATCTTCTGACGCGTTGGTGCTCCTCTCTCTCCTCGACCCTTTCAGGTTCTATTTTCACTTTGGCATGGATTATTTGGCTCCAGTAAAACGATGTTGTTTTTCATCAAGCTCACAAACCCCCCGATTTCTGGTCTGAACATGACACTTCTTGGATTGATGGCTGGAAAGACCACAATGGAAATTTTATTCCAGGTTTAACCCTCTCTTTTCCCTCTCATTGGAATCCCCCAATGGAAGGGATTCTTAATATTAATGTGGACACATCTCTTCCAAAGGTTGGGCTAGTTTCCCTTGGCCTCCTGGCCTGAAATCATCTAGGACAAATCTTTGCTACAAAATATGAACCACATCAGGCTTTCTGGGAACCCGCAGTTGCTGAGGCCATGGCCATCCTTACCAGTATGTTCCTAGCCTTGGAATGTGGATGGAGTGATATCATTATTGAGTCTGACGTCCTTACTATAATCGATGCGATTATCCACAACAATGGTGGGCTCCAGTCCTATAGCAGCATCATCAGGAGAATTCTCTCACTTTTCCAATGCTTCTCTCTATGCTCCTTCTCCTTTACCAAAAGGGATGGAAACAACTCGGCACATCAAATCATGGTTTCAGGCTCATTCGACTCCAACCAGCTCTGGTTGGACAATTTCCGTTCATGGATTTGCATTTGTTCTTCTGCAGATACTCATCATTAATGAATTCAGTTTTTAATCAAAAAAACTACACATAAATGGTTGAATATAATTTGTTATTGAAATTATAGTCTTGATGAAAAAGAGGTTTTTGAAATAAAATCATTTGAGAAGTTTGAAAACAATTTTACTAAAATTAAATATGAATTGATTAGTTACATATATTGATTGAATTATAATATAATTGAACTAATTTTACTTTTATAACCAATTTAAAATAAATTATATACTTACTAGTTCTTTAAATGAATATGATGTCTTCAATAAAACCCATATTTTCTTTATTTATCAAATAATTAACATTTTCCGAATAAAATTAAATTAAACACCATCATAATTTTGAAAATTTAATTCAAAAATGAATTAAATTTTTAAAAATATTTTTTTTTAAAATTTTCAAAAACTAATTTAATTATACGTTCTCATATATCAATAAAATCATTTTTTTGAATAAATAATGTTTGAATCATATAAATAATTTACAAAAAATTAAGTTTCTTATTATTAATTGTTTTATATACCCTTTATAATTAATATTTATAATATTATTTTTCTGTTAATACATCCATGATCAATAGATAGTTCATAATGGCCTTGTTAAATATTAATATAAATTGTATATTGAGGTTTGTTCGAACTCGGTGTTGCGTGTAGCACAAGATATCGAAGAAATTAAATTTATTACTGAAGAAAAAATTATACTCCATAAATTCATTTGGTATTACATTATATCAAATAAATATTAATTTATTCAATGAAATTATATTAGTTTGATAAAATTAAATGAGTATACTTATACCTCATTACATTCTCAATCACTCATATAGCTTTCTCAAAACTATGTTTTTTCCATAAAACATAGATCAGGTGAGTGGTCTTTATAATAGAAAATTCTATATATGATCCAAAATCTACATTGATTTTTCCTCATGAGAAATATATTTATATAGTGGTACAGCATTCGAGTTCAGTAAATGTGAAGGGTTAAGTATGTACTTACTTAAGGGGTATACATAGATCACATCATGGGCTTGAGAGATATTTATTGAAACACCAACCGATAGGAAACCATCCTGATGTGATAAAAAATTTCAATGGAAATGATATACCTTTTTTATAGTTTTTCATTATTTATAAATATCATTCCCATAAAGAGAGATTATTTAAAACACCTTGTAACCAAATTTAAATTCTAGATCAAGTCTATGATTTTCATCAAACATTTTCAATCAACTTTGTTCCACCCTTAAGTATTGTCGAATGGATCTGACCTTCTATACCATTTATTCATTTATATTAGGTCCTAATAGTTTTATGTTTCCTAATTTATTCAAAAATATTTAATATATACATTAATTTTTTGTAGAGAACAACATAAGAAGACATATTGATACTCATGTGAAATCTATTGTTGTATGAAAATTTAACTAGATGAAGATTTTGATCTCAACCACCATTGAAATCTAGAGAAAAACATATCAACATATCCTAAGGGGTTTGAATTTTTTTCTCAGAATAACCATTCACATAAGGATGATACATGGTATTGAAGCTCGAATTCTTATTATGATCTTTCTTAAGACTACACCAGAACATTGAGGTAATCCTTAGATCCATATAATAAAAAATGGAATGTGGTACTACATGAAACATTACCACTTCCTTAATGTGTACCCTAAAAAGATAATAAAAATAAAAAACTTATCTAATAGAAATATAGTGTGATGACTTTATTAGGTGATTGACTAAAACCTATATATAATTATTCCATCTAGATTTCTTGGGGTGTCTGATGAAAAATTCTCTGCTAATGTTTCCCTATTTTCATTCTGGTTGGGGTAACGGATGTAAAAAATACTTAGATTATTATAACTAAACATTAACTTGTAGACATAATGTGAATTGAGATACAAAATACGAAATATCCCTCTTCATTCTTGGACACTAGAAATACTCTTTACATCTATATACATCTTTGTACATCCAATATGAATAGTGAACTAAGAACTATGATCCTCTTATGTCCAATCCATCTTTAAATCTGGTATCATTATAAGACACAAATGGTTATTTAACCTTATCATTCCATCAAAATCAAGGTTAAACTCATGAACATTTATAACCTTATTGTATAGCTCTAATTCATTTTTTCCACAATCATTACATGGATAGATAATAGAAAAATCATTTGAAAATGATAATATTTCTTCACTTCTTTCAATATTTATAGAAACATCTTATGAAAATAAAGAAATATTGGATCTTTTCTTATCCACATATAAGCTATCATGACCCTTTTGACTCAAACCACCATCCACCATGTTCTCTTTCCCATGATGGTATTGTATTGAGTAGTAATAATCCATAATCACCTATAACCATCTCCCATAATGCAAGTTTCACTCATTTTGTGTGAATATATTCTCTAAACATTTGGGATTAATATATATATATATATATATCAAACCTTTTCCCATTAATATAATGACTCTATATCATTATTGTAAAATTTTTTAAGGTAACTCCAAATCATGAGTTACATAATATTGATAAAAAAATCTCCTATTTTTATAGTTATAAGTTATAACCATGTCATTTTTCATAAGAACGCACCCCAATAACATCTTGGATAAACCACAAAAGATTTAAAACCATTCTCCAGTATAATTTAATATACAAATAGTTGAACTAAATAATCTTCTCTTCAATTACATTCAATAATACTTTCATTTATCTATCCAAAGGAAATTTTCTCCCTTATGAGTTAACATAAAGAGTTTTTTACATAGTGATGAGAAATTCTAAACAAACAATCAATAATATCAAGTAAACCCACAAAAACGGCATATATCAGTCACCTGGGTTGGTCTGTAGCTACATTCAATAACTTATGACTTTTCTAGATCCATTGATATACAATCTATTGAGAGTATATGGCCTAAAAAAGAAATCATTTGTATCAAAAATACACAATTTATAAATTATTCAAAAAATCCCTCCATTATTCGAGTCTTCATAAAATTTTCACGTTATCTTCATTTTATTTATTTATATTTTAATAGATAATATTATCATCTATAAAGACTACCACAGATAGATAAATGTAATATCCAATGATTCTATTCATTAAATCATAAAGATAAAAATGTTATTAACATGAAAACATTTCATCATTATACACATAGTATTTATAAATTGTATTTAATGGTGTCTACTAAATATACTCCTTCATTACCCACAATTAATAATATACATAATAAAGGTAAATATTTTAAAAGTATTGAGCATTTCGTAATTGATTAGAAAATTCATTAATATGTGGTAGAGGATACATGTTATTTATTGCCATCTTTTTCAACTACCTATAATCAATGTAAAGTCACATAAATCTATATTTATTTTGGAAAATGAATATAGTTGTACCTTAAGGTGAAACACTAAGTTGAATGAATATATTTTCATGATTCTCCTATATTTTCTTCTTTAATTTCTGAAACTCAATCTGGTACATTCTATTGGATGTATTTGAAATTTAGGAACAATATTATATTTCTATTGAAAACTAATCTTCAAATTTTGATTTATGAAAATGAAAATCTATAGAAAAAATATTAACAAACACCCACATAATAGTTATATTATCGATGCTTAGTTTCTTCCAATCCATCTGAGATATACTCCCCTTTTTGAATATGAAGAAAAACTCATATAATATAGGTTATTTCTACCAAAGTTTTATATTTAACATCAAAATGATAATTGATAATTGGTTGGTTCTTAATATTAAATGTGAATTACCCTCATCAAAAATACATATGGGTTTTATGTAGATAAATAAAATCCATGTCTATGATAACATCACATACAATGAGAGGATGAATGATGATATTTGAAGAAAGTAGATTCCCAAAAACATAAATCAGAGACAAATCATATACTTAATATGTAATCATCAAATCATTTGGATTTGTTTCATATAATTTTATATCTAAACCTATAGGGGGAATCATGATACCTTTATAAAATACACTATATATAAAACAATGTGTTGATCTAGAGTACAATAAGTCATAACTATTATAGAGTGGTTGGTAACTGTACATTTCACCACGTCTTTGTCACACCCCTCATTAGAAATAGTTATTTCATGATATATCCACATTACCTCAGCTAAAGAGGTTACGAATATTGATCATCATCATTTTCCTTTGAATTTTTGTACTTCTATGAATATTTCCAATACTACCTGCATTCAAATCATACGAGTGTGGGTGGGTAATTCTGTGGATATTTCTCTATATTCAAAACATTAGTTAACTTTTTACCATCACTTCATCATTAAAATTACCAATGACCATATCATCCACATATAAATAGTTTCTAGTTCCTTTAAGATAATTTGCTTCATGTTTCCTTCTACACTCTGAGCATGGAGGAAAGATCATCTTCTTCTCTCTATGGTTCTTAATATTTCATTTAAACTCCACATATCATTTCTTATAAAAAATATGTGATTGATGGGTAACTCTAATATCCATTTTCCACCGTGATAAAACATAAATTGATTTCTCCATAGCTATAGAATTTCTTAATGGATAAGGCCCTTCGGAGACTTGTTTTTAATCTATTAATGAATCGATCAACCTAGCATTCTGGTTTTATGATAATTCCAATTATTTACTTAGAAATCTAGGTAAACTTTTCCTCAATAGGTACAAATGGATTCATCATCCTTATCATTTAGCTCATGTAATTTCTTATCTATTTTCATATGATGAATAAAGGGGATATACTTATTGAAAAAAAAAATCTTCAACTCATCACACTCTATAGAATTTATTTCATATTTTTTCCTTATATTTTGAATGAGATTTCACCATTTATATAATTATACTTTCAAATGATAGAAATAAAAAGGACTATTTCTTGTTTTGAACACAATAAAACGAAATTATATTTTCATCAGTACTATAAATTTCTCAGCATCTAGCGTATCAGTAGAACCATATAGAAATGGTGGATATTTTCTAATGGAGGAATAAAAATTGTTTTTCTCATCTTTTCTTATATAAAGATTAGTATGATTCACATATTAATAAGTTTTGGTGAGTATATTAATAATATTTATCATCCATCACCCACTATATTAAATTTTATTGGATGGAAATCATGTCATTGTCTATTGAATTCATCATTAGCAGAGGACCTTTATGCTCCATCCATCTACAAAAAACCAAAAGGAAAGTGTAAAAAAATAATCATAGGGGGAAAATAGTCTTGAAAAATAATTTATTTTATGTATAAATCAAGACACATTATATTTATTCGATGAAACCTAAGGTTTAACCAAGGTTATTAATGGCCATCAACTATTCAAATCCATGATGATGGTTTGTAAACAAAAATTAAATTATCCAAATCATATACCTTAGGAGTATCAAACCAGATGCACAATATGGATCATTTTAATATACCAAGTAACACTCGATTCATGACCGATTTTACTTTTTTGGATTTATTACCCTGAGGCACATCAATTATAGAAACAAATTCACATTTAGTTTTTGGACATGGATTTATTTCTATGTAGACCACATAGTCTCTTCCTTATAAATATTTGATAATGTCACCCTGTACTTGAGAATATCATAAGGGTTCTCACTAATTTTTTCCATACTATATTATAATGGTTAACTAAAACTATATAATGATACCGACTACAATATCATAGGATTATCATACATTGATATTACAAGTTTTTATGAACATACATTACAATATACAAACTTACGCCTAACAATCATAATGATATAGTGAATTTGGAGAAGTTAAAACATAAATAAATGGTTTATTAGTTAAATACATAATTTACCATTTTATTTCACATAACTAGAACCCTTATTTGATATAACATATATAATACATATCATCATAACCTGTTGAGAAGAAACATAATAAAGGGTGACCTCAAATACTCAATAAGTATAAATAAGGAAAATTCATAAACATAACATCAGAATAATTGTATGCGAACATGATAATTCTATAAGAAAATAATAACATACATATCAAAGATCATAATATTTTAGTTTGGAATAAATAATATATGTTCATAAGACATTAATCATATGTAAATCAAATTACATGATCCATGAGAGCATAACATTGACATAATACATGGAATTATGGAAAACACATAAGAATACAAAATTATTTCTAGAGTAATCATGTATCATTTTAAAGGTTATCATAGTAGAATGGGTTTACTCCCTAAACCATCGTAGTTGTAAAGGTTCACTCAAAATACTATCATAGTGGAAAAATTTTCTTACTGAACTAGTTTCACTCAATATTCTAGTTCTATTTATCTTATGATATGTCAATATTTACCTAATGAATTTGAGGGATACATAAGTCACAATCTCCAAATAATTACAAGCATAAATATTTTTCTATAAGATCATAAAACATTCATCATATTAAAAACACATGAAATGAAATGATCTAGAAAACATTTGTCATATCAAAACTAATTAAAAGAAATGGTTTTTATAAACATTTCAAAAATATAATGACCTGGGGAAATGAAATGGGATTCATAAGAATATCTTAATTACCAAAGCAAACCATACAAAAAATTAATAAATATGGAAAAATTGGATCATATCCCATGTAAATATTAGATAACATCAAATTATGTCATCTTCAATTGAAAATTATTTCTGAAAAAAATCACTTGGAATATTTTTCAAGTAAAATGACCATTATTTGAAAATCACATATTTTAAACTAAAAATTAAAAAATTATTTTTTAAATAATTTTCAATAAAAATAAATATTAAAACTATAATGGATTCATGAAAACAGTAAGTGGTCATGATGATGGTAAATTCCATTCATTTCATACTTATTACAATAAATATTCCTTTCACATATTCAATAAAAACTAAAATGGAAATTGTTTGGGAAACATATTGATGATTTCATTTTAAAAAATAGATAAGAAATTAAGAATTGGATAAAATTTAATTTAATAAATTACTTAGATATTTTTTAAAAATTTTATAATTGTTTTAGAAAAAATGTGTATGGATGTGAAGTGGTTTTTTGACTGAAGAAATAAATAAAGTCTATTTTTCAAAAAAAACATTTTTTTAATTCTATTGTAGATAAAGAGTGTAAAATAAAGTAAATAAATATATTCTTAGGAAATAACAAGATAAAATAAAAATTCATGTGTTTCATGAGATATTGATCATATTATTTCATCATTGGAACCATAAAAATAAATAATATCTATAAATGATGAGATTGTATCATTAAACCTTTAAGAATATTGTATGATTGAATCATAAGCCCTGTGAAAGAATAATATTAAATTAATCATAAAATATTATCAAAATAATAATAATAATGATATAAAATTTCAAATAGGATGTATATACTTTTCTTAAAGGAACATAGGTGCGTAAAATATTATGTGTACAAAAAATAAAAAGCATGTCAAAAATCATTTACCATAAGTCCCAAATTTATTTTTACACATTCAAAAATAATGTATTATAAATATAAGTTTATTATAAATATATTTTAGAATATACTCATATGATTCATACCAAATATTATTTACTTATAATTTATTATTACCCATTAATTAATAATTTCTTATTAAAATCACATTTTGGGTAGTAACTGCTTCATTTTTCATGTATGTTTTGTTTTATTATTTATGATACATTTACCTTGATAATAGTTACTTCATATATATAATTTTAAAAATAATATAAATATCATATGTATTCAATATATATGTATTTTTAAGAATCTACAAAATCTATAAATATATTATGAAATACATCATTCATGGAGATGGTAAGTCATTCTTACGAATGAACTTTATTTCCATTTTTTAATTGGTGGAACAAAATAATGGTAAAAATTTAGCCACCTTTGTAAAATCAGAATAATATAATATATATCACATATATTTATTTTCATTTTCATTATTACCTTCAATTAGAAGTGTTAGTGAAAAATGAATCGCATCGCTTCACAAGGAGATTGTGTTGTGTAAACACAAACGACGTTATCATATATTCAATGGAGGGTAAGGTAATAAATTATATGATATATTTACTTTATGTAATGATTAATATTTAATTATTATAATATATAAACATAAAAATAATCCTTAGTTAATTACATATATGTTTTAAATGAAAATTCAATCACATTTCTTCACGAAGCAGTAGTCTAATATACACACGTGCAACATTATCATATTCCATATGGAATGGAATTTAAAAATACAAATGAGTTTTTATAATTAAATAAGTATTCATATAAAATAAATATCATATATATTATTTATATACATCATTATATACATCAAATAGAAGTGGTGATGAAAAAAAAAATTATGTCGGTTTGTAAGGTGGTAGTCCATTATAAACACGGTCAATGGTTTCATTTCCCATTTTAAGGAGGATGGGAAAGATATATGTGATTAAATTAACTTAATAAAATATAATTATATTGAATATACTTATTTTATTATATTATCATGGTTTAATAATATTTGATGTATTTTTTGGAGGAAATAAAACCAAAACACATGTTATAGATTTTAACCTCTTCTGCGGATAGCCACTATAGGATTATAACTAAAGCCTTTTTAAAAGGGTTTTATTATAAAAACAATAACAATAATTTTTTTAATTTAATAATTTAATTGGTTACAAATTGAAATATACAAATGTGTCTTAAAGTGATAATAGGATAGGAGAGCAGGAGGCCTTTTATATGTGGGGTAGAGGACAAGTGTGGAATTTTTGAAAATAATAAAGTACCGACATTTTTCAAATGTCATGTGGATGTAAAATGGTAATTTTATATCATTATAGGTGATACGTTATAATTATGTTATTTAAATGTGTTATGTAAAAGTTTATACATCATTTAACACCTTATATTTTTTTTCCCTAGTAAACTCATTTTAACTATTACATTGGTAATAAATTTTTACTATTTTCACTATTCCTTATGAACAAAAAATAAATTAGAATTATTATATAAAATTAATATTATTTATAAAAAAATAAAAAATATATTTTTCCAAATTCAATTAACATATGTGGTAGAATTTAATTTAAAATTAAACCTGCATACGTTATGAAAAAGGTAGTTTTCAAAATATAAAACATCAAAAGATAAAAAAAAATTTATCAATATTTAATATTAAATTGATTCCAACGACCTATACTGGTTTAATTATAATATAATTGAACTAAATTTACTTTTTAAATTTTTTTTATTAAAATTTTACATCTTAAATTCTTTAAACATAAACAGATTTATCAATTAAAACCTGTATTTTTAACAATTAATTAAGAAATTATTATTCTAAAGAATCCCAAAAAAAATCACCCCAAGATAATTTTTAAATTTCAATTCACCAAATTAAAGTAAAATTTTCAAATAATTTCTCTAAATGTTTCAAGAATTGTTTTTATTATTTTCTTCATAAAAAATAATAAAAGTATTATTTTGAGAAAATAAGATTTTCAAAACATATAAAAACATTATAATAAATTCAGTATTTATTTATCAATATGATTTCATTATATAGAACTGTTATACATAATTTTTAAAATTTGGTTATTCTTATTCATACTATCAATTTTATCATATCGGTTATAATCACCATATTAAATAGTAATATAAATGATTTACTATAGTTTGGTAGACCTCATTGTTGCATGTAATACAATAAATATAAGAAATTAAATACAATCAGTTAGAAAAATAATATTACATAAAATCTTTTTTTTTACAATCACTATACCACCAATTTATTACACTACTTGTATGGAAATTAAAAATAATGAAACCTCCATTTTTTTGTACCTCAATGGGATGATTGATGACCTAGTGCCATAGTTCAAGGGTACATCGATGAGTGAAGCTAGAAAATAAAATGAGTTGACAAATGAGGTGTAATGAACTCAAAAGAGTCCTATATGATGAAATCCTCTAATATAATATATTTCTAAGATATGGGTGATACTTCTAGATCCTATTCCCTTAATTGGTATGATATCTCATTTAATATCCATTTTTTTAAGCCTAATTCAAAGAATTTGTGTGGGAGTGGTATTTTAAGAGAAGTACCTCATATGTTATAGAGATATTCGAAACACCCTAATTGTAGGGAAGTTTCCAAAACAAATTAATTAGCTGACGACACCCAAAGATATATCCAATTAGAATCATCCAGAATAGGTTGAATATGACATTCATGAGCTCCAAACAATAACTTAGTCACATAAGGATGGATGTTTTGACAAAGATTTATTTTTTAAATTGATCGATATCATATTGAATGGGATTATCAATGGTTATGTGTTATTAGAAAATGTTGATATTGAAGATACATAATATGTAACAAATAAAATCAAAGAGAAAGATTTTAGAAATTGTTTTTTATGGGAAGAGGTAAAATAAATTCCCATATGAACCTTACATTATATCATTAATGTCGCAACTAATATCAAATTTTTACATTATATGAGTTTTTAGAGGATTTATCACAAATTATATCATGAAATATTTTCTCAGGTAAATATATATAATCCTGATAGATTAATCATGTGATGAGGATTATGGAATTTTTTTCTTACTCGAATGGTGTATCTCCATGTAGTGTTATATGACCCACCAAAGGTGTTCCCGATGTTGTCACCAGTATCTCCACCCTTAAAGATTTATCATTAATATTTTTGTAGGAGGAATCATATTGGGATTTTGGAGCTTCCTCTAATATCATTTATGTGTTTAATCCATTATCATACTGAAATATCATTTTGTGGTTAACATTGAAAGGCATGCTGGATTATAAAGAACATATAACCTGAAAATGCGCGCAATTTACCCCTAAATATTTTTCCATTGGTTATTCCATAAATAATTAGGACGTAGTTTATAACTTATATGTTCTATCCATCACATATACCCATTATATACTAGTGATAGACTAATGGATATTGATAATATTTTTCATTATTATGAAATGGAGGTTATCATACTTAGTGTCTCTTTAGTCATAAGGTAGGTTATCCTGATCTAGGAACATTGTTTTAAAGTTTACTTAATGTGGTTTTCTATGTGTATCTTCTGATGGTATTTCTTATGATGATTTTGGTCAAGGGATTCCTTTTGAACCTACAACTACACCATAGAGTGTGTTTACTTCATAGGTGGACCTTGTTCCTTGAAGTCCTATATAGATATTATTTTTGAAGAAAATTATTTTACACCATAAATTGTGGTGACAGCTGTTAATGAAGTTATCACAATAGTGAATGAATGTGGGTACCCACACCTCTAATTATTTTCTTTTATATCATGTTTATTAACTAGAATATTTTTAATGTTTATTTTGAAAGCCTAGATTCAACCCAAAAAACAAAATGTATTACTTATTTGGTTCCTATTTCATTGAAATTTGTAGGGATATCCACTAAATTAACATTAACTCACTTGGAAGATGTTGAATTTTTTCCATCTCTATGGGAATTTTTCTAGTGCATAATACCATGATGGTCTCTAAATCAATCACATAATATGTCACATTCTATCATATGATACATAAATAGGTACGAAACAACATGTGGATCCACGTCCATAAAACCTCCCTCAAGGATTTTGGATTCCAATTTTATACCCTTTATTACTCGTTAATCAAACTAGGCTATATTGGGAAAAAATACAAAAAATCCAAGCTAGTTTATTGGAGATGATTAGTACTTGGGAGTTAGTGGTGGATATAAATAATGATTTCAACCTTAAAATCTAGGGCATGTTTTGAAAATATCATGGAAAAAATAAATATAAGAAAATTTGTAGTATGTATTGATTATGTTAAAAATATTGAAAAAAATCACATATGGAAAATACATGATGGACCAAATTTATTAAGCAATGTAAACCCTAGAGAAAAAGGTAGAGGATGAACAAAAGTTGATCGAATGTTCCAAAAGATATGGGATTAATGTTGTTTCATGGGTGGGGACATTGTTACATGCTAGCGATATGGAAGCTATTATATTGGTTATCTTGTGTTAGGTAATTAATTTCCCAAATTAATCCCTGGCCAAAATTTGGGATTCCATCAAGTATGCCTTTTTTGTTTCATCCGTGTTCACGATTCCTCTTTGAATATGAAGAAAGATACTCCAAATATTATACTATACGCTACTTTTTAGTCAATGAATTGAAAATATTTCCAAGTAACATCATTATTTTCAATTTTAAAACATTTATATTATCTCCAAAATAAATCCCTAATAATATACACAATTAAAAAATATTAATATCATAATAATTTATCCCACATGAACATTGTATTGGAGTAGATTAGGTAAATCATAATCTGCAAAAATTTGTGTCAATAGTGATATATATGAATTCATACATTGTCTTTTTCTAATATAACCTTGGATAGATATATCCAGGAAGAATATGGAGGGGCATGTACAATAACCATAAGCTATGGAAAATTCATCTAAAAAATAAATTTGAGATTTTTCCACTCTTAAGAATATACTCATAGTAAGATATAGGTAAGATGAATTTGGAATCACATTTACCATAACCATAAGCCATGATTTTCCAAATCATATATTATATATGACCTTATTCTAGACTTGTTCCCTTAGATTATTGGATAAGGATCGAATATGGTGTCATATATACAAAAAAATGCTAAGGTTTATCCACTTAGAGATTGTACATTTGAATGAATCCAAATATTAAAAAGCATGTATATTAATTTTGTAAGGACTATTCTAATGCACAAAGTGTGTCATGTAACATAAAAGTTTCCATTCATTAACATTTCAAAATTCATTTGAACCAATATATAATGAAAATAAAGGTTTTTACTTTTTCCCTTGGTCTGCGTACCTTCAAATAAGATATTTATTTTTATAAGGATGAATGGTGGACCCCAAAATATTTATGTATTTTAATTTATTTTAACCCAAAATATTTTTTATACTATAAATATCATGTGTATTAGTGGGTTGGAACTCCAAATTTACCCTATTTCCCCATTATTTTTTTAAACCAGATATTTTATCCCATTTCTCTTTGTTAAAGACTCTATGTATTCCTAGACTATTCAATATTCATACAAACAAATCCAGAGAAACAAACATTCCCCAAGACTCCTTTTACAAATTTTCCATTAGGGAGTAATATATATCATTCCTTAGAGTATTTTATAGTCATTCAATCCAAACCAATGATATTGGTACTTAAGGTTGGGTAATTTTCACTAATCGATGAGGAATTCAACCTAGAAAAATGGTCACAGTTAACATAAGTAGAATGAGAATTCTCAAACAATAGTATAGAACTCCACATGGGGATTGAAACAAATGATGGTCAAAATATTTTTATTAGTGAGGGATAATAATTAATCTCATATAGATTCAACCCAAAAAATAAGACTTTTCCCAATATCATATAGACTTGATGTCACGAACCGTCCCCCAGGGCCCGCATCGTGACTACTCCAAGCCCATCTTCCATAGGCCGGGGGCTGGAAACTAGCACCAAAGGCGTAATTCACTAAAACTGGGAAGGAATTGACTTTATAAATCATAAACACACACAACCAGAGTATAAGTGGAAGAAAAACACTAAGTAAAAGCTGTATAACAAGTGTACAGAAAGTAAAGGGGGCCAGAATACTAGCCCAACTGTAAAGTACAAATATAACTAAAAGAAAGTACATATAAAAAAGGGACAAACAACTGAAAGTTGAAAGAAGATCATGGATATTCCACCAGGGTTCCTACTAAAAGAGTAGGTATATATGGCCTCCTCATCACTCCACATCCATTAGACTCCACCGTGTACCAATACGTTGTAAGGTCCTCCTCCAGGTACCGTCCAGTCCTGGCGCTCTCGGCCTCCGTCAGCACTGTCTGTTGTCTGCATCCAATACAATGAGGTGCGGACATAGCCCGTGCAGTGGTGAGTATAAAGATATGCAGTAGGGACCCCAATACCCTTAAGGTCTCACAAAATCTAACAAGGATAAACCAAAATGTATGATTCCAATGGATAACCATTACTTAGGTATATGCCCATACATTAACCTAAGTTATCAATTAACCCATCTCAATCATTAGAAAAACACAATGGTCATTGACTCATCTCAAGCCAGGATTTTCATTAACGAAACCATGGCTGTTAGAGAACACCTCCTCTATCGAATAAAGTGTCCATTCCACTACTCTGAGGAACTACTCACTAACCTTGGACTCATGAGGTACTTCTCTTGTTGAGTACCGCGGGTCTTCTTGCAAACCGGGCGCTTCGTCTGCTGTGGGTCTACCACCAAACCGGTTGCTCCCCCTATAGTCTTATGAGTTACTCCTCCTGTCGAGTACCGCAGGTCTCCTACCAAACCAGGCCCTTCATCCGCTGTGGGTCTGCCGCTAGACCAAGCGCTCCGTCCACTAGGCTAATCGAATCTCTCTGAGTCTAATCGGCTAAGTAGTAGTCAGTTCTATAGCTACTAGGTCTCTGCACTCTGTATGCTCGTCTCTGGGAGGATCTGCTCCATGATCTACTGTTCGATACTCCAAATGTCTTGAAGTCTCATGTAGAAGTATCTCAAAGGACCGTCATGTCATAGGGGTCTCAACCCAACAGACATCACCTCAATCGGATGCCCGGTCTGTGAGTTATCATCCTTTTAGTCTCGAGGGCCCAGTTGTTTTCGTGTATGAACCAACCTGACCATATCTCAACTATAACCTGAACTCCCATGGGGTTTTTTCAAAGGGATGTTTATGCTCCATGAAAACCAGCACTGCAGACGGTTCGTCAAACGGACGACCGATGCGAAAGATATGGCCCAAAAGGTAATGGGTCAGTAATGGGCTCAGGTCCGGTCTGACCCGGTCGGACCATCTCAGCCCAACCCAGTATGGGCCGACCCAGTCTTGGTCGACCTGGTCAGACTCACTGGGTTTGACCTGGTCCATTGGGTGGGTCAGCCCGCTATGTTTTGACTCGGTCCGCTGGCCCCAACCCAACGTAACACGAGGGTGGTTCGGCCTGGTAGTCACCACGTAGGCGGCTAGGTAACTCAGCCAGGGAGACAGGGCTGGTTCATCCAGCGACACCTTGGGGGGACGCCGCAGGTCAGCTTGGGAGGCCGGTGGCCGAAAGGCCAATAGGCAGGCTGCGCGGGGCGCGGGTAGGCCGGCTGGTCACCGACAGGCCGCGGGTGCACGGCGAAGGGCGCGGGTGTGCCGGACAGGGTGTGTGGGTGCTGGGTAAAGTGTCAGGATGACGGGCAGGGCACTAGAGCACCAGAAAATTCACAGAAGTGGCGTCGGGCAGTAGCGCGCGGGGGGGGGGGGGGCGCCAGGGCGCTGAGAAGCGGCACAGGGGGCACCGAGCAGCAGCACAGGGGTGTCGGGCAGCACACTGGGGCAACAGGGACCGGCACAGGTGCACTAGGAAGCGGCACGGGGGCGCCGGGTAGTGTGACAGGGTGCCAGGAAGGGGTATGAGGGCATCG
This sequence comes from Viscum album, assembly GCA_963277665.1. Lineage (NCBI taxonomy): Eukaryota > Viridiplantae > Streptophyta > Magnoliopsida > Santalales > Viscaceae > Viscum > Viscum album. Next base: position 114,802,792 of record OY728155.1, on the reverse strand, counting down.
GGCAGCGCTCCGGGCAGCGGTGCGAGGGCGCCGGGCAGCAGCGCAGGGGCACCGGGCAGCGCGCCGGGGCGCCAGGCAGTGGCGCGGGGCGCACCAGGAAGCGGCGCAGGGCGCTCTGTGTAGCAGCGCGGGGCGTGGCAGTGCGTGGATGTCGCGGGTAGCGCGGCCTTTGATATCTGGATTTGTCGTTGTCGCCACGTGTACCACCTCCGTCATCATCAATCAAGAACAATCAAAAGGGATAGGGTCGGGCCATGTTCGTGCGGCCTGAACCCTCCACATTATGACGATAGCATTTTGAAACAAAGTGATCAACAAACGATGAAGAATGGAGGTTTAAACTCATACATAAATTAACTCAAAAATCCACATACCTTTGATTTTTCGATCGTCGATCGACGTTCGTTGACGGTGTTGTGGAATGAAGATGATGAAGTTCATCGATCTCTGCGTGCTTCCAAACCCGAGTTGCTTCGGCTCATGGAAGATGCTCCACATCGGTTGAGACTCCGAGGGATAAGTCGAAGGAGTTCGGCGTTCTTCTTCCTTCATTGGAGAAAGCGTAAACCTCCATGTGTTTGGTGTCACGTCACTTTACTAGCGCTTCATCGCTTGATGAAGCTATCCCAAATCTTACTCCCAAGCTCTCTATATATAAGAGATGGGGAGAGGTAAGTAACCATCGTGTAATTTATTTTGGTTCATTTATTAGGAACCTTTCTAATTTCCAACGATGCGATTACTTAATTTAAAAAGGGAGAACAAATTAATTGGCACCACTAAATTAATTGCACAAGAGGTGGAACACTTAATTTGGAGGATGTTAAGAGGCACCCTATAATTAATTTACGCGCTTTGGAAAAATTATTTGGCACGCGTGCTGGATCAATTAATTGGCATGTGCGTTGGAACAATTAATTGCGCAGAGGAGGTCAACATGTCCTCCCTCATTGATTAGAGGTTATGCGTCTCAGGTGGTCCCCAGGTCATAACCTCTCGCGGGAGGTTATGCTTGGGTGGACCCCACCACCATAACCCCATATGGGAGGTTAGGGTGTGGCAGTCCCACCCCCAACTCCCAAGGGGAGGTTCCAGCTAACCGCACACACTTAGCGGCTGGAATAAAATAAAGTGTGGCTGCACTTTATTTTATTATTTTTAATAAAAATCTACAAACTAATTTTTATTCCCGACCATCCACCATCGAAGTGAAAGTATTCTTAAGAGAAAACGGGAACTGCGAGTTCAAAGGTGCCATCAGATTTCAATTCCGAGCATCGGTTCAAAAGATATGAAACGCCGCTCGCACGTTTTTTGAACGTACCTGAAAAAAGTTCAGAAAATTATTATCAGTCACCCTTGACCCACTGTGGTAGAGGATTGGCTCTGCCTAGGTGAAACATGCCCCAACCAACCCAATGGTACTCTCGGATTTTCAATCTAAGTTACCGTTTAGATGTTATGAGTTTTACAACAAAATAATTGTCACTTAATTATTTTATTTGCGGCCAAAAACTATCTTTTTATGGTGGCCCGTGTTTGCCAAATTTGGTATCTGCTTAAATAATGCAAGCCCTCATTAGTTAAGTGGTGGTCTTATATTTTTAATTTGAGCTACTGTTTGTGAGTTATAATCATTTGAAAAATAAAATAACTTTATTTAATTATTTTATTTATGGTTATTCCATTTTTGGGATTTCTCACAGGAGGACCGCGCCGACTAAACTTAAGTCACGCCTATAGTAAACCTGCCATCTTGAGCACAACAGTGCCCTCAGATTTCTCATCTGAGTAACCGTTTAAGAGTTATTCCACTTTGTCAGGAAAACTGCTTATGCGCGTTAATTTAAGCTTAACAAAACATCATAAATTGATTCTGGGCACACTGGCCCTCGGAATCACCCACCGTCGGAAACTGCGGACTTGTCAAATTCCCATATATTTAAAAAACTACATGGAAATTCTGGGTCTTTACATTCTCCCCACCTCAGGGCTTTACATCCTCGTAAGTAACGAATCAAACTAAGGAAACATGTGGGGGTACTAAACACGTATCTGAGACTCTTTCTCCCATGTGCTCACAGGGAGGTTCTCGTGCTTCCAGTGAACATACAACAGAGGTATCAACCATCCACATAGGACCCACTCCAGTCGATCCTCAATCTCCACTGGAACCTCCATGAAAGTCACCCCATCATAGATGTCCAGCACCCCATGGTCGATGATGTGGGAAGGGTCATGCACGTATCTCCTCAATTGAGAGACGTGGATGACGTGGTGCACCTGGTGCAACTGAGGTGGAAGAGCTAAGTTGTAAGCCTCCTCACCTACCCTGCTGAGGACCTGGAAGGTCCAGTGAATCTCGGAGATAACTTGTCACCTCGGCCAAATCTCCATAGACCTTGTCGAGGTGAGACTCGTAGGAAGGCATGGTCTCCATCCTTGAACTCAATAGTTCTATGTCTCCTGTCAGCATACGACTTCTGTCTACTCTGTGCAGTCTTCATCCGCTCCTGGATGACCTGCACCTTCTCTGTGGTAGCTTGTACAATCTCTGGTCAGTAGGAAGAGGGCCGACTTCGTGAGTCGGTTGATGATTACCCAAATAGAGTCATGTCCCCTGGACGTACGTGGAAGACTCGTCACGAACTCCATGGATATCTCATCTCTCTTCCACTTTGGGACCATTAAAGGCTAAACCAAGCCTGCTGGTACCTAATACTCCACCTTCAATTTCTGAAAAGTGAGGCATCAAGAGAAAAACTCCATTATCTCCTTCTTCATACCTGGCCACCAGTGCTGTTGTCGAAGGTCATGGTACATCTTTGCCACACCTGGATGTAACAATAGAGGGGATATGTGGAACTCTCTCAACACTTCCTCCTGAAGAGCAACCGGTACCATGGTATGTTCTATGAAGTGGATGATGTGCTCCCCACCTTCATAAAATCCATTTGGTTCCTTCCCTATATTTATTTGAGCACATCGTGTCTTGTAGTCAGCATCTCCATGATGTGCCTCCCTGACTCGCTGATGAAGTGGGGGAGTGACTATAAGAGACTATAGAAAGGCTGCTCCATCCCTATCCACAAAGGATATCTTTAAGGCAGCCATCTGCTGTGTCACCTCGCCTAGAAGTTGTATACCAGTCCTCCTGCTATGCGCATCTGTAACAAAGTTCCCCTTCCTATGAGTATAGATTATCTTGAAGTCATATTCCTGGAGGAACTGAAAACTCAAAACTTCTTCTACCACGAGGGTAAGGTTGGCTGACTCAAGAGTGATTGGCTACACCCTCTTATTCATGAGTTCAACTTGTGCTTCCTGGGTTTCCTTTTTCGCCGACTAAGGAAAACGTCATCTCAAATTTGTAGACAAACCACAACCTTTTTTCCTAATATAGTCAATCTATGTATGAACTGTGGTTTCCCAGTCCATACCCAAACTAACATCGTAAGGCCTCGACACTGCCACCAAGAGGTTCCAATCAAAACTCTCACCTCAAGGGCTAGATCACACTATCTGCATAAGTGTGATTATAGAGTATCCCCTCAAAGGTATCTCTAGATGTGAGGGTCAAGTCAATGGTTTAACCAAAAACTCTAGGTCTGGGACAAGACTTGTGGAAGGAAGGAAAGATTGGTACCTATTTCTATTGATACAGTAGCTAGTAGTAGACATTGTCCATACCTAAAATCATTCCTAGAGCCCTTGGGTCACACTCCTTGACTGCATGAAGCTATTATCTTCCTCTTCCCTCCAGCTCCCTACGCCTGGCGTGGACTACAAAGGTGGGTGGTTATAACATGTCAAAATGTACACCACCTCATGCTGCTCTCCTAGCTATGCTTCCACGTCTGCTACCCTACAGATTAATATTTCCCTCTTACATCCACTTTCTGAAAAAGTTTACATGCCCAAGTGTCTAAGACTGGTGCTAGTTTCTTACTTTCCCACTACTAACATTCACTGGTTGTATCTGCTCAGCCAAAGAACATTCAACCGAAAAGGTTCTCTCTAGCATCCTAACATAGGTAGGAATACAAAGAGGAAAAAGAAAGTGTTGGCTCGGATGTCCCAAAACACATCTCACTCGAAGGTCCAAGATCTAAAGCATGGATCGTATCATATTAATAGAGTACGAGGAACATTCGGTATGCCTCGATGAATACTCAGCTACCGACATGTCGTCTTGACAAAGTTGTAGAAGTTCTAGAGAACTCTCAGCCACCTCCTCAGGCCAATCCTCACCTGCCTGTAAGTCAGGCTCACCTTGAAACCTGAGGGGTATCTGATGTTGAATCATGTGTAAGACACTAAGCCTATATGTGTCATCAACCTGTATCGCCGGTTGAAACTCTTGACCAACAGGTAGTGATATAGCCAACACACTACCTGAAGGTACAATCTCAGAAAACGGTTCAAGTACTGAAACCCCATCACTATGTGGACCAACCTCAAGGTCACTAACTGGGAAACACTAGTAGATAAGATCACCATTTTCTCTACTGGTGTATCAACTAGGTGGATAACTCTAGAAATCGCCTCCACTCAGTCCTCTGCTGCCTGGGAATCTTTCTCACCTCTTAACCTCGAATGCCTCTACTGTTTGAACTCGTGTTATGCACTCAGTCAGCGTGCACTGTCCTCCAGTGCGGCTAGGGGAATCTGCTGCCCAATGGGTAGTGGTGTTGCTGGTACACCACCTGACGGTGCAAACATAGTAAGAGGGCCCTGTACCGGAGCCTTGTCACTCGGTGGGTCATCATTGGGTACACTCTCAAAACTCCAACTGGCTGTCTGTATATAGGCATCCTGAATAGATGCAACACGGTCAAAAGATTATACCTGGTGAGCTGACCTAGTTAGAGATGACTTAATGAAAACTTTTTAAAACACACACACAATCAGTGTTTTCATGTACTAAGTTGGAAATTAGTAGTCAAGGTCCTGGTGTATGGATAAGTAGACCACAGAACCAACACTGGACTTCCTGAACTAAAAACCACACTCAGTACCCTTAACACTATTGCTTCACAGAAAGAAAATATCTGAGTCCTAAGTTCTATGGTAAAACCGACTCCTCTGATACCAATTGTCACAACCCATCCCCTAGGGCCCGCATCGTGACTACCCCAAGCCCGCCTTCCATAGGCCAGGGGCTGGAGACTAGCACCAAAGGCGTAATTTCCTAAGACTGGGAAGGCATTGCCTTTATAAATTGTAAACACACACAACCAGAGTAAAAGCGGAAGCAAACACTAAGTAAAAGCTTTATAACAAGTGTACTAAAAGTAAAGGGGACAGAATACAAGCCCAAATATAAAGTAAAAATACAACTGAAAGAAAGTACAACTAAAAAGGGACAAACAACTGAAAGTTGAAAGCAGCTCCTGGATCGTCCTCCGGGGTTCTTATTTGAATGGTTGGTATAGATGGCATCCTCAGCACTCCACGTCAGCCAGACTCCACCATGTACCGATACATCAGAAGGTCCTCCTCCGGGTACCGTCCAGTCCTAGCGCTCTAGGGCTCCGTAAGCATTTTCTGTCATCTACATCCAACACAACGAGATGCGAGCATAACCCGTGCAGGGGTGAGTATAACGATACTCAATAGGGAACCCGAGACCTTTAAGGCCTCACAATACCTGACAAGGATAAACCAAAAATTATGATTCCAATGGATAACCAATACTTGAGCATATTCCCATACAAAAACCTAAGTTATCAAGTAACCCATCTCAATCATGAGGAAAACACAAAGGTCATTGACTCAGCTCAAACCAAGATTTTCATTAATGAAACCATGGTTGTTAGAGAACTCCTCTTATGTCAAGTACAGTGTCCCTTTCGTGACTCCGAGGCACTACTCACTAACCTTGGACTGCTGAGGTACTCCTCCTGTCGTGTACCAGAGTTCTACTGCCAAACCGGGAGCTCCGTCCGTTGTGGGTCTGCCGCCAAACCGAGCGCTTCCCCTATAGTTGTCAGAGGTACTCCTCCTGTCGAGTAACGAGGGTCTGCTACCAAACCAGACGCTCTTTCCATCGTGGGTCTGACACCAAACTGGGCGCTCCTTCCATTGGGCTAATCAAATCACTCCGAGTTGAATGGGTCAAGCAGTCGTCAAGTCTATAGCTACTAGGTCTCTGCACTCTGTATGCTCGTCTCCAAGAGGATCCGCTCCACGAGCTACTGGTCGATACTCCAAGTGTCACTAAGTCTTGGGTTGATGTATCACAAAGGACCACCACGTCATAGGGGTCTCAACGCAATAGACGGCGCGTCAATCGGATTCCCGTTCTATGAGTTATCAGCCTTTTAGTCTCGGGGGCCCGATTGGTTCCGTGTACGAACCAACCTGACCATATCTCAACTATACCCCAAAATCCTATGGGGAATTCTCAAAGGGATGACTATGATCCATAAAAACCAGTGCCGCAGACGGTTCGTCAAACGGACGTCCGGTTCCAATGATATGGCCCAAGAAGGAAATGGGTCAGTAATGGGCTCGAGTCCAGTTCGACCCGGTTGGACCGTCTCGGCCCAACTTCGTTTGGGCCCACCCAGTCTGGGTTAACCCGGTCAGACTCGCTAGGTCTGACACGACCCATTGGACAGGTCAGCCTGCTATGTTTTGACCTAGTCCACTGGGCCCGGCCCAGCGGACCGCGAGAACGGTTCGGCCCGGTAGTCGCCACGTAGGCAGCTCAGTAACTCGGCTCGGGAGACTGGGCCGATTCGTCCAGCGACACCACGGGGGACGTCGCAGGTTGTCTCGGGAGGTCGGTGGCCGGGAGGCCAGCAGGTATGCCGCACGAAGCGTGGGCAGGCCGACTGGTCACTGACAGGCCGCGGGTGCACCGGGCATGGTGCGGGTGCGCCGGGGAGGGTGCATGGGTGCCAGGAAGGGTGGCGGGATGCTGGGTAGGGCACTGGGGCACCGAGAAAGTCACGGCAGGGGCGCCAGGTAGCGCGCAGGGGTGCCGGGTAGCAGCGTGGGGGGGGGGGTAGCGTGCCAGGGCACCGTGTAGCGGTACGTGGGCGCCGGGCTGTAGCCCTAGGGTGCCAGGCAGTGCGTCGGGGCCCTAAGGATCGGCGCGGGGGTGACGGGTTGCATGCCAGGGCGCTGGGTAGCGGCACGGGGGTGCCAAGCAGCGCGCCTGGGCACCGGCCAGTGGAGCGAGGGCACCGGGAAGTGGTCCAGGGCAAAGGGCTGGCGTGCGAGGCACTGGGCAGCGGCGCGGGGGTGCGGGGCAGTGCGCCGGGGCGCCGGGCAGCGGCGCGGGGCCGTCGGGCAGTGGCGCAGGCCGCTGGGCAGCAGTGCGGGGGCTCCTGGCAGCGGCGCTGGGCCCGCCATGCAGCGACGCGGGGCACGGCGGTGCATGGAGGCCATGGGTAGCACGGCCTTTGATCTCGGTCTTCGTCGTCGTCACTACATGTACCGCCTCTGTCGTCATCAGTCAAGAACAACCAAATGGGAGAGGGTCGGGCCTTGTTCGTGTGGCCCAAACCGTCCTCATTACGACTATAGAATTTGGCAATGAAGTTCTTAACAAACAACGAAGAATTGAGGTTTAAACTCATATATAAATTAACTCAAAAATCCACTTACCTTGGATTTGTCGGTCGTCGATCGACGTTCCTTGATGGTGTTTCGGAAAGAAGACGATGAAGTTCATCGATCACTACATGCTTCCAATCCCAAGCTACGTCGGCTAATGAAAGACACTCCACGTTGGTTGAGTCTCTGAGGAATAAGTTGAAGGAGGTAGGCATTCTTCGTCCTTCGTTGGAGAAAGCGTAAACCTCCAAGTGTTGGGCGTCGCATCACTTTACCAGTGCTTCGTCACTTGGTGAAGCCATCCTAAATCCTACTCCCTAGCTCCCTATATATAATAGATGGGGAGAGGTAAGTAACCATCGGGGAATTTATGACGTTTCATTTATTAGGAACCTTCCTAATTTTTAACGACGTGGTTACTTAATTTAAAAAGGGAGAAAAAATTAATTGGCCCCACTAAATTAATTTCACGAGAGGTGGCACACTTAATTTGGAGGATATTAAGAGGATACCTATAAATAATTTATACGCATTGGAAAAATTAATTGGCACGCACATTGGCTCAATTAATTGGCACGTGCGTTGGCACAATTAATTGCACGGAGTTGGTCAACAGGTCCTCCCTCATTAATGAGAGGTTATGCGTCTCAGGTGTTCCCCACGTCATAACCTCTCACAGGAGGTTATGTTCGGGTGGAACCCACCATCATAACCTCTAATGGGAGGTTAGGGTTTGGTAGTCCCACCCCCAACTCCCAAGGGGAGGTTCCAACTAACCACACACACATGGCGGCTGGAATAAAATAAAGTGTGGCTACATTTTATTTTATTATTTTTAATAAAAAACCCAAATCTAACTTTTATTCTCAATCATCCGTCGTCAAGCTGAAAGTCTTCTTAAGCAAATATAGGCAATGCGAGTTCAACGGTGCCCTCAGATTTCAATTCTGAGCACCTGTTCAAAAGATATCAAAACGTTGTTCGCGCGTTTGCTGAACGTACCCGAAAAAATGTTCGGAAAATTATTATCATTCACCCTCGACCCACTACGGTCGAGGTTAGGCTCTGCCTAGGTGAAACATTCCCACAATGAACATAACGTTACTCTCAGATTTTCAATCTGAGTTACCAATTAGAAGTTATGAATTTTACAATAAAATAATTTTCACTTAATTATTTTATTTGCGGCCAAAAACTAACTTTTTCTGATGGCATGCACCGGCCAAAGTTAGTATCTCCTTAAATAAAGCAATCCCTCACGAGTTCAGCAGTGGTCTTAGATTTTTTATCTGATCTACCGTTTGTTAGTTATAACAATTTGAAAAATAAAATAACATTATTTTATAATTTTATTTACGGTTATGCCATTTTTTTGATTTCTCAAAGGATGCGCTCGCTAACTAAACTTATGTCACGCCTAGGGTAAACCCACCATCCTGAGCGTAATGGTGCCCTAAAATTTATGATCTGATTAACTACTTAAGAGTTATTCCACTTTTTCAGGAAAATGGCTTATGCATGTCAATTTAAGCTTAAAAAACTTCATAAATTGATTCACACACACTGGGCCTCGGAATCACGCTCTATCAAAAACTGCGGACTCGTCATATTCCCATATATATAGAAAGAAAATTACATGGATATTATGGGTCTTTAAACTTGAAAGAGGGGTGAGGAATCATATACTGTAAGGGAATGGAAAACACAATCTGAATGTAGATCAAAATCAAATATAAGGAATCTTATAGAGGGGTGCATACAGTTATGGTCATAGTGACCAGAAAACAAAATTGGAACTCAGGTCACTAAACATTGATAAGAAGATAGGTGTTTAATTTACGTGTCTAATACCAAGGAAGGATTACCCTATAATGAATATTATGGGGACTCTAATAGTGAAAAAATCCTTATATGAGATTTATAAAGATTATAGTCATAGTTCTCGAGATAATATGTATGGTTGTGATACACTAAATGGCAATGAAAACCTAGGACTGATCTAACACATATAAACTAGTGATGAAAATTAAGTAAATAATAACATGGTGTATTTTATCCATGAGGTGATGAAATAGAATAATCTTGTTAAGAATAATCATTTACTATGTCTAAAATGTTGGTTTCTACAAAAGTTTTGTTAAGATAATTTGGGGATAAAAGTACTTCCCTTCAGATAGAATATTTGCCTCTAGTTATTAGGCTTAATATGGTATAATAAATATAATTACCAATAAGTTATATCATTTTGGAATCAAATTTTCTTTTTATAAATATCCAAGAATGATTTATAGTTATTCAAAAAACTTGAGGTTTAAGGTGTAGTCAATGTGATGTGGATATTAAAAGAAATAGAACTCTAAAATCTCAAACTAACCATGATTATGTTACTATAGAATGTTTAAGAGGAATGTAGTTGGATGATAATCAGAAACTAGGTATGAAATATATATTTTATACATCACTATGTATTGTGAGCCAATAGGAATAAAGACATATGTAGTTCTTATAAGGCTTCTCAATGAAAAAATTAATCATGCATGGAGGAAAATAAAATGGCTACATCATTGTGTAGAGCCTTTGGATAGGACCCCACATGAATGCAGATAATACATAGAAAATGTTTGAATAATAACATGATACATTGGATAAAGCCAATACTAGATATATGGTAATTACTACATGACCAAAAATAATAGGAATAAACATTCATGTAGTTTTTATTTACTTTGGATGTGAGATCCTCAACTCCTAGATTTTTTTTCTTCCTTGGAATATCATACATATATATGAGGGGCATTCATGAATAATTTTTCATAATATTTCTGTTAAAATAGGTATATTTAACTAGTGAATAGCATTATGGATATTTAAATTCACTTGAATAGATAAATAATGGTATATTTAAATCATAATGTGAGATGATTGAATCGAGACATAGTGGGGTGGAATATGTATAACTAGGATTCCAATTAACTAAATTTGAATAATTGATTCCATTTTAGTGTTATTAAGGGAACATTTTATTAGAATGTTTTCTTCTCAAAATAAAATAATCCTTTTCATGGTAGGATATATACGGTCCATGTATATAATTACAAAGGAAAGGATTAATTTTATAATTGAATTCACTAATTACCAATAGCCTTGAAATGTTTATATTGATTCAAACACTTGATGAATGAAGATCTTTTATAGAGAAACTAAAATTAGTATATGATATGAGATTCCATATATTTATTCCTCTATTTATTTAACAAACACATGGGGTGAAGAAATATAACTAATTATTTATTGATCACTATAATGAGAGGATCTCCTTAATGTGAATAAATAACCCTATCTTGAATGAAAATGTTCCTTTGGCACACTATCATCTTACATGGAAAATAAATTTTCCCTCACTTTTTCCTCAAACAAATGGTTTAGTGAGAATAGATTTAATTTTGAACCCATTGAGGAAATCTTAATATATATGAGAGGGTATAATAATCAATATGAATAATGTTTTTAATTAAGATGAGATTTGTGAATGAGTATACGAAAACTAATCTACACATAACTATACGTCTTAAAATAACTCGAATCAAACCACACATAGTTCTTATATAGGATCCCCTATAAAAAATATATGATATACATGTAGATGAATAATAATATCTTAATACACAAGTTATGTTTTTGTGATCAACGTTACATGATTTAGCAATAGTATATGAACTAGGTTTAATGATAGTTGGGATATGGGCCAAAATCCATGATGAAACCCCCTAGTGTTACTACATATCTTGAAAGAATCGTATTCATGAAAAAAATAGTTATATTTTAAAATAATTATATTCTATTATGTGGAAATTGGGTGGCCCAACATGAATTAGAACACCCAAACACTAGGATGGATGTGCGATTAACGTTTATGGGATTCATAGATGAACGTGGGATAAAATATCCCATTTTCAGTACATATCCGAAAATAATATTAATTGAGTCACACATAGTTCCTAAAATTATAATTTTTATTATTTTATATAATTATAACTTCAATAATCTTAATAATTATAATCAATATATGATATATTTACTTTCTATAAGGTGTCTTGTATATGTTTATATTAAAAACCAATCATTAATAAATAGAAAAAAGAGTTGATGGATTTATATGATATAAATATTTATAGTAGGTTCTAAGATATATAATCCATACATCACAATATATTATAAGATAATAGGAATCAAGCCACACATTGTTCTTGTACATAGATTGGGTCTATGTGCAAGGGATAAAAACAATATCTTCAACCTAACATATGAAAACTGAGAAACCAAGAATATATAAGGGATCACAAACACTATGATGGAGAGAGTTTAGATGTTAATATGATCTAATTCTATTCATATTATTTTAGATCTCCATATCACTATAAATCCTGAAATATTAGGAATCAAGTCACACATTGTTCTTAAAATGTATCTATATAGAATTGGCTCATTTATAGTGGGATATGGTGATGAATTGTAACACCCCGAGCTTCCATTATACGCTTCTCATTCAATAATGCAATAGCTTGCATTGTACGCAACTTCGAGTTCTAAAACACAACGATTAATCAAAGTAGCCGTTATGAATAGTAATAACCACTTTTTAAAATTATAGAAATTTTATATTTCAAAATGGACTTCATTTTTGGATTCGGAATATCGAAATTAGCCTATGTTGAATTTTTGGTATTTTTCTGAGAACATCTAATTTTTTATAAATAGTGAAAAATACTTAAAAACAACTTTTTTAATCAAAATAATTTATAGTGATAAATTATACTATTTAGTGGTTTTAAAGTATAATTAGAATATATTTTTACCATTTTATCCAATGGTGGTCATTAGAATTAATTTAACATTGAAATTGGACATAAACAATTGCCAATCTTTTGATATAAATTGTTTCTTAAAAACACGCTATTTGTTGTGACAGCGGGAATTAATTATAAAATTAATTAATGCAACTTATATGTTGGGAATTTTGTAAAATAGACATCATTTTTGAATTCGGAATATCAATTATATCTTAGGGTGAAATTTTGGCATTGTTCTGAAAAACATCAATTTTTGATGATAGTGAAACCACTAAGTGGTAGTTAAATAACTGATTTTTCGTTTAAATGAAATATTACCACTTCTGTGATTTGATTTTCAAAAATCCGACATACATGGTTGTCATTAAGAAGTAAAATGTGGTTCAATGAGATTAAAATAATTTTTGGTGAATAGTACCTTTTAAGTTCTTAATCGCGATTAGAGGTAATTAGTGTAGTTTAAGGTAAAAATAATGTTTTAATAATATGAGATGAGCTTGACACTTGTCCTAATCCTATTGGATGAGTCATGGCTGACCAAGACAACCCATGGGTCAACTTGGGGACCCCATGGAGCCACTTTAGTTGGAAAATGACATTAATATATATTTATTTAATGTTAAAATTAAATTGAGACAAACATGAGTTGTTTTACTAAAACAGTTTTTAAGTGGGGTTACACAAGTCCAAATTTTGACAATAAATATTGATTAGAAAGATAAAAAGATTTCATACATCATATTATTTTTTTAATAATTTATAGACATTAAATAAATTAAATTATTTATGACATCATTTTGATGCAGCGATGACCTCATTATTTAACGATTTTAATAAAATGAAAAGATAATGTAACATCCAAGGCTTACACTTGTCCAAAGACTATTGGATGGGTAGAGTGCGAACCCTTATCACCGTATCCACGAATTATATAAGTTTCGGACCTCTAAAATCCGAAACTCATTTTATAATAAAGTGACTTTTCATTACTTTCCAAAAGTGCCCCTCCTCTCCACTTATAAAAGGCCCCCACCTCTCCCACCTCATTTACACTTTCAAGCCATTTGGCTCGGCCAAACTCTGCCCAAATACTCTCCCAACTTCCCCCTCTTACTCCTAGAATCCTCACGTTGGGCATAACTCTTACCAATGAAGCCTTTGGCTCAAATCAAAAAGAGTTACCCGATTTTGAGGTAATGTCTTCTCTAATTTTGTTTTGTTTTATTTTTCTTCTACAACCCCCTAAACTCTTTTTATTCATTTCTTTTGTAACAACACCAGTATCCTCAATATACTAGGATGTTGTTATAAGAAGGATTCGAGATACACTTACACACACCTACATCTAATGGTTAAAGAACATACGGTTTCTGTGGATGGAGAATTTCTGCCTCACGAAACGATGATTGTTCAACACTCATATAACACCTTCAAAGGTGGCCATTAAGATGTCACTATTTTTATATATGATATATAATATGTTTATGTTTTACTTATGCTTCTGTATTTCTCATTTATGGCATACTTTATGATTTCCATTATGGGTAAAACGCGATAATTTCATTTTAGGAAGTGCGGACTACCGCCCCCTCAAAGTGATTTGAATTGTTAATGCCATATGTGGGATGTATAAAGGATGGATTAAATGGTATTATACACTATATTATACTGGAATTATATTATACATTTATATCATTATCGTTTCGTTCCATTAAATATGAAATTGAAATGAAAGTAGCGTTCATGCGTACGTACGGCTTACCGTCTCCATGAACGGTGCATTTCATTTCTTACCTCTAAATGTTATGTAATATTATAAATGAAAGTATATACTGGATATATAAGATATATATGACATCTAAATCATGAATATAATTCTGGAGATAATGGATATTCTACCACATAAACAACTTGTAATTATAAGAAGTTTATTGTTGACTCAAGTACCAAAGATCGACAAAACGACCGTTATTAACTTAAATAATTACATAATGGTTATATCATTGTAATAAGTGATATAATAAGGATAATGAAATTAAAAATGGTTCTTAATAAGGTATATATTAACTCTAGTTTATTATTCAGGAGGTTAAAGAACAGTTGAGTCAAGTCAGACACGAGGTAAGGGAACTTCTTAACCCAACTTCCATTCTTTGGGTTAATCTCCTACTTTCAAATTATGTCATGATATTATTATGTCTTATTTTGTATTTTTACTTTCATTATGTGTACCTATAGTGAATACACATAATATATCTATTTTATTTAAAAAAATGATCTTTGTAAGGGAACTTCTTAACCCAATTTCTATTCTTTGGGTTAATCTCCTACTTTCAAATTATGTCATGATATTTTTATGTCTTATCTTGTATTTGTACATTATTTATGTGTACTTATAGTGAATACACATTATAGATGTACTTTATTTAAAAAAAATGATCCTTTTAAGGACTACGTCTCAATCCCCTTTCGTTGAGGCATATATGGTTTTATACACAAATTTCTTTTATACAGTGTATAAACCCCTTTGACTTTTATGTATATTCAAAAGGAATCTTTTTTATACGAAGCGTTTACTAAACGACAAAAGGGAATGTTTTTGTCATACGTATGCGGCGACAACGACTTCTCCGCCACCGTGACCACTATTTGAGTTTCGGCTTCCTCTACAAGCCATACCCTTTTTTTAATGAAAAATAAATGCCATGTTATACTTTTCTTTTATTTTGGTATTGAAAATGGTTTTGAAAACGTTTTTATTATATCAATGTGTTGTATTGATATCTTGTGATTGAAATGTGGAAATGTTATGTTTCATTTATGCATGTTTTATGTGATACGATTATGTTATGGTTTATGAGATGTTTAAACCTGTTCATATGAGGAATGTATTGGACTTAATAAGTGACGGGTGGAGCCCGCTATAGCTCCTCGATGCATCGGTAGGTCTCCTGAGACAACTAGACGTGGAATTGGCCGAGGCCCTTTCCTAATTTGATTTATGGTTTTGGCCGAGGCCTTAATCATTTTATAGGTCTTGGCCGAGGCCTTGACAAAATGTTTTAGAATGTCTGGAATTATACATTCCCTCATTATGAAAGTGGTTATTGATCTTTCATGTGATTATTCGTCAAGTAGAATATCCATGTGAGTAAGTAAGTGGCATTATTTGATTTTACTATTTCCATATTATGCTGAAGTTCAAGTTTAATAAGGCTTTTGTTTAGTTATAAATTTCCTTAAATGTTTATGTTTATTTATGAAAGCTTTTGCAATATTGTTATCCTTACTGAGCATCTGAGCTCACCGCTTTCAATGTTTTAATATTTTCCAGGATGTGAAGAAGTCTTTTAGGAATGACCTACAGGGATAGTCAGAAGAGGATATGAGTGTGGACTATGAAGACTTTGTTATTAGTTTTTTTACTTTATGATGTAATGTAGGACTTATGAATGTATCTAGTGTTTCCAAGGCTACTAAACTAATCGGTCTTTCGAGACTTGATCTTTTCTGGTCATGCCAATGTTACGAAGTAATGCACCGGATCTGGGTAGTTGGGGTCGGGGCGCTACATGAATTGAATGTCTATCCTATTATTATTAATTATGAAATAGGATATTAATAATGTATCAATAAAAATTATACTTGATGCAGTCTGATCCTAATGCATATCCATGAAAAGATCTCATGTTTGAAATTATAGGTATTATCACTGGGGAAAGGACCTATCTGAATACAGAATCTATCGTTAGTACTTGGAAGAGATATATAAGATCCAAAATATATATCATATTAATGGGAATCAATCCAAAATTAGTTATTGATATATAGTATATGTGTACATATTTGGTCTATGTATATAAGGGAAAGAGAGAAGTGATTGGATATCCAAGACACTGAGATTTTAGTATCAACTTCCATTTAAATAAATTTAACGTTGAATATATTGTTTCACATAGAACAAAAAACAAAAAAGTCCATATATATATTTATTATTGAAAACAATATTTTAATTAAACATAAACATTAGTACATTATGTCAATTAAATAATGAAAAAAACAATATTATTTAATTGAGATATTTAATTGTAAGGAAATATAATTTTTTTTATCACATGATATTTTTATAAGATATATTTATAAAACTCAACGAAATATTTAAATATCAATGGATTAGAGGAATTTCATTTTTAGAATATAAAAAATATTTTATAATGGTATTTTGTGGAGAGTATTTTGTAATAAAGTAATATTTTCAAAGGAATTTTCTTAAAGTGTTATATATATTTAATTAATCTTGAATAAAGAATATTGTTAATGAATTTATTTTTTAAATATTTATAAGCAAAATAAATTAACATTCATCCAATAGTTAATACAAAAATGTAATAAGAATAAAATATTTTTAGGCAAAAAATGTATTTTATTAAAAACTCACTTTTATGTACTATGAATTATTGTTTAAAATAAATAATATTTTTTCGTAAAAGGATGATAAAATTTATTTTAAATATGAATAATAAATTAAGCCCTATTTTATATGCAAATTGTTGGAAATAATAATAATAACCCTTAATATTTAGAAATTATTTTTGTCTAAATAATGTTCATTTTAATTTATGTTTCTAATTAAACATTAAATTCATAAATTTTTGAATTCAGATTAAAAAAAATGAGCTTTATTTTTTACATATAAATACTATATAATATTATGATTAAATGTTTTAATTCATTTGGAATTATTGATTTTTATGTGAATAGTATTAAAACTCTATTTTACAAAATATAGTGAATTTTATTACCTTATTATGATATAATCATGATATAAAATTATTTGAAATTTCTTTGCAATAAATATGTTTTTATTATATACTATCATAAATTTATAAAAATATTAATTATAATTTAAATATTTATTTTTGTCATTTTATAACTTAAGTTATACTTTTTTCTAAAAATTCTTTTATGGGTTATACATTTATTATTTTTCAACTGATTTTTATCAATCATATAAATTTAATATTATAAAAATATATGAATTTATTTAATAAGAATATCCAAATTATGAAATAATTTAAAATGCATATTTATTCAAAAAAATATGTCACCATTGCTGAAAAATGAGTTAACATAGTAAAAGTAAATTGTAGCGAAAATATTCAGTTATGGGGAAATGAATAAAATATATCAGTAATCATCCCATAATTTTTGGGTGAGAGGTGGATCAACAAAAAATTACCATTAATATAGTATTTTATACTATTTTACATACATTCCTTTTAAATTGAAATTAATTTAACATGAGGTAATGAGTATTTATAATAATGCCACCCCTCTCACTTAAAAATGCACACATTTACCAATCCTATTATCCTCATCTATAAATCCTCTATGATGAAACAATAGCCACATAAACAATAGAAAAAACTTTTATCCATGTTATAATAGTTTTTTCATCCCAAAAAGACTAATTTAAGAAGACTCTTGTAATTAACAATAGATGTAAAGACGTTAGTGCTTGTTAGTCTAATATATAAACTAAGGTAAGTGTTATCCATATTAATTTTCATCCATTATGATATGAGTCATATTTCCAACATGATTTATATTTTTTTGTGTATGTAATACTGATGGATTTCTTTTTATAAAAAATTTCATTACAATAAAATTATTTGTAAATCCATCTCATGTTATCTCTTTAGAGTTATTTGGATTCAATGGTTGTCAAAGGCTTAAGGAATTTTTTTTAACCCAGTTATCCTTTATTTGAGTTATAAATTTTTAATGAAAATAATTTTCCTATTTTGTATTTTTACACACTAATATTTTATTAAATATTAATTTTTATTCTTCTCAAGAGAATGTAACATTTTTAATTCAAATAATCCACTATGATGAATACAATTCAAATAAAATTATAGTTGTGTTAAGAATAATTCTGATCCTCTAAATTAATTTTTTCCCTTCCGTATCCATATTATTTATTCCCACAAATATTCCAATTTCTTATTTTGAAATCAAAATATATATTATTTCTTGTGATCTTCAATCTTCTCTTTACATATTTTCAAAATTAGGTTTTACTATACTTTTTGAATATTTGTATTTCTAAAAAATGAATTTTAAATATAAAAACATGTTCATTTCATGATCATATATTTTATCCTTAATTCCACATTTTTTTAATTCACCATAATTTCATTTTAATTCACCAATTTAGGGATTTATATAATAGAAGCTTTTAAAAATGGTTTTCATAATACCTTATTGAAAATTAATTTTGAAAGTGAATCATAACATTAAACTTTTATGAAGATATTGAGAAATGATTTTATAAATATACATTTCAAATATCAATAACTTTTCGAGGTATATTTAATGAATCTATCTCCCAATTACATTATGAGAAATTTTTCAAGGTGTTTGAATTTTGGCATCAACAGAGCTAACTCTTGAGATTATTTTACCTAATTATATTTAGAACTATAAAAAATCTATTTTATATTCATGACTTCATCAAGATATGATAAATGATTTACTTTTCATGGAACACATGTGTATAATTTATTATTATGTGATGGTTGGAGTCCTATATTTCCCTATAATGAACTAATGGTTTTATATCTCATGATATAATTATGATATGCGTGGACATGATTATATTATAGATTTTTCCTCAATGATATTCATGGACATGATATTTGTTTAATTTTTTTCAAAAGTTTGTTCAGGGACATTAGAACATTTTTCATATTTTAATGTCTTGTGTATATAAATAATCATTTTTTTGGTTCCAAAGGTTATTTTTTGAAATTACTATATTTTTTGATTTTTTTAACATAGTTTTGTTAGCACGTGATCACAATTTTATTTTCTTCACATGCTTGTGCCTAGTTGTGATAATGTTTTTTATTGTAGATAAATTTTTTCCTAGAAATGACTGTGTAATTTTTTGTTCACATGGATTTTCATAGACATGATCATGGTTTTCTTTTTTCACAATATAATTCAATGAAATTATTTCAGTAAGCTTTATTTACAATATTATCATTTCATATTCCTATAATAACATCACATTTTTATAATACAATAATAATGAATGAATCATGGATCATGATTATTAATACATGTTCTCGAAAACAAATTCCATGGTATGTGTTTTATCATTTGATATTACATGTTGCTCAATTATTCCTAATTGAAAATTAATATAGTTACATGTTATTTTAAATCATTTACTTCTCCCATGGTAATGTTTAAAAAATATTACTTCAAAAAACAATCAAAACATATCTGTATTTTACATCATTTATATAAGTTAAACAATATATCTAAAAGGCAGTCACATAATCCCAAGAATATAAGGTATATTGTCTTTAAAGATCAACTATATATGAAATTTATATTACCTTGCATGTGAACATTTCTCCATATTAGAACCACAAAAAAATCCACTTATATACTAATCCTAGTTTATACACATCTATATAACATGGGGGGAGAAACATAAGAAAGGTGTGAACTCAAATACACAGTAAGGGAAAACCAATCAACGTTTCATCAAGTTTTATATCATATTAATATTAGAAAACATGATTGTGAGGGAAATATATTATTAAAAAGAAAATAGAACTATACTATGTGTACATAAGTCATGATATAATGACATTTAATCTCAAATTTTCAAATATATATAACGGGGAAGGTGTTCTTTATCATGATACATTAATCATGTTTCAAGGATAATAATCATAGGGACATGATTATGAAACAAGATTGGTTCATAAGTATTAGTTGATAAATCTCATGTCATCAATACCCACCAAAACATTCATTACATAGTAGCCTTTGTCTTATCGCACAAAAAACATATTTTGATTAAAATATCCTCACTTATACACTTAGGCTAGGTATAAATACTACCATATACCATATGGATTGGGATAATTTCCCTTGTATAAACATTTTCTTGGGATACATCCCACCACATACCCTTGGTCATGGGATAAATCCTTTAGTTTGCCCATTGGATTTGGGTAAATCAAACTGTGTAGCCTTTGGCATGGGATAAATACCCTGGTATACACATTATCATAGGATAAATAATCTAGAGTACCCTTTAGACTTGGATAAATTCTATCATGTTCCATCTGTATTGATAAAAACATTCTCATGTATCATTTTTTTTGTGATAAATCCTCTTGTGTGCCCTTTTTTTCCCATGAGATATAAACATTAATAATTAATTGAAGGGGGTATAGGACCAAAACCATCATTATTTAATACATATGGTTTCGAAATAAAAAATTCATTAGATTGTTAATAACTCCTCTAATGATGTGTTTATTAAAATATATAGATGGTATCACTATAATTGACCAGAATAATATAAATATTTTATACCCAAAAATTTATCACACAAAAAATGTATTTCATAATAAAATTTCGAGGGTGATTCGAGAAATAATATTCAAAGGAAATATATCCATTATAAATAATGAATAAAATGGCAGGGAAGTCATAAAATATTTTTTTGAATAGACTTTTTATATTTGGTGCAAAATAAAAAGTTATTGTCACTTTGAAAATATAATTTTTTTAAAATGTGAAGTTGTCATTTTCAAAATTATTTCTTCTAAATGAAACGTTAAATAATAAACCTAGAATAAATATGTATATATGTAGTGAAAAACCATTAAAATGTATTACCTTTCAGAATTATCATCAATAATGGGTCCATTAAAAATACACAATAGTTTCCAATAGAAATATGTAGTTAAATATAAAACATTTTATTTTTAAATAATGGAAAATATTTTTAAAATTTTCAAGTACATGTTTTCAAAAACCACATTATGGAAATAGTAATAGATCAGACTTCTTAAAAGATGTTATGTGAAATATGAAGGTCATATGATATGAAACATATTTCAGTTTCCATTTATAATGTTTATCATTTTTTTAATGAAAAATGTTGATTAGGGTACTCGTCATTAAAGAAGATGAAAATTATTCTTATAAAAGATAATGTTTTTATTAGAAGAAATTTCTCAAGGAGTATTATTTGAATAAAATTTTTCATTTTCCCTTCTAGATAAATAGAATTCACCATAAAATAAATTCATATTCAATAAGAAAAAAACCATTGAAGAATGAATATTAATGAAAAGCCTTACAATATAATGGATTTGATTTAACAAAAATCCTTACATATTTTTACATCATTTTAATCCAAGTAATTTTAATGATATAAAATTATATAAATCCTAAAACTACATAAATTTAATTAATATTTAAGGATACATTCAACAATTGGTAGTCACACCTTAACATATATATCATGGTACAAAATAAGATATATGTCTCACAGAATTGAATTTGATACAATAAACCGATTACATTGTTTCCAACTTACTTGAACGTTATATAATATATTTTATAATAGTCATAATATCTTAATATCTTATTTAAAAACCATAATAAAATAAAATAAATTTATTTTATTTATTTATAAACATTTATTTCATATATATTAGTCTTTTGTGGTTTATTTTCATCCTGGATGTTAGAGAATCTTACTGCTTATTTTCTACTAGTTCTCCTAGGGGGATATAAAAAATTATTATAAGAAAATAATTATACAATCATAGGTTATAAAAAATAATATGATCATTTTATAATGATACATATTATCCAATTTTCATTTTTTAGTGGTAAGTTTATGGTTTTTGAAAATGAAAATTATGATGAACTTGTATTCATGGGTTTATCAATCAAAACATAATATATAATAATAAATTTATTAAATATAAATTACACCATTATATGTTAACATTAAATATATTAAATAAATTATTATTATATTATATTAACATTATATGTAGTTTTTTAATAATTCCTAAGATAACATTATAACATCATTCATGTGGATGGTAAAACAAATCCAAATGCGAGCGGGATGTAAATATTTTTCGAGTAAAGGTCTATTTTTTTGTGAAATATTCATATAAAATTAGAATAAGATTAAAAGTTTAATAAATATCATATATAATCAATGAAATCATTCTCTGAACCATCCATTTAGGGTGGTGATGATAAATTAAATACATCCTTTATAGAGGCAGTAGTCCACTATATGCATGATTAGTGATTCCATTTATTAATGAATGGAAGAGAATATATGTGTATCATAAATTATAATGTCATATTTAAAAATGAAAAATAATAATCTTATTTATTCATAAAAACACATCCTAGTTCTAACTATTAAGTGTAGTGATGAGAAATGGAATACTTCGTTTCATGGAGGAGGTAGTCCATTGAACGACCGATTAACATTATTTTATCTTTCTATGTGGATGTGAATGAAAATATAACAGTTGTTATATTAATATAATAACACTTATGTATAATAATGATATTAATTTCATTATATTAATATTTTTTTGATGTTTTTGTAAGGTAAAAATTAAAGATAAAAAATTTAGGATTAACTAATACTCATGTTGGGACCCAAAATTTTCTCTTAGAAGCCTCCTTGAAAATAAAGGTATTAGGCCAACTAACTTGCAAATGGGCCTTATTTAAATGATATAATATTAAACTAATATATATATATATATATATATATATATTCTTGGGTATTATTATTAAATTAAAATAAATAAGGGTGGAATATTGGGGTGGAAGTGTTCCATATTTATAAGTTAAGAAACAGGAACATTTTTGAATACCTGTAATTTTTCAATAATGGCATGACAATATTCAAAGTTCATTGGATACAATAGATTGAAATAATCAATTTCTATGTCCTATATAATTTATAATCCTCAACCACCCATTTTATTAAAAGTTTTAATCATTTTTCAATCCTTATAAATCTTGATTTTTAGATATTACCATTTTTTTCTTAGGTAACTACTTATAAGCATTGTAGTTAATATTTTATTAAAATTAAATGGTAACCCTTATAAACAAATTTTTATGTAATAAAACTAAATTAAATATACATATATTATAACTAAATTTATGAATAAATGACAATTATATTTCTAACTCAAATATTTAAATTATAGAAAAATGGTTTTATTGAAAATCATTTTCCCTTTAAGGGTTTTTAATCATATTTAGTATTGATTTAAAATTTAATGAATATTAATGAACATATATATAGGTTTAAAAATTTCTTAATTTTAGTTTTAAAAATGTATTAATTTATTTTATTAGATAAATATTAAACGATGTTAAATAAATGGTTCTTTGAAAATAACAGTTTTATCATTATCATGTTAATTAACATTAATCCTTGTAATCATAGTTTTATGGAAATAATTTAATTTCCATTCATCTATAATATGAATATTTTGATAAAAAATATTACATATATTTTTTTATTTAATTATAAATGTTCTAAAAAAATATTGTAAATATAAGTGAATAAATATATTTTTAAAATTAAAATATTACTTAAATTTAAAAAATTATAAATATATGTTTTATAAATTAAATTTATTACATTGAGGTGATTTATATTTAATCATAAATATATATTTTCAATTAAGAGGGTTTAGAAAAATTAATTAATTGTTTTCTTATTTAAATTTTCTAAAAGTTATTTTATTAGAAAAATCAGAATTTTCACTATTCACCTAAATATATAATTTATTTTATAAAAAATAATCTACAGCTAATATTTGAATTATTAATAAAATTTTAAATTACATTCATCCAATTAAAATTGCATAATTTATAAAATTAACTTTGAATAGAAATTAATAATTATAAAGGAAAACTACTTTTATTGAAAAAAGTCCCTTCTAATACATTATGTGTTGCTAATTTTATTTTCCATTACATTATAATTGACTATAATATTTTATATATCATATGATTTATTCTTGAGATAATGTTATCATATAATATGTCATGGATTGTTCTAGTTTGGATTTTTTTTGTGAAATTACCTACTGAATTATACCTCACTTAGGTTTTATGAGTAATTACGCTTCACAAATATTAATTGCTTTGATCACTTATGATGTAATCATCCTTGAGTCTAAATGAACCATAATGTAGTATAATTTTATAACCATTTCATTAATTCATTGTATAAAATATGACTAGAATATTTTGAGAAAAACAAATAAAACTATTTTAGATAAAGTAAATATATTAATAAATAATAAATCAATTTTTAGTATTGCCATTATATGCATCAAAAATACATTTCTCCTCAAAAATGGGTTTTATATAGTTTTATGTGAAAATAGTAATATTTATATCATAAAATTTTGTAAAATAACTTTCAAAAATTAAAATTAATTTTTAAAATTTGAATATCAAAATTTATATAGGGTAATATTTTTAGATTTTTTCTGAAATGATTGATTTTTCACTAAATAGTGAATATTTCATATTTTTTAATTAGGTTCATTTATTTTAAATAATTAAAGTATTTTAAATATCATATAATATGTTGTTTTGGTAATTAAGTGAACAATTATCCATATTGTTTTGAATAACATTATTTATTCTATTTCAACTAGTAATATTCATGATTTGGATATTAGTAGATTTTTATGCCAAAAATACTATCTTCCAAAAAACTATTATTCATTTAGTTTTATACAATTTTTTATAATTTTTTTCATCAAATTGTTGATAATTAATATTGAAAAATATGAAACCATATTTTTAATTATGTTTTTAAAATTTGTAAAATTGGTCACCTCTATTTTTCTTCATTATAAATAGTAACATTGATAAATATTTTTCACCTCAGTAAGGGAAAAATAAGTCAAACATGGTTAAAACCATCGGATGTGGTCTACAAAACCGCCAATATTTATATTATTTAAATTCATGGAATTGATTCATCCATATAAATTCAAATTTATAATATATTTCATTTTGGTACCATTTTCCCTTAATAATGAAATTTATATTATTTTATGTAATGAAAATTATATAATTTAACTCTCTTGAATTTTAAATAATTAAAAATATTACTTGAAGAGGAAAAGTTGATCATTTATGTTCTAGAGGTTTATTTTAAAAATGTATTATCTTCTTATAATTTTTATTTAGTTATAATTTATAGTGGTGAAATAGTTGACTTAAATGCTTACAAAACCATAACACAATGCTTGTACAAGTTGTAGAAAAATCAATTAAATTATTTCAAAAACTATAAATGAAATATTTTTTGAAGATTAATAGTTATAAAATAATTTAATATATTATTAATAAATAATAGGTATATTTTAAATGTTTATACTTGAATTACATTGTTATTTTCAAGTCATTAAACACTAATAAAAAGTAGTGTCAAAAATAAAATATATGATATTTCATGTTAAATATGTTCTTTTAATTATTTAAATAAAATTAATGTGAACCATAATGATGAGAAATGGTATATAATGTAATCTATTTGATATTTATGATATATTTTTCAACTTATAATAAAATTAATACCTTTAGGATTGAAAAATTCATCACCATATATATGGTTAAAATCGATTACGAAATGGGTCATACTAATAGATAAGGATTGAAAGGACACCAAAACCACTCTTAATTAAATTAAATGATGACATTTTGAACTCTTAATATTTTTTTCAAATATATAGACATTGGGATTATTTATTATTGATAATAGATTTATTATATTTTATTCTTTTAAGAAATTACATATGTGTATCCTCCCTGAGGTATAAAATATCACATCTCATTTATCTTTATTACTCCACTATTAGAAATATAGAACATCCAAACCCTGAAATATTCTCTTGTAAACATTCCTATCTAGGATCTAGAGGCCCTGATATTCTTAAAATTTAATTATAAGGGTCCTTAAGAAATTATCTACAGGAGTAATATCGAAGATTTGGTGGTTAGAGACGTTTCAATTAATGTCAAACTTGAGTTATACGATTTATGTTACAGTCTCAATGTTTATCTAGATTATTTATGATAAATTTTTTAATGATTAATTTTTATGACTTATATATAAAAAACATCCATATATTTCCTTCTCTACTTATCATTTCTTACGAATACATGTTTTCCAATAATTTTTATCACATCAAGTACTTAAGGGAATGAAAGAATATTGTTAAGTAAAAATGGAATTATTTATCTCTTCGGTCGATAAATCTATTTTATTCTATATACATGTTTTATAAAAATGACTTAATTTTTTTTATTATAATTTTTAACGACATAATTACCCAGGATTTACTATTCAAATTTTTTTTCAAATGGATTGTTCTTATCATCTTTCGAACAATGTATTTCTGGAATTTTTACAAAAAATTGTGAATTAAATCATGGTTTTTACATAAATGGCATGGAAAAAAATTTCAAAATCATGGACACTCAATTATTTAAATATTTATTTAATAGTTTCCAATTTTTCTTTCAAATAAAATAGTTTCCTTAATATTTCATTAATTTTTATATTTTTATAATTCATTTAAAAATGGAAAGGGAATTTTCCTTCAAAAATATTCCAGTGAACTTGTCAAGGATGTTTTCATCTATTGTGATATAATTTTATATTATATTGGGTTTATAGGGTATATGATCCAATGATACCATATTTATTATTTCATTACATGTTTTATGGTTGTGATTATGAATTATTAATGTGACCCATAGTCTTTTCTATTTGTTAAATTAAGTTGAATGTTTCTATGATCTTTTCGAATATATTGGAATTAATTTATGATTCATTGATTGGAGAGTCAATAATTTTATAGAACATAGATTCATCAATTAAATAGTAACTTCTTGTGATATAAAATGGTATATAAGAGTTAATTTTAATCTCAAAATGGGGTACATGTGATGTTATCCAAATCCTAAAAGAGGGTACACAATAGGTTATCATAAGCTTGGACACGAGTACATGGGAGTTTATCCAAAGCATGAAAGAGGGTATATTAGAGGTTATCCCATGAATAAATAAATTATAATGGTGGTTAGGACAACATGTTAAGAATTTATTAGTGGGTAGCCTTTACATAATATCTCAATGATTATGATTAGGCCGCATTTTAGGAAACTCTTTTATTATATGCTATAATGCCAATATTTTTCTCACATGGATCATGTTGTTTTATTCCTTTATTAATCATGTAATAAAAGCTAGAAATAAGTATGTAATGACTGAATATTAGGATCTATTATAAGAAGGTTATTGTGTTCAAATGTTAAGAACATGTTCTTATAAACATAAGCTCATATTATTTTTGAGTGACCAATATTATCTCAGTAGTTTACAATTACTGGTCATCTAATATCCCCATTTATTATGTTTTATTTTTATCATATATGAATAAAATAGTTATTTTTGATGTGACTAAGAAGGTTGAATTTTGTGAACAAGTATATGGAAGATGATGTGGATCATTTATGAAAATGTTTTTTATTTATCCATGCATCCTAATACACTAAAACGTTTGGGTTATAGTGTGTATCATAATGTTATATATTGAATATTCATATAATATTTTCTAATATTTATCTATGGATTTTATGGGCCTCTATAGTTTCTTTTTCAGTAAGGATGATTTACATTTTAAAAAAAAGGATGATACAACATTAATAATAATCCTATAAAATAGAAAATCCTAAGTAATGGTAAATAAATGAATGTGGGTTTCCTAGAAATAAAAATCTATCAAGATACAAAATTAATGTGGTTTTATCATACATTCATCAAGAGGTAATGACCTAAAAAATATCGGGTCGAACATATATAGGACATCATTTTGGTGCTCAATGAATGTGCCCTTACTGTATACATGTTTTGACACTCCAAGGTGGTATGATTTGGATAATTAAAATTTTATTTATGACCAAATGTAAAGGATTTGAGTATATGATGATCATGAATGTACTAGAATTAACCTAAGGTTTCATAGAGTGAAATGAAGGTGTATTTATTTAGATATCCAATAAATTATTCTATATTATTATGTGGTTTATTAGATTGAATATAAAATAATTATGCAATTCTTACACAAAATTCTCACACAATGAATCATAAAAAGATTATAATGGAAGAAATGTTGGAACAACATTTTGTTTAGTCCTTCACAAGGGAGCATCCGCCATTTATTAGTGGTACTACTAATACACTCGTTATTGAGAAATTCATCAGTACCCCTAAAAATATATTTTCCATCCTCTAGTGTCTTGCTACATGAAAATTATATGATATATAGTTATTATTATAAAAGAGAAGAATATAAATTGCAGACTCTAATCAACAACATGATGGAATATGATTAATTAACATTATAGAGTTGGATGAGTTTAAGATGTTTTATTAATCTCTACTTTCTCCATATTTATTATATGAAAATTCAAATGGAATTACTTGAGAAAAATAAGAAACATGATGAATCCATTAGTACCCATGAAATAAACTTTAGAAGACTTCTGATTTACACTTCTTCGATTATCATTCAACTTGAAATTTTGATTGATCAATTATTTATTGGCATAAAACCAATTCTGTGATTGGTGTTATACATATACGCTTTAGTAGCTATGAATAAATATTTAAATGTTTAATCAATGTATAAATGTTGATTAGAGTCACCCATAAATATCACTATTTTTATAATAAAATAATTATAGAATTCATAATAAATTATATTAATAAAAACAATGTATTGAATGAATATGGGATGTTCATTATTCTCAATGTGTGGAAGAATACATGGAGAAAATAGCGTTAAGAGTCCTATAGAATTATTTTTTTGTGGAATGGATGGTCATAAGGAAGTCAAATTCCAAATTGATGGGAATAAGTTGCCTAATGATGTAGAGAAGAAACTATAGACTTCATTACCAAGACTCTACTATTTAAAATAAATGGATTATTGGAATTATGAAAACCTATGCTAAAATACGATGGTTAATGATGATGTATTGAATCATAAAATTGTTAATCAAAAAAAGTTAAACCTAATGTGATCACAATTATTGATGTGGGGTATGTTAACAATGTATTTAAAGTTACACTTATCGTCCACCCTATTACAATTAATGTATTATTTGATTCTTGATATACCCAATAATTTATATCAAATAATTTTATATGTGTATCGCAGTACCACCTCAATAATTAGATATTTAATTAGAAATAAAACCCCTGAATTGTATGATAATTGCATCCCTTGTATTTTAATCTCATTTGGTTGATGTTTAAGGAATCTGATTTTTGAAAATCATGTTATTATCACTCTAGTTGAATTTGATGTTATCTTGTGCATGGATTGTATTTCTTTAGAAATATCCCAAAACAATTATTGAGTAAGGTAAGTCGGGTTTGATATTTTAATCCAACCAATGACCATCTATCTCTGTGAGGATAAATATGATCGTCCAATGGAAATTAAATTCATTATTTTTTGTATTGATTCAAATTCAAAATGTGTATTTATATGAGATAGTTTGGGAAAGTATAAACATAAAAGATATACCTATAGTTTGTGAGTATTTTGATTTTTTGTACAGTAGTTTATTAGTCTTCTTGCATATCATGATTTTTATTTTTCAATAGAGGTCATACTTGGTGTAGACATATTTCAAAGACTCTGTATAACATAGCCCCATTTTTATTGCATGAATTTCTGAAGACATTCTATGAGAATATTGAAAAGGGATTCATTTATTATTGTTCATGACCTTGGGGTGCACTAATTATTTTTATTAAGAAGAAATATGGATCAATGAATCTCTGAGTTGATTATCAAAAAATTAACAAGATCAAAATAAATAATATGTTTCATGTACATTTTATTTATTATTTAATCAATCAAGTATAAGTAGCACAATATTTTTTTCAAGATTGATATTTAATATGGGTAAAATCAGTTTAGGATAAAAATTTAAGCCATATGCAAGATAGTCTTATATTCAAGGTATGGACACTAATAATATATATTGATTCCATTTCATATTACAAATACCTTCATTGTCATTATGTATTTAAAAAATATGGTCTTTAAGAATGACCCTGAGTTAATTTTTATTGTTTTTATATGTGGAATTATTATATATTTTAAGATAAAAAGAGTGAATTAATGTTACATTATGATAATATTAATGTCCAAAAGGAAGATGAATTTGTATAAAAAATCAACATGTGTAAATTTTGGTTATAGTAGGTTTCATTCTAGTTCATATATTATCAATATATGTGATGTACATGGATGTTACTGACATTTTTTCCTATTTTCATTTAGTTTTAATTAATTTGATAACCGCTTCTTGTGTTCATAGGTTCTTTTTGTAGTATTTTAAATATTTTAGTTGTTTTTATAGTTTTAGTTAGTATTATATTAATATTAGTTATTTATTTTCATTTCGTAGAATTTTATTTTATTAACATTTCATATTTTATTTTATTTTAATATTACTTTTAGTCTATTAATTAATAATAAATATAAATATTTATATAATTTTATTTATACTAATTTATTGTTATTATTATTTAACCCTTTTAGATAATCAGTTTTATTTTTAAACTTAATTTGAATTTGAATTTTTTATCCCCCACCCTAATTCCCACACCCCAACTTCCCTCCCCCCCCTTTTTTTAAACACTCACTCTCCAATCCCCATTTTATCTATCTACCCGCCTACCGGCTTTCCCTCCCTTATCTCCCGGCTGGAACCAGCCCCTGTCTGGACTTCATCTTCCCCAGTCGCCCCTCATCTCTCTAGACCCGCCGTCCCCCCCCCCTTATTTTCCCCATTCTACCACCTCCCTCTCCCTAGCTCTCACCTGGCCACTCGCTGCCTCCCCTCTCCACCCGGCACCCCCTGCCTCCCCTCTCCACCTGGCACCCCCTGCCTCCCATTTCCAACCAGCACCCGCTCCACTCTCCATCTGCAGCCGGCCGGCCCTCCTCCACATCCAGCTCCCGGTTGCGCCCCACTCTCCTTGTCACTTCCCTCTGGACCCGCTGCAGCCTCCCCTCTTCACGCACATCACACCCCACTACACCTCGGCCTCTCCTCCCCTTTTCTCTCCCATGCAGAACCCACACCTCATCCGGCCTAACCCGCACTCCCTCTCCCGGCCTCCCCTCTCCCCTGCCTAACCCGCTACCCCCTTCCCCTCTCCACTCGGCCAGCACCCCATCTACAGCCTGGTGCCCCAGTTTCCTCCGTCGCACCCCACCTCATCCTGCCTAACCCGCTGGACTCCCTTCCCCCCTACCGGACTTCCCTTCCGCTAGCCTCCATCTCACCCTGCTTCTGGTTTGCAGTGCACCGGTCACCGCAATCTGAGGAGCCGATCACCAGCCGACCTGCAGCAGCACACCAGTCATCATCATCTGAGGCATCAAATAGTAGGCGTGCCTCCCTCCTTCTACGCAGCAGCAAGACATGCGACCAGCCCCGCTACATCACCAGCATTTTCCATTACGGTGGGCACGCCATTGGTGCGCGACGTCATCACGTGCCGAGGGTTGTTGTGCGCGGAGAAAATAAAGACAGACACATTCATTGCTTCAGTAACGCGGTGTTATTTCACATGACATATCATTTTATTACTACATGTATTCTTTCAGTTGTGATGTCAGGGTGATTTTCTTAATGTCAGGATGTTGGTTGAATAATTAAAATAATTGTGCATGTCATGCCATGATATTGTTAGATGATTAATTGTCAATTAAATTTATTTTAATTGATTTTTTATCTGTTTAAATTATTTTTTCACTGAATTAATTGCTGAAATTGAAACTGGCCTTTTAATTTTAAGTTGACGCGGTGGTCCGAGAAGGTAAATCATGTTAACCGATGGTAGGTGCAAATTGGTGACACAACTTTGTGAGAAATGGGTTGTGTCATTTCTCCGTATAGTTCAAGACTTGAATGAGTTTTATAAATTATTTATGACACCAGAGAACGGGACTTTAAATAATTTGGGAAATTTAAATTAAGCATCTAAAAAATGCTTCTATTTTTGAAACTCGCGATAACTAAATAGAATAAATATTTAATCACCTAAAAGAATATTTTTCATGTCTGTGTGATAATTTAATTATAACACCAGCATCCCCGACACATTTTGTTGATTCAGAGTTCGCCATTTTTCTCATTTATAATTTTCTTTTATTTTTTTTCATCTAACCCTTTTAGTTTTGTTAAAAAGAAAGAAAAAAAAGAGAAAACTCAAAAATAGTAATTCCCCCAACCCTTGTTCGTCTAAACATTGTCTAAAGAAACATTTTTAGTGAACTAGATTCCATGCTCTCTGTGGTTTGACCCTGCTTGCCACTTTTATAGCAGCCAGTTGGTCATAAAAATTTGAAAATTGGATGCGCTGCGACGCGCATACAAAATTTCTAGTGCCGTTTCCGGGGAGCACGTGCGCGTCTAGCATTAAGAACATTTCAAGTAGACCATGCTTTAGGCATTGTTTGACTAAATGGTGGACAATTGTAATTCTGATCCATCAAAGAACGACCCACCCCTTGATCCACAACTTGAACATCAAATAAAGGGAAAAGAAAAAATTAGTACCTCAACCGCAAACGCAATGCATCCACTATAGGAAAGCACTGAAACTCACATTTAGACACATCCTAGTGGACAAGTCCACCCACGTTTCCAAAACTGTCTCGATAATCAAAGGCCTCGGACTACTATGAGATAGGAGTTGCGACCCAACACCGTCGGAGTTAGCTCAGGCATAATAAGACCCAAAATCCAAGCAACGCACTTTGAATTGAATCCGTCCATGATCAACATGCTCCAAAAACATGCACAATTTCATGGATTGAGCAGCAAAGACCCTTATATGCATGTGAACAGATTTCTTGAAGTTTGAAACACATTTAAATATAACGAAGTGACGGATGATGTGTTGATCATGCGACTGTTTCCGTTCTCATTGCAAGGGAAAGAAAAGGACTGGTTGGAAAGTCTCGACTCAGAAACAGTTTTCACTTGGGAAGTGCTGAGAAGGAAATTTATTGATCGATATTACACAACATCTCAATATTTGAATAACAATAAAGAACTCGACTCCTTTTGTCAAAGTGAATACGAATCATTAGGAGAAGTTTGGGAAAGATTCAAGTCCATGTTAAGACATTGTCCTCATCATGGGATGAATTTGGCAAACCAGTTTCAAGCTTTCTAATATAGACTTCAACCCGAGAGTAAGTCTGTAATCAACACAGCTACTGGCAATGCGTTCATGGAAATGGATCCTGAAGATCTGTACATATTAATTCAAAACATGGCCGAACACAGTTTCCAGTGGCCAGCAGATTTTTTGAGAAGAAAGGTAGGAGTGCATCATGTTGATGCCCAGACATTCATAGTTACACAATTTGAAGCTCTCAACAAGAGGATTGAAAACTTGTCAATAAACCCGCCTAAGCCAGTCCATGTTGCTCAATCTGAACACTGTCCACGTTGTGGTGGCACTCACGATTATCCCATGTTTCCATATAACACATCTGAGACCAAGATGTCTGAAGCTAACTTTGTCAGCTACAACAAAGGGAATTATGGAAACAACTACAAGACAAACTAGAAAGGAAATAACCAAAATCAAGGTTGGAAGGAGCCATCAACTACTTAACCAATGAACCAGAACACGGGTCCACCTGGATTTCCTGCTCAATCTTCTTTCAGACCTGCCATGCAATCGCAAGAGCAAGGATATCAACGAAAATTCCAACCCCCATTTCAACAACAACAACAATATAATGAGAAAAATCAAACAACAGACTTGTCCCCTCCTGAAATGCAAGGAAATAAAGATTAGGGAGAAACTATCGCTAAACTAATGATGTCCAATCAATCATGGTCTGAGTTATAAGAGATGGAAACTCAAAATTTGCAGACAAACACCCAAAACCTGCAGGCATCCATTTGTAACATTGAAAATCAAGTCGGTCAGATAGACGCACAAATGTAGAACTGACAAAAAGGAACTCTATTGGGAAGCACAAGAGTCAACCCAAGAGAAGAATCAAAAGCCATCACATTGAGATGTGGTACACAGTTACCAGAGCACCAAAGGCCTGATGTTCAACCAATAGATGAGACGCCTATACCTTCCACTGAGGATGGTGACGCAAAAAACAAAGCAATCAAACTTGAAACCAAAGAGGAGGAAGATCAAAACAAACTTGCAAAAAATGAAAATTCAAGAAAGAAGAAGGAAAACAAGGCACTCAACGAAAGAGCAAAAGCCCGCATACCACATCCTCCATTTCCACAAAGACTGAAGCAAAGGAAGTTGGATGTTCAATTTTCAAAATTCATGGATATGTTCAAAAAGAATCAAATAAATATTCCTTTTGTGGAAGCTATCACAAAAATTCCCCACTATGCTAAATTTCTCAAGGAACTTCTATCAAAAAGAATAAAATTAGATGATGTGGGAACAGTCATAATGCATGAGGAATGTTCAGCGGTCATACCCAGATCCATACCTCCCAAACTAAGAGACCCTGGGAGTTTCAATATTCCTTGCAATATTGAAGGATGTTAATTTGGAAGAGCTTTGTGCGACCTCGGAGCTAGTGTCAATCTCATGCCATATGGAATCCTTGAAGAACTGGCATCACCGAATTAAAGCCAACGAGAGTCGCCTTGCAAATGGTTGACCGATCAGTGAAGCATCCTCGAGGGATTCTAGATGGCGTACTTGTCAAAGTTGATAAATATTACTTCCTGCTGATTTCATTGTCCTCGATATGGAAGAAGACAAGGACGTCCCACTCATTCTCAGGGTACCCTTCTTAGAAACATGTAGATCACTGGTTAATGTACAAGAGGGAAAGTTAATTTTTAGAATTGGGGATGAGAACATAACATTTGATGTCCTAAAGGATATGGAAAAACCATATGTAGTAGACTGTCATTTCGTGGATACGATTGGAGAATGGGATGAGTTAGAAAGCGATGCCATGGATCTCGTGGATTTTCACAAAGAAAATGAAGAGTTTATTGAATCAATCGAGGTATTGGAATTCATTAGAAACATAGTCAAGCCTTTATATAGACATGATTTCACTTTACTCACTCCATCACTTAAAAATCCTCCAACACTTGAGCTTAAACCCCTTCCATCAAACCTGAGTTGTAGTTACTTGGGATATTTAAACACCTTACCAGTCATCATCAATGCCAATATTTCGAGTGAACAAGAGAGAAAATTGCTCAATGTCCTGTCACAAAGGAAGCCAAAAATTGGTTGGATGATTGCTGATCTAAAAGGTATAAGTCATGCCATCTGTAATCACTAAATACATATGGAAGATAATTCAAAACCTTGTAGGCAACCACAACGACACTTGACACCTCCCATGAAATAAGTAGTTAAGAAAGAAGTCATTAATCTTCTTGATGCTGGTTTAATATTTCCAATCTCTGATAGTCAGTGGGTTAGCCCATTGCAAGTGGTACCTAAAAAGGGTGGAACCACAGTGGTTGAGAATGATAAAGGATAATTGATAACCACAAGAACAGTGACTAGATGGAGAGTGTGCGTCGACTATCGGAAATTGAATGATGCCACCAGAAAGGATCACTTCCCATTTCCCTTTATTGATCAAATCCTTGAACGATTGGCAGGATGAGATTACTACTGTTTTTTGGATATATACTCAGGCTATAATCAAATAGCAGTGACACTAGAGGATCAAGAGAAAAGCACGTTCACTTGTCCATATGGTACATTTTCTTATCGGCGAATGCCTTTTGGAATGTGCAATGCTCCAGCCACATTTCAACGATACATAATGTAAATGTTCCATGACATAATTGAAGAGTTCTTGGAAATATTCATGGATGACTTCTCTGTGTATGGAGATTCTTTTGATGACTGTCTGGAACATCTGGATAAGGTTTTGGCAAGATGCGAAGAAAAGAATCTGGTGCTTAATTGGGAAAAGTCACACTTCATGGTACAAAGTGGAATAGTTTTAGGTCATCAAATTTCAAATAAAGGAATTGAATTCGATGCCGCAAAGACTAGTAAAATCTCTGAGTTACCCATGCCTTCTTCAGTTCATTCCATTCGAGTTTTTCTTGGGCATGTTGGATTCTATAGACGCTTCATTAAGGATTTCTCTATTATTTCCCGACCCCTTACGAACCTATTGGGAAAATATGTCACATTCCACTTTGGGTCTGAATTTCAGGAAGCATTTAAATTATTAAGGCAATGTATGGTTGAAGCCCAAATAATGATTTCACCTGATTGGGAGCAGCCATTCGATTTAATGTGTGATACCAGTGACTGGGCAGTTGGTGCTGCCTTGGGAAAAAGAAAAGAAAAGATCTTTAGGCCAATATACTATGCTAGACACACTTTGAATGAGGCTCAACATAATTACACAACAACTGAAAAAGAGCTGCTAGAAGTTGTCTTTTCCTTTGATAAAATTCGATCACATCTATTGTTCTCAAAAGTCACTGTCTATACGGATCACTCTGCACTTCGGTATCTGATGACCAAGAATGATGTGAAACCCAGACTCATTCGATGGATACTGTTACTTCAGGAATTTGACATTGAAGTCAAGGACAAAAAGGGAACAAATAATGTCATTGCTAATCATTTATCACACCTTGACCATGACACAAGTGAAATCAATGTCGAACTAATCAATGAAACACTTCATGATGAACAACTATATTCCATTGAGACAATCACACCTTGGTATGCTGATTTTGTGAACTACTTAGCTTCAGGTGTGATACATCCATATTTATCAATGGAATAGAGGAAAATATTTTTTAATGAAGCATGACATTACTACTGGGATGATCCTTTACTTTTCTAAGGCTGTGGGGATGGAATGATAAGAAGATGCATCCCTGAAGAATAAATTGATAGTGTTTTGAACTTGTGCCATACTGGAGAAGCTGGGGGACACCATGGGATTCATCAGACAATCAGTAAAGTGTTACAAAGTGGTTTGTACTGGCCGACCATGAATCATGATATTTGTGAATTCGTTATGAATTGTGACAAATGACAAAGAATTAGGGGTATAAGCTGGAAGCGCGGAATGCCACAACACTCAATCATTGGCATTGAAATTTTTGACATATGGGGAATTGACTTCATGGGTCCATTTCCTAAATCTTTTGGGAAATCCTATATCCTTGTCTTTGTGGACTATGTGTCAAAATGGGTGGAAGCTAAAGCATTCTCGGAAAATACTGCTCAAGTCGTCATATAATTTTTGAAGCAACACATTTTTACCCGATTCAGAATTCCGAGGCTCATCATCAGTGACCGTGGTACCCACTTAAATAATGCGCTATTTCGGAAGCTAATGACTCTCCATGGATGTCACCACTACATGAGCACCCCATACCATCCACAGACCAATGGCCAAGCTGAGGTTTTAAACTGAGAAATTAAGGGTATTTTGGAGAAAACTGTGAATACATCTAGTAAAGATTGGGTCACCAAACTTGATGATGCACTTTGGGCCTACAGAACTTCCTACAAGACACCCATTGGAATGTCCCCATATAGGTTGGTCTTTGGAAAAACCTGCCACTTACCTGTAGAATTGGAACATAAAGCTTATTGGGCTATGAAGAAACTGAATTTTGATTTCAAAACTTCCCAAGAGAATCATTTTCTATAGATGAATGAACTAGACGAGATGAGGAGAGAAGCATATGACAATGCTTTGACTTAAAAATAGAAAACTTGAGCCTGGCATGACAAACGGATCCAACAAAGAAATTTTTCAGCAGGCGACAAAGTTCTCATCTTCAACTCACAACTTCGAATCATGGTAGGAAAACTCAAGTCGAAATGGTTGGATCCCTACACTATCACAATTGTTTATCCACATGGTGCTGTCGAAATTTCTAATGGGAAGGCCCCCATTTAAATTTAATGGTCAACGCCTTAAACTTTACCACACTTCGGATACAATAAAAATCATTGAAGAACTCCAATTAAAATGAGAAGTTATCTATCTGGCTGAAGATGTTAAACTTAGCACTGATCGGGAGGCAACCCGACTGCTTCTTCATTCTTTGATCCTTGTTTTCTTACTCTATCTCTATCTCTCTATATGTTTTGTGGATACAGCTAAAAAATGTCTAGCTCTTCTAATTCTTCTGTGGTCATCGATACACTTGTTCCGTCTCCCTCTGACTTAGTATGACGGATGACTCAGCATATGGCTGATATCGAGCGCCGGCTTGAGGAACTTTCCTTAAAGATTCATGCTCAGCAACTGACACCACCAAAAAGAGCACAGATTCCATTCCTTCCTCACCAGCTTCACGCTCACTATGCTCCGGAGGTGGTTAATCCCACTAACTGTCCCCGTGAGATCGATGACACAACCACTAGTTCTCGAAAGAGGTATAGTTCTGAGCTGATGGACCAAGATGATTGAACATTGTCCATCCATCTGGCTGAAGACGTAAAACTTAGCGCTTCCTGGGAGGCAACCCATGTTCCAGTTTAATTTTTCCCCCTTTTCTTCTTTTAACTATTCTAGTTTGTTTGAGAAAATAAAACATGGCATGTGTGAAATTGTTTTTTATCTACTCCTGATATTTGTGTGCACTTGTCACTCTCCTGCATATCTGCTTCCATTTATGTGATCCTTGGTGTTATCTTTAGGATATGATGTGGGTATGTGTTTTCCATGTGTAGATTTTACATGTACACCATTTCTGGAGATTCATCGGATACAAACAGCCTCTCTGCATCTATCTGCACTTACACAGGGAAGTGTTTTATTTTTTTCATATTTTATGCTTCCAAACAAACCATGTAAACTAAAAAAACAAGAAAATTTTGAATAAAAAAACTAACATTATTTTCATTGATGAACCCACATAGAAGCTGCTGTATTTTTGTCACAACACTTTTGGGAACATACCACTTGTGTCCCTAGGCAGTTTGAGAACCTAATTCTTGTTTTGGAATTCTTTGATCCTTTTTCTCATGACTTAGATGAATGCTGATATTATTTCATGCTTCGAAAATATTTTTCAAAAACTTGTATATTTTTCGGATACTTATTTGCACTCATTCTCATCTGTGTTGTCCAACATTATATTTCCATACCCGTGAGGACTCTGTCCCATTTTACATTATCTCTTATTTATCTTTTTCTTGAGGGAATCTCAACCATGTTTTGTCTTCTAGAACTTTCCATGTTTTTTCCATCAAAGCGATAGGAATTTTTGAAAGTTTCACTAAAATGATCGAGGAATCTATTTTATTTTTCAGTCCCGTTGACCCACCGATCCACCCTTAAATTTTCTCCATCATATAGCCCTTATACGCCATGAAGGATCCTTTTAGGGTGAGCCCAAGCCGATACCCTTCCCTACCAATTTCTTGATTTTTTGCATGATATTTTTCAATCTAATTGTGGGGGAGAGATTTACTCATGGAGAGGGTTCTTCGAGGGGCAGTGAGTCATTTGATGTACATGGAGTGACATTATCCCATCTTGATCATATTAGTTATTTGTCATAGTAGCCACATTCATTTCATGTATTTTGATATGGGAATATAGAATTCTATTGGTTCCAACAATGAGTACATTGGTGATCATTATGTGGTAACCCTCACCTTTGGGGATACCTATAAAAATTTATGATCCATTACTCCGGGAACAAGAGAATGTTCCATATAACCTAGCTTCATTGACATGTTACATCGTATATGCTACTTGTGTACCATATTTTGGGATTATTTTCTGACATTTATTTCATGGGGTTTTTGAGTTGATACTCACCAGTTTTTCCTGACCATATTATTTGAGTGAGTTGTGTCTTTTAAAAAAAAGAGACTGAAACATTGGATTATCATATGCTTGGGGACAAGTAATGTTTTAAGTGTGGGGGAGAGTTTGAGGGAGACATTTGAGTGAGAGTTTGAGGGAGACATTTGGGTTGACATTTATCATGCATTCATTTCAAGATTCAACCCTCCTTTTTACCAAAAGATGTCAATTTTTTTAACCCACCGTCCCATAGATTCAAGAAGATTTGAACCTCATGTAAAGTCCTTGAGATTGGTGAATTCTTTTGATTTCCACTTGTGGAGATGTGAAATTCATGGCAAGCCTATGGTAAGCATGCATGTGTGTGAGAATTGAGAAAAACTTTGATTAAATCTTTTCAAGCGACGAGTGTAATGG
Source organism: Viscum album (assembly GCA_963277665.1). Lineage (NCBI taxonomy): Eukaryota > Viridiplantae > Streptophyta > Magnoliopsida > Santalales > Viscaceae > Viscum > Viscum album. The sequence continues at coordinate 114,762,186 of OY728155.1, read as the reverse complement.
CAAGGTAGGTCACATGATGAATGAGTGCATGTACTTATTCTGAAAAAATGCAAGTGAAAGAAAAGTTGTTTTTGAAACTGATGTTTTAAATGAAGCATGATATATTATGAGGAAAGATATTGAAAGATTTTGAACTTGTAATTTTGATGTTTGGATTTGTCTATAGGTTCACTTGTGTTTTATTTCAGATTGTTTTGCCTAGGAGTGAAAAAGTTTAATTGTGGGGGATTTGATATACATGGATGTTAGTGACATTTGTTTCCTATTTTCCTTTAGTTTTAAATAATTTTCTAACCGCTTCTTGTAATCTTAGGTTCTTTTTGTAGTATTTTAAATATTTACGTTTTTTTATAGTTTTAGTTAGTATTATATTAATATTAGTTATTTATTTTCATTTTTTAGAATTTTATTTTATTAACATTTCATATTTTATTTTATTTTAATATTACTTTTAGTTTATTAATTAATTATAAATATTTATATTTATATAATTATATTTATACTAATTTATTATTATTATAATTTAACCCTTTTAGATAATTAGTTTTATTTTAAACTTAATTTGAATTTGAATTTTTTATTTCCCCCCTAATTCCCACACCCCAACTTCCCTCCCCCGTTTTTTTTAAACACTCTCTCTGCAGTCCCCATTTTATCTATCTACCCACCTACCTGCTTTCCCCCCCTTATCTCCCTGCTAGAACCGGCCCCTTCCTAGGCTTCATCTTCCCCAGCCGCCCCTCATCTCTCTAGACCTGCCCCCCCCCCTTATTTTCCCCATTCTACCACCTCCCTCTCCCTAGCTCTCACCCGGCCACCCGTTGCCTCTCCTCTCCACCCAGCACCCCCTGCCTCCCCTCTCCACCCGGCGCCCCCTGCCTCCCCTTTCAACCCAGCGCCCGCTCCACTCTCCATCCGCATCCGGACACCCCTCCTCCACATCCAGCTCCCGGTTGCGCCCCACCCTCCCTGCCACTTCCCTCTGGACCCACCACGGCCTCCCCTCTCCACGCATTTCACGCCCCACTACACCCAGACCTCTCCTCCCCTGTTCTCTCCCATGCAGAACCCGCACCCTAGGCGGCCTAACCCGCACTCCCTCTCCCGGCCTCCCCTCTCCCCTGCCTAAACCGCTACCCCTCCTCCCCCTCTCCACTCGGCTAGCACCCTATATGCAGCCCAATGCCCCGGTTTCCTTCACCGCACCCCACCTCATCCTACCTAACTTGTTGTACCCCCTTCCCCCCTGTCGGACTTCCCTTCCCCCGGCCGCCATCTCACCCTACTTCTGGTTTGCATTGCACCGGTCACTGCCATCCGAGGAGCCGATCACCAGCCGACTAGCAGTAGCGCACCGGTCATCGTCATCCGAGGCAGAAAATAGCAGTCACGCATCCCTCCTTGTACGCAGCATCAAGACATGTGACCAGCCCCACTACATCGCCACCATTTTCAATTCTGGTGGGTACGCCGTTGGTGTGCGACGTCATCACGTGCCGAGGGTTGTTGTGCGCAGCGAAAATAAAAACGGACACATTCATTGCTTCGGTAATGCGGTGTTATTTCACATGAAATATCATTTTATTACTGTGTTTATTCTTTTAGTTGTGATTTTGGGGTTATTTTCTTAGTGTCAGGATGCTCGTTGAATAATTAAAATAATTGTGCATGCCATGCAATGATATTGTTTAATGATTAATTGTCAATAAAATTTATTTTAATTGATTGTTTGTCTATTTAAATTATTTTTTCACTGAATTAATTGCTGAAATTGAAACTGGCCTTTTTAATTTTAATTCGACGAGGTGGTCCGAGAAGGTAAATCGCGTTGACCGATAGTAGGTGCAAATTGGTGACACAACTTTGTGAGAAACGGGTTGTGTCATTTCTCCATATAGTTCGAGACTTGAACGAGTTTTCTAAATTATTTATGACACCAGAGAACAGGACTTTAAATAATTTGGGAAATTTAAATTATGCATCTAAAAAATGCTTATATTTTTGGAATTGGCGATAACTAAACAGAATAAATATTTAATCACCTAAAAGAATATTTTGCATGTCTGTGTAATAATTTAATTGTGACACCAGCATCCCCGACACATTTTTTTTATTCAGATTCCACCATTTATCTCATTTAGAATTTTCTTTTATCTTTTCTCATCTCACCCTTTTAGTTTTATTAAAAAGAAATAAAAAAAAAGAGAAAACTCAAAAATAGTAATTCCCTCAACCCTTGTTCATCTAAACATTGTCCAACGAAACATTTTTAGTGAACTATATTCCATGCTATCTATGGTTCGACCCTGCTCTCCACTTTTACAGTAGCCAGTAGGTTATAAAAATTTGCAAGTTGGACACGCTGCGATGCGCATACCAATATGGCATATTTGTGGATCCATGAAAGATGAATGTTAGTGAATATTGGAATAGAATAACCATTGTGACTATGGATATTAATTTTCATGGATGGATATTATCAAAACTTTTGGAAAATTTCTAACAGTTGTATAATCCACTAACCATGTCAACTGAGAAGTGTTTCAACTTCCATTGGAGTAATGAACATGAGGAAAATGTCAATGAACTGATAATAAGATTATTCAGCACACATGTGCTTTCATTATGCTGTAATGGATAATGCTTCATAATCTGTATTAATGTATCAAATAAAGTAAAAGTATGTGTCCTCATGAAAAATGATATTGTTATATTTTATGCCTTATGAAAATTAAAGGTTTATGGCAAAAATTACCCAACCCCTGATATGAAGTTTTTTGTAGTAATATTTTCACTAAATTTATAGACTCGTTATATTTATAGTGAAATGTGTGACATATATATTGATCATAAATCTTAAATGTATCTATTCACCTAGAAACAACTTAATATGAACAAAAGAATATGGTTATAGTTGTGTAAAGAATATGATTGTTAAGTACATTACTAAAATGGGAAAGAGAACAAGGTGTCCAATGATTTGAGTCAAAAGGAACAGTCTAGATTATCTATGAAAAGGATAAAGATGGTACAATACTTCTGGATATGCCAAGTATGGATCAAAAAATATTAAAGGAAGGGAAAAAATATTATATTTCTTAAATGAGTTTTCAAACATCCATACAAGTGAAGACAAAATTAGAACAGAAATAATACGTAGAATTATAAAATAAGGTGATATGTTTTCCAAAGATAAAAATTGATTGCGATGAAATTATAATGTTCATGAACCATGTATGTGTATCATCAACACCATTCATTAAAAATGAGATATTAGATGATTCTCATAGTTCAACATTTTACAGTCATCTTGGATGTTTGATGTTCTACCAAAATCCAATTGAGTATTTTTGCTGGGGAATTAGAAAGAATGATATTTAAATGTATGTATATTAGTGTTTTGTATGTTAACAAGTTAAGACTAAGAGAAATAATTCCAATTTGATTTTACAACCATTACTCATATATGAAAAAAAAATTTGAAAACATAACCAATGATTTTTTTTTTCAAATTTCCAAAAGAATACCAAAGACCATAATGTTTTTACAGTTGTATTTGATCTCCTTAGGAAGTTTAAAAAAAATTGTTATCAGATATGATTTCTCTATTGATGGTCATTACATTTTATATATTAATTAAATGGTAATGCTACATGTAGTACTATATTCAACTGTATATAATCAGGATTGAAGCTCCTCATTGATGATCTAGCAATGTATTCCAAGGGATTTGTTTACAAATATGATATTTAGTAATTATTATAATCCATAGATATATGGTAAATGTAAAATAACCATTAAAATTATAGAGTATACATTGATATTATGTTATATGTATTTCAACGGTGATCAGGATCAACACCGTTCTCTATAATTTTTTTCTTACACCAATAGATTTCCCTTTAGAATTAAAATACATCCTAATGAAGCCTATATAGAATGAATTATATAAAAGAAATTTTATGTGATGAAGTTAGAGAAATAATGTTTTTGGGACCTATGTTAGCAAATAATATGGTAAATAAATTTGGATAATTTTCGTAACACATCAAGGAACTCATAGCCACTAGAAAATTAATTCAACAACCTTCACAGAAATATGGAATTTCAAGATGGTAAGAAATAATTCCTATATATTTATCCATATAATATGGTTAGGATATTTTTAATGAAGGTAATGTTGAACCCTATGTATATTTTCCCCTGATACATTTTTGATTTAGTGGGGATGATATCTTATCACTTGAAACATCCCTTGAATATCTATCTAGTTCATAATGTGTTCCATGTTTATCTCATATATAATTACATAATTAATCCATCACATTTACTGAATTTAGTGTTTACACATCTATATAATGAGCCTTATTATGTTGAAAAACTAATAAAATTATTGTATAATAGAGATAAATTTCAGTATGACACTACTACTAACATGGTAAATGTTCTCAAGAATAATCAGAAGATCGAAGAAGCATCTTCCGAACTTGATGATGTGATAAAATAGATATAACCACATTTTTATATCAGAGTGATGAAATTTAAAGGAAAAGTAATTTTTAATGGGATATAATATAACACCATGAAATTTTATGATATATCTATCAATAATGAAATTTTATTTCATCGATAGCATACAATACATGCAACCATGACTCTAAAAGAATTGTAATGTAGTATACCATTATAACCAAGTTTTAATGTTAATGTAATTAATATGAATAACCATTTTTTGAAAAAAAAATCAATAGATTTTAAATAAATAAAATATATTTATAAATATGTACTCAATTTCATATAATGTCATTATATACATTAAAAATATATTTTCCTCAAATGGATTTTTTTAATTTTATGAGAAAAAATAGAATTAACATCATGAAATTTATGAAAATGTGTCAAAAATATTTAAATTTATATTTGGAATCATCATATAAAAATTAACTTGGGGTAAATGTTTGATATATTTATTGAAATGACTGATTTTTTCAGTGAATAGTGAGAAATAAAGATTTCTCAAATAATATAATGTCTTTATATTAATTCATTTAATTTAAAAGTACAATTATATTTTAGAAATTTATTCAAGTGTAAATTGATCCAATTTTTTTGAATAATTAAATTAATACCATTTTAATTGTCAATATTAATTATTATTATAAAATTTTATTTTTATACTTAAAACCATGTTTTTCTAAGAATGTTTCATCGTTGTGTTTTATGAATTTATATTCAAATTGATTTCTACAATATCTAGATATTTAATCATGAAAAAATAATACCATATTTGGAATAAGTATTTCAACATTATTAAATATTTTTTTCCTCTAAATTTTATCATTATAAATAGTAAATGTGGTAAATATTTATCACATTAGTAAGGGTAAATTTGGAAAAAAGTTTTAGAATGATGAGATATGGTATCAAAATAAACTTATTACTTTCCATAATTTTAATGGAAGGAATATATTTCTCAATAGACATCCCAAATTATAATATATGTAATTTTGCATCCATTTTCAAATGATTATAAAATTTATATTTTTATAATAAGAAAAATTCCAAAGTGCCACTCTCTAGATTTTAAGATCTTTAAAATATTTATATGAGGGTAACAAGTGGATAAGTTCAGTTATAATTCATTTTTAAATACCAATTACTTTTTATCATGGTAATTTATTTTATTTTATTTTCATAAAAATATTAACTTAAATGCATACTCGATGATTGTGAATCAGTATACAAATTATTTAAATGATGCTAAAAATTAATAAAGGTAATGTTTTTTGGGTGTGTAATAGTTCCTCACAAATTTTATAGATGACATAAGCATATTGTGGAAGTTCGAAAGATTTAAATTTGAATTACATTACTAAATGCATGTCTTTAAATTCAAATTCAATGCATAGTTTCAAAGGTAAAATTAATGAAATTTTATGTTTTATAATATTTTATTAACTTTTCCAAAAAATATATTAATATATTGAAAGAGGATAATTAGTATCGAAAATTCTCTATAAATTTACCCCATTTCCATTTATGATCTAATTTTTAAAAAATATGAAAAATTATATCCCTTTAATATTGAAAACATTATCAATCTAGTAAATGTAAAAAATAGTTAATGATGGGGTTAAACCAATAGATATGGTATAAAATGACAAAAAACCTATCTAAATTTCATTAGAAGATGATATTTCTACCAGATAATTTGTTTTTCAAAAATATATATAAATTCAGATTCATTTGGATTTAGAATGTCTTTATAATGTTTTGATTCTTTAATAAATTCTAGGTGTGGCCTCTCTCACACATATTAGAGGACACCCCAGTTGTGGCCTCTCGCCCACATATTAAAGGACAATACTTTTTAATATTCTTGACCCCACATAAGCCATATAGTTCAACAAAGCCCTACCCAATTCTGTTCTCAACATACCTAGACATGAACTATAATAGATGTTATTTTAAAATTCCATTCTAATAGTTATTAATAATTAAAATAAAGGATTTCTACCAAATAAGATGACGTTAAATTTCATTCAAATAAATTCGAATACAAGGTAGGATATTTATTTAGAAATTCATTATTTATTTGAATTATTTATGATCATGTTTTTGATAGTGAAACATTTTTACCTATATCATAGAAATTCCATTAATTTTATTATCCTCTCGTAATTTATTATGAATTCATTTTTTCCTTTCATCTTTCTCTCTTTAAGTACACAAGAGACTAAAATAATTTCATTAAGGAAAAATTTATTTATTTATCACTTAGATATAAAATAATTTTTTTCCACATCCATATCATAAAAAAAATAAAAAATGTTTTTATGTTACTATATGAGTTTTTTATCATAACTTTTACCCATGAATTGATTTTTTTAAAACGTTGTCAATGGAATCCTATTGTTTTTTTGAACAATGTACTATAGTATTTTTTAACAAAAATGTGAACAGAATTTTCATATTTATTTATACAACATGAATATATTTTCTTTCCTTAATGAATATTAAATGATATGTTGATTCTATTTCAATTTTTCCTCTATCATTTCAATGAAAATTATTTTCTTAACATATGGTAAATTTTCAGATTTTATTATGAGATTTAAAAATGAATAGGGAATTTTCTTCTAGAAATATGAAAAAAATATTTTAAAAGAATTTTTCAGCTATGATAACATCCTTTTATGTTTCATTTGATTGGATGAGGATATGGTTGAGTGATAACATCATTATTATTTCTTGATATGTTTTATGTTTTTAATGACAAAATTTTGATAAAACCCATTTTATTTTCAATGGGTTGAGATACATTTAATATTATAATCATCTTTTAGCATAAATTATGAATGTATTAATGATTATCTGATGAGTGGTCTAGTATGATATATCCCACTAATTATATTGGTTATGATTAAAATTCTATGATCTTAAAGGGTACATGGGAGGTTATATACTTCCCAAAAGAGGGCGCATGAAAGGTTATCCTAATCCTAAAAGAATGTCCGTGTGACGTTATCCACAACTTGAATGAAGGCACACATGCGGTTATTCCAAGACTAAAAGAGGATACATGGAAGGTTATCTTAAGCTCAAATTATATACACAGTAAATTATTCAATGATTAATATGTTTTTAATGTCTTGGTGTGTATCCTTGAAATAATATTTCTATGATTATGATTATTTGACAAATTATGCCACTCATTTATGTCGTGATCTTATATCAATGTTATTCTCTCATAGATCATGTTATTTGATCCCTTCTCTATTTATGCCTTAAAAACTTCTAATATTTATTACATGACTCAAGATTATGATCTATAATACTAAGGTAATGGTTTACAAATGTTATGATCATGTTCTTATACCCATATTATATTTTTTTGTTTAATTGATCATTGAAATCTTCCTTTTTTACTCTTACTAAGAATTTGAGAACATGATTTATTATGTTTTATTTTCCCATGATATGAATAAATGATTTATGTATGATGTGTCAATAAATGATTCTAGTTTTGAAGAACTATGTCAGAGACAATTTAGATATTTTATGATCACATGTTATATATATATATACAATATTCAAATACAATAAATATTTATGGTTCTCACATGGACTGTAACTTTATATAATGTATAGTCATTTAATAAGATAAAATATACATTTATGAAAAGTTTGATTCACTATAAGAACATAATAGAATTTTAAAAAATAAGGGATATATATATTCCAAAATATTGGGTCCTTACATTCTCCACCCCACCTGTTGTATCCACGGTTTTGAGTATATAACCCCTTTCCTCATATTTTTTTTAAATTGTGTGTCTTTGATTGGGTTTCTATAAAATAAAGAGTTTCCATAAAATATAGAGTTTCCATTAAATTGAGTGTTTCCATAAAATATATAGTTTCCATAATATATAGAGTTTCAATAATGTTAGGTGTTTCTATAATGTTGGTTGTTTCCATAAAGTGGGTTGTTTCTATAATGTGGGGTGTTTCCATAAAGGGGGTTGTTTACATTAAGTGGGGTGTTTCCATAAAAAGATATGTTTCCATCAAAAATTCGATTCTAGAAAATGGGTAATGGTGAAGGATGGTAGAGTTTGGTGGTTTTATAAGGAGTGGTAGGACCAAAATGAAGGCCACACAATCCATACATGGTTGGCCCTAACTTTGTGGTCAAACCTTGTGTAGAGGTCAAATCTATATCTTATTTTCTATGAGCTTACATGTTTTTTCTCTAAATTTTTTGTTTTGATTTCTAAATGGCCCTATTTATAGATTAATCTCCATATAATTTTTTAAAACTCTCCCCACACTATTTTGAGCCAACCTATATCTTTCCCTTGGTGATTTGAAGCCCGATTCTAGGGGTAATGTCTGATCTTCTTGGTTCTTTTCCGTTTTCGGTAAACTCCTCCTTCTCTTCTTCTCGTTTTCTTAGATCTACACCTCTTGTGGGTAGATTTAAGTTTTTTTACATCATTTAAATCTAAATATAGTATCATTAATGATATATTAATATATCTAATATGATTTCCTGGAATATTGATCTGATTGTTGAGGTATATAACCATTCATTCCTAATTTGTCATGTTTTCTTAAATCTGATTAGATATACTTATCCGATCACCATTATTTCTCAGTTCTGAACCTATAGTGGGTAGATCTACGTTTTTTGTTTCCAATTAATTCAATTATGATTATTTATCTTTTTAGGATAAGAGAACTAAGTCTATTCTTGGTGAATTGACTCGTCTTTCTTGTGTGTTCTTCATCTGTTGTTGGGTTTCATCAAAACTACCGAGGTAGGTGGCTTAAATCACATCTCCTCTTTCTTGAATTGATTGTCTTAGATTAAATTGTTTTATTAAATGTGAAATACCTGGAAATTTTTTTATTAGTGATGATTTATGGTTTTTTGAAATTGTGTGATCTCGGTGAATAGTTGACTAATGGGGGTTTAGGTTATTGAATTTAAAATGATGATTTTAAATTATGGATTCTCTGGAATTGGGAAATGGTTGATGAAAAAGGGTTTTTCTATAGAAATGGATTTCAATAAAAATGGAGTTTTATTGAAACGGTTTGGAATTGAAATGGCTTGGAATTGAAATTGTTTTGAGGGAAATGGTTTCCATTAAAAAGATGTTTTTTTGAAAGGTTTGTTTTCACATGATCATTGAGCATATGTGTTGTGTGTTCATGTTGCATATACAGGGCTTGGTTTAAATTTTACCTTCTTCTTAGAGCCAAAGGGTTAATGGCACATGTGAATTGCATATACGGGGTTTGGTTAAAATATGACCTAGTTCTCGGTGCCAATGGGTTAATGGCACATGGAAAACAATTAACTAGTTATGACTTGGTACATCGATGAGAAACCACTCATAAGTATGGAACTGTCATAACATAGCATGAATGGTTGGTTTCATGGGTTTGATGAATGGTTGGTAATACCAAGAAAGGGATATTATGATATGCTTTTAAAGATTGTTTAGTTATTTTTTCTGGAATAATATCTTTCTAGGAAAATTGGTTTCAATTGCACTTGTATTCATTTGTTAATGAATGGTTTTGGAAACATTTTTATATTTTGTTATAAACTATTTTTGATAAATTGTTTTACATAAAAAAATTATGTAATTGTTGTTAACTCTTATATCCTAGTGGCGTGAGTAAGGATGTCATTGGGTAAAACCTACTAAGTTTCATACTCACCCCTGATTTGGAAATTTGGTGCTTTTTCAGATGCTGTTTTCTGGTAGAATAGAAAAGGTAATGCTTCACATCTATTTAGCACTACCTTGGGATTTTTGGGATTTTCAGAGATTGTGCATCATGGAGCTTGTAGAGCATGGAGTCTTGAGGTCTTTTGAGATTCTTGTGTAGTTTATCCATTGTGTACATTGATACATGGTTATTCTTCCATTGTTTATTACTTTGATGTGGTTTTTGGATACATGATGTTATTGAGTTGTCTTTAATTAGTTCATGCATCATATAGTGAAGGTTTGGTTATAGTTGGCTGGTTTATTAGTTTATTTATTAATGGTTAAAGCATCCCCCACATGTATTTGAAACCCTTCGGCATTTATTTCCAGCCTGTGGTGTCTTGGGGATGTTTCTTAAGGCCTAGTAATGACTTGGTATACTCTCAATCAAATGAGAATCGGCAGATCAATACAAATAATATAATTTTGTTTGGTCCTTTCCTAACAAGTATTCAACGATGTTCCTAGTTTTGGAGATGAAATCCCGTCTTGTCTATACCTTGGTTGGGAATCATATAAAAGAGCAGGACTATCAGAAATTGAAATGTATATAATAAAAGGACGTAGCTAAACCTTTTATTCTAAACTTCATGTTACCAGGGTGTTGGGTAAATAAGTGTTTGGAGACAATATTATGATTTTTAAAATGCATTGTCATTGGTTTACCCAATGAGACGAGCATGACATGCATTGTAGAGGAATGACTTCCCACTATGGGTGCATATATCATTTTGAGGAATGATTCATGTTGAAAAAAACGTGTTAATATTTGGAAAACTATGGAATTGGTTTTCAAATGAATGATTTTGAAAAATTGAATGCTTATCATATTTTGAAAATGGTATAATTTTCAAAATCATGGGATGTTTTTAAAAAAATGGTTGAATATGTGCAAAAAGTTGTTTTGGATAATAATGTTATGATAGTTGATGTGATAGAATTTGAAATGCTAAGACAATAGTTGCTTGAGAATGAGATAAATGGAGTTTGTTGTTATTTTATAAAATGGCACCTAGTAGACGTCGTCAAAACCAACCTGGAGAATTTGTGGAGAATGTAGTTTCACCCGAACCACATGTTAACCAAGAGCTGGTTCAGAGTATTTTCCAAGATTTTTAAGTTGTGGACATAAGGGAACCGAAGGAATGAGCCACAACATGTGGATCATACCATCCTATTCATGAAGAAGAATCCACCTAATTTCTACGGTGATTCCGATGTAGAGGTGTGGCTATGTAGGATGAATCGTATCGTTGACTTCAATGACACACCGGTAAAGATAATGGTAAAATTGGCGATGTATTTTCTCGAGGATCTTTCACGATAGTGGTGGGATTTAGCAGTGCATGCCAAATTGGATGAAGGCCCTACATGGTTGGATTTTGAGGAATTGTTCAACAAACAATTCTATCCCCACACGTTCAAGATCACAAAACGATGAACTTTTTCAGCCTGAAACAAGAGAGTCTCTCTGTCACAAAGTACACGACTAAGTTCATGAACTGAGTTCGCCTTGCATCAGATGTTTTGGAAAGTACTTCTTTGAAGGCATGCATCTTTGAATTAGGGCTATGATAAGATATTCGATCAAAGATTATAGTAATTTGAATTGCAGATTATACAGAGATGGTGAACAGAGAGACTGTGACCTAACGTGGTATCCTGGGATTAATGGGAGGAGTCATGATGATACATACAAGAAATGATGGGAACTAAACCGCTGGGAATAGGAAAAAAAGGACACCTATTTCCAAGGTGCATGTTGAAATAAGAACCAAACAGTAAGATCAGTAAACCTTATTCCTTGACCCCAGTGAAAAGCAGGTTGTTTTCAATGTGGATCACTAGAACACATAAAGAGAGATTATATGACACGACGTAGAGAATGTCCTAATTCCAACAAGATGGGACATATATAGTGTTATTGTCACAGTGCTCCATGTTCAGGTGCTTGAGACACTTCTCAGGCATTGGAAGCATCGTATACTTCAACTGGACGAGGACAACAGAAGCATTCTTGTCAACATATCATAGCTAGCAATTGTGATTTTAGAAATACCATGAATCCATAACTAGTGAAACCTTAGCAAGGAAACAAGAAGAAAATTGTAGCGAAGAAGAAATTATATAGATCTGAGAAGATGATTGTCTTTAATCAGGCTAGACCATCTACAATGAGAGGTAAGATTATTTTTAATTATACCTTTGTGAAAGTGTTTTTTGATATTGGTGTATCACATTCCTTTATTTATTCTCATTATGTTGACATTATTTGTTTAAAACTGGAAATGTTGCCTTCGGTTTTGAAACTGCAAACTCCTCTAGGTGAAAGAAATGGCATGCCTTTGTGTGTAGAGCATGTTCTATAACTGTTGATGGAGTTGAGCTAAAATGGTACTTCTTAGTGTTGGATATGGATGTCTCTAATGTAATACTAGGAATGTATTGGATGACAACATTCAAGGATCAAATCAACAGTTATTGGAGAACAAATAGTTTCATGAGTGGGGAAGGCATCGAGCATCTCTTTAGAGGAGAGAGGACTGTAATGAATGGTGAAAAGATCTTCTTGGCACCAATGGTGGGAACAATATCTTACTAATTGGATATGTTAACTTTGGAATCAATGTAAATGATCGAGAAAAATAGTTATCCAGCTGTTGTGGATCAGTTTCTAGATGTTTTTTCCAAGAACTTTTTAGAGTTACCTCCTCTAAGGGAAGTAGAGTTTAGGATTCATCTCCTTCCAGGGACCAGTCTTATTTCCACTCTGTCTTATACGATGTCACTAACCGAGTTATGGAAATTGAAAGTGCAGTTAGAGGATCTAGAAAGCAAGGGTTTCATTCAAACAAGTACGTCCCCATGGGCATCACCAGTATTGTTTGTGAAGAAGGCAGACGTAACTCTTCATTTGTGTATTGATTATCGTATGATTAACCAAGTTACGATAAATAACAGATATCCACTTCCACACATTGATGATCTATTTGATCAATTAAGGGGATCTCAGTGATTCTCCAATATTGAATTGTGATCAGGATATCACCAATTTTCGAGTTCTAAAATAGGATATTCCAAAGACAGCTTTCAGAAGTATATATGGACACTATGAATATATAGTCATGGATTTCGGTCTAACAAATGCACCAGTGGTCTTCCTGGCATTGATGATTCAATTATTTCAACAATATATGGATTCATTTATTGTGGTGTTTTTGGAAAACATTTTGGACTATTCAAAGACAATGGTTGATCATGAGGTGCACCTAGAAATAATGTTAAAAATCTTGAGAGATCATAGTTTGTATTTCAAATTATATAAGTGTGATTTTTTGATACAGGAAGTACATTTTCCAGGCCAAGTCATTTATGAAAAAGGTGCTTCTATTGATCCTGAAATGACAGAAGTCGTTATCTATTGGTAACAACTGAATAATGTTTTAAAGATATGAAGTATTCTTGGTCTAGCTAGTTACTATCGATGCTTTGTACATGATTTATCACGAATAGATTATCCAATGAAAGCCCTGACAAAAAACAATGATTCATTCAAATCGACAAAGGAATATAAGAAGTCTTTCCAGGAACTGAATGTTCGTCTTACAATGACACCTATCTTGATCTTTCTAGAATCTGGACAGGGGAATGTGGTGTATTGTGCTGATTAAGGATTAGGGTTGGGATGTTTTCTCATGAAAAGAGATCGTGTGGTTTCTTATGGTTCAAGGAAGTTGAGGGTACATGATAATAATTACTCAAAACATTATTTGGAGTTAGCTGAAGTCGTCATGATTTGAAAACCTGGAGAAATTATCCCTTTGGTGGGATATTTACTATGTTTGTGAATCACAAAAGCTTGAAACACAATTTCTCACGATGAGATTTGATTATGTGACAAAGGAGATGGATGGAGTATCTATAAATGTTTGACTTTGACATGATTTACACACCAGGGAAGGGAAATTCAGTGGTGGATGCATTGAGTAGAAAGTCATATGGTCAGTTGGCGAATGATGCTTCAGATGAATGGTAGTTGATGTCGGTCTTAGTAGACATGCATGTGGAATATGAAGACCGATTTGATGTTGTTCTTTTCTTTTTAGCTACACTTGTTCCTAATTTATTGAAAATGATCAAAGAGGTACAAACATCTGATGCATAATGCCTGGTTGTATGTTTAAAACTCAATGGTGGGGAGACCATTGAGGGCTGGAAACTTGTTGGGGGTTCAGTTTTGTGTTTCAAAGATCGTATGGTTTTACTAATGTTTTTTCAGGAACAAATCCTTCATTCTTACCACCATTTGATGTGGTAAATACATCTGTGTGCATATAAGATGTATAAAGAGTGAAAGGTGCATTTTTGGTGGAGCTGCATGAAAAGGACAGTGGTTGAGTTTCTCTCGCAGTGCTTAACTTTTCAATAGGGTAAAGTCAATAATCAGACACCAGTTGGTATGTTATAATCATTTCCCATCCTAGTGTGGAAATGAGATCAGATTTCAAGGGATTTTGTTTCAGTTCTTCCAAGAACAGTCCAGAAACACGATGCCATTTCGGTGATAGTGGATCGTCTAACCAAGTCGAACCATTTCATCCCTATTCGTAAAACCCTTATGGTGGAAGATCTTTCAAAAATATGTATCTATGAAGTGGTAAAGAGACATTGTGTACTAGTGACAATAGTCTCAAATAAATATCCTAGGATCATGTCTTGAATTTGGAAATCCTTACAACAAGACCTTGGGACTCAGTTGACTATAAGAATGGTGTATCATCCTCAGCCATATGGAAAATCTGAGCAGAAGATAAAAAAGTTGTAAGACATGTTGCGAGATTGTGTAATGAATTTTTGTGACTCATGGGAGGAGCATATATCCTTCGTGTAGTTCTCATACAATTACAACTATCATGCCATGATACACATGGCTCTGTTTGAAGCATTGTATGGGTTTCCATGTCAGTCTCCACTATGCTGGGTGGAAATGGGTGAAACATCACTAGTCGGGGAATGCCTTGTCAATGAAAAAATGGAGGATATTCATTTGATTAGAAGGAGGATGGAGATGGCTCAGAGTTGTCATATATCTTATGCAGATCACCACCGAAGACCATTGTCGTTCATTGTGGGTTATCATGTCTTCTTAAGGATCTACCAATGGCTAGGACAACATCTCTTCAGGAAGAATGGAAAGTAATATCCTATATACATTGGAACTTTTGAGATAATGGAATGGGTTGAGGAGGAGGCATATCGGTTGGCATTACCACCACTATTTATTATGGTGTATAATGTGTTCCATGTATCCAAGTTGAAAATGTATCACCCTGATCCTTACCATGTGATCAGATGGGATCACATTGAGCTAGAATTGGATGAATCATTGGTACATATCCTATTGCAGATAATGGATAGACAAGAAAAATTCTTGCATGGTAAAATCATTTGCCTAGTGTGGGTTTTATGGCAACATGATCAGAATCAGGAAGAGACTTAGGAACATGAGAAGGAAATGAATGAGAAGTGGAATGAACTCTTTTTCCAACATGGCTTTTCTACATTTTGAGGAGAGAATGACCAATGGTGGGTAGAATGTAGTACCCCCGGATTCGGGTACAAAACCCATTTCCTCAGGTTTTTTAAATGGTGTGTCTTTGATTTGGATTCGATAAAATAAAGAGTTTCCATAAAATAGAGAGTTTCCATAAAATAGAGAGTTTCCATAAAATATAGAGTTCCCATAAAATAGATAGTTTCCATAATATAGAGATCTTTTATAAATTTGGTTGTCTCAATAATGTGGGTCGTTTCCTTAACGTTGGTTATTTCCATAAAGTGAGGTGTTTCCATAAGGTGGGTTGTTTCCATAAAGTTCGGTGTTTCCGTAAAATGGGATGTTTCCATAAAAATATCATGTTTCCATAAAAATGGTAAAGGTTAAAGATGGGAGATTGTGGGGGTTTTATAAGGAGTTTTGGGACCAAAAGGATAGTCGCATTATCCATTCATGGTTAGCCCAGACTGTGTGGTCAAACCCTACGTAGAGGTCAAATCTAGATCCTATTTTCCAGAAGTTTACAAGTTTTTGCTATCGATTTTTATTTTTGGCATAAAAAAGTCCCTATTTTGATATTAATCTAGCTAGACTTCTTGAGAACCCTCCCCCCACACAATTTGGAGCCAACCTAGATCCTTCCCATGGTGATTTCAAGCACGATTGTTGGGGTAAGTGAAGATCTTCTGGGTTCTTTTCCATTTTCTGCAAACTCCTCCTTCTATCCTTCTCGTTTTCTTAGATCTATACCACTTTTGGGTAGATTTATGTTTTTTAACATCAATTAAGGCTAAATATGGTGTTTTTCAGGAAACAGGAAGAGATCTAAGCTTCTCTCTATAATCATGATCTTATTCTTGAGGTATGTCACCATTCATTCCTGATTTGTGACGTTTTTTTATTTCTTCTTAGATCTAATTCTCCAATCTCCAATATTTCTTGGATTTGAAACTATAGAGGGTAGGTCTACGTTTTTGGATTCCAATTAATTCAATGTTGAGTCATTATCTTTTTAGGATAAGATAACTAAGGCCATTCTTGGTGAATCGGCTCGTCTTCTTGTGTGTTCTTCGTCTTATATAATGTTTCGTCAAAATCGTCGAGGTAGGTGGCATCTCTCTCATCTCCTATTTTTAGAATTTATTGGATTATATTCAAATTGGTTTATTGATTGTGAAATGAATGAAAAATCCTTCATTAGTGAGGATTTCTGGTTTTTATGAAATTGTGTGAACTAGGTGAATAATTATGCAATGGGGTTTAGTTTCATAAATATAAAATGATGATTTTAAATTATGGATTTTCTAGAATTGATAAATGGTTGATGAAAAAGAGGTTTTTAATAGAATTTTTTTTCAATAAAAATTGAGTTTTATTGAAATGGTTTGGCATTGAACTAGTGTTGATGGAAATTCTTTTCAATAAAAGGTGTTTTTATTGAAAGGTTTTTTTGGCATGATTGTTGGGCATATATGGTGGGTGTGAATTTTTTATATATGGGGATTGGTTGAAATATTACCTTGTTCTTAGTGCCAAAGTGTTAATGGCACATGTGAATTCCATATATGGGTCTTGGTTGAAATATGACCTTGTGCTCAGTGCCATAGGGTTAATAGCACTTGGGAAACAATTACCTTGTGAGGACTTGGTAGATCGAAGAGAAACCGCTGTTGAGTATGGAACTGTCATAATGTAGCATGAATGGTTGGTTGTATGGGTTTGAGGACTGGTTAGGTATTCCAATAAAGGGATATTGTGAAATTGTTTTAAAGATTATTTAGTTACTTTTTCTAGAAAAATATCTTGCCGGGATAATTGGTTTCAATTGCACTTGTATTCTTTTGGTAATGAATGGTTTTTGGAAACTTCTTTACATTTAGTTATAAACTTTATTGAGAATTTTTTTTATATAAATTATCTTATATAATTGTTTCTAACTCTTCTATCCTAGTTGCGTGAGTAGGGAAGACATTGGGGAAAACCTACTAAGTTTTATACTCACCCCTACATTGGAAATTGGGTGCTTTTGATTGTGTAATCTTATGGGACAAGGGAAAGGGTAATGTTTCACATTTATTTAGCACTACATTGTGATTTTTGGGTTATTTAGATATTGGGAATCTTGGATCTTGTGGAGCATAGAGTCTAGAGGTCTCTTGAGAGCCTTGTGTAGTTTATTCACTATGTACTTTGATACTTCGTTATTCCTCAGTTATTTCTTACTTTGATGTGTTTTTGAGATACATGAAGTTTTTGAGTTGTCTTTCATTCATTCATGCATCATATAATTAATGTTTAGTTATGGTCAGTTAGTTTATTGGTTTATTTCTTAAAGGTTAAATCGTCCCCCACATGTATTTGACACCCTTCAGCCTTTATTACCAGCCTTTGGCGTCTTGGGGATTTCACTTAAGGCCTAGTAATGACTCGTTATACTCTCAAGAAAATGAGAATTGGTGGGTCATTACACAATCCCCAAAACAAATTACATCCTCAAAATTTAAATTATCATTCGTTATAGTTATAAGTTAAGGGATCCAATAAAATCATATTAAATGTTCATATGTATATAAAATCTAAATCCAATTATGTCTTATCCAATGACACATTAATTTATTCCAATAATACTATCATTTCAACAATTTCACACTTGGTTAATACTATATATATAAAAGATTAACCAATGTAACATTAAGTTCTTTTATCTCATACATATTAACCAAATCACTTCATTTAATTAGAAATTAATCCCTTCATAATAGATTGAGAAGATAATGTGATTACAGAAAGTGTAACCCCTAGAGTGTCTACCTAGTTTTATAGACTTAAGTCCACTCTTCAGGCACTATAGAAATGATTGAGTTGAAACTCAACCAACCCTTTTATGGTAATTCAAGCAATGGCGCATCTATTCCACAGTCGCATCCACTTTCCAATATCCAAACAGAGATTTAATTTCTTGTATAAATACACAATCTTTATGTTACCAAAACATCGGGATGCTATAACATACATATACTTTTCTCTTATACTATTCAATATGTTCTTCACTTAAGTTCTCTCATCCAAGGAACTAAAATTACTAAACTATTACTCAAATATAACTAAACCCTTATTCAATACAATCTATTTTGACTGAATAGAAACATATATTTATTTATTCATCATTGACATAATATAAACATTACTCTCTCAAATATTCATAAAATACCAATAATGTAATTTTTAGTTTCTTTGAGGATTAGTTAGAAAAGGAAATTATTTTGTATACTTGTAAACATTTCTCAATATTTATACCATACTATATCCACTTTTGTTCATCTCTTAGATTGTACTCATCTTTATAACCTAGGAAGAAAACATAAGTAATCAGTCAGATTAGATGAACAACAAGTGAAAATGTTTCAACAGTACATCAGGGATCATATTAAAATCTTGTGAGAACACTTGTGAATAGGAAAATTTTATTATTAAAAATAATATAAAATTATAATAGTTGTCTAAAAGTCAAGATATAATGGAAAGAAATCATAAATTAACAAACAAATATCATCTAAAATGTATGTGGAATCATGATTCATCAAACATATGTCATCAGGAATAATCATTAAAACAAAATTATAAAATATGAGTGTGGGATGAGCATAGTCATAGAAGTAATATTTCTAGGATAACCTACAATATATGTTGTATAAATTCTTATTGGGATAAGCACACTAGTATATTCATTGGTTTCTGATAATCCTCCCATGTAACCTTGGGCATGAAAAAAATACATTAGTCTACCTATTATATTGCGGTAATTCCTCCTTTATACACGTTTGAATGTGATAAAACCATAGATGTACCCTTTGTCTTAGAATAAATCCTCTTATTTACCCTGGTATTTGGATATATCCAGTCACTTACACTATGGGTTGGGATAAATCCTCCCATGTACCCTTTCTCTATGGATAAATATTACCATGTACCACACGGATTGGGAAAATCAAATTAATTTCCCATTTCTTTGTAATAAATCCCCCCCGTAACCTTTTAATATCATGATATATAAACATTTCCAATCCATTTAAGGGACATAATGGACTCCACCCATCATTCATACACAAATATGTTTTCCAATTGAAATAATATTTCAACCCATCATTAAAAACTCTTGGAGAGACGGTTTTAATAACATTAATAGATTTTATCACACAAATTGACCCCAATAATTTGGAGTGCATTTCCTTAAAAAAATCAAATGAAATATTTCCCTTATAGATAAACATGGAACTTTTAGTGATATAGAGATAATATTTCTAGAAAATGATATTATCTTTGGTGACAATGAAGATGTAACAATAACTTTGAAAAATCATTTTATTAAAAGTATATGTGACAAAAATTGAAAAATATTTAATTTTAAAAGGAACTTAAAATATTGGGCCTTAAAAATGAATAATGGTTTCAAAAATGTGTTGTAAAAAACATGGAAAATGTTTACATTTAAAAAATATATTAAATAATATATCCTTAAATATAATATAAAATGTTCAAAATAATGGTGTGGAAGATAAAAAATTATTTTGAATATATAGAACCATTTTTAATGTCATTAAATACCTTTATTGAAAATCTACATTATAAAAATAGTAACAATACGGCATTTTTAAAACATGATAATGTAAAAACAAAGGACACTTGAGATAACATGTAACTGGGTGCCAAAGAAATGGTGTACGTAGGTGATAAAGAAAATAATTATCAAAAAATATAAACAATCACTAAATAGAATATTCTTTATTCATAACAATGATAGACATTTAATGTGTAAAAAATCATTAAGGAGGCATATTTTGGTAAAATATTCCATGTTTGATATATAAATTGATAATGTAATATGAAGTAAAATCTATGGGTGGATGGAAACAAACTTGGAATAAATAATTACAAGAAGATGCATTATAAGTCAATGAAGGGATTTGAGTTAACAAAAACACTTAGATGTTTTCCTTTCATTTGTATCGAAGGCTAATTAAATGAAGAACATGATATGGATCTTAAAACTCCAATAATTTTTTTAATCTGAAAAATATATAAATTAGTTATTTATAACACCATACCATTGATATCATGGTTTCAAAAAAGAAATTTTCCTCCTTGAATAAAATTTAAGAAAAATAACTCCATACCTTGTTTCCCACTTAATTTAACATGCTCTAACATCTTGTATAAGTGGAATAAATATCTTCATGAATTATTCAAAACATTTATTCATATATATTTCTATTTATAGCCATTTATTACAAATACTTTATTCCTTTATGGTTTACTTTCATCTTCAGATTCTAGAAACTCTAATTTCATGATTCCTGCTAGTTTTGAAATAGTGTTTTCAATTATTGTTAATTATAAAAACATTATTTATTCTTATATTTTCAAATAGTATAAAATCATTGTTTTTAAATGATTAATCAAATAATATTTGTAATCTATTATCAATAATTTTATGGTTTTTGAAAATGGAAATTGTCACAAACTAGTTTCAACTTGTTTAACAATGAAAACATGATATATTTTTATAAATATATTAAATATAAATAATAGAATAAAAAATAATTAAAAAATATTATATAAATTATTATTACATGATAATAACATTATATAAAATTTATTAATCATTCATGATATAAAACCTATAATTTAATTTAGTTAGGTGAAAAAATAGACAAAAATGAGTTTATGTTATAATGATTTTATGAGTAAGGAAATGTTTCTTTATAATTTGGAATCCAAAATTTTGAATACAAGACTTTTAACATAATTATTTAATGAATTCATTAACAACATCTATAGATATATTTATGTATAGTGTCTTAAAAAAAATTGTAAATAGTACATGGATTACATAAAAAAACATTATTTAATGATTTTGAAATACGAATCGTTATTCCATATTAGTTCACCTCACTCAAAATAATTTCTTGGTAACGTACAGGAATAGAAAATGGTGTACATAAATCCCTATAATAGAAAAAAGGAAATGAAACATGATTGATCATTATAGATAAAACATAAGTTATAACATTAGAGAATAATAATAATTGTTTCATACATAACATGGAAATGTGGATACAACAAAAAATATTACATTAAAATTCATATCAATTTGGATTGTATCCATGGTTTCATAAAAAATTTACCAAGGCTATTCATCATGGTATCATACACATTTCATCTCCAAAGATTAATTCTTTACCCAATGAATTGGAGTGTTATCATGGATAACACTCCATGTCTATTAATTCATGTGATCCACTTTGATCAAAATAAATTGTTTCATCAATAAAACATGGAGAATAAGGTATAAGATTCATTTAAAATCATTTAGTACCTAAGTGCTTAAAAACTTGAACATTTCATCATTGTTAACCATTGAGAAGGAAATTTTGGTGTAATACATTTGATCTCCAATAAATAAATAATGTTTAAATCTCATTGAATAACCATGGAAAAGGAATATGGTTGGGTATTGAAAATATAAGAATTATTTATTTTAAAAGTGATTAATTTATGACGTGAATTAAATAGCATGACAATATAAAAAAATTATTTTGAAAAGGCCATAATGAGTCAGAACAAATGTCTCTCATTGATAAAACACTATTTGTAAACTAATGGGAAAAAATAATGTACAATAATGGAATATAATTAAAAATTTAAAATTAAAACCATAGTGATATTCTTTTAGTGGGTATCTATTCTAAAAGAGGAAAAATTTCTTAATTATTTCCAAATATACATCTTGGAATATTAGGTTGTACAAAATGAAAAACTATTTGCCTATACTGTGGTTTTTCTCAAGGTTTTATAAATTTAAGTGATTTTTATAATATTTTATATTATTATTAATAAAATATATTTTTAAATATCAATTTGGAAGTATAAAACTAAATTTTCCATAAAAATATAAATTTATAATTTATAATTTCAATTTTAGACTTTAGAAAATCATTTAAAAGTATAGAAATTGATTTAAATCTATTAAAATAGACAATAATAATAAAATAACATATTTTTTGTTGTCTTGTTTTCTTAATCATTTATAACATCAATATTACATACATATGACATCATAAAACAAACCAAAAATACAAAACTGAATTTTTTATTCACTATGAAAAAATGTTTTTTAGAAAAATATAAAAATTACACCAAAACCTAATTTTGACATTATGGTTTCAAATATAATTTTTATTTTATCAGAAATTGTTCTATAAATATAGGAATTTTAACTTTTAAATAAAATACACTTGTTTATTGAAAAATAACATTTTTCCCGTATTACGAATTTTAAAACATATAAACATTTTCTAGGCCATTGTAAAATTATATTATCATTTATATTCTAATACATACTATTTGAAATGACCATTTAATTATAATAACTTTTATTGAGAAGAACATAGTTTATTAAAAAAGAATATATATTTTCTGAATTTGCAATTGTGTTTCATCTTTACCCAAAAATCTATTTATCAAATTCATTTAATATTCATATTTATTTTATTAAATAAAATAATATTAATAAGATGATTGACGAAATAACTATTTCATTTACATAAAGTAAATTTTACTAATTTCAATAAAAAATAACCACTTATGAAACTAAAATGTGTCTTAAGGGTTTTTTGTACGATGGTGGTAGTTTCATGAGATGTCTTAGTGAACATTTAACTAGTGGTGATCTACAATAACAAAAAATTATGCCATGTGTGATTTAGCACACAACTAAATTTTTAATGATCATCATTGATTGGTCAAGGGAGATCCTTGAAGACCTTACCACTATCCCATGTTAAGAAAAATTGGATTCAAATGGCACAGATATACAGGTTGATTCCATTATTTCCCATTTCTACATCAATTACCATTTTTTATCACCCATTACAAACACTAATTCAAATGGTAAAATTTGTACAAACCATCATTATTCCAAACATAGTACAAGTCATCATTATGCCAAACATATATATTAAAAAATGATTATATTTCAAAATTTTCATATTGACCAATGATAATTTTTTATTAAAAGTTAGGTAATGATATTATCCAAATTTTCATAGTTACCTTTATACCCTATTTATAACCTAACACTCATAATAATTTTCTATATCATTCCCCTAGGATTTTACAATTCCTTTGATAAGTTCAATTATATTTTTATCATTTATTTTTCATTTTAACAATATTATTTAATTTTTTAATCTTCTTAGTAGAGTTTGATCAATAAGTGAATAAAATTGTGTAGTTGATAAGTTTTGGTTTTTAAAAATCTTTTCTGGGGTTATATTTAGTAACAAATATTATTAATTAATATGTAATATTTTTTGTAATTGCATTTATTTAAACGTTAATTTTCCGATAAAATAAAATATTCATTATTACAATGATTTATTTTATTAATCATAGAGTTTGATCACGAAATTTAATCCTTAATGTTTGAATCTTACATCCCAAAAATGGTAGTATTTTTCTCTCATTGCTTCTTCAGGTTCTCAAGTGGCTTCTTCAATGTGGTAATTTTTACACAAGACATTCACATGTTGTGTTTTCTTGTTCCTCAATATATGTTCACATTTATCAAAAATCTGAATCTATTACTCTTTATATGATAGTTCAAGTTCCATTTCAATCCCATTTGTTTCGGGTATATATACTAGGTCTAACATAAACATTATTAATAGGGAAACATAGAAAATGGTGTGGACATTTAATGTTTTTATTGTAGTGCTAATCAATATGAAACCACTCCACCACACTCAAGAGTCTCAAATGGTCCAAGGTACCTTGGACACAATTTCTCTTTCTTAATAAACTTCATTACTTCTTTCCATGGTGATATTTTGTGGAATTAATGATCCTCTACATGAAGATAATTGTATTTCTTATGATTCCTAGCATAAAAGTTTTTAAACTATGAGAAAGAATTTTTTTGAATAACTTATATCCTTTCTATGTCATCCTTCACACTATATTTTCCCAAAACTTTAGCTTCCCCCACTTCACCCAAAAAATATTTGACATCGACACATCTTTTAATAGATATATTAAAAAGGATATGTTTGAGTATTCAAGCGGAAATTGTTGTTATAGTATAACATAAATAGTGGAATATGGTTGATCAAAAATCCTATGAAATTTACTTAATATACCCCATAACATGTCTTCCAATGTTTCATTAGTCCTCTTAGACAACCCATCATTATGAGGATGATGGGTTTTGAAGGTGTTTACCTCTATATCCATATACTTTTCAAGGATCCCCCATAACATAGATATAAATCTTTGATCATGATTAAAATTAATTAAATGTGTTAATCTATTAGGACTAAATATTTTTTGAATATGGAGGACTTTTATGAATTCAAAGGAGATATCTTATCTTATTGAAATGAAATGGGAATTTGTATTTAGTCTTTTCAGAATTACCCATATTGTATTATTTCTATAGGAAGTCATAGAAAATCCTGTCAAAAATTTAGTATCTATATTATTCCACATCTATAAAACTACTAGTAATGTTTGTTATGCCCCTTTAGAAATATTTCATTCTACCATAACTTATTGAAACACCAAACACCTCGTAGTTTAATCAGTAATCTCCCTTTTCATATTATCCAACAAATAATAATAATAAAGGTTCTAAAATATTTTTTTTTGTTTTGGGATGCATAAAGAATTTAGAGTTATGTGCTTCATCAATTATCTCCATCTTTATCTATTGAATATGAGGAATATATATACATTTACTAAATTTTAGTACACCTTCTAGATCAATATTGAATTCCGGAATCATTCCGTTATCAAAACCTCTATCTTTTTTTCCAATGTTGATTCTTTTATTTGATGTTTCATGATCATATATAGTAATAATAGTTGAGATGTAATTTTTCAAAGTATCGATAAAGTCCCTTACATTATTATTACCATGCCTCACCTTAAAATCCCTATTATCAAAAGACATCCATTAATCCTCATCATTACAATAACACTTGGATATTTCTTACTCAATTTATTTTAAACTTTTCCATCTCTTACAAAGTGATAATGAATATCAAAATCCTAGTATTTTAGAATCTATAAAAATATCCTTTTAAAATTTTAGTTCTTTTTTTAATATATAATTCAATATTTTTTGATTGGTCTATATATCACACATTGCCCCATAAATATAGTGCCTCCATTTTTTAAGATCCATAATGACTACATATAAATAATGGTCATTCGTTGATAATTATACTCATAAAGATTTAACTATGAAGATTAATATGTGATTATATTTTCATTTTTCATGAGAACACATCCTTAACCATTCACATATACATCAATATAGATAAAAAATCATTCTTTAACAAAGTGTAGTGTTAAAACAGGTTCACTAACAATCATCTTCTTCAGTTATTTGAAGCATTTGTTATAAAATTATCTATATAAATTTAATTCCTTTAAAAGTTAACAAGGTTTTTTATTATAAATTAGTGAAAAAATAACAAACCATTTATAATATCTCACTAAATTAAGGAAACTATGAATTATAGTTACTATTATAGGATGTAACTTCTCCTATATCCTTCATCATAGTTTTTAATATTCAACATCGATTATCCTTGTGACATCATCATTTTTTGGAATATATAATAGTAGAAACAATAAATGTCACCAAAGGATTATCAATATAGTCCATATATACTTTATTCATCAAATAATTAAATATTTTATGAGCATTATTTATTCCAAAATTCATAAAAACAAACTCTCATTTCCCATGTCTTTTTTAGAGGGAAGTCATTGGTATATCTTTGTTGTTCACCCACACACGATGACATACCGATCGAAGATAAATCTTGGAGAATAATTGATCCTTAAGAAGTTGGACAAATAAATCATCAATCCTTGGAAGTAGATATTAATTCTTCATTATGATCCAATTATGTTCTAAATAATCAATACATAGTCCCATGGATCTGTCAATATTCTTTACAAATTGAAAAATTACTACCTAAGGAGACACACTTGTTCAAATAAATCCCTGCAAAAAAGAAATATAATTTTTTTCTATTATTCATATAACTATTTATATACCATTAAATATTAGGTCCTTGATATTGTCTTGAATCTAGGAATGAGTTCAATGGAGAAATCTACCACCCTATATAGGGGTGGTTCTAGAAACATTTAATGTAATAAATTAATATATTCTCAAAAAATTCCACATCTCCTATATTTAGACTTTTTGTTTCATTTTCTTCTTCATTAATCATTGATTTAATGACTCAAATTTTCAATATATTATTTTTAAATATTTTATGGATTATTTTATAGTCCTACTAGTGAGAAACTGTCTTTTTTCTGAGACATGGTGTGTCTGGAATAAATGTTTGAATAATATTTAAATATTAAATAGAACATGCATTTATTTTTCATAGAAAAGTTGAATAAAATCTAAATGTGTGGATGGATCAGAAATCTGAGGGCACCATTGAGTTCGGAGTAGCAGATTTATGTTAGGTGAAACCTAACATCAATTGGCATGGGTGACTGTGAAATATAGTATTGAGCATTTTAATGAAAAAAATAAAGTAAAAATTTATTTGTTTTTCTTTTTTTCCATTGACATTGTGACAATTCTTATTCAAATTAAGCATTTATATTGGGATATGGGGATATTATCATAACCATAGAATTCACTACAGGATCTAGAGAGAGACACTATAGAATTCAATCAGTGACAATGAGAGATACATGGATCAAAGATTATTCTTGATGGATCTCTCTGGTGATAATATATAATTAGTAGTGAATGATGAAATTCCAATGTAAGATGTGTTATTTTTTAGTTTTCTCCCCCAGTATCAGAATCAAGGATTAATACAGAACCACCAATGAACAGTTTGAAGCATGGTTAAATCATTCCATTCAGGATGGGTTATAAAATTTGGAATTTATAGTGATTTATAATAATGAATTGATATTTATTTTTTGATCATTCTTAAGGGATTGGATAAATTCCAGAATAAACAATGGATGGGGTTCGTTCTTCAGATTTCTCCTTCATGTTTTTTGTCCCCCATTTTGTGAATCTGTTCTATATTCTTTATCACATTTATGAAAAAATATTATCATTGAAAGTTTATTTCATGGTGAAATGTTCCAAAATTGATGATCCGACCATGGGATGTCTAAAAGGAGGTATGTTGTCTATAACTATGGATGTATTAGAGTGAATCGGGTGAAATCATTCTTCGAGTGGATTTCATCATAATAAATTAAAATGTTTTTCTGAGCTAATTGAATTCCCAAAACACTTAGATTGAGTGTTAGGGGGATTAAATGAGCCTAGATCTAGATCTTCTAGAGAAACTTGACCCAGGATCTAAATCCTAAAGATCGGCTGAAGAGATCGGATGAAGAACTAGGCATTCTAGAAAAAAACTGATGAACACGATGTGTAACTTGAAGTTTCACAGTGTGTGGACCCCACCGAGTAGCATTTTGGGTTTTAAGAGATAGTTAAATGCCACATCGAGTGTGACCCTATTACACGATTCATATTGTATTCCTAAAAGATGTCATGCATATCTCGGCATGTATCTCTGAAGATTCATAGATATAGAGTGGAGTTCAGGGGCTGCCAATATGGTGTGTACCCCACCACACAAGATGTCCTGGAAAATGTACATGGACAACCCAATGCACCAGTACACTGGTAGAGATACATGTATTGACACCATGTATTGTCACATGGTTGGACGACATGTGCGGACCCCTGATGGAAGGACACAGTTTTTAAATCATTCTATACATCATGTACCCATCTTCTACACAACACGGTTTGGAATGACATAGTCTATTGTACACAGAATGTACCCAGGTTTAAGGGATATAATGTGTGACCCTACTACAGGTTTTTTATCCCTTTCTACATGGCTTGATTCCCATATCCACTGTATCTTGGACATGTTTTTTTATGGTTCGTTCCCTTGATCGTTTCTCAGAAGGTTGGCTCAAATCGTGTCATGCTCATAGGAGTATAATCCCTTCAGTAAGAATTCTTGGATAGATTTTTTGGAATCCCCATAGAAACCTATATTAAGATAATTTATTCATTATTAATTCCCTAGGTTTATTCTTGTGTATTTTCATGATCAACTTCACTGGGCATCAATCTTCTACTTATAAGGTTAATCAAGGTTCAGTTATTGGTATCACCCTATGGACCTAGTTGTGATCCTCATTTGTTGTATCATATTCTCTTTAGATCAACTAGCTAATCTATCTGATGATAGTTTTTATGAACATTACGTGACACCTCTATCCTATTTCATGTGAAATAATAATATTTTATGGTTTTACTTCATTTAATTTACATACCATCCAAAACATTGTTTGCAACAAAACAAAAGAAATATTTTATTCAATTAAACAATTAAATGAACACATTACAACCTAGAAAAAATAACATAGATTTCCTAAGAAACTAATGGAATATCAGAGAAGCACCAATGGGAGACCTCCTTGCACCACGATGAGACCAAGAAGGTAGCCCTCATCCCTTGGACCAACTATAGTAAATAATAAAATTACTAGAATAATGGCAGAAGTACTATGAATTATAGGAATGTAGAGAACCACATTTATAAGCCAAACAATTTTAATATGGAATACCCTAAACATGTATTTATAAGGGTCTTCTAGACCATTGGAAATAAATATTACCGTTATTTGATTTTTATAGTTGTCAGAGTATTTAAGGGACCATTGGTGTTTTAATGGTCATAAGGTTTTTTATCTATTGTTCATGTTAAGTATCTTGATTATTTATAAGCATACATAATATGAATGTACTATAATTATACTAAATATTTTATGTACCTTAACTATTTTTATAACATGAGTTTTAAATATTTGAAAATATGATTTTAGTTATATTTTTTCAAGAAAATGTAATGTTTTGAAAGAATATTTCTCTCCAAATAATTATCTATCCTCTTGATAAAAATGATATGTAAACAATTATTTTATGAATAAATAACATGATTTAAAATATTTTAATGTTCTAAAATATGGTAAATAGTTACATGGTTTTAAATAATAGTGTACTTTATTATAAACAGCTATAACCATGATGATTATCCTAAAATGAATAAAATCAATGAAGTTGTTTTAAACCATAAAATAGATTTTGAATCATGTTTTGAAATTCTGTTAAGTGTAGAATGGTTAGGATTTTAGTGATGACATAATATAGTTTATATGATTGTTTTTGAATTGTATTGTTTTAATGTGTAAACAAAAGTTGAAATCAGGTTGTAATGTAATAAAAATTAATGGCATTGTTATGATTTTAATGAAAATATATTTTTATTTTAAATAATTTGTTTGAAGAATATGTTTTGATAAAAATTTATGTTCAACCCTTGAAGGCCAACCCAAAAACAATCCAAGTGTGGTAGCTCACACCATCTCCTTAAGAAGTGGGTGGCCAAGCCTGAACCCCTCATCAAGAATGGGCTACCCTTAATAGATAATTAACCCTCAGGTTCATTAGAGACTTGAGAACATGATCAAAAGGACCAATGAGTGCGCCTCCAAGAGGGGTGGCATGGCCACAGGGGTGGGCGCAGAAGCTCGCCAATCGAGAACCGGTACGGGGTAGTACCAGGGAGGATGAGAGGGAGTAATCTGGTGGGTTTCAGGGAGATCGGGTCTTATAAGGTGGGCTTACTAATATGTTGTATTCGACGTGGGATGAAAATTTTCAGCAGAAATAAAATCTCTTCCATCAGATCCCACTATGCGGGATCTGGACCGTTCGATCAGTCTGGCCATCACATCGCTATTGTTGTCACTTTTCCTCTATATTTTCCCAAGCTATTCGATTGGGATGTGGATGAATCATGGACACTCTTTCTATTTTAGTTACTATTTTCCACCACATTCTTTCAATCGAACCGTGTTATTATCTCAAACGATCATCAATTTTTAAAACCCAGATCATCTCTCAGTCATCCGATGATATCATAGATGATCACAGTTGTCCACGCTTTTCAACTTCTTCTTCTTTGTCACATATTCTTCCTCATTTTGCATAGTGTTATACCATCATAGTCCAACCCTCCTTTGTCCACAGTTGTTCTTTCTCCCGTGACACACCTTTCTCAATTCATGGCCCCTCCTCTCTACTTTTCCACAAACCCTACACACCAGTTATTTTTTAAAACTGAACCTTGTTTGTTTTACATGATAGATTTACATATTATACATATATATATATATTCACTTTATCAACGAACATATTATTTGTGTTTACATTTATTGGAGTGTTTTTTCTCCTAATTAAGTCTCATAACAAGTTCTTATTTACATTTTTATGTCAAACTCATGTTATATAAAACAGATATTGATGTTTCATATAAACACTCACTTTCACCCAAAAAACCTACTATTCTCCTCTCCCAATTCATCTACAACCTCTGCCTGACTCTACTCAACCTTTGATGTTCAGGTAAGGGTTTAATATACCCTGCCTTATTTGTTAAAAACCTATATACACACTTTGAATATATAGTTATTTATGTATATAATCATACAATTTATATAAGTTCACTTTAAAATTGGTTTGTATGTCTTCTAAGTGTTGTTTATCATTGTTTAAATCACATTTTTAAATAATATATGACAATAGTATGTGTTATTTTTCAGATTCATTGTTTATATAAAAACCATATATATATATATATATATATATACTTTGTGTACATACGTTTAGATGTTTATATATATATGTTCATTATGAAGCAAACCAATTTTGTTTACATGTTTGTCAAATGGTGAAAATATACTTTTTTTATATACATGTAAATCATGTATGTATCCTTTATTGTTTTGTTTAATTGGATTATATAAACACACACACACATATATATATATATATGGTTATATGTATACACTTTTTGGATTTAATCATGATCCGAATAAAGTTATCAAAAAACCCATTTTATTTCTAATTAAATAATGTTTTGAGTTGTACAATAAATTTAATAATTTATCAAACCTTTCATTGGTTGTGAAACGTCCCATGTATACACATTGTGTTTATATAGTTTTATGTAATTTTTACATCCACATGTATATGTAAGAGAACCAAAATCACTCAAATGCATGCATTTTTATTTTTAGAAAGTTGGAATAGACTTTTGATTATGCATGAATACATATACATGCCTAATCAATTGTAGAGAAATAAGTTTCATTATATTCTTATGCGTGAATGCTTCACACGAAACAATTTTTCCATCTAACCTATTACACATCAATTCACAATGAACCGACCACTCTAAATGATTTCAGTTTAGTTTTTTTTGGCATGACCATTTATCAGTATATATTTTAAATATAAATTACAGCTATATTACTTTCAAAATTGTGAGTTTTAGAATACAAAATGTTATTTTAATGACATAAGGATTTTAAAATTTAAGATTTATTATTTTATGTGACAAAGACTGAATAATCCTTCATGTGCATTAGTTATCATCGAATGTTCTATAGTGTGTCTACCTATCCATACATTTCACTGATTAATTTTTTATAACCATACAATTGTTATTATTTTCTGTAAATGAATGATTTACTTTATATATGTAATTTATAAAGATTTAAATTTACCTATTATGACCATTTTTTGATTAAGAACTAAATTATTCAATGTGGTATGGGGCACTTTGAATATATGACCTTACTGGACATATGAAGAATGTATTGGACTTAGTATATAACCGGTTGGGGACCTGTTAATGAAAGTATTATGGTTTGGGGACCGGTTAATGAAAGCCCTACGAGTAGGGAACAAGTTAATGAATTCTCCACGATGCATCAGTAGTTCTCAGGAGACAAATTAGGTCATGGCATGAGACCTTGACAAAATCATGCATTATAAATTTTCTCACTATGTGTTAGTATATGAACAACTATCTAAATATTCGACTATTACAATATAATTTGTCTAGAGCCTTAATTATATGTATTAAAAGAAGTAAATGGGAATAGAAAAGTGTTTATTAAACAGTCATCTTATGAACATTAATACATATGATAGTAGTTTACCAATTATTTTATGATGTGCATTTTAAGTGATAAATTAATTGTGATATTGTGTATGTGAAACTCTGATCATGTACTATTTCCATGAATAAATTTTGTTCCTACACCCATGCATGTCACACATAGTATAGTTTGATCAACTCTTGATTTATATGCTCAACACCATGTATTTTGCATAAATATGCACAATATTGAAATGTGTTTCATTCATAGTCCTTTTAATTCTCCCTAAAATGTCCACTGGTATCCTTAAAAAGATGTTAACGCTGAGAAGTATATATTTAAATTTACTTCTAGGAAAATGTTTTATGATTATTTTATGAAGGAATGTTTTTAAAAAGTTTTATTTGAATTATTATATTTATTTTAAAACCCCCTTACTGGTCATTCTTGTGCTCTCCCAACGTTTACAACTAATTTTTTTATAGGTTTAGTAGATTTGAGTTACAAAAAGTGTTGGCAACATTGTGGAGTCTTTTATGTTCTGTATTGAAGGATTGTAATATTTTTATCTTGTTTTCTAGAACCTAACATGAAATGATCCTCGTTATAGAACATGATGTGTAATTAATCAACATTTATAATATTTAAAAACAAAATTACACACCATGTTTATTAACGCACCAACTCTTGGGCTTCTGAGGTCGGGGCGTGGCAGTTGTTATTAGATGTTAGGTTTTGAGAACACTGTAAAATTAGAACAATGCTAAAAATTTAATCGTCTTATTAAGTAGAATACATTCTTAAAATTTTTAGATGGAAGAAGAAAAAATTCTTTTGTCTCTCCCCACTGAATTACTAGTTCTCATAATTATCGAGTCATGTTCAGAGACAAATCACCCATTTGTGAACCTATTTCTAACCTGTAAATTCATTTATCAAGTGTCTAACAACAAATATATCATTCGAATTTATCAAGGACTAAGTCACATTTACTATCTCATATCACAAGCACAACTAGCTTTTTATGCACACAAAGAAAGGTACTACAAAGGAATTTTCTTGTGTTTCACCCGATCTGAGGGTTATCGGGACCTAGAGATTTTCCAGAAAGCTATAGAGGTAGAAGACCCCTATGTAGCCTCCACATTCCAAGTCTTGAGTTTTAGCAGATATGTTATTATTTATAACATCAGGTTATTATAAAACCAAGTCATCTGATTATTCTATCGGAACCTCATTCATTCGGATATATCTAAACTCTACACCTCTTGTGCCACCCTCTCTAGAACCTACTACGAACCATATGTGTTTGAATCTAAATGTGAGAGGTGTATTTGGGAGAAAGATATTGAGGAGTTTAAGAACATTTTTTGGATCACCCTAACCAGAAGAACCTATTATGATAGTCTCTTCTGATGGTGAATGTAACACCCCGATATTTTATGAGAAATATTATTTTTAATTACTTTGATGTCGTGTGTTGTACGCTACACCAAGATTATCTTGCTCTATACACAATAGCGTGTTAGCTTACAGTATATGAAAACACTATTCTAGTCTTGTGTTGCACGTTAGAGCAACCTTCCTCGATAGCGTGTGTTGTACGCAATACCGAGTTTAACTAAATGAGATATTATTATAATATTATTATGAACTAGCCATTATGAATAGTAATACCAAATTTTTAAAATTTTATAAATTTTATCTTTCAAAATGAAATTCATTTTTGGATTCAGAATATCGAAATTAGCCTAGGGTGAATTATTGGTATTTTTTCTGAAAACTTTCAATTTCTGATGAATAGTGAAAACCCTGGGTTACTATTTAAAAACCGACTTTTTTAAAAAAAATATTTATTTATTTAAATTTATTTTAGGTAAAATTTGATACATAATACCTATATAAGATCAATTTAATTTATTAGAGTCATTTTATAATAATTTTAGATATATAAAAATTTTATTGAACTTTTCACCGTCTTTTACCCACCTCTAAGGAGCATTTGCAATTGTACATAAAACTTAATTTTACCACTTCTGTGAGTTGAATTTCAAAAATCTGAGAGAAATGGTTAATATCAAGGAGGAAAATGTGGTTCAATAAGATAAAAATAATTTTTTTGTGAATAGTAACTTTTTTACTTTTATTTACTACGGTTAAAAGTAAATAGGGTAATTAAGGGTAAAAATTATATTATTATTACCCTAACACATGTCATAATTCTATTGGATAAGTGTGATTCGACCAAAAACAACCTTAGGAATAAAATATTACCCTTTAGGTCCACTTGGATTAGATTAGGACATTTATTATTATTTTATTTAAAGAAGAGTTAAAATAGTTAAAATCAAAGTTTAATAACTAATAAAAATAATATAGGGTTATACATAAGATAAATTAGACTATAAATATTCATTATAAATATAAAAATATTTCCTACATAATAGTATTTTATTTATAATTTTTAGACACTAAATAATTTAATTTATTTATGACACAATAATGATGCAGTAAATACCCGACTAACTGACTGAATGGCACGAAGGCCTCAATTTATTTTTTTTTGGATAAACCCTCTTTTAAGGATAAAGTGAGAAACCTCACATGGAATCAAAGAAATAAATACATTAAATGACTTAGTCCCAAGACAAAACTACAAAAATTCCCCTCCCAGCATAAACGTCATTATTAATGAAATATTAACATAATTGATGTTATAAATACCCAAATAAATTTAATTTCAGACTTTTTATGAATTACACTAATTTTTAGGTTAACATGACATGTTCGTATTGATTCAATTAACTTTGTTCTAACTAATCATGCTGTTATGATTTTCACAAAAATCAATTACCAAATAGTGTCAAAATTGACATAAAATAGTTTTTTAAACAAATATTATATTATTAATTGTTATTCTATTCCTAAAAATCTAAGGTTCATCCAAATGAATTAGATAAGGTCATATATATGAATAATGAACCACTTGGGGTTATTTTGTCTTGTTATAGTAATTTTATTAACCATATTGTGTAAGAAAATAAGAAGACGCGGTAAAAGTTAAATTATTTAACTTAGAGTTAAATATAAATGATAAGGTTAAAATAGTAACCAAAACTTATCTAAAACCTATTGGTTGAGAGTATTTCGACTCATCCACACTTTTTCTTTGAAATAATTCACTTTTTAGCCATTATAAATCGAATATGACATTATTATAAAATAATATTTATGTTTTTTCCTAAAGTGCCCCTCTCTTCCCTTATAAAAGGGCACCTCCTCCCTCTTCTCTTTACACAATTTTGAGCCTTAAAGATCGGCCGAAACCTGACCATTTCCATTATCAACTTCCCTAGAATCATTATAGAGGTTCTTTTCTCCTCATAAGACCAACTCTAGTGCCTTAATAGGAAGCTTAAAAGAGGTGCATCGAAGAAGAGGTAATCTCTTCTACCGATTCTTTCAAGTTTCTTTCTTGTTCAACTTCTTCTTCTTTAGTTGTTTAATTATAAAGTAATAAAATAAGTATCAATAATATACTGATATTTTATTATATATATGAAACAACCCTATTTCACCTTCTATCCATCCTATAGAAAATGAAATCACCGCGCATGCGTACATACGGAATACCGTCTCCACGTCGTGGTGTAATCTATTTTTTTTCACCACCACCTTACATGGATGTGTCTAATAGTGTAAAGAATAACTATATATGGTTATTATAACATCATACTGATTCTGAGATATTATATCATCCGCTCCAATTCCATTCAATAATTATGGGAATGATATCATCACTCGTGCGTATGTACGGATTACCGTCTCCACGACGCGATGAGATTCATTCTCCATGTTAACCATTCAAGAATGATTATAAAGTATATATAATGAATAATAATGAAATATATGAAATAATGAAGCTACTAGATTTATGTATGTATATATATATATGTCATCTACTTACTTCCATTCAAGTTAATAAGGAGAGGAAAACAACATTCATGCATACGTATGACCTACCGTCTCCATGAACGGTGTATTTCATTTCATTCATCTATAATATATATATATATATACTGAATATATATGATATATAAATCATGGTTTACATTCTGGATGTAAGTAAATAATGATATAAGTAATAATAATATCAAGAACAATAAGTCCAAACTCGTGCGATAAATAAAACGATTTTACCCAAAACGCTGCTTTAACATGGAATTTACAAAAGAACGGGTAATATAAAGTCTTTAGTGAACCATATATGATATCATAAAAATGAATATGATTTTGTAATAAGTAAATGACATTATTTAAATCATTATATAATATTTTCAGATACGTACGAATAATATCGGACCTAAGGTAAGGGATAATTTTTCAATCTCATTTTTATCCGAGATTGCTTATACGTAAGTATTTACTGGGGTTATATTGTTCATCCATGTCCATAAAACTTTTTTCATAAAAAGTTTCATATT
Organism: Viscum album; assembly: GCA_963277665.1. Lineage (NCBI taxonomy): Eukaryota > Viridiplantae > Streptophyta > Magnoliopsida > Santalales > Viscaceae > Viscum > Viscum album. The sequence continues at coordinate 114,724,765 of OY728155.1, read as the reverse complement.
CTTCCATGTATGTTTAAAATCATTTTTACCACATTTTTACTTTTACTTTGTGTTATGGAAGTAATCTTTCTTTTGTTTACCATACGTGGTACTTTTTGACTTTTCCGACAAAAGTACGAGGAGAATGTTTTTTTATCTTATACGGAATGAATGGATTTTTACGATTTTATAATACCTAATTTTCATGAATATTCTAATACAATTTTTCATGATTATTTTCAAAAAAATCTTTTTCTTTTAAAATTTCATGGCATTTTGAGAAAAGAAAATGATTTTGAAGAAGAAAGGATATTTCCCTCAATAATTCATTTCAAGTGTTTTATCAAAAAAAAATTACATCTAAGATGAAATTATTAAGTATGTTTATGATTCATGTATAATGTATCTATTATTTACATGTTGTTATTTTTATTATGATGAAATGATATCCATTTATTTTATATAGATTATGTTATGATGAGATGATGTTTATGAAACCCATTTTATTCGTTGGGTTTTTATGAATGATGTATCTTTATTTTGCAGCACACGAAATAATGATTTCATTATGAGATGGGTGGGACCTGTCTCTCCCTACAATTCATTGGGTAAAGATTTATATCTCATGAGATATCCATGGCCGGAATGGTAAGTTAATCTGGTTCAGTGATACAGGACTGGAATGATGAGTGAACTCGATTCAGTAAGGGACTTTGTCCACTAAGATGGTCTTGGAAGCAATGTCATGGCTACTATGGAAATAATATCATGTGCTTAATGTTTTTCCACAATTACATGTTTTATTACCATTCAATTTTATCATGATTTATGTTCCTTTATGATATATGCCTTACATACTTCCAAGATTTCTCTCTTTTCTGAAGATTCTAATGTTTAGATTTTATGTTCAAGTTTCTTTTTGCATTCAAATGTTTGTGGATTGTTTTATGTTCTCTATGTTTAACCTTACTGATCATTTGAGGTCACCCTTTTTATGTTTTATTTTCCCCAGGATATAAATAAAAATTGTAGGTAAGAAAACACAAGGGGAAGATCTTTATAGGAGATGTTGAAGATCTTTCACCATGATTAGAAGATTATGTTACGAGTTTCCAAAGACACTAAACTATTACGGTCCTTGAGTTTTGGTTCTTGTTATGTATTAATTATTATTAAAAAGTAATTTAATGTCCATGTACGTCAATATTGGGTCTCTACAGTTGGTATCATAGGCAAAGGTTTAGTAAACCATTGGAAACTAGGATACGAAAAACTTTAGGGAGATCCCTATAGATATTTCTAAGGTATGTCTAGGGATGTCCCTAAGGTTAAGTATAAGTATAGGTTATAGTCCTATAATTACGGTAAAAATATTATAATTAAACCTAAGATGTTAGATATTGAAGGTACTCTCCCTTGATTATGATTTTTTCCACTCACACTATTCTTCTTTGGCTTTAGAAAATGGCTGGAAACAGGAAGATTCACGATAATGGAGGATATGATGGATAAGGGAATGATATTCTTCATGAGAATACAAATTAAGTTGGATCTAGAAGTTTATATATCATTATTATGCCTAATCAGAAATCTCATAATATGATCAATAATCTCAACTTTGGTAAGTTTTCTGACTCAGCTAATAAGAGAAAGATGGAGTTTTATGATGATCATAGATGAAAGAAAGTTCAATTTCCCTCATGTAAATAATATGGGAAGAGGCATCAGGGATAATGTTTCAAAGGAACTGGATGATTCATTGGGTGTGGAAAAGAAGGACATAAAGCAAGTAATTGTAATAGAAAAGGTTCAGTTAACACAATGGACAAGGATAATGGTATTGCTAAGACATCAGCAATGGTTAAATGTTTAAAATGTGGAATGTACGGGCATTATTCAAGCCAATGACCTCAGGGAAAATCTCATGAAGAGAATCAAAATTTTCATATGGGCAGTATTTATGTGGATGATGATGAAGAGACTACAGATGATATATGAGATGAAAGAAATGATGAAGCTCAGTCAGTGGTTTAAGAAGGTAGTGGAATGATTGTATGTTTATCAAGAATAATGTATGGTACTATGGAATAAAGAAAAGTCTAAGGATTGTTACACTGTTGTCTTTCCTTGAGTTCTTGAAAGTATATGATGAATGGCACCGGTAAACATGAAAGGTTATTCAAATATTTTTGGAAGGTAGATGATATGTGCATAATGAAAGTATAAAGATATAATGAGATGTTTTATAGTATTAATGAGGTCATGACTGGTATAAGGACAATGTGATATCATGGTTTGAGTATACAGAATTTTATGATTTTGGTATGTGGAAAGAGTTAACTTTGGACAACATTCATGTTTTAACTAAGGTTCAATTGGTACTCATGTTTCAAGAGAATACATGATTAAGGAATTCACATGTTTGGAATGTGACCAACAAGATATATATATCTTATGATATACGGGTGATAAATGATTGTATTCAATGCTTGGTAGATGACCTCTCTAGTAATCATTTTATTTATACTATGAGATTGGACAGAAGTATTTTGGATAGACCTAAATATTAGAGTAGATTAAGTTAGACATCAGATAGTATTGTTTAAGGGTAACTTTTTGCTATGTTATAATAGTATAGTTTTAGAAAAAGGACAGCCCGTAGGACGGGTGACAACCAGTTGTGTTGGACAAGGATGTGGGAATCGAACCCAAAACTGAAGTGCAACATGCCTTTATCACCTACCACTGGCATATAGTAAGTCTCTGGTTTGTAGAAATTAGTTTTAATATATTAAGTGGCATGATATATGAAGTATAATTCCATTTTAGTATCCATATACGATTAATATCAATATATATAGACTTATGTATATTTAATAACTTTTGTTAACCTTTTGTTTGAGACAGATGGAATGACCTATCATTCTATCGCATGATCTGCTAAGACTTCACGAATGACAAATTCAACTTCATTTCTTTAAGATATGAAGTGGAAATTGTTCAAGGCACGAACAACGGCGATATTGTACCAAAATCAAGTAAGTATTTATTTTAATTCAACAATTTTTCAACATTAGGGAAATAATCTTGAGAACTAAAAACGTTGTCATAGTACCCTCATACCTGATAAATTAGATGGTACCTTAAATCATCACAAATATATGGCTTTGTGATTGATGGATTTTTATATCCATGTTCTCTACCACTCTCCATCAGAACTTGATGGTTAGATTTCTCTTCCATATCCATATTTTCACCTATGTTGTCCTATGTGGAAACCCGGTGCTGAGTTACTTTGGGTGACCGTTATGATTCTAACTTTCATTTTTAAAATGAAGTTTTAGTATTCCTTTTTACAATGTGGGTTTCTATGAAAGAAACTTTCAAATAGTAAACCATTTATAACCCCGATGAATTTCTAGGGAGAAATTCATTTTAAGGGGGGTAGAATGTAAAACCCCGATATTTTATGAGAAATATTATTTTTAATTACTTTGATGTCATATGTTGTACGCTACACCAAGATTAGCTTGCACTATACACAACACCGTATTAGATTACAGTATACACAAGCACTATTCTAGGCTTATGTTGCATGTCAGAGCAACCTTCCTTGATAGCATGTGTTGTACGCAATACCGAGTTTCACTAAATGAGATATTATTATAATATTATTATGAAATAGCTGTAATGAATAGTAATACCCA